>CP141155.1:1220000-2420000 GCA_035233585.1 Antiaris toxicaria | reverse complement strand
AGATAGTATAGTCATTATTTGTGTATTTCTTCTTTTTGGAGTGTTTTTGTTTTCTTCTTTAAAGAATATTTATTACATTTTTATTATTAATTTCATATAAAATAAGTAAATGATGACCGATGAGAGTGCTAATAAGATGTTCATCTAATGAATTATTAAATTAATGCGAATCATTATTATTATTATAGTTTATTTAGGTTAATCGAATTATTGAACTGAGAACGCTGTAACCAATCTTAAAATCAGCAGTAGTTTGGCCTTGAAAATATATTTTTAATTTGGTTCCAAGGTGCCACTAGAAAAATGTGGCTATATATCTAGTGATTTCCATCTTTGATAAAGGTAAGGTGAGAAAAAAAATTTCAAAATTTTTCAACATCACGAAACAATGTGAAGCATGAGGAGCCACAGAAAATCTGTAGAAGAACATTATAATTGAAATCAGACATTGCATATGTTTGACAAGATCAATACATATCATATATATGTTAACCCATTTTGCAGGATTTATAATACATGTTTGTACATTTATTCTCATAAATTCAATATGATATATCTATCTTTAAAGATTAACTAAGAAGCAAAAATACAACTCATAACACTAATAAATAAGGTTTGTCAAACTGGAAATCTTAAGATACACACTCATAAAACAGATGCATGATGGTATGATCCTAATAAAATTGTTAATTTTAAAAGTTAATGACGCTTAATATATAATCTTCGTGTGTGTCTCGATCTCTGCGTACAGATTGAACCTTAAGATTCTAAAATTCATGAAAAACATTTTTAAATTCAAAATTATGTGAAATTAAGTTGATTTAAATAATCCCTCAATCAATCAAGAAAAAAAAACCTAATAAATTATATTTATGCATAAATCAAATAAAAGAATAGCAATCTGCCATTAATTTTCCCTCAAAAAACATAATAACAAAATATATATATCTTAATTACTTATTGTAAATGAAAAAAAGAATTATTTGTTTATATTTTTAATTTAACCTATTAAATAAAAGTAAAAGTAGTTTTCTTTACAAAGAAATAAAAAAATTGTAAAAGATCTAATTACTTGCCAAAACTTTACGTTGCCTGTGAGGACTCAAAGCCCTTACATGAAATATCGAGGCTGTGCTGATATTAAAAATAAGAGTAGGGTAAAACAGTTATTCGAAAATTTAACGTAGCTTCTATATTTATTTACGTGAACGTGTACATATTATATATTAGGTATATACACATATCCAATCTAATTGAAATGCGTAATCATCTCCTAATACTAGTTATCTATTCTTTTAATTACATATATATGTATATTCACATACTAACAAGTATCTTTATAGAATACGAACGTCATGAAAACCTTGTTTGTGATTATTCTCCAAATTAAACAGAAATTTATATATTTTCACGAGAGGTTCTTTTATTTATACCATCTCAGAACACCGCAAGATCCGCAGTGTCGTGGTTAGCCAGTCATCACCCCACGATCCGTGATGCCGTGGTTCGCCATCACCCATCGACCATTTGGTCTCCTGTTTTGACTGATGTTCGGGGATAGAGGCACATTCTCCGGACTGCTCTTGTTGAATATGCTTGCTTGCTTAATTTAGTCTGCATTTTTATTTATTTATTTATTTATTTTGTAAATGCCAAATTATGCTTGCCTGCTTTCAAGAAAGGTTGATGAATATTCATAATACAAACTGATCAAGTTCCATTTTCTTTTTAGTAATTTGTAAATCTCTTCAAAGTATCCGAGTAGGGAAATTATCATCTTGGTTTGCTTCCGATCGTGTTTTTTAAGATTGGACCTCCACGTAGTCATGATAACCACACAGGAGTACTATAAAGCTGCTTTTTGAAAAATAAAACATATTTAAAAAATTAAAAACCCCATAAAATTAAGAAAATAAAATGCTAAAAATTAATTTCCTCCTACCTTTTCCCCTCTACCCTTATGCCTTTTTTCTTTGATTGTGTTTTTAGGCTCAAGGACAAAAAAGACAAGTATTCTAAAAACACCCTTAGAGTCTCGATGATATTTTTATTCTATGTACGTGCAAAATTGCCTAGTGAGATTATCAGAAAGTATGGAGCTAACAATATAATATGTGGAAAACTGGGCAACCTTTTAGGCTTGTTCAGTGGGTGAAAATATGTATAGGTTCGCCGTCTCATATTTCAAAATTGAAATCTATTTTTTAAATTAATAAAATAAATGCCCACAAAAAAAGGATATCGCAAAAGAAAAAATACTATAAAATACAGGATTAATGATAATTTTTCATATCCCAAGCATTTAGGCTATGTTCGGTAGAAATGAGTGATACAGTACGTAGGTGAGAGAGATGAAAAAGGAGAGAAAGATCCTTTCATTCATGATGTTTGGTATGATATAATGGAAAAAAAAAGTAAAAATCATCATTTTTGTTTAGCATAAAAATGCAAGGGAAAGGAAAAATATAGATTTTAGTGGTAAAATAACAACTTTATTTTTTATTAATTTACTTGTTACTTTTTTACTATTTATTCAATAAAAAAAAAATCTTTATCATGAATGAGATTATTATTGTAATTTTAGTCTATAATTAATATGACAAATTGATTTCCTTCAAAAATCTCTTCAATTTGGAGAGATAAAATTGTGGTCTTTGAAGGAATTAAGAGTCCCTCCACTAATCTCTTCCTTCCTCTGTTTCCTTATACCAAACAACTATGATTGTTGTAATTTTTTCACAAATCTCTTCACCCCCTTTCTTCCTTCCCTTTTTCTCTCTTACCAAATATAATCTTAATAATAAAAGCTATATATGCATAGGATTGAATTTGAAGATTAGAGGAGTTTCGCATCATGTAATTTCCCTAAGGATATGCTTTATATAAAGCTTGGATCGGAAAGAGATCCATCCTTATCATGATTCAACTTACCAAAATTGGAGAAAATAACAAAGTACTATATTAAGGAAAGGTAGACCAAATAAGATCTTACATAACAGTAAAATTTGAGCATATACAAGGAACCAAAGTCTTGTTAATGGCAAACCAAAATCATGTTAGAAACTGAAAAAAAAGAACGATGAGATCATAAAAATGGCAAATGATGTCATCCTCTAGTTTTGGTGAACTAGCACTAGTGAACGGCTGTGATCCAAGTACCACGTTGACTATGATAAACTCATTCGTAGAAGACTAAATATCTTTTGATTGTTGATAAGGACAGGTTAAAAATTGATACCCACAAAAGGGATTAAAAAAAAAAAAAACTTACTGAAAACTCCAAACGTCGATTAATATAATGTTTGAATAGTGTGGGTTTTAGATATTTAGTAAATCCTAATGGATTTACCTCTATTTATTGCATCAAAGGGGGTACCCCATTTTGAGGCATGACCCTTGTGGGCAGATATAGGAATCAATGTTCCTCTCTATCCTCTCTCTTCTCTTTCTTACATTTTGCACCAACACAATATATATACACACACACACACACATGTATATATGCGAAAAGTGGCAAGCAAATCCATATGTTTGTCATATATAGGACGTAAAACAGAAGAACTTCTCTTCAAGCATATCCTGAGTAAGTTATAGAGAGAGAGAGAGAGAGAGACGAGAGAGATGGGGAAAGGAAGAGCGCCTTGTTGTGACAAGAGCCAAGTGAAGAGAGGTCCTTGGAGCCCTGCTGAGGACTTGAGGCTCATCACTTTCATTCAGAAACATGGCCATGATAACTGGAGAGCTCTCCCTAAGCAAGCAGGTAAATTCTTACTAAATCATCTCCAACTCTCTCTCTCTCTCTCTCTCTCTCTATATATATATATATATATTTCTGGTCTCTTATTCTTATATTTGTTTTTCCATATGAGACAATGTTACGCAGAAACTTAACTCGGCCAGTCTTTGTTAAAAGTTTCTTGATCAACCCAGAAAACCATGCAGTCCCGTAATGTTTGTCTTGGACGGTTTTTTTTTTTTAAATAAATTTTAAATATAAATTTTGTCTTAGACTTTTTCCTTCAAAGAAATGATGTTTAAGGAATTCATTCAATGTGCCATAATAATCTTGAGTAATATTAATTTTGTTGGCTTTTCAATTATTTATATATTTATTTATATATTTTATTTATCTTGGCCTTAAATATGTTATTTCATCACATCTTGTGCCATTATTATAAGAAATTTGATCAAATTAATGACATTCTCAATAGCTTTTGACATTTTTTTAGTTCATTTTCTCAAATATGGCCAAAGTTTGTCATAGTATGAATGCCGTGTTTTGTACTCTCCCATGGATGAAATGTAGTAGTCTCACCAAACAACGCTTAGAAATGTTTGAAATTTTTGCCAAAAACATATCATATATAATTGCAATGTTTTTCAAAGCAAGTTTGAAACGTCTTCTGGATCACTCTTTTGTGGGCCTCATTTAACTTTAAAAAAGGAGCATAAATATGGCTGTTAATTAAGCTGTGAGATAATCATAATCATGTTGTTTACTTTTTTTTTATTATTTTTATTTTAGAGCCTTTATATATATATATATGACTCAAATTCAGTGCCTTTATATTAAATCAATGTGAGGTTACCAAATTTTGCTCCCTTTCCTCACCGTAACAATATAAGACAAATTTATTTATGGAAAAGTATTAATTCTTTCCCCTTTTTAAATTAGCAGCATTGCATATGTGGAAAAAATTCTTTCTGAAGAAATTAAGCTAATCATCAATAATGAAGTCCTCTTTATTTATTTATTTTTATGTATGGGTTTTCTTTTTTTTTTTTTAAGGGAAAACTGTAAATGATTAATTCATTCTAAATCAAGCAAATCATAAGATACATATTGTTTCAAACAAAGAGGGAAAAAAAATCTGAGTGTAATAATTCAGACAGAATAATAAACGCCAAATTATTTTGTATGATTTACGTTTTAATAAAATATATGTTTCAGTGTTACCAATATTAGACATCATAAAACATTTGTTTTATGTGGATTTTGTTTGTACGGACACACCATCTTATGTCTTGTAATGCTTGAGACCAAGGGCATTCACCAACAATTCTCTCTTTAGTTATAGTCACACATATGGCCAAGTTAGGGATATCTTACCAACTTATGAAGCAAAGGTCAAATTGGGCAATGAATACAGGCATCGCACGTCCACAAGTCAAATCGAACTTACTTATGGGAGTCTAATTTGCATGGCTGAAATGGTACTCTTGGATGTCTTTTTACATGATTTTCAACGTCAAGGACCCTACCCTTTGCTTTCTATATAGTCAAATACACTTAATTCTAACTACAATTTACCAGTGGGAAAATAGCTCTTTAAGATATAAAAATAAAAAACACGTCAAATTGCTTTTATGGGATTTGGATTTTCCGATGTACTATTTAAGCCTTGATTGAGACAATACCAATAATCTTTAATTATATTAACGTGAAATACATTTCTATAAGTTCACGCTGGCTATATACATACTTTCTTGTCGTTTTGCAGGGTTGTTGAGATGCGGGAAAAGTTGTCGTTTGAGGTGGATTAATTACCTCAGACCTGACGTCAAGCGGGGGAACTTCACAAAAGAGGAAGAAGAAGCCATAATAAAGCTACATGAGACTTTGGGAAACAAGTAGGATCTCATAACATTTGATAAGGACATTATATTACACACACACACACACAGATATATATATATATTCACTTGGGACTTTTGAATGTACAATTTATAATTATGTTAAGTTGCACAATTGTGTAGGTGGTCCAAAATTGCATCATGTTTTCCTGGACGAACGGACAATGAAATCAAGAACATTTGGAACACACACTTGAAGAAGAGATTGCCCTCAAAGGAGTGTGACTCCGGTGGAGATGAATCAAAAGAATCCTCCATAACATCTTCTTCCTCATCTTCATTTATTTCGATCCCGTCTTGCAAAAAGCGAGGTTTGGATCAAACCGAACTCGGGCATGATCAATCCGACGACGAATCCGCCCCGGCAGCCAAGAGGCCATGCAACAAGAATCAGCTGACAAGCCAAGATGATCATGATCATGATGTAGCCAAAGGTCTAAAAGACCAACTGGTGACCACAAGTACAAGTGCTACTACTTCTCTAACATCTTCTAATAATTCAATTGTGTCAAACACTTCCATCAGTCAACTTGATGTTTCAAGGGATTATCATCAAGAAGAGGAATATTATCAAATAGACAATTTGCTGTTTGACTTTGAAGGACCTTATGATGTTATAAGTGACATATTACAAGAGGTGAACAAGCCAGACATCCTAGATGATCATAATAAGTCACTTGATCATGATCATCAAACATTGGTCCCGTTGGAGGATGATTATGATTTTTGGAACATGTTTGATAGTTTAAACAATGCTTTTTTCCAGCCAAATGACCATGTAGTCCAAGTGCTACACAATTCTGAGCCTTGTCACAACTCAATTAATTTTGGAGGGGAAGAACACCACAACAAATTAGAGATTGAAAATCGGGATTGGTTTCGGTTCTTGGAAACCGAGCTCGGATTAGAGGAAAACGGCAACCAAAACCAGCAAGTGATTTTTGATCAAGATCAAAGCCATGCTATTGAGAAGCCAGAAGAATCTGATCCATGCCTAGCTAGCTTTTTCTAATTGTCAATTATGGCCCTCTTGTTTGTCACAAAATTAGATCTGCAGCCATCTAGATTGATCATTATTATTATTAATAAACCGATTAATTAATATTTGATCATAAGATAGGGCTGTTTATTGCCAAGGGTTGACGTACTTAAAAGTACTGTTCATCATTTATATTAATTAATTAACGATTATTGACTTTATAGGTTCTTTCTCATGATGTGATGTATAATGGATTTGATTTGATGCATTGCTTGTAAATTAAGATAAATATAACGTTTGCTAGATTGAACATATATTTACAGCTTAATTATTTGCCCAATGAAAATTTTGCTTTAATCAAGTAATATTTTGTACAATTTTTAATTTGGTCAAACTTTAATTTCACTAGTGGGTAGGTGATACATATAAAAATTCTCAAGCACTGTTATATCATTGGTGATATATATATATGTATATATATATGTGTGTGTGTGTGTGTGTGTGTGTATTTATGTTCCCACTTATATCTTAACTTGAAAGTACACTGTAGTTGGTGCTTGACGGTTGAGATAAAGCAGTCTAAAATTCCTTTAAGCTGGTAAGCCAATCGACGACTCTCACAACATTTGACATGAACGTGGAATGTTTGAGTCAGACAAAGTTGCAAAATATGGTAAAAAGAACTGAGACCCCACAAAAGCAGGTGAACTAGTTAGGTAAAATATTGAAGTACTATATATATTTCAATATCAACAAATAAAACATATTGGTTGGTTTCAAGTAGGGTGTATTTTTGTTAATTGACACTTACCTAACTAAATCATGAAAAAGCTAGTCTTATATTACTGCTGTCTCTAGTAATTTTGAATTTGAGTTAGCTTTTCCTTTTGTACTAACTGGGGTTAAGAAATGATCAGGGTCATCGACTTGTAGGCCGGCAGATAATAATGTGTTGGTACTCGGCATCCAATGATATATGATTGGTTAATATAGAAATGATCACGACAAGAAAATAACCAGTTTGATAGGGAAAACATCATATTGGCACCTTCTAGTTTAATATTTTCCCAAATAATACCTAATGTTAAAGAAATCGATGGCACAATGTTGTTTGAGAATAGACCAATAAAGCCTCTGAGGTGTTTGGGAGGTTTTCCAAACCTTAGTTTCAAAAATTATTTGTTTTTATATATATATATATTTTTAATGTCTATAATAAACTCAAATTTTGAAAGTCCATATTTTGTTATTTCAAGATCAAAATGAAATTATTTTTTTAAATTGAAACAAAATTAATAAAATCCACATATTTTAAAATTTCACACTTTTTCACTTATTTTAACCAAATGCATATTTATTAAACACGACTCACATTTAGTTCAAAACATAGTCAAAACTCAGTTTTCAACCTCCCTAAATGAGTCATGAGACACTGTTTGAGATATAGAATGACAATTTTATCATCATAGTTCAAAAAAAACTTCAAAGAAAAACATGTATTCTATTTTTTTAATTTATGTCTCAAATGAGTCTTGAGACTCTTTTGAGACAAACAATTTTATCATTATAGTTCAAAAAAAAAAAATTTAAGCAAAACATGTATTCTATATTTTTTTTTTGGTAGATTGAAAAAGGGTAAATATGAATGTACTTGTTTTATTTTTTATTTTAATTTTGGTTCTGCTTTTTTTAATATATATGGTTTTTTTAATTATCTTTTTTAATTGGGTAAAACTATCAATATTTTTTCAAAAAAGAGACTTAAGATACTTGAATATATATGGTTACTCTATTTTTGTAACCACGATGATTACAGATAAAATTATAAAAAATAATACATATTTTAAATGCATTTAATGATGTGGTATTTTATATGATTTGTTATAGCAAATTAAATAATATATATCTTAAGTATCAACTTAAAAAAAGATTTGATTTTTTTTAGTTGGAAGTGAATAATAAAAATCTATTGTTACAACTTTTTGAACAACGACATAGATGGCAACTGTTTTTTTTTTTTTTTTATCCTTTTTCTTTGGGTTAAAAAACCTACTGATTTTACTTAAATAAATAAAAAAAAAAACATATTGAAAGTTCTAATTAGACTATCACCGCATCGTGTGCTTTTTACCGCCAAAAAAAAAAAAAAAACTTGGCTTTCGTGAACTATAGAATTTCTAAGCAAAAACAAAAAACAAAAAACAAAACAAAACAAAAGCACGAAAAAAAAAAAGTTCTTTCCAAAAAAGAAGGAAAAAAAAAAAAGAGTAGTCAATAAATTGAGAATAGACAAGTTTAACAAAAATTTGGGAATACACATAGAATGGATAGGACGTGTAGAGAAATAAAGGAGAGAAGGAAGCATTTTCCAAGAAAAAAAAAATCAAAGCATGGAGATTTGGACTTGACAAAAATATAAGAGAGAAAAGATGTGAAAAAAGGCATTATTTAAGGTTTTGATCAAATTGTATAACTTTTAGGGTATTGGATTATTTAACATTTAAAAAAAAACAAATGGAAAAAAGGAAAAAAAAAATCCTAAATGAAACTCGGGAATAAGATTAAATTTTTATTTAGATTTTGTTTAAAATTTTAAAAAGCCATGTTAATAAATTATCAACAAGTTTCCTATCCAAAATCACATTTAATGAGCTCTATAACTTCCATGCTTATTAATTATTATAAATTATTTTAGTTAACTACCTAATTTGTAAAAATCGATAGATTTATATTGCATGGCTAATAGTAATCATGGATAGGTAAATATTAGAGTAACTATTCAAAACACACTTTTATATATATAAATATACATTTTTTTGTCAAAAAGCAAGTTACCTAAGATGAATATATATATTTTTTAAGCAAGATACCTAAGATTGAAAATTTTCGAATATATTTATACACGATTGAAAAAAAAAAATTCAAGATATAAGAATGATATTTTTTACGTGGTGAAGACGTATGTGTATGGGTCTTTTTAGAGACAAAGAGAAAAAGAAAACATGAGGGAAACTTTGTTGAGGCTACTGGCTGGTGCATCGACTTGTTGCTGGCCGCTATCTTTTATTCAGAGAGTCACTTATGTCTGATCTGTTCCAGAGTATAGTTCATGGCATTGGAATTTACCAATTGAGTTCATATAGAGAAGGCTAATGGCAGGTGCTTGTAGTTAAGGTTCACTGGGATCTCGAATTCAATGCACGAAAGGATCTACGTGTTGGTGTCTAGCTTGGGTCTGTCAGGTCGTTTCCCAAGGGGACTTCCCCAATCATAGCTATTTGGTGCACAGGGAGTCACCACCGTTGTAGCGGAGCTGCTGCCATTTAAGTCACTAGCAATCTACCGTGTCCTTCTAATAGAGAGGATCTTTAATTTGGTGGGCCGACTATTGGTGATTTGTCTAGATTTTCTTTGGTTGATTTTGTTTTTTGTTGATGTGTATGTAATGAGGAAGAGATTTTCCTTGGTTGATTTTGTTTTTTGTTGGTGTGTATGTAATAAGAAAGGGGATGTCCCTACACAAATATCTTCTGTTTTTCCTTTTGTGGTATCCATTGTCATATGTGTGTTTCGATAATAAGTTTAGTTTTGTATTAGTTATGGTGTGTTTTATTTGTTTTCCAACATTTTCCACTCTCAAATATTGGTGCGTTCGATGTGAAAACCTATTGAAACCACAGGTGTGAGTCGTGGGAGATGGGTGTCAAAGAATTGTTCAAAACAGTAAGAGATGCATAAAATATCGTCAGCTGTCCCTAATTTTAGGCGCATTAGCCGCGAAAACCCGTTGAAACCCCAAGTGTTGGGTCGTGGGAGGTTGGCGTACATGAGGATGGCAAGTGTGTGGCCGTTGTCCGCAAAGCGTGTTGCCAACAGGTGGTTCTCTCTCGGATTCCCTTATGTTATTATTGTAATTTATTAGATGAAGGCAGTTGTTTGGCTAGCTTTTGTAGGAGCACCCTTTGTAGGAAAGTTGCTCTACTGTTGGGATAAATGGATGTTTTAGCATTTTTTGAATGGGTTTAGTTCATGTGTATCATCCCGTTGGTTTATTATAACCTATTGATTCGTTGTGGCCTTGTCTTGGTTCGTTATGGCCTTGGTTGTGGACTCTACTTCTACCTATTTCTCTAGCTATTTGTCGGTTTTCAACAATATTTGTCCGGTCGTAGTTTTACACCTTTGTATCATGTGGGTTTCAATTATGGCCTGCACTTTTAGTCCTTTAGTGGTTATTTATCAATGATATGTCTTTATTTTTATTTAAAAAAAAAAGTATGTGTATGGGCCTTCTACTTAAAGATTAACATTTACTAGATTTTTTTTTTTTTCATTTTTTGCTTTAACAGGTATTACTTGATTTGCACTAATCAATTAGTTCTTAAAATCATATACGCATCTAAATCTCTCCTATCTTGTACTAAAATGCTACCTTAAATCACCAGATCGACTAAATTGGTCAAGCATTCAAAGGTTGTTATAGTCCTTTTGCACTTTAAGTTTTACCAAACTTTGTCAAATAGAGGTTTTTAACACGATATTAAAAGAAATTATAGGCTAATCGTAACATTAATTAAGAAAGAAAAGGATAAAACATAATATTTTGATAAAAGCACATTAGATATTTGTAATCATATTATTCCAATAGATAATAAGAACCCAAAAAAAAAAAAAATCTTAATCGATATACTATACTTTCCCTAAACATTCTAAATCTTCATTATCAAGTTAAGGATTACCTTTTAATTGGACAAGGCAATAATATTAGTTGTTCTAATTCAAGCTGTTTTAAAATACATGTGTTAAAAATGCATTTCCCAGCACAAATCATTTGGACTCTAACCCCAGTTTTGCAACTGGTTCCATTTCAACTATATAAACTTCTATCCGTGGAAAACTGTAGCAGATGTTTATTATCTCTTTATGAAGCCTGCCTCATGATCTGAATATCTCTCTCTATATATATATTGATATATCTAAGTAGATATTATATAAATATATATAGAACTATTACTATTAATGATTCTTCACAAAAATAAGTCTTTACCATTCCGTGCATTAGCGAAACAATCGCATTCAATGAGATCGCGTCATATTCTTCCATATGATAATGATATGGCAGTTAGTTTCCTCTACGTTACCTCACACGCACATATATATACACATACACATATGCATGTATATATATAAGACTTTATTTATCTCCCCTAGCTGATCTCAAGGTAACTCCTTGTGTTGCCTTGTTTTTTCATTAATGATTGTTGACTTCTTGTTCTTTTTATGTTCCTGTCATTTTCATGTTGTTGGTAGATTTCTCTTTCATGTATTCATTTCTCATTTTTCTTCTGTCAAACTATTTTTTTTTCTTAGATCTCCGTTAACGACAAGGCTTCTGAGCCTAACTTGATGATACTTGCATTCGCAGTATCGTGAAATCTTAAAATACATCAAGTGGAGTGAAAGCAGACCAAATAAACCATCTATAATTTTGTATAGTTAAATTCAAAACTAGAAATATTTAAATTAAAAATAGATTATAAAAAAAGAAAACCAAACCAATTCTCCCCATCAAAATGGCCTATTAAAAGTTGGTAGTCTACATTGCCTTAAACCAATTGCTCATGGTCTTTATATAGACAGATTGAGGGAGGATGAATTGGTAGTTTCTAACGTGGTACTTCAAAATCTCTAGTTGTTAGACTTACGACCAAACATGTATAAATATAAAAAAAAAATGCTAAGAACACTAACTCTAATCTTAATTTTTAAATATTAACTTATGTGGTATAGAGAGTGAATTTATAATCAAACAAAATAAGAAGTCAATAATCTAAATAAGATGATGGACGAGTCATTGAATAGTCGTTTACGGATCATTAATTAGTCGCACAAAATAAAGAATTGTAGAAAAAGTAAATAAAAAGAGAGAAAACTGATTTTATAGAGGTTCACATGTAATCACTAGGCTACGTTCTCTATACTGCTTGTAGAGCTTCCACTATATATGAATGAATCAATACAATGGTGATCTTGAGCAATAACATGGTAGAGAAGAGATGGAGATTGATATATTACAGATAATTAGAATAAATACAAGTGAATATTGTAGAAATTATGGAGAGAGTATGTTGTTTAGAGTGAATCTTGGGTTTGGTAGAGATTCTTGAGGCTTGTGTAGTAAGCTCTGTTTTATTGGAGCTGATTGTCTAACTTTGGTTGTCTGATTTAAGTGAAATATGCCTTCAATAATGACTAAAAGTTGCCCTTTCTTGCTGTATTTGACTTTTCAATTCGAAAGTGACTAAAAGTAATTGGGAAACTTTCCCTATTAGTGAGATCTAAGCCAGCTAGCTAGTTTCCTTACTTAATATGCTTGATTTAATTTCCCTTTGAATCGTCACTCGCCATATAGTCATTCAAGAAGTCGTTTTTGAGTCTTGTGGGCACTTGTTTGTGAATCGTCTTGTGCTCCTTAATGACATGTCTGGGAACACATGTACGGTGTAAGATAAGGTATGAAATCTGACCTTAACATTTAGTATATGAGTTCTTTTTCTTTTTTTTATTTTATTTGTAAGTGTTTAAACCATTGCTATATCAATTGATTGCTTCAACTTAAAAGAAAAAAATATGACATGTAAGTTGGAACTCCAAATGTTAGGTTTAGAGTTGATGTCACGGTACTTTTCATATATTTTCTATGCTTATTCAAAAGTTTTTTTTTTTGGTGCGTCGGTATCACTAAACTTATCACACAATAAACTTTTAATTTTGACAATTTACATTATGATTTTATAAATATATAGCAAGTTACCCCCATTGAATAGCAATCTCAATTGTTTAACGTAGATTCACTTATGATTTGCATGAGAAATTAATAATGACATGAATAATTATTTCTATTTAATTAACCCAATTTTTTTTAAGTTAAGATCTTTAATTAAATTTTATCAAGATAAAAAATTCTAAGTAGACATTTGTTTACAGTTTTGTATGCGCATTGCGTTTAAACACAATGCAATTTTTCATTCAAACACAAAAGTTTTACATTCAAATATAATGCTTTTTAACAGTATCTCAAATACATTTATTATTCCAGAATTTTTGAAAATCATTTTTTTCATTCACATTATATTCTCTTTTTATCTTACTTATCATATCTACTTTTACCAATCACATTAACTTTTCAATTTTAAAATATAATTTAAATACTTTCATTCAAACACACATTATATTTAAATGAAAAAAAATACTTTTTATCTAAATACAAAATATATTAAATGTATTATATTCAAATATAATGTTAATATAATATGTTTATCAAACGTCTCATAAATTAGTCTTATTTTAATTACAAATTTGGGTTAACTATGTTTAAAGAGAAAATGACATTTCATGTTCTAATTATCTCCGTGCAAATCTCACGTCAGATTTTATTATAAAAAAAAAAAAAACTAATAATATTGTCATCCATTTGGGGCAGTTCACTACAAATATGGAGATTCATGATATAAATTGTCAATCATCACAAGTTCTTCTTTTAATAAATAATTGTTTAAAAATTATAACTTAATGACATCTATTTATAAGATTATTATAATCTTACTTTTAAAGGTTATGTGTGATGAATTTATCCCATAAAAAAACTGCATGTTACTTATTTGTATGAATATAAAAATTGTTAAAATTAAAAATTCCGTATGTAAATGGCTCTGGGGGCAGTCTGTTACAAACGTTGAAGATTCAAGATATAAATTGTTAATCATCACAAATTCTATTCAAATAAACAATTGTTTAAAAGTTTTAACTTAATAAAATCTATTTATAAGATTATCATAATCTTATTTTTAAATGTTACGTGTGATCGATCTATCCCATAGAAAAATCTGCATGTTACTTATTTGTATGAATATAAAGATTATTAAAATTAAAATTCCATATGTCAATGGCTGTGCGACAAACTCATACATAAGTACTTATTTAGTCCCCCCTTCCCCCACAAGTCTATATTAAAGCTAAAAAGATAAATAAGAAAAAAAAAAATGAAGGATTGCTAACTAAACAAAGTATCGTTTTCTTGGACGACCATCCCTCACTATTTATTAATTTTATTTTAAGGGACAAGCTCAAAAGACAAAATTAAATAAAATACTTAAGGTTTGTTGTACGACATGTCGTTTGTTTTTTTTTAAATTGGGCATGTCATTTGTTGTTTTAATACTTTTCAACCATTATTTAAAGAAAGTATTAAATTTATTTTTATTCACAAACTATAGATCCATTTTTATTTTATATTCTAGAATTGTAAAATCATTCGTTGTCTTTCCCGATCTATAAAAAAAATTATTCAAAGTATCCCTTCTAACTGAATCCATTTATTACATAAAATGGAATTGCTCACATAACACCCCATTAATGATTTTAAATGAATGCTTTGAAATGTAAATCTTGATTATAAAAAATAATTTTTAGTTAAAAAACAAATTAAAAATCAATTTTTTTAAATCTTTGCTCCGTTCTCTCTCTCTCCTCTACCACACTTAACCCCTGAAGCAGATTGCCATCGACTATACCCTTAAGGCCTGCGGCCACTAGGATGACTCCAACTCCATTGCCCTTATCTTCGACCACCACAACGGCACTCATTTTCTCTCTCCTCTTTCAATTTTCCATTTTAGGGGCTTTGATTTCTCTCTAGGGTTCCAATTTTTGGAATAACCCAAATAATCCCATTATGAGCAAGAAGACAACAATAAAAGAAAGTCATGCTAACATCAGTAACAGAAGTTAGCATCAAAGCTTTAATAGCTCATTTGCATAATTCATAATTTAAATGAACAAACCATAATCCGTATCACTAAAAACCAAAACAAAAAGAAGGAAGTTTAGATTGAAAGATGAAAACTTGACAAATTTCTAAGCAAAGAAAGACTATTTGAAGTTTTTTTTTAATTATTATTTTTATAAATAGCTGTTGAATTATAGATCTCTATTCAAATTAATCCTTATTTTTTTGAAACCGATCATTCTGCTCCCTGAAATATATAAGTTCGTTTAAAATGGCTCTTTCGTATATTTCTGTTTATTATTTTACCAAAAGTTTAAACTTTATGAAAAGTTAATAAAATGATTATTTTCATAATTAGGTCATAAATTATAGATCTCAATTGAAGTTGGTCCTTATTTTTTTTGAAATCGTTCAATATACCTTCCGATATATAAAAAATCATAAAAAATACCCATTTCGTTTTTAATTCACAGAAGGAGGTTTTTTTAACGATTTTCTATATATCTAGGGTATAATAACCAGTTTCAAAAAAATAGAGATAAACTTAAATGAATATTTATAATTTAAGAGTTATTAATGAAAATAATTTTTTTTTAGCTTCGTACTTTTGTGTGGAGACTAATTGATTTTCCACTTCCCAAATTTCCCCAATCCTTGTTGTGTGGCCGTCCTTGCAGGCGAAAATATCACAACCTACGATCCATTTCCAATTCACCAAAATCACAAAAAAAAAAAAAAAAAAACCATTCAAAAAATCCCAATTGAAATTGCAAGAGTGAGGAAACTAGAGGAAATGGGGTTAGACTGTTCAGCTTGAACGTGAATGTGAATGTATTTGATGTAGAACGTGGAGAAACATTTATAGTAGAGAGACCGAAAGTGAGTGAGTGAGAGAGAGAGAGAGAGAGAAGAGAGGAGAGAGGAAAAAAAAATTTCTAATTTTTTTTAATTAAGAATTAGTTTTTTTTTTATAATCAAGATTTATATTTTAAAACATTTATTTAATTGTGAATAGAATGTCATGTAAATAATTTTATTAAAGTAATAAAAGAACTTAATTGAAAGGAATACTTTGAATGGTTTTATATAAATGAGTACAATGAATAGTTTTGTAGTTATGGAGTGAAAAAAAAAAAAAGGGTCTATAATTTGGAGGATAAAGATGAAATTAATTCTTACAAAAACACCAAAATGAGACTGAAATAAACTAATTAATAAAAAAAAATAGGTTAAGAATGCGTTTGAGAAACACATTTTAACTGTATTAGAATATAAATTACCACCAAATATGTTTTTTGACATTCAAAATATAGCAAGTGTTAATAGCAAAACCAATTCAAAAACTGTGCATTAGTATTTTGAAACACACGGGTTTTGGCTCATTTATTTACTACCAACGAATATATTCTCTGCCTCTCTGACAGATTGCTGGAAGTTGTAACTATTCTCCACTTTAGTCAAGGGCATGGCACAAGTTAACTCTTGTTTCACCAGATTGCACGCGACCTTCATCATCGAACCTCCCAAAAGCAAACTCCTCTGCTATCAGCCGTCTCAACTTCACTTAGCGGTCGCCTCTCACGGGTCGTGCACATCCATCTCCGTCTCCATCAACGACCGACGTCGCAAGTAGGTTGTCGGACATTTTCGACAATTAGGTGCACAGATCTGCGACGGTTGCTCACTGCCGGAGGCTGAAGTAGGTAAGGGTTCTTTTTCCCATGGTTGCCCCTACTGTACTCTCTCTCTCACCGAATGGAATTTCCCCCCCTGTTTTCTCTCTCTCTTTGGCCCTAAATCTTTACCCTAACGGTAGCTTGTTTCTTGTGCTTGCCTTCAGGATTTAGCCAGCTTTTTCCATTGACTACTATAGAAGCCCAATTTCTGCGCCAAAACTTATTCGAGCAACAAGAAACATTGAGATACGTATTTGGAGTTTGTATGGGCATGATCTGTATTCTAGCAAGGTTAATTGCCGTTTCCTTGTTGATTTCAATTCGACATGTCTGAAAATGTGTTGCTTGCTCCTGATTTCAAAAAAAAAAAAAAAAACCCAAATTTCCAGAAATTGAACGTGATCACACATTTTATCTGTTCGGTACTGTTAAAGTCCCAATAATGGTTCTTGCTTAGAAAGTCAGTTACTCAAGATTGTCTAATTTTCGGACATTATGTATGTATTTTGTTCTTGTAAGGCAGTTAATTTGTCTTTGATTTATTTTTAATTTGGTGTGAATATGCATCAATTTGGTTTGGATGAAGTCATCGTTAACGCCAACATCCTCTGAGTGCAAAAACATGAAAAACAGTTTTTTAAAGTTAAGTCGTTATCATAAAAGCCGAGACCAGAAAGACTAAAAATACTGAAAGTTCACATGAAAAATGATCCTTATGATAATAAACAATCAACTTGAACAATCTAAATAAGAAATAAAGAAAGTCAAAATGTTCTTCCTAAAAACCATAGAAGAAATAGAGATATAAATTTGTAGATTCGTTTTTTTTTTCTTTTAAAGAACTACATGAAATAAGGAAATTGATTTATTTCATTTAAAAGAATACCAAACAAAAAAAAAAAAGTTGACAAATATTGAAAAAGGATTCAATCGTGGTCACCCAAACAATGCAGTTTTGTGGCTTCTTCCATGCCCCTTTTTCTATTATCTCTCAAAATATGTCGTAGTAGTTCGTAGTTTCAGTTTTAAAATCCATTGTTATTTTTCTGTAGTAGATGGAAATAGTTTTAGAAATTTGTTATGTAAACTGGGACTGGGAAAAACTTACATGTTTGAGAAGTGACTAGTAGATTGATGAGAGAAATACTTACCCAATACCGAACAGGTTAAGAGAAGGAAAGATTCATGTGGGAAATGTCAGTTGGTCTTTCTCATCAAGTTCGATTGAGAAATGTTCTTCCCCAGCCTGTGCACTACCAAAATAGATTCCATTATTGTTATTACATTATTATAACATTGAAAATTGCATTTATTAGCCTTGATGGTTAATTTCTTTCATTGGAAGTTGTTTGGTTCAGTTCAAAAACATAAGAAACTTCATCATTCTTTTGCTGGTATGTGATGGTTTGTGCTATTATCTTGACATTTGTTTTACTTTTTCGTTTGCCTAAACAATCCTATACTTCAATGTTTATTATGTGAAATATATTGTCTGCTTTGTACAAGCAGATGTATTGATCAAAGAAGTGATATTGAAGGATACACATTGCAACTAGGGAGACTTGAAATTATGATATGTCAATAGTTTAAACACGTATTGTTGACTGTTCTTACTTAGGAATTAAAAAAAAGTTTTAAATACAATGACCTATTGTTTAAGGTTATTGCCATATTCTAGAGAATGACGTACACGATGATTCATGAGAAAACATCACCAATTCGTTTACCTTTTTCATTTTTTCTTTTTACCCGCATTTGGACAGGAAAAAGACGTCCAATTGTTCCATTATCTAATGTAATAGGAACATGTCTGCTTGTTGAGTCTAGACCAAATTAACTATTTAATTTTAATTTTATTTGTTTTGTTAGTGAACGAAATTAACTTATTTTAATAAGTGATTTTCTTTGCACCGTGCCAAGCGCAAATATTGAATATTTCATGCATAACATCCAAACAAAATAAATATATGTTTTAAAAAATATTGAGACGCTTCATCAGTTTTAAGTTACATTTCATTAATCATACCATACTACGTTTACTAACCAGTAGTTGTAATTGGTTGATACAATGTATTGCTATGTTTGCGGTTATGGTTGAAGTTGAATTGTTGATGTTTAATTTGTTCATATAGCCTTTGTCAATCTCGTTTCAGAAGGACGACAACTACCGAGACATACAGCCCTGTCCATTTAACAAGATGTGGACAGTATCTTTTTCCCGACCAGCATCTCTTTGGTTCGTTCAAAGGAAGCACGTTGTAAACTGCATGTCTCGATCTCGTCAGCGTGTTTAAGTGAACTCGTTCGCTCATAATAAGTGGTGGATTATTGGTAAGTTTTGCAATCAACTCCAGTCGATGATGCATACTTTTTATTGCTCTGTTTATGTATATTTGAACTTGCATTATTGATGGAGTGAACGTGCATCTTAGGAAATAGTTTGTGGACCCTAGTTGTGGCCTAAACCCGACCCCACTGTGACAAATTTTACTCTCGGTTTTGTAGATACATGTTTCATTGTCTCTATTGGTCTCCATCACAAGTCGGGGTGCAGTAGTTCATTCTCGATCCTAACCTCAATACGCCTCTGTGCGCCCAAATCGAAACCACGGGAAAACAATCAGTTGCCCTTTCACATATTGGCAAACCATGTAGTATCAGGTCGTGTCGATGATCTAGTCGAATTTTGAAACACCGAAATTATGGCCTAATTCCGCGTTTACAAGCTCTAAGGAAACAGCTTGTGTCAGCATCATCTTCTTGCCCTCTAGTTGATCATACCGAGTCTTTAATCAGTTCAAACACGGTACTCAATTTATGCTTCCATCTTTGTCTCTTTTTAATCTATTGAATACATTTACAATTCAAGATCGAGTACACATGTAATATAACCATAATGCTGCTGTTGCATCATTTTGATACTTTTGTTATCACCTTAAGTAGCTGTTGAATTCATAGAAAACAAAAAGAAATATGAACACCACAATCAAAATTTATGTACATGTTGATGTATTTATTTATTACCTACTATTTTATTGAATTAAACACCCCCATCAAAATTTCTCTACATTACTTATGTAGATGCCGTGTAGAAGAGATGGATATAAGTGGATTGAAGAGAAAGAATTTGAACTACTTTCCCATCTTCAAACATACAAGAATATGCACGGTGGCAGGTTTCCCACTTCATCAGTTCTAAGTGAATGGGGCACCGAATTCAATCCCCCATGCACAACTGCACAACTGAAGAGTAAAAAAGACCATATGGCTAAAGCATACACATGTTGGAAGGCACTGAAGACACATACTGGTCTTAGCTATAACCCAGAGACAAAGAGCATCAGTTGTAGTAATGAAGTGTGGCAAAGCTTCATAGAGGTAAGGGTGTATTACATATATCGATCATGTGTTCAATGTGGCATGTTTGTTTTGCATTTTAACACTATGGTATAAGTGAAGTAATATTGCGTAATAATTTATTGGTTGAAACTATTTGTAAGACGTTTCCTTTGGTTGAAATGATGTACACTTTTATGCAGAAATATGGATCTGAGGTGCGTGGGCTTCGGTATGAGGGTCTTAAGTTTGAAGATTTGTACTTTAGTATATTCGATGAGCACATCGTAACAACCGAATACATGACAGGGAGTGGAATAACATTTCACCTTGATGGCGACATGTCACACGACCATCGCTTTGGTTATGATGAAGAGTCGGGGTTTGATACAGATGCACATCAACCTAGTAGTTTGAGAAAGTAAAAATGGTATTCAATTCGCAATAAAAAATTACGCAATGAGACTATTATGGCACAGGCAATACAAGAGATATCGAACCATTTAACTAACCGTACATTAAAGCGTTCTAGAACAGATTCTTGCGATTATGGAGTTTCGCGGAATGCAATTGCCGACTTTGAAAAGGCTATGCTAGCTCTCGGAGTTGGATTTGAGGCTATAGTGACAATGATGCATTTCTTTTATGAGAATCATTCTTGGATACTGACCTTCCTCGGATGTGCAGATGGTACAAAACAGGCATTTGTTAATGATATTTTACGGTGCCAAAATCAACCAAAACCACCCAGTGACCCTCCTATTCCACCGTATCAGCCCAATGAGTAGATTATTTACAGGATAGCATTCATTTCTTTAACGAATTGTATTTTCATTTGCATCATAAATAGGACAAACAGTAGTGACATGTTTTAAGTTACAAATACTCAAGTACTGGTTCTAGTACAATTTGGATATTGGAACAGTTTTTCGTAATATATTGCAAGTTATAAGATGAATGTTCTACTATTATTGTTGATTATATTACATTTATGGTAATGTAGGTTGAAGACATGTCTGACCCAGGTGATTCGTTGCACATAAACCCATGTGCTGATAGTGGTAGTGAAACTGATACTGATGACGAGGAGACTTTGGCTGTTACAGCATGTCTACTTATTGCAAGTTATAAGGTGAATGCGAAGTATAAACAACCTTTACATGATTCGATGTTGTCTGATTTGATACGCGTGAATGAAATTTTGAATGGAAATCCAAACAAAATAAAGGATAGAATGGACAAGAGGACATTTAAGGCTTTATCTATCTTGTTGGAAAATCGAGGACTGTTGCAACAAACATCCCATTTAAATGTAGATGAGCAACTGTTTATATTTCTGTATATCATATGTCGAGGGACAACAAATGCTGAAACAGCAGATCATTGGAACCACTCGGATGAGACAATATCTCGATGGTTTTTTGCTGTGCTCATAGCTATATACAATCTAAAGGACAAGGTAATAACTCCTCTAGATTATGAACGCGTGCAACCATTCATTAATCAAAACCAATACAAATATAGGCCATGATTTGACGTAAGTAACACATATTGTTATTATTAAAATTTTTTTATATTTGCATAAAAATAAAATCTAATATTAGTGAGTTTGTTGTTTCTAATGGTACAGAATTGTGTAGGGGTGATTGATGGAACTCGTGTGTCATGCATTCCATCAGCTCGTAACGCGGAAGCCTGGAGAAACAGGAAAGGAACATTCTCACAAAATATCCTAGCATCTTGTTCATTTGACATGAAGTTCACATACATATGTGCAGGATGTGAGGGGTCGGTATATGACGCTCGTGTACTTGATCTGGCAATTGACCGTTACGGTTTTCCCATACCACCAGCAGGTTAGACATATTATATATGGCCAACAATATTTGTAATAGAGAGTATACACGTTTTCATATAGTGTACAATACTTGTTATATATGATATGTAGGAAAATTTTATGTAGGTGATGCTGGGTTCGCTAATAAGATGGGGTTTTTAACTCCGTATCAGGGTGACATGTATCATTTACCTGAGTATAGGCATCGTCGTCAAGGTTTGGGTTCACCGCGAGAAGTTTTCAACTATACACATAGCTCGTTACGTACTTGTATTGAGAGGACATTTGGTGTATGGAAGGCAAGGTTTAAAATTTTAAAGAACATGACAAACTATTCAATTAGGAAGCAAGTTCTAATACCTGTCGCATGTGTAGTCATGCATAACTTCATCATCATGGTTCGGGAGAGGGATAGACTTTTACGACAGTATGATGTTGATGGTGTACCAGTCAATGAAATTCATTAAACGACGTTGGACATGCAAGATGAAGTTAAAGACGCCTTACCAGAGGGGCATGAAGTTTTAGACGATAACAATAACCAAAATCAAATGAATCATTTTAGACATTGCTTAACTATGCAAATGTGGGACAAGTACCAGTAAAATCCCTGGTATAGATAGTCGTTGTGAATGTATGCCAAACGGTAGTGATAGGTGTAACTGTATTCGAATAAAAACGGCCTAGAGTTGAATTGCTTTTTTTGTCATAGTTGACCATACACATTACTTTCTAAATACTGAATATGCTAAACAAAACAAAACAAATAAATAAATAAATAAACCCTTTTTCTTATTCTAATACATGGCAAAATATGTGTATATAATTATAGATTGAAAAATTAATAATGAATTGTTTTTTCCATTTGGATGTAGGAAAACACGGCTTTAATTTTATTGTAACACAAGCTTAAGTCATGGAAAACAATAGAATGCTACTGAATGTAACTACAATGATTAAAAATTAGTGACTGAAGATAATGATATAGATAAAAGAGTGTCTACATGTATTAATGTTTCTTTTAAACAAATTAACCTAATTTTTTTACGTAAATAAATTATGTTATTTTTTTTAAACATTTTTACCAACATAATTCACTATTCACGTTTTACTTTTTTATCAATCACATCAACCCACCTTTTTCAAAATACAATTAAAATACTTTTTCATTCAAATACACATTTCATTCAAATATAAAACAAATACTTTTCAACCAAATACAATATTCAAAAAACAAATTTCATTTAAATATAATTAAAATACAATGCGTTTACCAAGCGCCTCCTAAGTAATTTACTTTTTTTTTTTTTGAAACTTTGTGGGTGGTGGGGATTCGAACTCTGCACCTTTTGATAAAATTAAGTGTAGTATTACCATTAAATTATACCTGCAATCACTTGAGTGGCCTACTTTGATTACTCAATCGAATAAATAACCAAATATATATTTTTTTTGATTTTGTTTAATCAACGATTGACAACACTATAAATATAATCAATTATTGATTAATTATAATTTGATCAATCAACCATTTAAGAAAATTAATTAACCTTTTTAATAATAACAATTTAAAATAATTTTTAAAAACTTGACTCATTTGTTAAAAAACTTGTAAAAAAAATATTTTGCTATAAATCTCATAAAAAATAGATTGAAGTGAAATAGGTGAAACCTCAGAAATAGTCGCTTTATCACACCTACTTCGGAATTTTGTTCCAATAAATTATTGGCTAGGATTTTTGCCCTATCAAACTAATTTTTATATTTGACCAGACATCAAAACGATTAATTTATCCTCAAATCTTAATACCAAATATTTTCTTCAAATTTTCTCAACGATATATATATATATATATTAGCAAATATTTTCTCTCCCTTCCCCCTTCTTTCTTGATCTCCCTCAATTTTCTCTCTTTTCTCCCTCAGTTCTCTCTCTCCTTTCCATTGGTGGTGCGCTCCCATCGCAAATCCTTTGAGCTGCTACCCAATCTCGGCTTCTCTCTCTGCCCTCCTCACAGTCGCTTTGTCTCTCCTCCATCTATCTAGATGCAATCTGGTTGCAAGCGAAGATATTAGAGAGCCACGGTGTCGAGCGACATGGACCTGTCGACGTCTACGAACTCAAGATCATGCGATCTAGCTGTCGTAGTTGCGATCGTGATCTCATCGGCAGTGGCAACCAACGAACTGGGTAAAGCCACGATCTTACGATCGCGACTCGCAATCATCAAGTCCTTGGAGTTGATGTTGCAATCAGCATCATGTTCGGCTTGCGATTGACATCAATGTGCCTACCATAGTGTGGTCGTCATGATTTAGCCATTGTCGGCCTCGTGAAGTTGATGTCGCCACTGCTCGTGAATTCCGTCGTTTGGATCTACTCACCCGTTTGCAATCTCTACTAGTCTTGCACGATTTTGATGCTCTGGCGACTTGCTTTAGATTTTTCGACCTTGTCGTCGGAGCTTAGTCATCACTAGGGGTGGGCATTGGATGAAAACTAACTTTTTTTTTAACCATTTATTGTCCAATTTAATTATAAAAAAATACTAACTTTTTTAAAAATCATTTACCAATCCAAAACCCATTGGTTTGAATTAGATGGAATGATTTGATTATGTTTATATTTTTATACGAACTTATTAAAAAGAATTTAAAATGATAAAACACATTTGGTAAGCATTAATTTAATTTTCCATCATCCATTTATCATATCATAATAAATTAAAATTACTTAACATAGTAGGTAAAGAAAAAACTTTAAGTTAATATAATGTAATCCTTATCTAAATTAAAAACAAAATATTAAGGAAAAAGATAATCATAATAACCAATATTATATCACAATTAGCATGACAAACCCGTTAAAGAAAAATCTCTTTTAATTTGTCAATATATGTTTAGATATTAAATTTTAGTTAAGATATCTACAAAAATTTAGAAAAGAGAAAACAAAACAAAAACAACAAATAAAAAAGGGTTAAGGGGAGCAAAGTTAAAAAAGATGTTTGAACAAAAAAAAAAGAAATAAATTAGATGATATATTATATTTATATATCTATTATATAATATAATATAATATAATATAATTATATTTATATAAAATATAAAAATATGTGTTAGATTAGATTTATTAAATTTTTTAAATTGAAATTCAGTATTTAATCTAATCTAATTAAATTAGTCAAATTATATCTAAATTCAATCTAATTTTGTTTGGATATCCAATATATTTTTGGGATGGAATAGATTGGTTGAGTTCCATGCATTATATGAATAGATGTTGTATTCACTCCTGATCATCATCATGGGAGGTTGGCGATTGACTTTTTTTTTAATAGATTTTTTTAATTTATTAGATGATTTATTTATTTTTTATTTTTTAGTTCTTGTGGTGTAAATTTTTTTTAATGTTTTAATAATTATTTTTTTAAAAAAATTAGTTGATATGTTAAATTTTGTTAAAAAAATAGAAAATATAATATTTCGGTAGATTACTAAATAATATTCTGGTAAATTATTAAATGGTATTTTGATAAATTATTAAATGATAATTCGATAAATTATCGAGATTACTGAATTATCATACAGTTTTCAATCGTTGGTAATTACCAAAAGGTGTTCTAGTACTAAAATATGTGAATTACCAAAATGTTTTCCGATAGGTTATGAAAAGATATTTTAGTAGATTATCAAAAGGCATTCCAATGAATTATCAAATGGTATTTTAGTAAATTATCGAAAGATATTTTGATAGAGTACGAAAATCTATTCTAGAAGAGTACTAAATGATATTCTAGTAGATTACTAAAAAGTATTTTAATGTATTTATTTTTTGTTAGTGAGTGTTTGCGTAATACATTATATTCGTATTACATTTGAATACAACACATTGAATGTAATATACATTTGTATACAAAGTATTTGAATTGCATTCAAATATAATGTTTGTTTAAATAAAAAGTATTTGAAATATATTATATGTGATATGATTAATAAAAATAGATAAAAAAAAGAAGGAGATAAAAAAAAGTATGTAATATGATTGATAAAAATAATAAAATAATAAAATAATAAAATAATAAATATATTAAATTTAATATATAATATAATTGATATTTAATACTTTATATAATAAAAATTATATTTTATTCAACTGTAATAATACAATGTTATGATCAATCAAGCTATTGCAAAAATATACTCGATTGACTTGTCTTAAAAAAAAAAAAAAAAAAAGAATAGCAAAAATACTGAGAAGAAACGATTGCCCCATGAAATAAAAGACTTCTTGAGGTTTCCCACATTTTCTCTTGTTTATTCTTAAAAGTCTCTCCAATTTCTCGTTTCGTTCCTCTCCAATCTCCGAAAATGGTGGAAATCAACGATTGCTTAGATGAAGAAACGGCCATGGAAGATGACATAGACGAAAACGAAGGAAGAGCGAGAAGCAGAGTTTTCGAGCGGCTTAAGCCCTACTGTCTAGAGCTTCTGGAGCTTCTCCAACAACCCAACAAACATTCCTCTGCAATTCCTTCTCTTCTCCAATTCCTTCGCCAATCTCCGCCGGATTCTCTTCAGCCCTTCTTCGAGTAATTTGATTTTTTATTTTTATTTTTTTCTCATTATGTTTTGAGTTTTGATACTGTTTTATACTTCACATATATGTTTATGAAAAATGCAATTTAACTTTTATTTTGATACAATTTGTGCTTGTTCAATCTTAACCCTCTTCATGAATCTAATTTATGTGATTTTGAGCCGTCGTGTGTGTGTAGATGGGCTATGGGAGTTTGAGTCTGTTTTTTGGAGTTAAGTTTCTCAAGTTTTATTAGTGGAGAAATATGCTTAGTTTCCTAAGTGGGACCCAGTTTCCGATTTTGTGTTTCTTCATCTTTTTGGTGTGTCAGTTATGTAGTTTTAGTTGTGTGTATATATTATATGTGTATTTGTTTATATTTGTGTGGCTGATGTGTTGGTCATTTTGTTATCCCCAGTTATGCATTGTTCCCATTGCTGCTGCTGCTGGATGCCGCGGTTGCCTCTAGATCCCCAAAGAAGGTTGATTCTGAAGGTGAATTTGAAAGCTTTTCTGACACGAAAACGCCTCACAAAGTCAGTGATCAAGTGGCGGAAGGCATGCTCCAATGTCTGGAGGAACTTCTTAATAAGTGTCATCTAGGATCTGTGGAACAGGTAATCTGATTCGAGATATCGTTTTATGTTGAAGGTTCAATGGCTATTTTATTATAGGCTAATCGTTTAGTCTAAAATTAGGCAATGGCTTAGTAACAAAATGTTATTTGTTTTATATTGCTGTTCGGTAGTGGTCTAATGTAATTTCTCCTTCGAGCTGGGAGATGGAGAAATTTTACAAAGATGAAATCTTTTATCCTGTTTCCTGTTGTATTAGCCTCTGTCTCTCTAACGTGCTTTTGACTCAATTTTCTATGACGTAGTTGGCCTGCTTTGATTTTTTGTGAATTGGTTGTATTTTGCTTCTGTTTGTTTGATCGCTTTTTTAAGAATTTGTTTCTCTTTAGTTTTCAATAAAAAAGGATTGTTCTTCATGGTTCGGTTCTCATGTCATACTCAAGCATGCCATGTGTTAGTAACTAGAGAGAGTTTAATCTTAAAACGTAGCGTCTATAGACACAAGTAGGACATGAAAGATCATATCTCACCTTAAAGATTCACTTTATAATTAGTAAGAGGTAGTCCATTTCCTATTGCAGATGGTTGTAGTCATGAAAAAGTTGACTTACGGGGCTCTACTTTCTCCATCTGATGCTTCGGAAGAGTTTCGTGAAGGAATCATCAAGTGTTTCAGGGCACTGATTTTGAATTTGATTCCATGCTCTGATGAGTCCTGTACATGTAAACAAACGTTTTATCAGCCCATGCTTTTAGACAGCAGAGATTTGAAAACCATGCCAGCTAGACCTGCAAAGTGTGATTCAGAACCAGGTGAATGTTTAGTTGCATTTCTTCAGACTCAAGCTTCCTCAGCTGCTGTTGGACACTGGCTATCTCTTCTTCTTAAAGTAAGTGAAATCACTTTTGCTAGCAATTGCTTGATATGTAAACTTAATTCGTCTTTTCTTATTTTGTTATTTCCTTGTGGTTTTGTGCAAAAGGCTGCAGACACTGAGGTTGCACGAGGACACAGAGGAAGTGCAAAACTACGTATTGAAGCCTTTATGACCCTACGTGTGCTTGTTGCTAAGGTAACGGGTTTGATTGTCAGTAAGCCCCAACTCTTTGGAGATTTGATGTCACATTCAGCAAGGTCCCGAACTTAGCTTCCTTAAAATTAGTATTTACCATGGTTCTGAGTTTTGTTTGATGCAACAATAAAATACTAAAAAAGTTCTTTAAGATTCCATATTTTTCATTGCATGTTTATGACTTTATTTACTAACTCTTTAACTGAAAAAGTTAAGACATATTGGACGAGAAAAAAAATTGGATGGTTTCAATTACATCTGTACAAGAAATTCAGTTATGTTTTATCTGCAACATTGCTGCAGGTCGGTACTGCTGATACATTAGCCTTCTTTTTACCTGGTGTTGTTAGCCAGTTTGCAAAAGTTTTACATGCCTCAAAAGCAATGGCCAGTGGGGCTGTGGGAAGTACGGAAGCCATTGACCAAGCTATTAGAGGTTTGGCTGAGTTTCTCATGATAGTTCTTCACGACGATGCCAATATGTCTAGCCTTGATATTTCCCTAGAAATCACTGCTCATAACATTTCAAACAAGTCCATGTCCGCGCAAGCATTTATGGAGGAGCTCCGGAACTTGCCTGTTAAGGCTCAGCTAGGTCAAAGCAGATCTGTAGCAGAAGAACCAAGTAGTCAAGTTGCAAAAATGATTAGTTGTGAACCTGAGCTGAATGAGCATAGAATCGATTCTGGAAAGGGGATTGGATCTTTGCATGTAAATCGTACGAAAGATTGGATTGAGAAAACTTCAGCTCATGTGGATAAGTTGTTGGCCACAGCTTTCCCAGATGTAAGATTCTATTCCTTTGGGCTTTGAACTATAGTTATTTCTGTGGCTCATTGAATTTTATTTTTCTCGCCCCTTGTAAATATTCAAATTGTTGATTTCGCTACTTAATCTGTAAATCTTTTAAAAATGTTTCTCAGATGTGCATTCATCCAGCAAAAAGAGTGCGACAAGGACTCCTAGCGGCCATTAAAGGTCTGCTATCAAAGTGCTGTTTCACGCTGAAAAAGAGTAGATTGATGCTTTTGGTAAGCCAAGAACCAGATGATTTAGTTACTTTAAAATCGATTTTATCTTTTGTAGAAGAAAACAAAATGTATCAGTATATTTCAACACTATATGCTCTAGATAACTTATATTTATATGCCTTTCAAACGATATGAGCACAATATCATACTTTTTTTATTTGTTAATTTATATGCCTGCATGCTACCTAAAACTTTCGCTTTTTCTGTTTACATTCCCATTTACATGTAGTGATCACCCTTTAACCTCTCAAAGAAATGATATCGGGCCCTCTCTTCCCCGATTACTTAAGTATTGTGTGTCACAACTTGCCTATGTGCAGGAGTGTTTATGTACTTTTGTTGTTGATGACGCTGAGGAAGTTTCAGCAGCTGCCCAGGAGTTCCTTGAACATTCATTCTCGATGATAAAAAAAAAGCAACTGGCACAGGATTTTGCAGAGATTTTTACTAGGTTTTTGCTTCCTTGATAGGAATAGTATCTTGGACTTAATTGGACTAACGAGACTACTGTTTGCAAGGATTTTTTTGCAGCTTAATTAATTATGTTTTTGTGACCAGACTCATTGATATGCTCCCAAAATTGGTGCTTGGGAGTGACGAACCTCTAGCAATTTCACAAGCTCAGCGGTTGCTCGTGATTATTTATTATTCTGGTCCTCAGTTTTTGGTGGATCACCTCCTTCAGTCTCCAGTATGTGTGTGTGTGTGTGTGTGTTTTCCTTTTTCCTTTTTTTTTTGGTAAACTTGTGATGTTGATTATTTAATTCTCACGTTGGAAACTCCAAATAAAGCATGTGCACTAATGCACGTGATGATTAAAAATTTAAGATTTGAAAGAGGGAATAGGAATCAACTCCGAGCTGAATGATTTGGTCTTGGTCTGAACAGTAATACAGTATAATCGAAGCTCATGTTTTATCCACTTCATATATAATCCAGATTTATAATTAACCCCGATTGATGTTTCCGTGTAAAATCTAGATTTATACACGCAGTGTAACGAGTAGTGACTAACCTTCAACTTAAATAGATAGGAATTTTTAGTAATAGTTTTTTATGGTGTTGGTTTATATTTTTCAGGTAACAGCTGCTCGGTTCTTGGAAGTTTTTTCCCTTTGTTTAAGTCAAAACTCTGTATTTGCTGGTTCTCTTGACAAGCTTGTAAGGACTTCCTCAGTAGGATACTTTGACTCTGTTGCTGAGCTGAAAGCCTTATCCAATTTGACTAGGGATCCCCTGACTGCAATATCTACTACTCCTAGAGTTTCAACGCCCATGACTAGTCAAGAAAAACAAGTGATATACCTGGAGGAAAACACGGAGAAGAATTATGAGCTGCCCCGCATGCCTCCTTGGTTTGTTTATGTTGGGAGTCAAAAACTCTACCAACCTCTAGCAGGAATTCTAAGACTAGTAGGTTTATCTCTTATGGCAGGTAATTTCAACTCTTTGGTTTTACTTTCCCTTTTTACCTTTCCTTATTCAATAAAACAAAGAAGTTCGTTCAGCTTCAATCATTTTCTCCATACATACGTTAGCTAATTTTGCTTTTCTTTGTTGCTAGACTTTAGAGGTGGAGTACATTTGTCGCTTGTTACCGAAATTCCTCTTGGATACTTGCGCAAGTTGGTTTCTGAAGTTTCTGTGAAGCAATGTAACAATGAGGATTGGCAGACATGGTATAACAGACATGGTTCAGGACAGTTGATACGACAGGCAGGCACTGCAGTATGTATTCTAAATGAGATGATATATGGTATGATGGATCAGTCAATCAATAGTTTTGCAAGGATGTTTCAGAAGTCACGGATAAAGGAAAAAGATGTTCAAGAATCCAATTCATGTTTTTCTAATAGTCAGCCTTGTAAAAGCTTGAAAATCCAATTCACCGAATCGAATTGGAAAGTTTCATGGGAAAAGGGCTTAAGGAATCACTTGATAGACTGTGTTGGTAGAATATTACATGAATATCTCTCTCCTGAAATCTGGGATCTTCCAATGGAAAATAAATATTCTGTTGTAGAATCCGATCATGAAGAAGGAGATATCAGTTTACACTTCTTCCGCGACACAGCTATGCTTCACCAGGAAATATAAATCTTCCTTCGCTATTATGTTTGCTTTGTCTGATTTCTAAAAAATTGATTCTAGCTCTGTCTTCCACCAACAGGTTATTATAGAAGGGATAGGCATCATTAATATCTGTCTTGGGGAAGATTTTTGTTCCAGTGGATTTCTTCATTCGTCAATGTATTTGTTGCTTGAAAATCTTATTTCTTCAAACTACCATGTGAGGAGTGCTTCCGATGCTGTTTTGCACGTCCTTGCTGCTAAATCTGGACATCCCACGGTAAGATTTTGTTTGTGAAACATACTTGTGTTTTATGATTCCTTAAGACACTAAATGTTTTCTTTCAATTGTCTCATAGGTTGGTCACCTAGTGTTGGCAAATGCTGATTATGTGGTCGATTCCATATGTCGCCAACTACGCCACTTGGATCTTAACCCTCATGTTCCTAATGTTCTGGCTGCCATGCTTTCCTACATTGGAGTAGCTAATAAGATATTGCCCCTATTAGAAGAACCGGTACACCTTCTACACTCGGGCATAATAAATATTCTATGGGTCTTGATTTGTTCATAATTGCATATTTACGTTTCGTTCAGTTTGTGTATATATGTATATATTAGATCTATATATATATATATATACCCTTTTTCATGCATGCACCTTTTATTATTGTGGTGAATCTGGTCATATGTTGAGTTCAAAATGAATCTCAACATAAGGACTCTTTTTGGTTGTAATTCTTGTGGTCCATGTATAAACTTTGCAGATGCGCTCTGTCTCACTTGAGCTTGAAATTCTCGGCAGGCATCGACACCCTGAGTTAACATCTCCCTTTCTAAAGGTCATTTTAATTCTTTATTTATGTAGTTTGTGAAATATCAATGTTTCAAATATTTTACCATTTTTTTTCTTGGTTGCCATTCAAACATTTATTTGGAGCTATATGTCGGATTTATGGTTCTCAAAGCCATTGTCTTTTTGGATTAATATATCAGAAGCTCATTGAACTTCTCTAAATTTCCAATTGAAGAAAAGGAATGGATATGAAAGCCTCATCCAAGATGTGTTATCTTTATGTTTCTGGTATACAGAACTACTATCTCATGTTGAAATTTTGTTTTTCTAGGCTGTTTTAGAAATTGCCAAGGCATCGAAGCGTGAGGCCAGTTTATTGCCTGAACAAGCAGAGTCTTATCTTATGCATGTCAAGACTACAATATCTGATATTGAAATGAAGGAAATGGCAGAATCCGAGCGGGTTTTGGGATCAGATGATAAATCTGACATCGATATGCCTCACACAGAAACAGGTGATTACGTTTCTATTTACCCTTCCATCTTAGATATGTGTTTTCAATGGTGGTCTTTTTGCCTGGATTTAAATGGGAAGTTATAGGTCGTGGTTGTGAGATATAACTGTGGTAGATAGATTAAAGTTGTTTGGTAAAATTGCATTGACCAACGAAATGCATGCTTGTAATATTGCTGTGTAAATATTTATTTTCTGTTGTTGGCCATTTATATCATGAAGTTGCTGGGACCTCTACCCCGTCAAACCAACCAAAGGGGGAAAATGGTGTTAAAATAGAAGATACTAAATTCTTGATTCCTGCTGATTTATGTTTCATGTGTTTAATATCAATGAGCTATGATGTAGTCCAAATATATGCCTTGTGATATCCTAGTATTTTCTGACATGGTGTGCCTGTTACTATAATGATTGATGTATTGCATGTAGAGCCATGGGAGAACATTTTGTTTAAGTTGAATGACTCGAAGAGGTATAGACGAACAGTTGGATCTATTGCTGGTTCTTGTATTATAGCTGCAACCCCTCTACTAGCTTCGGCAAGTCAAGCGGCATGTTTGGCAGCTTTGGATATAGTTGAGGTATCATACTTGTTTGTTGATTTCAGACTTTGGGAATCCAAAAATGATACCAATTAAATGAAATTGGCACTAATACGAACTCAGAGATGTTTTGCTTCTAAAATTCTGAAACTGGCAAAGATTATCAATTTCTATTAATGCAAATTTGTAAAGATGCTATGCAAAACATGCTCTAAAAAAATTTGATAACAATGTATAGCTGAACAACAACAGTCGTTGAGGTTTCCCTTGGTTTGGCCATATGGCCATTCTTAAGTTTGACACAACGAAATGAGAAATCTTTGTTACCATAACTTTGTTTTCCAAAATTTTCTGGTTCTGAATATGAAGGTAGGTATTGGTGCCCTAGCAAAAGTGGAAGAGGCGTATAGGCATGAGAAACACACAAAGGAAGCAATTGAAGAAGTGATTCAGTCACGTTCATTATATCAGCTTCAAGATACTCTTGAGGCTGCAGAAGATGGGAGTGGCGAGAATAGGTTACTTCCAGCAATGAACAAAATATGGCCCTTTTTGGTTGTGTGTGTCCAAAATAGAAACCCTGTGGTGCGTGTTTATTTATTTCTCTATTATGCTTTCACTGTAAAGGCATCAATTTGGAATGTTGATTTCTTTGTTAATGTTTTACCAATCTTTAACAGCTGCAAATAGTTGAACTGATATTTGACATTTGTATAGTTTCTTTCTGTTTAATAGGCTGTTCGAAGATGTTTAAGCGTGGTAAGCAATGGAGTGCAAATCTGTGGGGGAGACTTCTTTTCGCGTCGCTTCCATACCGATGGTTCCCACTTCTGGAAACTCCTGTCTTCATCTCCATTCCACAGAAAGGCGAATTTGAAGAAAGAAAAAATGCCTCTACAACTTCCTTACCGAAGCGTTTCCACTTCTACACCAGATTCAATGGCCGAAACTTCCAATCTGAAAGTCCAGGTTGCAGTGCTCGACATGATTGCCAATTTGGCTCAGGACAAAAGGAGCGCTTCGGCATTGGAAGTAGTCCTCAAGAAGGTCAGTGGTCTGGTGGTGGGGATAGCTTGTAGTGGTGTTATGGGGCTTCGCGATGCGTCTGTGAATGCCCTTGCAGGACTTGCGTCTGTTGACCCTGACCTTATCTGGCTTCTTTTAGCTGATGTTTATTACTCCATGAAGAAGAAAGATATACCTCCACCACCCACCCCAAGTTTACCAGAGGTCTTGCAAGTTCTGCCACCAGCATCATCACCGAAAGAATATCTTTATGTTCAGTATGGCGGTCAGACTTATGGTTTTGATGTGAACTTTTCATCCGTTGAAACAGTTCTTAGGAAACTGTATTCTCTTGTTTTTACTCATCAAATGTACAGTTAAAACTTCATAGTCATATAGTTCCTTGTACAATTACCATTTTGTAGATCTTTCTGTTTGTTTCCATTTTTTTGTTTTTTTGGTTTTTTTTTTTTTTTGGGGTAAATAATGTAGCGATTACAATGAAATGAACAAACTCGGGTTATGGCTCAAGGCAAAAATATGCATTCCTGGTTACCCAGATCCATAATTGGACCTTCATAAGCTGCCGAAAATACAGAAGTTTGCATTTTAATTGATCAGTAGGACGTCCATTTGACCAACTCATCGCTACCATTTGCCGCGATAATCCTAAGATAACAGAAACAATGGTATCAATCACATTCTTGCGCAGACGAGGATAAAGAAATCGACAGCTACATTATTATTTACATACAACTCTTTGTATCAGATTAGTGGGTGAGTGACAACTCTTGATTTTCAAACCAATCAGTCTATTAGTAGACAGGTAAGGTACAAAAATTTGAGTTTAACCGTGCATCAGAATTTTGAATAAAACTATAGTAGCTCGTCCTTGCAGAGCATTCTTTCACTCGGTGCTGAAAAGAGGTAAGGAGCAGTTCAGTCTGACCCGACCTTGAGAACCGGTGAGAATATTAAGGTTTGACATCTTCATCATTGCTCCAGCAAAGTCCATTCGGAAGGTTGATCCGTCATCTGAAGCATAAGCTCTAACCAATCCTTCAGTCTTCTTATCAGCCATCAATTGTTGATCAGCAAAGAGAAGCCCTCTTCCCATCAACAACCTCTGGTAGTAGTGAGTGTCGAAAACTGCCCCAGAAGGCACGGAGGACAATAGTTCCTGAAAGGCCTTGCTTCCTGAGGCAGACTCAATGGAGCCTCTCGAGTTCATGCGTTCAAATAATCCATTTCTACTAAGAGTGCTATTATCTTCTCGGCATATCAATCTCATCTCACTAAGGAAATCAGGAGCTAAAGTGGGGTCTGGTTGCCCTGTACTGTTGAAGTTGTAGAGGCGATTGTGAATGAACTCACAGCTCATCTTCCCAATATTATGCGCTCCTTCAGACATGAACCAAAACAAAATAAGCAAGTCATGATCAAATAACTCTATTCCATCTTTTTCAACTCAACATAGGAGATCAAAACCAGAGGACTTAGATAAGTACCTAAAAGACTGACAGTCTCTCTTTCATTAAAACCTTTGACTGCGAACAAATTTAGTATCCGAGTAAGATCATCATCAGGTCTTGGAATCTCAGCTAATGCTTCGTCATGATAGGATCTAATGCTGTCTTTTCTACCTGTAAAAATGGGATAAAAGGGTCCACCAGCCTGTGATTCACACACAAAAAGGCGTATGAGAGAACCCCACGAGGGATTAAAAAGACAACTTGTAGAGAATGAGAACAGTAGAGCAGCATACGAGGACAACGCCATCTCTCGTGGCAAGAGATATGATATCTGCACACGAAACCACTCCTGGACACACTCTTTCCAATTCCTCCTTAATGGCATCGATTTTGTCAAAACCTCTCAAGGTCTTGTTTGGTACAGCCTGCTTCTCGGTCGAGTAACTTTTGTTACCAAAACTGTCATCCAACAGGATTGAAGCATCACATCCCTAACCAAATTGAAAAAAAAAAAAAATTGAACAGAATACCAATAAGCCAGATCAGAATCTCAACATTTGTAACTAGTTCGAGGACAAAATCTATTTGAAAATTTCCAACTCAACTCCAAAACCCCTAAATCTACATCTCACTTCCTCTCTCTGCCATGTTCAAAAAACTCAAACTTTCAAAAGTCCATAAGTTTCTCCTTATTTGAAATTAAAATGAGATTTTTAATTTTTAAATCGCCCAAAATAATGAGTGAAACTAAACAAGATTTATATCGTTTTTTTTTTTTAACACATATCATTTCAGTTCTAACGTACAAAATTTCAACGCCAACCTGCCTAACTCTTAACTCTAGCCATTGTTTCAAGCTGGCCCTAAGAGCTAAAAACGACCACCATTTTTATAGCCAAATGAACAACAATTATAGGAAAAGCAAAATCAAAGAACCTAAAATCGAAAAGTTTCAGTCACAAATAAAATAAAATCAAATACCAAAGAGAAGAACAACCACCAAGAACAGCAACCGTAGAAACTCATGGTAAGATCAACGTAAAATTCGAAGATAAATTAGAACAAATCGAACAAGTTCAACCAAAAAAGAATAAGAAAACCAGAAAAAAATTAAAAAAAAAAAAAGAACTGAAATTTTACATGAACGAAGCAATCATGGAAGAAGAGGCGAAGCAGGGCGGGAGAGACGTCCTTGCTGTGGGAGTAAATCTTCGCCATCGCCGACCTCACGATCTTCTCCGCGTCGGGACACGAACTCCGGTAGAAATCGTACTCCAGACCGCCCGTCGTTGCGGCCGAATCTTGAACGGAGGCCAGGGAGACGAAGGAGGAATCCAAGAAATCCCAACGGTCATCTTTTTCTTCGTCGTAGGAAGAAGAAGAAGAAAAAGAGGAAGAAGAGGGAGAAGAGAGGAGGAAGAATGTGTCTGGTTCGGTTCTAGGGTTTGTGGAGGTGAGGAGAACAGAGAAGATGGATATGGCGAGGATGATACAGCCATTGATGTTCTTGAGAATCATCTTTCTAGAGAGAGAAAGAGGAGAGAGAGAACGCGGGAAATATAGGTACGATTGAAATATAGAGAAAGAAAGCTGCTCTATATGTATATAGAGAGAGAGAGAGAGAGAGCAAAAGTTTGAAAAGACGAATTTGATCTTCATCGTTTGCGTAAAGTTGAGATTTTGAAAGGGGTATTTTTGGGTGGAAAATATTGGGATCTGTTTGTTACGCCGTTGGACGTACACTAGGCATAAAAAACGACATCGACTATTGTTATTAGCGATAATACACTATATATTAACTTTTACAAGTGGTATTCAAAATTATAACAGTTTTATACAACCTTACTAAATTATAACATATTTGTATTATTTTTGTTTAAAAATTTTTTGTTTTTAATTTTATCATTTTGTTTTTCTCTCCTCTCCACTGTTCCTCTCCCTTTCTCCAATTGAAGAGATGCTTACTGGTGAGTGGTGACCCCAAAAGCCACAATACAAGTGGTTGTTATCGAAGAAGATGATGATCTTGGTGAGTCGAAAACATCAACAGCAACTGGGATCTTATGTCGCCATTAAAGAGATCTCGTAGTGTTAGATGGATTTGAGATTGTGGAAATGAATTTGAGATCACGAGGCCGTTGTGATTGCCACCTTCAATTGTTGCTGCCGATTGCTAGTTTTGTTTTTTTGTTTTTTTTTTTGACAAGCCAACTTTCGATTATAGGTGATAGCTCTGGTGGAATCTTCAGTCACGAAGAATAGGTCATTGGGCTCGCGATCTCCCTCATGTTCGGCACTAGAGCTGTCGTCCTCTCTGGTAGAATGATGACGGGGTAATTAGAGAGAAGGGTATTTTTGGGTTGGTGAAGATTTCGATGAGATTCAACGTGGTTATTAATATTTGTTTAGTATTTATTGGTATTTTTTGTTGTTCTCTTGTGATTTTAGTGTTTTTTTTTTAATTATGAACAGAAATATAAGAAATACTGGAAATATTATGAATGAATATTCTGAAAATATAAGAAATATAGATATTTTCTTGCATTTTTATGGAAATCCAATATTTCAATAGCGAGCTGATCTCTTTATCACCCGTCGCCATCATTGACACGATCAAGTCTCATCGCCACCATCGAGATGTCCTCCAGTGTTGTACCGTTGGGAATGAGAGGGAGGGAGGGAGGTGGAGAGAGAAAGTGGCAGAGGAGAAAGAAAAATGGGAGATAGATGAGAGAGAAAAATGGGAGATAGATGCGAGAGAAGGTAGGAGAGAAAAAAATAAGAGATAAATTTGATATTTTAATATGTAATTAATTTAAATTATACTATTTGATCATATTAGTTTTAATCATACAATCATTTTAAAATAACATAATCAAATATGTTATTTGGTTAATTCACCCTTATTGTTATTGCTATCATTATTATTTTGCTTTCCTTCTGTTTTTTTGTGTGTAGTAATTACATCAAATAAGGAGGAATTACTTGGAAGATGATGACCAAATTTAGCTTCTGTTTGTTTCACAAATTCACTTTTGGAGATTCTTTACTTTTAAACCAAAATATTCATTTTCGAAAAAAAGAGGCTTCTAAATGTTCGTGTCCAAGTATACAAAAATTTTCACTTTTTGGACATAAAAATAACTTTCTTTCTAGGAATGGTAATTTTTATATTAATTCAAATATCTTTTTATTTTTGGATAAATTTTTTTTTTCAATTTCAAACAAGAATTATTTTTTTTTTAATTTTTAGCAACGGCGCCTCATCCAAATAGATGCTCAAGCAAACTCAGGGATTTTTTTTTTTAACTGATGGATTTCCTTTTTGTAGGCTGTTTATTTGTTTGGTTTTTTTTTTCCCGTCTTCTTTAGCCCATTGTAATTTCACCATAGTTTTTTTTTTATATAATGTTTTCATTTCTTACGTGGACATTGTTTTCATGTTATGGTGATTTTATCCTTCCTCGTCGCATTGGGTTTTTTTGTCGTTTATTCTTTCACGTCGTTTATATGTATCTGTCGTTTTCTCTTCTTAATAGTTTACTGTTGTTTTTTTCGTTTAGTTTTTCATGTTGTTTATAAGTTTCCGTCGTTTTCTCTTTTTAATCGTTTGCTGTCGTTTTACAGTTTTCGTCGTTTATTCTTTCATGTCGTTTATATGTTTCTGTCATTTTCTCTTCTATATAGTATATTGTAGTTATTTGTCGTTTGGTTTTCATGTCGTTTATAAGTTTGTCGTTTTACAGTTTGCGTCGTTTATTCTTTCATGTCGTTTATATGTTTCTGTCGTTTCTCTAATTAACAGTATACTGTATTTTTTGTCGTTTAGCGTTTCATGTCGTTTATAAGTTTACGTCGTTCTCTCTTTTTAATCATTTGTTGTCGTTTTATAGTTTGCGTCGTTTATTCATTCATGTCGTTTATATGTTTCTGTCGTTTTCTCTTGTTAATGGTTTACTGTCCTTTTTTGTTGTTAGTTTTCATGTTGTTTCTAAGTTTCCGTCGTTTTCTCTTTTTAATCGTTTGCTGTCGTTTTACAGTTGGCGTCGTTTGTTCATTCATGTCATTTATATGTTTCTGTCGTTTTCGCTGCCTAATAGTTTACTATCATTTTTTGTCGTTTGTTTTCCCACAAAACGATAACATAATTCAAAACTATAACAAAGAATTACGCAGCTCCACAGCTTTAAACGAGAATAAAAGAATTGTTAAAAAAAAAAAAAAGTGAAAAACGACCTCAAAAGATTCGTTTCTACCAAAACAAAAAAACGACCTTAAAATACATTAACGATAAGAAAGCTGTTTACTTGGGCTTTGCTGGTTGGGTTGAATAGTTGGGCCCTCCTGGGAGGTTGGGCTATGGCAATCTAGTGTTCGTTACAAGGAATAACTTATCAAAATTACACGTTTACGGTCGGAATTACTATTATATGATAAGTTGAGGGGTAAAACTGCAAAAGGAAAATATCTAAAGAGGATTTTCCGTTTTGAGGCCCAAAAAAAAAAAAAAAAAAAAAAAATCTCGTCGTTGTTCCAAACTTCGAAGTTTCCTTTGTCCGTCTGAACTCTGAAGAACGCTCTGAAAGTTTCGAATGGGAAGTGAGAGGAAATCCAAGGACAAGACTAATAGGAAGAGAAGCTCTTCTTTTGATTCTGAAGGTGCTCTCAATTTTCTCATTTTTTTTTTCTTATGATTTTTTTGGGCCTGTAATGAACATGAAATACGGGAGAATAGGGAAAAAAAATGATTGAATTTTTGAAATTTTAAGTCACAAAAGAACGAATTTTTGGTGGATTTTTTGGCTGTATTAATATTCAATTTCTGTTTCTGCTAACCTAACTATAATAATTAAAAAAAAAAAAGTTAACTTGATTGTTTTGTTGTGAAATTCAGAGGATGGAAGAAGAAAGAGGCAGAAATCTGTTGAAGATGAAGGAAGAAAAAGCAGAAGGAGTGATAAAAAGGAGAAGCTGAGGGATAAGGACAAGAAAAGCTCGCATAAGCACTCCAAACGCCATTCTGATAAAGGTATACTACCATATCTATATGTGTGTGTGTGTGTGTGTGTGTGTACACACACACATTTTATTAGCTTGTTTTAGAAATGGCTTGAACTTCAAGATTTTAGAGGAATTGGTGTTTTGACTATGTTTATTGTGTTGTATCAGAAAAGAAATCCAAGGACAAACACAAAGCTAAAGACCGAAAAGGCGATCGCCGCTCGGTAATAATCTAGCAAAATTTGAATACTGTAGCTTTCAACTTTGATTTTTAATGTTTCCTATGCTGTAGTTTGGCGTAAACTTTTTCATGAATCATGAATTTGACAACAAATTTTCTTAAACACTTGTTAGATTTATCTAGGCACATTTCTTGGAAATATTGCTAACATCGGGTCAAAGGCTCATCATAAGAGTTAAAACAAGCAGAACTTGCTCTTTTGCGTACTTTAATGATGCCCTGTTATTTGAAAAGGAGATGATCTTTTATGAGATTTAAGCTGAACATTTGCAAGGTTTTCTAGTTGTTGGATATAAAAACATGGTTTTGGTTCGGCCATTCTCTTCTTGTTGATTAATAAATTGGGATACTGTTTGTGTGCATTGGGTTGAATGTAAAAAATGTGAGGAAACGCGGCCAAAGCCAGTGTGTGCTCAAGGAAAACCGGTGATTGAAAAAACATAAGTGATTCAAACCTCAGAATTTTGTTCGTAATCCATTCAATAAAAACCAGGTTTTTGGGGGTATGATGCAAATTTCCTTTTTTCAATTCGAGATTTAGTATTAGCATAAAAACCAAAGCTATGATTTCAGTCTTGTTTGGTTAACATTTAGAAGTGAGTTTTAAGCAGAATTAGTTTACATGAATCAAGTTTATGATTCTGAAATTTGACAAGTGGAATATGATCAGACCTATTCTAAATTTATCACTGAACACTGTAGTTTTGAGTAGGTGAATTTTTTGAATTTATTTGTTTGCTTGAACATTTTGATTTCGTGATGTAAAGGTGAACATTTGTCATCTTTCAGAAACACGACTTCCAAGAGCTCTCCAACGATGACTACTTCCTGAAGAACAATGAGTTCGCTACTTGGCTGAAAGAAGAGAAGAGAGTGTTTTTCTCTGACTTGTCATCAGAGTCTGCTCGTGAAATGTTCACAGATTTTGTCAAGGCTTGGAATGGCCAAACCCTTGAATCCAAATACTACGAGGGCATTGCGAACGGACCTAGGAGTTCTCATCAATGGAGAATTAAAGAGTAAAACATCAGCAGTAGTTCATCCCAGCTGTTGTTTTCTTCTCGCATTTGTTCTCGTTGAAGCTTGCAGTCCCCTTATGTTTTAGAGGTACTCGATACATTTCTGTAGTTTTCATGGAAAATGTTTCTTTTTAGCTTATTTGTGATGTTAGCTAAGCGTTCAAAACAGAAGAAAACTGAAATGAAAAGATAGATCTTTTTATCAACTTGCTTTCTATTTGTTCCATTTGTGTGTGTATATATATGATGTTATATCCAATCAATAATTCTTTAGGCCTTTTAAACAACCTGCAAAGTTGCAAATATTTACTACATTTACAAAATTACAGGTAACAATAATTCCAGTGCAATTAGTTATTTCTTTCTTTAAAAAATTTGTCAGTTCATGCTGAATTGGTTAAAGGTATCCTTGTTATGGTGTATGGCTCTTTTTTATTTTTTATTTTAATTTTTGAAAAAAATGATGTAAAGCTTTTAAGAGCTACTAGTTCTCGACTTATTAGCGTTGTCCAACATTTTTTTTTTTACGCTGTAGGGTTGCAATTATCATCGTTCAATTTCATAAATCTTTTGTTAATTTTGTATTTGAAGGGTGACATGTTTTAGATTTTTTTTTTTTTAATACTTTTTTCCATCTCACAACTATTTTTTCTATTCATATATTCAAAATTCTATATTAAATTTAAATTTTAAAAGTTCATAATTTTACGTATACAAGTTTAAATAAAATGATTTTTTAAAAAAATTATATAAAATTTCAAAAAAAATAAAACAATATTTATATTTATAATTTTTGTCGAATAAATTTTTAAAATTTTATACTTTTTTATTTCAAATAGTTTTTTTTCTTAAATATATTTTTTAATTTTTACTTTTCTCTAATTTTCAAAACACATATCCAGAACTCGTAATGATAAAGTTTTGCATGATAAAGAGTCAAAACTGTATATATAAATATATATATATATAAAATTACAAACTAACTTACCAAATTTAAATTTCAAGTATTAAAGCAGCAAAATATTCATAATTAAGAGACTGAACAATAAAATTATCCTTGATTCAAACCATTTGCATTTCCCAAATTCTTACGAGACATTTGAGATCTATCTATTAGCTAGGAACTACAGATTTGAGAGCCAACCACATAACACCACATGAAAACAACAAAGCTAAATAAGAATCCGCGATCAGATCGAGAGAGTGATAACCACCTTAGGTTAAGATCTTAAAACGTACTGCTACTGATTTGAATCAACGGAAGTTCTTGGCCTTTCATTTCAGTACGATACAATTTACCGTATAAAGATTTGTATTCTTTACCTTGTATCCTGTTCGACGCTCCCGTTCTTCTATTTCATGGCTGCACTCATTTAGAGCAACTTTGATGCACTGCGTGTACTTCTCTTCTGCCTGTGGACCAGGAAAATTACAATGAACAAGTAAAGGAGAAGATGGTTGGCTAGCAAAAACGACATTAAAAATAATCTTACTCCATACATTCACCAATATTATTACGACAGTCACTCCTATGTTTCTCTCCATGGCATGTCTCTTTTTTTGTTTATTTGGTATAGAGAACTGGCTACTTTGTCTATATAACTATGGACACGTAAATATATGTTTTGAAATCTTGTGGTATCATATATAGGAGACAAATTTTAAATTAAAAAATATGCGCAAAATCCAATAAATAAAAAATATATATCATTCAAATGAAGGGAAAGGTTAGGGCAATTTCATGGTAACTTTTGAAACAAGTTAATTGACATTTATAGAAGAGATAGCAATAGGGATAGGGCGATTTCACCGTATTGTAAAGCCTTGTTTATGTCAAGTTTATAAGATACATCAAACCTTCTTTGCCTCCAATCTTCCTTTTGAACGAGTAGAGAACTTCAAAATTAAGAACGTTGTTCGTAATATAAGGCTCCCGAGAACGAGGGTGCACTTGATCTTGCAAAATGATAGGCAGAAGCACTATTAGTCTATTCGTGAAAACCTTACGTAAAACATTACAAACACTAATGGGGGCAAAAATCTAAGATCTTAGGATCCTTGTGTAAAACCAAACTTAATAAATTATTTATTACATACATTATGTGTTATAGTTATTATCATGATTGTGTGCATAAAAAGCAAGCAAAAAGCACTAAGTTTACAGGTATATAAACCTATTATATATGCAGGTGCTGGTTCATTCCGAGAGGATATAATTCCAAGATAATAATGTAAAATTAAAGTCCATTGACATCGGCAAAACAAAGTTGCATATATACTTTATTTTTTGACAAGATAGAACATTGATATATAATGCAATAAAACTAAACCACATGATCAGATTAAGACTGATTACCCATATGTTAAGATCTAAAGTATCATATACTTATAAAGGTGGATGGGATGGTAAAAGAAGGTGACACCTTCTTTATTAACCTCTTCCTTCCTCCATTCAGGTTCAAATCTTATGAAAGTTCCTGTAAGCTCTCGTTCCAGCTTGGCTATTGATGCATTGGATTGGTGATGTTTTGGGTTGGGCCTAGGTTGATGATTTAAGAAGCAAGTTAAAGACCTATATCTTAATGTCATAATTAAGGAAGTGAATCCTGTCTGTTGGGATTGAAAATTAGAATGATAATAAGACTATCACCAGAGTTTTTTTCTCAATTAAAAAAAAATCTAAAGTAACCTAAATACTTCATTTTAAAAAGAAAAAATAATTACACTATAATATCTAATAACCTAAAAAAAAAAAAAAACCTACTCTGGGTGGAAAAAATGTCAAAATGGGAGGTGAGAAGAAATAGAAGAAGAAAATTAAAGAGTAGGGAGAGACTAGGGAAAACCACTTTATTAAGTACACTATACAAATAATTAAGTCGAATACACAATAAAACGTACGGGTAGTTATTTGAATCAATGGAAGTACTTGTCTTGTCCTTATTACATTGCAAATAGACGCAAAGCGTCATATAAAGGTGTGCATTCTTAACCTTGTGTCCTGTTTGATACTGACGCTGTTCTATTTCACGGTCGCACTCCTTCATAGCATTTTAAATGCACTCCATGTGCTTCCCCTCTGCCCATGGGCCAAGGAAAATGGTCATTGTTGGTGCGCAAGCAAGGATAAAGAAGTGGACAACAGGTGGGGCTAGCACAAACCACATTGTAAACAATATTACACCACTCATTCACCAATATTATTCCGACAATAACTTCTTTTTTTTCTCTCTCCGCGGCATGTCTCTATTTTGTTTGTTTGTGACTGTATACATAATACATACATACCATATATATGTACACACATATATATACATACATATATATATACATATGTACATATATATATGTATGCATATTTTATGTAATAACTTTGAATTTTTCAAATTTAGGAATTTACTCTTTGAATTTTTTTTTCCTTGATGAATTCCTTATACTTACGATTTTTGGCATGTTCAAGCCTTTTCACTTATGTAATTTGGATGGTTTTTTGCACGTCACTTGCATGTGACAACTCAAGAAAGGCATTACTGGTAATTTTTGCTTAATTTCAAAACAAGTTTAGTTTGAAGTTAATTAGATTTAAGTTTAAGTTATAAATGAAATAGGTTTTAAGTTTTTGAATGAATTTGTATTGAAATTAAATAAAACTAACTACAATTCTTCTTTGGCTATCTCATGCAGGTTACGTGCAAAAGCTTGTCCTAATTTTAATGTACATGAGCAATAAGGATTAATCATGATAAAAATTATAACGTTAGGGGGATTGCCAAGAAAAAAAATAATTTAAAGACAAAATTGTTAAATTCAAAATAGTTTAAAGAGTATCTGTACATAAATATCCTTTATATATATATATTTTATATAGACACCCACAAAAGTATGTTTTGAAAACTTTTGGAATCATATAGGAAATAAGTTATAAATTTTTGATATTATTATCCAACATTTTGTTATATTTACACGGTAGCCAATAAATAAAAAGCATCATTCAGAATGAAGCGAAAGGCTAGGGGCAATTTATTAATTAATGGTCTCTTTTGAAACTGGCTAATTGATAACAACAGATACAATAAAGAGAAAAGTAAGCAGTTGCAAAAAAAAAAAAAAAAAAAGGGAGAGAGAGGGAAAAAATAATAAAGTAATTACATGACAATCGCTTGATAATTTGAAATTTAAAAAAAAAATGTACATATATATGTTGAAGATTAGAACATGTCTTTCATGTTATTGTCTTCGTGAAAATCCAAGCTCTGTAAAATATCAAAAATCAATTTTCAGTTTCAGTATCAAAACCATAAATGCTTGAAATATAACAAGTTGACGAACTAATTCACCTTTATTTAATTGATTCTAACCAGCTTCATTTCACAAGTATGCATAATTGTAATACGAAAACACACTGATACTGCAATATTAGATAACAGAAAAGGAAAGATTCAGTGGAAAATAGTATATCAGAATTGGAGATGGGAAGAAAAAGAAGAAGAAAAGAGTAGGAAAGACTAGGACATACCGCTTAATTCCATGTATAACACACGAATTATTCAATAGATAATACACCATAAAAGGCTAGTGAATCGGCTGGTAATGGATGCACTTTTCCTCGCATTTAGAGCTTTTCAATATGAAACCAAAGAACTTATATAGATAGTTTATTCTTAAGCTTATGTCTTGTTCGACACTCCCGTTCTTCTAATTCATCGTCACACTCCTTTAGAGCATAGTTAAGGCACATGTAGGCCACCTCTTCTGTCCCTGAATCCGGCGGATTATGCATTTTTTTGCACGAGTGAGGATAACCAACTACAAACTACATTAAAAACAAACTTACTCCACATTATCACCATTGTTAGGAAACATACTCCTATGTTTTCTCTCTCCATGGCATGCCCTTATCTTTTTGTTTAGTATATAGAGTACAAGCTACTAACAGGGGAATGGGTCGTGGTGGCCGAAGATATGGTGGATGAACATGGAACGGAGGTACAAGGCCTCAATGTCAGCTTTGTGGCCCTTTTGAACATACTGTCCTGAAGTGCTACCACAGGTTCGACCCTAATTTCATTCCCAACAACAACAACACATCCAATTCAGCTAACAATCAAAGTGGAGGACACCAGAATAACATGACAACAATGCTTGCTGCTCCTGACTCGATGATTGATGGTGGTTGGTATACTGATTCTGGAGCAATGAATCAGATCACCAATGATCCGAACAATCTGACTTTTGGCAATGAATGTCTGGGTGGCAACGAGATAATGATAAGAAATGGTGCAGGTTTAGTGATTTCTCACAATGGTTCTTTTGAATTTCCTTGTCCTCATTTTTCTAAAATTTTCAGTTTATCTAATCTATTACATGTTCGTTCAATAACTAAAAATGTAGTCAGTGTTAGTCAGTTTGCAAAAGAAACAACGTTTACTTTGAATTTCACTCTCATATTTGTCTTATGAAGGATCGAGCAATGGAGGAGTTGCTACTCCAAGGGAAGCCCCATGATGGACTCTATCGGTTTAACCTACTCAAGGCATCACCATCTGATCTTAAGAGTATTAGTCCCACTCCATCTCTATCTAAGTCAAAGAATAGTCTAGTAGTTTATGCTGCCTTTTCAAGAGATGCAGCCACTACTGTTTCAAGTCCAGAGTCTGTTCAGTCATTTAGTTTAGAGACCAGTCAGTTTTCTTCTACACCAAGTGTTAGAGTTCTTGACTAGTGGCATAGGAAACTTGGTCATCTAGCCTCATCTATTGTCAAATAGGTGCTCGCAAATTGTAATATCAAATTTCAAAGTAATGAGAATTCTAGTTTTTGTTCAGCTTGTCAAATGGGAAAAAGTCACCGCTTACGCTTTTCAACTTCTAATACAATTTATTCTGATCCACTACAGCTGATTTATTCAGATCTTTGGGGCCCTTCATTTGGTAAATTCAACCAATAGTTTTAAATGCTATGTTAACTTCGTTGATGCATACTCTCGCTACCCTTGGATTTAATTCTTAAAAGCAAAATCTGAAGGCACTCAAGTGTTCTTAAATTTCAAGGCACAAGTTGAATTACTTTTTAACGAACGCATTAAAGTTCTTCAAATTGACTGGGGAGGTAAATTTCGATCTCTTACACTATTCCTTTTAAGCAAAAGGGGTCACTCTCTGTCTCTCTTGTCCTCGTACTTCTGAACAAAATGGTGTTGTTGAACGAAAACATCGTCATATTATTGAGTCTAGTTTAATTCTCTTTAGCTCAAGATTCTTTGCCTCTAAAATTTTGGGATGATGCTTTTGCGACCATGGTATTTCTTATTAATAGGCTACCAACGAGAGTACTTTAAGGTGTTTCTCTTATGGAAAAGTTCATTCACTGTAAGCATAATAATTCTTTACTTAAGTTTTTTGGTTGTCTTTGCTTTCCTTATTTGAGGCCACATGATTCCAACAAAATGCAACTTCGGTCCATCCCATGTACATTTCTTGGCTATGGTACTCGTCATAAAGGATACAAATGTCTTGCTCCAAATGGATAGCTTTATATCTCTCGTTAAGTTGCCTTTGATGAAACCACCTTTCGTTTCGCTTCAAAAACCACTTCAACTACTTGTTCAATACTTCCCTTAATACCTCTTCCTAGCTTTTCATCACCATGCCAAATTCAAAGGGAAAACTCCAAATCTATACCATTGACTATTCATGATAATGTTGCTGCCTCTGATAGTACTAATGGCTCGGGTTCACATGCTCTTGGGTTGCCTACTTTGACCTCTTCTGATTCTGCAGATTGCTCTTCTAGTACTACTACTACTGAACCAAGTGTGTAGGCCGACTTTGTTGAACAAGACGGTATTATGCCCCTTGTGGATCAACTAGTTGCAAGACGTTCAAGATGTGCTAGACGTGCACAAGGTACCGAGAGCCTCCATCCCATGATCACTAGGTCCAAAGATGTTATTTTCAAACCTAAATTCTTTACTGCAGTGGACTTGGAAAATTCTGAACCGTCTAGTGTTTGCGAGGCTTTGCAAAGTGACGTATGGAAACATGCAATGTCAGCCGAATATGAGGCACTAATAAAGAATCAGACCTGGTCTCTTTTTCCAATTCCTAAAGATCGCAAGATCATTGGGTGCAAATGGGTTTTCAAAATCAAGAGAAACCAAGATGGCTCAATATCATGGTATAAGGCACGATTAGTGGCAAAGGGCTATCATCAAGTTGCTGGTTTTGATTGTACCAAAACTTTTAGCCCCGCGGTTAAACCGGTGACAATAAGGGCTGTCTCGATAGTGGCTTTAGCAAGAAGATGGCAGATTCGACAACTCAATGTAAACAATGCCTTTCTCAATGGCAAACTATAAGAAATTGTGTATTCGGAACAACCAATGGGTTTTGAAAAATCTAATGGCAACAGCCAGCTTGTGTGCAAGCTAAACAAGGCCCTCTATGGATTGAAACAGGAACCGCGTGCTGTGGTTCGAACGGCTGAGATCATCACTTCACTCTTTGGGTTTTGAGTCGACAAGAGCCGATAGCTCTTTGCTCACTCGATTTTCTGAAAAATCAACAATATATATACTCGTCTATGTAGACGATATTATACTCAAGGGGAGTAACACAACAGAAATCGAAAGTCTCATTGCTCTTCTAGACAAAGAGTTCTCACTTAAAGACTTGGGAAATTTGAACTACTTCTTGGGAATAGAAGTCCAATACACTCAAGATGGAGGTATGCTACTTTCTCAAAGGCGATAGATAACTGATTTGATCAAGAAAACAAAAATGTTAGAATCTAAAGGAATTTCAACTCCAATGATCCCGGGTATACGTAGTTCCTTATCAGCCAAAATCGGTGAACCTTTTGAGGATCCAACTCTTTATAGAAGCACCGTTGGAGCATTACAGACCAGAAGTTTCTTATAGTGTGAGTAAAGTTTATCAATTTATGCATAATCCTCTTGAGCCACATTGGAAAGTAGTCAAGAGGATACTTCGGTATCTAAAAGGCACAATGAGTCATGGCCTTCTTTTGAAAAGCCAAAGGATCTCTATCTGCAAGGCTACTTGGAATTAACTTGATCACTCGGAGCTCGAATAAACAACCTACTGTATCTCGGTCATCAACGGAAGCCGAGTATAGAAGCCTAGCAAGTGCAACCTCTGAGTTATTGCGGGCTCAATCCTTGTTGAAAGATCTTCGAATACAATCGACAAGAGGTGTGACAACACAAGCACTGTTGCTCTTAGTGCCAATCCCGTCTTGCACTCAAGAACAAAACATATTGAACTTGATCTCTTCATTGTGAGGGAAAAGGTTCTAAACAAATCACTGTCAGTACAACAAGTTCCCACACTTGACCAAACAACAGACACATTCACCAAGGCAGTCTCATCAACCCACTTCCATTGTCTAAAGACCAAGCTTCAAGTGGTCGCTCACACCACCTTCAGATTGAGGGGGAATGTTGAGAATTGATGAAAGCAGCTACATAGAAATTGTTCGAGGAGAAGTCATATAATTTGCCTCAACACTAAATCGAACTTACTCAAAACGATTCTAGAGTGGTGGAAAACCCAAGACAAGCCATCCCATCTCCAAGTGTTGTCATGGATTCTTGAACCGGTTTGACAGGTTCTTTGAATAGAAGCCCTGAAGATAATCCTAACTGTTGTAAATAAATATTCTTGCTATTTCTCTATTGATTGATGACGCAATGTCAAGTGCAATCCAATTCGGCCTCAACATCTAAGGGTAGTTCCTTAGTTTTAGAGTTTAATATTTCAAGCTAGATTTCAATTCAACTTCCAATTTTGAATCCCAAATCTCTCTATTCAATGCTTGCAGGATGATGGGCATGGTTAATTCTAAAAGTTGGACTGTTCAAGTGGATGGGTTTATTTTAATTTCCAAGAAAAAACAACATGATGGAGACTTAAAACACTATGGCTAAAGATTTAGCACTTGAAGACTTTTAGGTGATGGAAATTCTGAAGGGGACGTTGAATTCAAAAATCATATCCTAGCTTAGAAAAAGATGAAAATTTTTGTTTCGGATTCATGGGAAAAAGTGACAAAGCTTGGATATTTTGAGGAAGAAAATGAACAAGAAACTTGAAGAGAAAAAGATCTCTTAGCAACTTAGAGTTAATAAAGGGTCATATTTTAAATTGAGAAAATCTTTACAATTTCTCTTTCGTTACTTTTCTTGGTTAATTTGTTTGATTTGATTATTTTTCTAGTTTATTAGAGTTTACTACCCTTTTTTTTTTTTGGGTTTTAATTTATAAGATGCTTTTCTTTTACTTTTAAGAATATTTTGCTTTGAAAAAAATTGATAAATAAAGCCTAAATTATAAAAAGATATCTTATCATAACTCATACTCATATCAAATTTAAGACCCATAAAACGTTCTTTATCTCCCATGATGAAATAAACCCAACTTTAATATCTAGTAATCAATAAGGGTTCTAATAACATAAATTTAGCATCATGTTAGAGGGCTTTAAAAGTTTATGTGGAAAAAGCTATATGGTTTACTCGTTAAGCTTTATGTATAACATAGCTGTTATCGTGTTTGTCAGTAATATTACTGAAGATTGATTATGCAAGAGCTTTCGAAATCTCATGACGAGTCTAGAGATGTTAAATTTATACTTTCTAATTTTAAAACTTTTTGTAATAGGACGGTAGTTTTATTTATGCTAAATATATTTTCTGTTGAGCAGTATTATTTTCGTAAATGTTTGGTAATATAAATTACGAGTAAGTTAAGGTTTGGTTTGGTTAACTGTAGATTTGTGTTTTAGTTACCATTTATCATATAGTTTATGAATTTATTGTTAATAGACAAACTGATTTTAAATTTTCTCCGTGATATTCAACTGGTTAATAAGAAACATCTTTCAATTAAAGGGAAAGGCTAGACGCAATAAACTTGTCTCTTTTGAGACAGTCTAAGTACCAACAGATAAATAAATTAAGATTATACTAACATGACTTGAAGTATGCTATAATCGATAACAAGCCTAAATCACAAAGTGAAAATTATTAACCGATTAGCTATCCTATAATTTGAGATTACGTAGATTAATAATATTGGTACTTGTATTTTTTTGATTTGGAATTTATTCCTCCTTTAACAAAAGGGGGAAAAAAAAAAGCATTAGGCCATCGTAGAAACATAGATAGGATCTACAACGGAACGAACAACTTAATTACTACAGCTTTTTCATATTCATAGTTACAGGAAAAGTTGAGGCATTAGAGAAGAATATTTTCCAATATTTGGTACGTGCGTTTGTCAGCCTCCATTTCAAAGGAGAATAAAACGTTTTATGCAAAAATGGAATGGAGCCCCTTAAGATTTTTGGTGTCAAAACGAGGATTAAGCAACGAAGTAGAAAAGAATTGACTATTATAATGAACGTTTAAGACAAAAATATCTGACAAAATCACCATTACTAGAACAACTAGTCCCACGTTTTCTCCCTCCATTGCATGCCCTTCTCTTGGTCTTTCCTTAGTTTATGAGTGCCTAGCTAACACACACACACACACACACACACACACAAATTCTCTTTTGTCTGCTGAATAAATTCTTCTTACATTCAGTAGCAAATAAATAAATTAATTAAAAAATATCACTTTAATAAGGGGAAGAGTTAGAGTACACTAATAAGGAGTATGACAAATGGATAATTACCCTAAGGGTTTTTAAATTTTTTTTTTTTTCCAAATGGATGAAAGAGATAATATTGACTGCGACCTTAACATGTTTCTAGATGTATTATTGTAATTATAAATTATTTGTCGTCTTTATTAACTAATTATGTTTGCGTAAAAACTTTTATCATATATATATATATATTATGAGCACTTTATGAAATTATTTAACTAATAGAATAACATACAATTTGGAGCCTTTGAAAATAGTCCCTCTGTTATGCTTTAAATTTAGTAATTTAACTCCCGTACGAACTCTCTAAATCATTTCGTTTGACAATAAAATCAATCGGAGTTTGATCTCCATCATCGTACTTGTTTTACATGTGCAACAAAATAATCATTCAGTTGTTCTGTGACGAGCTGAGACTCGTAACAGATCTCTAATCCAAACAGCAGTATCTCCAAACAGTAGTGCCTCACACTAACGGGGGCTTCTAGATTACACATTATATTCATATTACATTTGAATGCATTGTAATATATGTTTGGATAAAAAGTATTTGTATTGTATTCAAATGCAATATTTATTTCAATGAAAAGTATTTAAATTGTGTTATATGTAATGTGATTAATAAAAGTTGAGAGAAAAAAATGATGAGAGAAAGAGAGTATATGATGTGATTGTTAAAAGTAGAAGAAAAAATAGAAGATAAAGTAGAATAGTAAATAGTGATTATATTGGATTTAAAATATAATGATTAATATTTGAATGTAATATTTTTACGTTAAGATGAAAATTACATAGTGTTTAAATATAATGTGAATGCAGTGCGGTAAACAAACGAGGCAAATAAAAACGTTGTTAGTCACATGAGTAAATTGCACAGTTGCACTCTAAATTCTTTGGTTTTTTTGCATAAAACATCACGAACTTTCAATTTTGATAAATTAAACTCTAGACTTTACAATTAATAGCAACTGAGATTCGATAGCTAAGGGCCAAATGTTAACAAATTGAAAGTTCGGGAGACGAGATTTGCACATGACCTGATTTGCAGAATAACGAGCTTTACCTTTCATATGTGGATCTCATGTCCTAATTAGTTAATATGATAATGCTGTTAGCTATTGAACCTAAAGTGCTATTAACTCTAAAGTCCATTCTGTAGTTTACCAAAATTAGACGTTTGGAATGGATTATGAAAAAACAAAAGGTTTTGAGGTGTAATTTTGTAATTTAGTACTGTAGTGGCAAAAAATTCTTTTAATTTTGCATGATGAGAAATTGTTGTTGCGATTTGAAGGTCTAAAAATATACTGGAGATAACGGGAAAGCTTCTACATTTGATTTCAATCACATTAGAGATTATGAAAGTTATAGTTGTTTGTACATTTTTTAATATATATTACTTATCTATCCAATTTTACAAATATAATCCTCACACGTCTCATTGAAATTAAAATGTGGAGTTGCATTTCTTGAATACATTTTTTGAGTACTCTTTTCCCTTTAATTTGTTGAGTGCTATATATCTATATACATTTATGTGGAATCATATAGAAATTCATTTAATTTATTTATTTAAAGCTTTAAATTTGGAACCCGTTTCATCCCAAAAAAAAAAAAAAAACCGAAGAAAGAAAGAAAGAAAAAAATGGAACACACTTTTGACCTTCCTTCTAGCCACAACCGATAAATATACCCACGTGTATATGTATATATAAATTTACAGGTGTCGGGATGATAATTTTCCTCCAACAAAACATGACACAACAAACTATACAACAATATAAGTTTAGTGATTTGGCGAATCAATAGGGTAGTACGTGTGTTGATCTATGCATTTAGAGCTTATCAATGTATAACATAATTTAAGATTAAGATCTCTATTCTTAACTTTGTGTCCCAGCTCCTGTTCCTTCAATTCATCATAGCACTCATCCTGAGCATTCTTTAAGCATTCCCAGTCCCAGTACCCATGATCTACTCTTTGCATATCGGCTGGTAAATGTCAAGTATATTGGCATCAGAGTACGTAAGTATTAAGAAGTGAAGAATAAGAGAGTCGTCTAACTAGCATAAATAACATTAATGACAAGCATGCATATATATATATATATATATTTGAGTAGTGCATAATCATCATCATTCTTTTTCAGCTTTAATTAGGGTTTATAAGAAAACTTTGAAATATACTTGAGCCAATTTTTATAAATATATTCTTTATTTTAACCCCTTGGGAACATGTGAAATAAACCTGTTTATGTACAAAAGTGGACAGAATAGGGACTTCGAGCTGTTTTGTTTGTAATATATATACGATAACGGCAAATAAATAAATTATAAAATGGTTCGTACTTAATGTAAAAGAAAAAGGTTAGGCATGGTAATGGTGTATTTTGTTATAAGTAGGCTATTGGATAACTAGGATATTCAATGGTTTGTTGTTTTTGTTTTTAATTGATGAAAGTGAAAATATTAACTATGATCTTTAATACGGGTATAAAGCTTTTTAGCAATATGGATATGAATATATAGGCGGGTAAAAAACGACTTACACAGTAGACAGTACTGCAATACTAGATAATAGAAAATGAAAAACTCAAATGGAAAGATTGTAGGGGTTGGAGATGAGGAGAAAAAGAAGGAAAGACCAGAAAAGACTAGGGTAAAACCACTTTTAAGTAAAGAGTAGTACTTATAAGAACATAAATTGTATCTCAAATAAGATAATGAGTTGTCATTTTTACACTTGTAAATATAATAATTTGATAATCGAACAATCTTTTAAAAACCTTCCACTAAAAAAAATGACAACTCACATATTATATAATTTATTTAAGAATTGAGATTAGAATTATTATCCCTTATATATTTCTTACAAGATCGATACTATACAAACTATGCAGTAGAATACATACTTTATTAGTGATTTGGTAAATCAATTGCTGTACTTTTCCTTACATTTTATAACTTTCAATATGACACAATAGAATTTGTGTTGAGCTCTATTATTAACCTTGTGTCCGAGTCTGCCGTTCGGCTATTTCATCATCGCACTGCTTTGCAGTATTTTTAGTGCACTCTATTTACTCATCTTTTTCTCCAATTACCAGGATTGGTAAGTGAGCCAGGATAAACAAGTAAAGGAGAAGAGAGTTGGGTAGCAACAACGACATGAAAAACAATCTCACTCCACAAAATCATCAGTATTAGGAAAAAAAACTCTTATGTTTTTTCCACCATGGCATGCTCTTCTCTTTTTGTTAATTTGAACTTAGAGTGCTAGCTATATATTGGTGATAAACATACATTTATACATACAAACATACATAAATATATATATATATAATGTACAGACACACAAGCAAATTTATGTTTAGAAACTTTTGGAATCATTGAGGATCAATTTTAAATTGTAGATATTATTATTTAAGTTCTTGATATATTTTTATGTGGCAAACAATTTAGATTTTAAAAAATAAAATAGTTTTGTTAAATCCATAAACATCAGTAACCCTAGTGGCTTGACTTAAAATCTAAATTTGAACTATAATTTTAATAATTTAAGTATTATAAAAGACTAACCCGTTGTACATAAGCCAACTCTTCCAATATTTTACCTCTACGTAAACTAAAATCTTCCAAAAGAAGCCAACTCTTCACTTTTCCATTTCACCATTTCCAAACAAAATTTTTTTAGACATAATAAATTGTTTTTTTTTTTTAATGTTCAAAGAAGTTTAGAAATTTATTCTATTATTCAATGTGAGATTTTATTTTTTTCTTCTCTTTTTCTTTCTTTCTTTTATAATCTTTTTTTTCTTTTATTTTAATGTCTAAATTATGTGTTCTAGTTCCTTTATTTTTATATGAGGTTTAATAAATGTAATTTATTATTTAATTTTTGTATTATAGTTCATTCATTTTCATGTTAGACTTAGGAAAAATACAGTAAAAACGATTTGATATAAGTAATTATAAATATTCGTAAAGATTTAAAATAATAAAATGGTTAAGTAAAAAAAAAAAGAGGAAATAATTTTGATAGTTTAGTATAATTTTGATTAAAAATTTTGTTGACCCCCCAACAATAAATCTGGCTCCGTTGCTGCATTCATGTAATCTCAAATAGTAACAGGTTGTTAAAAAGGGCTCGTGTCTCCTCATCTTGCGTCCCAGATCATGTTCGAGTTCCTCCAATTCTTCGAGGCGCTCCTTTCCAATATATTCAAAGCACTCCAAGTACTTTAGACGATTGGCATCATGAAGTAAAGAAAAAACAACTCTAAAGACCATAATAATATTTGAAGCAATCGAGATTATTAAAAGAGTTATTCTTACAATTTTCCCCTCAATATATATAAATATATACAATTATACACATACACATAATATATGTGTGTGTATGTATATGTGTGCATTTACATATTTAGGTACTCTTAGATTTAAATATTGTAAATAAAAAAATTGTGGCCTTTGGTTAGCGTATGCTTAATCATGTACACCAGTTATATATAGCATTACTATTTCATTACGATTTTATTGAAAGAGAAATAATAATGAATTAAAGACACCAATTAATGCTTGACGAATGGAAAAGCCAAAATAAAGCAAAAGTTTAGAACACGGTTCCTTTTAAAATTGATTTCCTTGTTCTCTTTGACAAAGAAAATAGCATACTGCCAATTTTTTTTTAGTCTGAGGGGGAAATTGTATTTAACTTATATAATACAAATGATTTCATTATATATGAAATATAACTCTTCATTGAGGTTAGTTTAATGAGTAAATTCTAATAAAACTCAAGGAAAAAGATGTATGTATGAGGCCTGATAATAAGAAAATACCTCGACATATGAAGATTGAGTATATACAAGGATTTTTTTTGAAAAAATCTTTATAATCATTGGAAACTTCTGATTGATAAAGGGGTAAGACACGTAGCACTATGATCACCACGTACTTTACATAGAATCAAATCTAGTAAAAATCAACTAAAAACACTGTCAAAACATTGATCTAGTGGATGACAAGTAAACCCAAAAAGTGAAAAAACCACCTCCCTTATTAGAAGCTTAACACAAAAAAAGACTCACCCAAAAACAAATCCAATCCAGCAAAGACACCATCCTTGTTAATCCTAAGATTCTGTCATACGACACATTATAGAAAACAACAACACAGCACAAGCCTATCATGACAAAAACACCCATAAACTTAGATCGAGCACATATAAGGTTCTTTTTGAAAAAAATCCTTACAATCGTTGGAAACCTTCAATTGATAAAGGACCAAGACCACATAGCACTAGGATCACCATGTACTTTGCATAGAATCAAATCTAGTAAAGACGAACCAAAAACACTATCAAAACATTGATCTAGTGGATGATAAGTAAATCCGAATGGTGGGAAAACCGCCTCTGTTACTAGAAGCTTAACATAAAATAGACACACCAAAAAGGAAATTTTATTAGGTAAAGGCATCTTCTCTATTAATCTTAAGAATCTGTCATGCGACACATTATAGAAAACAACACCATAGCACAAGCCCATCATGAGAAAAACACCCATAAGCTTAGGATCGCTCAAAGGTAATGGATTGGTCTCCCTGTTATCACCTTCATCTCGACAGGAGAGTCAAGCCCCCCTAACTATAGATCCTCAGGATGCCTTTCCCTTCACCTCGCCTAAGGTCGACCCCTCTACACACAAGATCGCTTTTGTCATAAGAATTTTCATCATGGAGCCCCTCCCTCTATCTCTAGGGATGGAAATCCGTAGGCCAGTTGGAAGTTGTTGCCAAATGCTGACTCCAAGAGCGGGGTACACACAAAAAGCCTAGATTTCACACAAAAAGGAAAGAGAAAGAAACATAATGCTCATGTTTGGATATTAAAATAAATAATATTTTGACAATAAATAAAGAACAAGATTATACTAAAAAAAAAGATTATAAAATATTTAAAGTAAATAATAAATTTACTGATGAATAAAAAACTTAGAAGGTAACTAACAAATTTATTTCTAGTACTAAATTATTCACGTCATAAATTTGTAATTTACTGTTTTTCTTTAATTATTTAGTGAAATTGCTATTTACTTCTTTCTCTTACAAAATTTAGTTTTTTATATTGTTAGATCAAACTCATAAATCAAGGGAAAAAATCCAGACTCCAACAAAAAGGTCTAAATCTAAATTCCAATTAATCAATCAAATGGAATTCAATCAAAATTGACCTTAAATAGATTAAGTAATATAATCTTAACATGAGATTGTAAAATCTGAATTTTAATAGAATGTAATAGGATTAAATTAAGATAGATTTATAGGTTTATCCTATAAATCCCTAATACGTACATCTTTTTAGGACTAAACACTGACCTTACAAATAGGTCGGTTTCAATATGGAGCAGTCTTCCTTGTGTTAGAATTTTCTCGTATTATAGTATCTGGAACAGAGTTTTAGAAATATTTGGATTGAAGCTTGACATGAATTTTGAAAATATGTGTTTGGTTGAAAATATGGTGAGGAGTAAAAAAAAAGGTAAAGATTTAAAATTTGTTTAGAAAAAAAATCAATATAAATCTTGTTTTATTTTTCTTTAAATTTTATATATATTTTTTAAAAAATCATCTCATTTAAACTTAAAATAATAAAATTATATGTTTTAAAGTTTGAGTTTAATTTAAACATTTAAATATATAAATAATGAAAAATAATTTTTTTTGGAAGACAGTGAAAAGTAATTTTAAGTTAAAAAAAGGATAAAAAAAAAATGGAAAGATAGTTTTCTAAATCTCCACCGAACAGGGATTTAGATGAAATGCTCTAAAAACCATATATACTAAGAGTTTGTAATCCACCCCAACTTAAAGATTAATTTTTTTTTGTATAACTTTTATTTTTAGTTTTTATTATTATAAATCTATCTAACTTTTAAATAAAAAATTTCAATCCTCTTTTATATGAGTCTCTTTTAAATGAGTCTTAAGTTTAAATATATTTTTTTTTTAATTTGGAGATTAGATAATTTGAACTCTTTATTTTCTTATAAAATCAAATATAAAATTATCGTTAAGTTATATATACAATCATATAATATTTTTTATAAGTAAATTTAAATAGAGATTGTAAAAGTAAGTTTAAATTGTGATTTAATATTAATTTAACGGTAATTCTAAATTTATTTTTTAAAAATGAGATGTTAAAGTTTAAATCCATTTTTAAAGAAGAAGAAAAAAAATTATATATATATATATATATATAAAATCCTCTCACCATTTCAGATCATTAACCTTGACGCTTTGTCCAAGTGTCTTTTATTCCTACCATCTTAGAAGTTTCATAACGAAGGACCAAAGCTGGCTTGTTATTGCAGAATACTCTTGGCATCCGCTCGACTTTCTTCTCTTACACAGCAGTCCACTTCTCATCTCCACCTCTTTTTCCGCCGAAGCCACCTAAACACACAAGCTATCTTAGTCCCATGCCTAGAAGAGATCGCAAACTATGGCATCAAACACCTTTCTTCACACCCCAACCCCGAAATCTCCTGCTTTCCTCGAAAGGGTTTCTCGGAAATCACCAAAGAGATCACCGGGAGAGCCGTACACGGGCTGTTCCTGAAGGGGTTTGTGCCGTTTGGCGTGTTTTATTCGAATACTTTGGTGAACATGTACGCCAAGTGCGGCCGTATAGCTCATGCACGTTACACGTTCGATGAAATGTCTGAGAGAAATGAGGCTTCGTGGAACACAATGATGTCGAGTTATGTTCGTGTGCGTGCTTATGCTGAGGCCGTTGGGTTCTTTCGAGAGATGCTTGAACGTGGTGTTGAGTCAAGTGGGTTTCTGATTGCTAGTTTGGTGACTGCGTGTGATAAGTCGGGTTCGATGTTTGGTGAGGGATTGCAGGTCCATGGATTTGTTGTTAAGGTTGGTTTGTTGAATGAAGTTTACGTGGGAACTTCGCTGTTGCACTTTTATGGCACCTATGGAGTTGTTTCTGAGGCGGATAAGATCTTCAATGAGATGCCTGAACGGAATGTTGTCACTTGGACGTCGTTAATGGTCGGTTATACGGATGGCGGGGAATTGGAGAAAGTTATTGATATGTATAGGCGAATGAGGTTTGAACGTGTATGTTGCAATGAGAACACGATCGCTCTTGTTTTGAAAACTTGTGGGATGCTTGAGGATGAGTTATTAGGTCTTCAAGTTCTTGGACATGTTGTAAAGTCGGCTCTATATAATAATGTTTCTGTGGGGAACTCGCTTATAGCCATGTACGGTAGCTGCGGTAACATAAAGGAGGCGTGCCGTGTGTTTGATCACATGGATGAACGTGACACAATCTCGTGGAATTCGATTATTTCTGCAAATGCACATAATGGGATTTGTGAAGAATCGCTAAGATATTTCTATTGGATGCGGCATGTTCATAAGGAAATGAATTCTACTACACTTTCGAGCTTGTTAACAGTCTGCAGTTCTGTAGATAATTTGATGTGGGGCAGAGGAATTCATGGACTAGTTATGAAATTGGGACTGGAGTCAAATGTCTGCGTTGGAAATTCTCTCTTGAAGATGTATTCTGAGGCCGGACGGTCTAAAGATGCGGAGTTGTTTTTCCAAAGAATGCCACAGAGGGACTTGATCTCGTGGAACTCCATGGTTGCATGCTATGCTCAGAATGAGGAAAGCCAAAAAGCTGTGAACCTTTTTGCTAATATGCATCGGATGATAAAAAGAATGAACTATGTAACTGTAACCAGTGCATTGGTCGCGTGTTCAAGCCCGGATTTCATAGTCGAGGGAAAGAAACTGCATGCTCTTGCGGTACTAGCTGGCCTACAAGCTAATTTAGTCATTGGCAATGCACTAGTTACTATGTATGGAAAATCTGGTATGACGGTTGAAGCAAGAAAAGTATCAATGATAATGCCTAAGCGGGATGAAGTAACCTGGAATGCCCTCATCGGTTGTCATGCTGAGAATGAAGAACCAAATGAAGCAATAAAAGCTTTTAACATGATGAGAAAAGAAGGGATTCGAGCGAATTACATCACAATTGTTAATCTTCTCGGTGCTTTCACAACTCCTGATGGTTTACAAAAACAGGGGAGGCCTTTCCACATGCGTATAATTCGAATAGGATTTGATTCAGATAAATTTGTGCAGACTTCACTTATCACAATGTATGCCAAGTGTGGAGACTTACATTCAAGTAGCTTCATGTTTGATGGATTATCTACCAAGCACTCAATCACTTGGAATGCGATTATTGCTGCAAATGCTCATCATGGTTGCGGAGAAGAAGCTTTAAAGATTATTATGAAGATGAGAAACGCTGGATTGTCTTTAGATCAGTTCAGCTTATCTGTGGCCCTTTCTGTCTGTGCTGACTTAGCTATATTGGAGGAAGGCCAACAGCTTCATGGACTAGTGGTTAAACTCGGCTTTGAGTCAGATCATTATGCTACAAACGCAGCAATGGATATGTACGGAAAATGTGGAGAAATGGATGATGTCTTGAGAATACTTCCCTCGCCATTCATTAGATCACGATTATCATGGAACACACTGATGTCATCTTTCGCCAGACATGGATGTTTCGATAAGGCCATGGAGACTTTCCATGAAATGCTAAAATGGGGGGAGAAACCTGACCACGTCACCTTTGTCTCTCTTTTATCTGCGTGCAGCCACAGTGGTTTGGTAGATGAGGGTCTTGCATACTATGCTTCAATGAAAACAAAGTTTGGGGTCCCACCAGCAATAGAGCATTGCGTGTGCATAATCGATCTTCTTGGAAGATCTGGAAGGCTTTCTGAGGCTGAAGACTTTATCAAAGACATGCCCGTACCACCAAACGACCTTGTCTGGCGGAGCTTGTTGGCATCATGCAAGATCCATCGGAATTTGGAGCTAGGAAAGAAAGCTGTAGACAAGCTTTTGGAGTTAGACCCATCAGACGATTCGGCTTACGTTCTCTATTCAAATGTTTGTGCAACTAGTGGAAGATGGGATGTTGTAGAGGATGTAAGGACTCTAATGGGATCAAACAACATAAAGAAACAACCCGCTTGCAGTTGGGTCAAGTCAAAAAACAAGATAAGTAAGTTTGGGATGGGAGAGAGGTCTCATCCTCAGATTGTCCAAATTTATGCCAAGTTAAGGGAGCTCATGAAGATGATTCGAGAAGTGGGTTATGTTGCTGATACAAGCCATGCGCTTCAGGACACCGATGAGGAACAGAAGGAGCAAAATCTTTGGAACCACAGTGAGAGAATCGCCCTCGCATTTGCGTTGATCAGCACGCCAGAATATTCACCCGTTAGGATTTTCAAGAACCTCAGAGTTTGCGGCGATTGCCATTCTGTTTACAAGTTTGCGAGCAGAATAGCTGGCCGGAAAATCATGTTGAGAGACCCTTTCCGGTTTCACCATTTTAGTGATGGCAAGTGTTCTTGCTGTGACTATTGGTAATCAAAGCTATTAAAGAAATTAGCAAGCTTAAAATGTAGTGAAATGCCTTGGCTAGTCCTAATTCTATGGTGCATGAATATTTGATTGGATCGGCAATCCTTCCCACAAATATAGTCCCTCTTTTTGTGTGGGATAATCACAACTTATCCCATTAAAGCATGTTTTTTCATTTAATTAATTTTACTATCCGAATTAATGGAAAGAATTATATTTTAAATTAATTTATAGAGATACAATTCATTCCAATCAAGAATAATCTAATTTACTCTGATACAAGTCAATTCTAAGCAAGTCTTGTCCAATTCCCTACACTAGTGCAGTCCCAATTCTCTTCTCTACATTATAATATAATTCACTTTGATTTGTGATGGATCTTCCATCACTTTTAACGTTAAAAATGTACGCGAAATAGCCACATGATCATCACGTGACTTTTCTAGCATAAGAGGCTTAATAAGACTAATTCTTTTCTTTTTTCAATTTGTTTTATCAAAAATCTAGTAGAATGAATTAAGTGCAACTAATTCAAAATTTTAGAAGTAAAATGTTTTTTAAAATTCAGATACAAAATGTAAAGGACCCTAAAGTGCATAAGCAAAAATGAGAATATTGAAAAATATATAATTTATCAAAGTTAATCCAAAAGTAAAACTCTCAATAAAAATAAATCAAATTCTATCAAATTAAAGGTCCGTTTAGAGGGAATTTTGGAGACATTTTTTTGAATTCGATAGAAGTAAGTTTTAAAAAATATGTTTGAGGAAAAATTTTACTTGAAGAGAAAAAATATAAAATTTTAAAAACTTATTCAAAAAAAATTATTAATATAAATCTTATTTTATTCATTTTAAAATTCTATATAATTTATAAAAAAATATCACATTTAAATTAATATATATAAAATTATGAATTTTTAAAATTTTAAAATTTAATATTAAGTTTTGTCTATAATTATAATTATAATTATAATATAATCTAATAATAATAATTTGACATTTACTTTCAGAGAGGATTAATCGTTCTTAAATTTAAAAATAAAAAATTATAGTCCGGGCGGGGCCCCCTCCTGGAGAATCAAACAACTCTCAATTTCTTTTGTCATTACCGTTACGCGGGCGGGCGGACGGGCGGGCTGGAGTGAGGGAGTCGAAACGTGAATCGTGATAATCAAAGCGAATGAAGTTAAATTACGTGTAACCACATCCATCATTTATCATGCAAAACAATTTTGATCAACGATGTACACAAGGCCACTGCCACGCACAGTCTCTTCCACTCCGCTGGTACGTTTACTGGAAGCTCCAGTCCAGTATTTCTCTGAGACGACGCTCAGAGAGAATATTCCTTCTCTTTTCCCTATAACACCTGAGAAACGTGAAGAAGACGACAATGGCGGCGATGACGAAGAAGAAGACGAAGATGCCACGTGGTAACATCCCCGAGCTCGGCGCGATATTCATGTCGAACCAGGCCACCATGGTAGAGTGCCTGGAGAAGCAGCTCTTCGGGCTTCCGTCCTCCAATGGCGACTTCGTGAGGCGAGTTAGGGCTGGGATGCTCCTCTTCCTCTTCGAGTACGAGAAGCGAGAGCTCCACGGCGTCTTTCAGGCCGCCACCGACGGCGCTATGAACATCGTTCCTCACGCTTACAGCTCCTCCGGCAAGCAGTTTCCTGCTCAGGTTTTAGAATCGATTCGATTCGATTCGATTTTTTGCCCCACTTTCGACTCTTTTCGGAGATTGTTTCGTGTTTGAGTTTGGATTTTGTGTTTAGGTTCGAGTTAGCAAGGTTTGGGAGTGTAATCCTCTTTCTGAAGCTGAGTTCCGTGACGCCATTTGGGAGAACTACTACGAGAGGAACAAGTTTCTTTTTGGTTTGTCTGAAGATCAGGTCTGCTTCTTTACACAGACACAGACACACACACACTGGAGCTATCTTATCAGCCACCTTTAACAAACATCATTTATAACTTTTTTTTTAGTCCATGTTACAAGATACTAAATAAAAGTTATATGTAAATCAACTTGTAGTTATAAGATACAAATTAGGATGTTACAAGTGCTGGATATAAAGAGTTTATACATGTGTGTGTGTGGGTAAACATATATGCATCTTTGATCAGTTTGGAATATATGTTGAAACAGTTGTGCATATTTGTGTATACATGTGTGTGTGTGTGTTTGTTTATATATAGGCATAACATTGGAAAATTAGCTTGTTTTTACTGTTTTGGTGTTATGTTTTCTTGTTGTAATTTGTTACTGGTGATATTTAGCCAAGAATCAAGAAATGAATGAATAAATGAAACGTAATATTTTACTTTTCCCTTTGAGCTTTTCCTTTTGAGTCGGAACTCAGAATCCTCAATTAGGAATTTGGTAACTGCAAGTCAGAGTGGTCTTTCTTTGTTCTTTTATCGATGCAATTAAAGTTTCAAGTATAAGAAAGTGGCTCCGATTAAGTATGAGAATTTTGCTGAGATGCTGAATTACGTTTATTTAAGTGATATTATGGTTAGAGGAATAATCGAAATGCATGAATTATTGTTTGAGATTGCCTGGATTTAATATGCAGGTCTATAGGCTTCTTCAGTTGTTTAATTCTAAAAGAATGGAAGGTGTTGGTTCTCCAAATTTATCGTGCGAAATCAAACGGCGGTGGAACTACGCCGGTGGAGATCCGGAAATGGAGACTAAAGGGGGGTCCCTATTCCAAAGGAAACTATCGTCTGAAGTATCTGTTGTTAGTCACAGAAAACTCGAAAGCAGTCCCTGTGAGCACACCGGCAATGATGAGACCCATGGTTCTGGTTCCCTAGGGGTGTCAGGAGGTAGTATCAGCTCTTGCAAACTGGAAAGTGGATCTATGAAAGTTGAAGAGGAACCGGAAATTTCAAAAGAATCTCCCTTGGATAGTACTGCTGACCTTGGTGATTTCATACCGTTGCCTTCACCCGACAATTCTGATTCTGAGGTGGAGCCCTTTGAACCACATTTACCTCTGATGCTTCTGTCGGGTTCTTTTCCTTCATCAAGCACTGGCAATCGCCATATGAAGGGCACTCATAATTCATTGCCAGTCGTCAGCCACAAGAAATCAAATGCATCAGATGACAATGGGAATCACCTCCCCATCAAAAGTCTGTACTCCGATGTTGAAGCAGAGAAGTCTAGCATATTTTCTCGTCTGAACTTTGATTCGAAGCCTATTGGACAGGAAAATTGTGAAAGTTTTGGAGAGAAAACTAGAGGGCATGACTCTGTGCAGGATATCATTGGCACGTTGTTGCAGAGGCGTAATTCATGGAGGAAAAGAGACGCCAAAGATGACTCCTGTGGACGAGGGGATTTGTGTCCAACTGTGAAGAGGAGTGTCTTTTCACGCTTGTCTTGGGTACCAGAATCTATTGAGCAGAAAAATGCTGCTACAATGTGGTTGCCGAATGATGCGGCAAATGAGAGGGTAAGGAGGACCAGTTTTTGTTCTCAAGAAGGAGAAGGCAATTACAAGTGGAGAAGAACCTTGAAACAATTTCCCGAAGACCGGAGCAAAATGGTTATTGGAAGAAGCCAAGAGGTGGAGAAGTCTCAAACCAAAAAACAGCAATGAAGAAAACTTCGAAATGAATAGCTACATTGTTAAAATGCTGAAGAGACATGTTAAAACGGAGGACAGTGTCGATGATGGTTCAAAGAGCGGAGTCAAATTTGAACAACCACCTAGGAGAAAGTTGGTGAGGCCAATGTTTGAAATGCCATCTGAAGTTAAAATTACCACTTGGGAGAGCTATGTTGATCAAATGACTTTCAAAGAAACCTGCACCGATAAAGAAAGTATTGGGACTTGCGAGTCACCCATCAAAGGCAATACAGCCAACGAAAAAATGAATGCGATTGTCAAAAATGAAACGCAGCCTGCTCTAGATCCCTGCCAATGTAAAGGTGGCTGCAAAGATGCTGAGTCTAACACCACTGAGGAGGCATCAAAATCAAGAGAGCTACTTCTTGGCGGACTCAACTCTTGTGGTGGTACCATGATAATGCCACTAAAAGTTTACAACCGTCGCGCAAAGAAGATTGGGGTTTATTCTGTTTGTGCTGTGTAGCAAATGGTTAGGTTCTGTTTACTCAAACAAGACAACAAACTCAGTTTTGAACTAAAATAGCACTAGAAACTAGATTTTGACTCCAATAACATAGAAATAGATACAACCACCACTTGACCGAGGATGAGAGTGAAATTTGGACACCCTGTTGAGCTGTTTAAAAATGTACCTACTATTGCAATGTTATATCTACGCGTTACTCTTTTTTGTTCGCAAATATCGCCTGGTGTGCTTCGTGTTTTGCGTCTTTATCTCTAGTCTCTCCATAGCAATCTTTCCAAGTTAACAATGACAAATAGGATTGAAGACTGAAAAAAATAACACAGCAGATAATATTTTGTTGGATAGAAGGTAGAACTATAAGTGTTTGATTGTATGAAAGAATCAGAAGAGTCCCACTGTTTCTCTCTTTTTACTTTATCTGAGACTTTGGGTGTTACTGAAGTTCAAAGAGTTGCTAGGAAGTTGAAAAGAATTAACCTTAACAAGCCAACAAAAAACAGTTAAAAAGACTAGAATGGTGGTAATCAAACCGACTAGATGGCATGAACTATAATTACAATTTCTGCAGTGTCTAATACACGGCAGAAGATATTTCATAATCATTATGAATTTAATACTTATTTATTGTCTTCCATTTTTGGATTTCCTATCAAAAGTGCATTCCATATTTATAGTATATAACGAGCAATGATGTCTGTGACGTTGCTGTGGTGTGTTATAGATTATTATAATATATGAATAATGAAATACTAAATATAAATTATGTTATATATATTATGTCAAAACATTTTACGATAAGATATTATTTATTTGAAATACAATAGAGTATTTATATAATAATAAAAATTAAAATATTATATTACAGTTTTTTTGTCTCTTTTTTATTGTTTCTTGTCGTTGTAATAAAATTAATTAGAAAAAAAAGAAAAAGTAAAAAAAAATTTCCATACTATTTATATATTGATTATAAGTAAATCAATGAAAGACAAATGCAAAGAAGACCTATGGTTTTGGAGCCAAATGACTAAAAAGCACACACTTAACAAAAGGGAGAGAGAGGGAAAACAAAGGACAAACTTATAAATTTAAGCAAAAAGGCGCAAAAAAAACAAAAAGACCAAATAACTAATAGCTAAAGCCAAGCCTAACAACAAATGTATGGTCAAACCAGAAAACCAACTTCCGGAGCACCCAAAAAAAAAAAACTAATGTCTCTACCAAGTCGAACAACAAATATAGGGGCAAATTCAAAAAGACAAAAAAAGGAAAGCACTATTTAATGAACGGTAAATCTCAGCTTAACTTTAGTACATATAATTATTTACCGTCATTCCTAGGTTTCCATTTTATTGTTGTGCAAATTTTTCTAGTTGGTGCGATTTTTCCAGGTTATGTTTTTTAAGAGGCTATTGTCGTTTTAAGTAACTGTTTCTATCTTGATGTCGTTTCCCTGAACTTGAATTGTATCCGTAGTTTTCCAATTTGATGTCGTTTTTTAAATTTGCCGTTTATGTTCTTGTCGTTTTCAAGTTGTTTATGAATTTATTTTCGTTTTCTTGGGCTTTTCCTCACAATTTTTACCATCCGGCTGTTGTGTTTTTTCTTCGGGATTGGTAATTGTCGTTCAGAATCTGTTGCCATTTATATTTTTGCCGTTTTCAAGTCGTTTAAAAATTTATTGTCGTTTTTCAGCTGTTTCCTCATATCACAAAAAGGCATGTAGTTCTATTCAGTTGACATACTCTCTAGTTTTGGTTCAACGCCCTTCCTATTCTTTTAGCTCCCTCAAATTTACAAAAGCTCAGAAATTAGTAAATCACTCTAGCATTGGATATACCCAAAACAACTCTAAAAAATGGAAAAAAAAAAAAAAAAAGTTTTAGTTTGACTTCTTTTGAAGAGACAAAATCTTGTGTGCTGTTTAATTTGATTTACTTATTCTATCAAACGCCTTACAAGCACATGTCATTCCGGTAAAGATTTGCTCGTCTTTCCTTCAATTATTAAAAAATAATATTCTAATTAAGTTTGATGATATAATATTCTAAAACAGAATTTTAATCCTTAGAAATATGATTACCATTGGAGAAAAATGCGCTTAAAATAGTTCATCATATTGCTCAAAATACCTTCTACACTAAGTCAATTGTTGCCAGTTTCTTGATGCTTAAGTAAGCTTTGACCATTAGTGAACAAAATTAGCAGGGTACCTATTTTTTTTAATTTTGCTATCTTTAAAAGCCAAAAAAAGAAAGATTTTCAGTAATACTGGTGTTGCATTTTTGCGTTCTTGTTCAGTTTCTTGCTATCTTTAAAAGATTTTTCTTTTGCGTTGTTGCATTCTTGTTCAAAAAACCATTATAGTACTTATTTAAATTATTTGCTAAGTCCTTTGTCCCGAACTTATAGTCGACTGTATATAATGGGGTTCAAACTCAAAAGAGTATATTGTGGTAATATCAAAAGATTGCTAGAACTAGTTCAAAATTATTTGTTTATGGAGTCTATACAATTTTCACAATTTTGATCCTTACAGACTGTATAATATTTAAGCAAATTTCGCTTCCTCCGATCATAGTGTTGATGGTATCATGAAATGTAATGTGTAAGTGCATTAATAAATGACTTCATTTGTTGGCTAATGCATTTGTTTAATAAATATGTATATATATTTATATTTGTGTCATAGCTAATGATGAATCACTACAATTTCAATGTGAGGTCTTCTTCAGCACAACTTGGCAAGGACGATGCATATCATCACTGAATAGTGACAACTCGTGCAAAATGAAAGAAAACTCAGATGAGGGATTATGTTATCGTGGAAAATGCACATGTCCCCGCTGCAAAGAATTTCTTAATGGTATTCTCTTTATACATATATGTGTGTGTATATATATATATAAATTTACTTATAATCTTTTTAAGACGACCATCCTTTCAACATAACATATTAAATAAAAAAAGTTATAATAATAATCCAAGATAACCAAATCTCTTGATATTATATCGTCTTGAAGTATATCATAACATAGAATCATATTGTTATTTATATTTACATTTATTATTCTTCTTGTTGATCATGTTGACTTTTTTTTTTTTTAATAAATATTGTAGAAAAAGTATTTAGGGGTTGCAAGTTTTACAGCACAACATGGCATGGAAGATGAAGAATGAGTTCTACATGTGCAAACAAGTGCGTTACAAGAGAAGAAGCTTGGGGAGGAGAATGTCAACAAGGTCACTGTGTATACTTTAGAAAGAATTACCATGCTATTAATTCTAACCAAACTACTAATAGAGATCCTTATCGTCTCCTGGCTTAGCCCCAGCATTCTTGGATTATCAATTATATTTGTGGTCTTAGGAGATTGGATCATGTTATCTAACTTAATATTATCAATATAGATTTTAATGTTCAATTACCTGCCTTTTTGATAATGAGAAAAGAAGAATTATTAGTGTCATTCCGTCTCTACTTTCTTTGATCAATATCTCAAAGACTACTAACAGAACAAAAGGAACGTGGAAAAATTTGATTAAAAATGACTAGTTTAGAGGTTATATACCACTTTTGAAGTTTGATTATTTATCTGTATCATTATGATAGGAAAAATAGGTTTAAATTTTCGTAACAGAAAAAAAAATCATTTAATTCCAAATTTTGCATGCTGGTGTTCTTCTAATTCACTCAAATATACTCGCCCATCTCACGCCAAACACTGTACAACCTATTAACTGGACATAGATCTTGATGTGGATTGCAATGTGTCAAATAGTGCCTCTACTAAGGAGCAAAGGGAAATACATTCTAGGACAAGAAGATATTAGCAAGAACTACGAGAGCCAGCTCTACATAGTAGACTCTTCTCTTCTTATTTTCTTTTTTCTCCTCTCGTTTTTTATCTCTAACTTCTACGGCATGTTTGCTTACTAAGAAGTTACATAGGAGCCACTCATTTGTTACTCTCTTAATCTCTCTCTCCCTCTCTCTCTCTCTCTCTTTTGAAAAATGGGAGTGAGATTGGTGGCCCCACATCAATTTGAGATTGAAATATGGAGTTAATAATTACGAAGGGGGTATATAAGCACAACATAAATTAGCATATCCTATTCCCTTCGCCATCCCAATTACCTAACCAGTGTATTTTACCAAGAAACAAACAATTTTAAGAATCTGTGAACCACCACATAAATAGTGGATGCCAGTTCTTTTTTTTTTTTTTTGAAAAAAAACTATTCACCAACTACCGGACCAATAACAACGAAAAATTAAAAAAATAGTATAATATGCGGGACATGTTGTGTTAAACAATTTCGAGATTCTAAAAAACGAACAAAAACAAGCATATAGACAGTGACGAAGAAATGAATAAATAAATTATGCATTTCTATAAACTATATAAATTACGATTGGTGGCTAAAATAATCCTTTTACCAAAATTTACTTTGAATTCTCCTTTCCACTTCTAATGGAAGAATCGGATCACACCTCCAAAGAGGAAACCTTGTGAGACGAATTTTTAGAAATGTATCAAAACCTTCCAAAAGAAAGTGACATCCTGAGTGGTTTGAACCTTTTAGTTTTATCTAGAATTTTTTGGCTCCGGAAACCAGAATTAGATCCATATTCTCCTTTATAAAGCAATTCAAAATGTACGACAATGATCTTATACTTGCTTCTTGTTCTCAATCAGGAACCACTTGGTTGAAATCCCTCACATTTTCAATTGTGAATCATCACTGTTTTACACTCTCAAATAATCCCATACTCCTATCTAACCCCCAAAAACCTAGTGCCTTCAATCTATTTGGATCTTTATTCAAAATATCAAACCCTAGACTTTGTAAACATGCCTCAACCAATTTGCACCCATTCTCCTCATGCATCCTTGCCATCGTCCTTACAGAATTCCAATTGTAAAATTGTCTATATATGTAGTAATCCGATGGACTAATTTGTGTTGCTTTGGAAGTTTCTCCCCAAGAGAAAAGGTGAACACTGTGAGCTTCCTGATATAGAAGAGTGTTTTCATTTCTTTTGTAAGGGAATCTATGTACACATTTGGGACAAGCTTTTTTTTAGCATTGCATTTAAATGCAATGCAATTTTCCCTCAAATACAAAAACATTTCATTCAAATACCAATCACATCACATTTTAAATCTAACACAATCACTATTTATTATTTTACTTTTTCTATTATTTTTATTAATTACATCATATATTCCCTCTCCCTCCTTTTTTTCTTTCTACTTTTATCCATCACTTCACATATTTATTATTAAAATACAATTTAAATAATTTTTCCCCAAACACACATTACATTCAAATGCAATGCTAATGTTTTTCCTTCAAATACAAATTGCATTCAATGTATTGTATTCAAACGCAATGCAAATGTAATGCGTTCACCAAACGATATATGTGTTTTGTCCATTTTGGAATCATATTCTAGGGTTTTGGAAGGCGAGCTTAGATAGATCTAACAAGGTCATGCTTTTGAGATATGAAATATTAAATATAAACTATACTATATATATTATGTTAAAACATTTTACAATGAGATATCATTTGTTTAAGACATAATAGAATATTTATATAATAATAGAAGTTAAAATATTATATTACAACATTTGTTTGCCTCTTTTCTGTTATTCATTGTCAATGTAATTAAATTAATAATTAATTTAAAAAAATAAGAAAAAAGTAAAAAAATTTTCCGTTCTATATGCATTTGACTATAAGTAAATTAATGAAAAACAAATGCAAGGAAGAACTAGGGTTTCGGAGCCAAATGACCAAAAAGCACACACGCAACAAAAGAGAGGGAGAGGAGAAACAAATAACAAGCCTGTAAATTCAGACAAAGAGACGTCCAAAAGACAAAATGGCAAAACAACCAATGGATCAAGCTAAGCCAAACAACAAATGGACGAGTAAATCCGAAAAACTAACTCTAAAAGGCACCCAAAAAAACAAAACAAATCAGTGTCTCAACTAAGCCCAACAACAAACTTTGGGGCAAATCTGAGGCCCAAAAAAAGAATACTATTTAATAAACAGTAAATCTGGGCTTAACTTTAGTAAATATAATAATTTGCTGTCGTTCCAAGGCATCGTTTTTATTGTTGTGCAAATATTTGTTGGTGCGAGTTTTCCAGGTATTGTTGTTTTATGAGGCTATTGTCGTTTTAAGTAACTGTTTCTATCTTTATGTCGTTTCCCTGAACTTGGATTGTATCTGTAGTTTTCTAATTTGATGTCGTTTTTTAAGTTTGCCGTTTATGTTTTTGTCGTTTTCAGGATGTTTATGAATTTATTGTCGTTTTGTTGGCTTTTTCTTCACAATTTTAAATATCCGGCTGCTGTGTTATTTCTTCGGGATTGGTAATTGTCGTTCAGAGTCCGTTGCCGTTTATATTTTTGTCGTTTTCAAGTTGTTTAACAATTTATTGTCGTTTTTCAGCTGTTTCCTCATATCACATAAAAGCATGTAGCTCTACTCAGTTGACATACTCTCTAGTTTTGGTTCGATGCCCTTCCTATTCTTTTAGCTCCCTCAAATTTTCAAAAGCTCAGAAATTAGTAAGGCGCTCTAGCATTGGACATTCCCAAAACCAACTCTAAACAAATGGGAAAAAAAAAATTTTTTCAGTTTTAGTTTGATTTTTTTTGAAGAGACAAAATCTTGTGTGCTGTTTAATTTGATTTACTATTCTATCAAACACATTACGAGCACATGCCATTCCGATAAAGATTTGCTCGTCTTTTCCTTCTATTATTAGAAAATAATATTCTAATTAAATTTGATGATATAATAGGTGGGCTAAAACAGAATTTCAATCCTTAGAAATATGATTACCATTAGAGATAAACGCGCTTAAAATGGTTCATCATATTGCTCAAAATACCTTCTACACTAAGTCAATTTTTGCCAGTTTCTTGATGCGTAAGTAAGCTCTGACCATTTCCAAACAAAATTAGCAGGGTACGTATTATTTTTAATTTTGCTATCTTTAAAAGCCAAAAAAAGAAAGATTTTCAGTAATACTGGTGTTGCCTTTTTGCATTCTTTTTCAGTTTCTTGCTATCCTTAAAAGATTTTTCTTTTGCGTTGTTGCATTCTTGTTCAAAAAACCATTATAGCACTTATTTAAATTATTTGCTAAGTCCTTTGTCACGAACTTATAATCGACTGTATATAATGGGGTTCAAACTCAAAAGAGTATATTGTGGTAATATCAAAAGATTGCTAGAACTAGTTCAAAATTATTTGTATATGGAGTCTATACAATTTTCACAATTTTGATCCTTACAGACTGTATAATATTTAAGCAATTTTTGCTTCCTCCGATCATAGTGTTCATGGTATCATGAAATGTAATGTGTAAGTGCATTAATAAATGACTTCATTTGTTGGCTAATATTTGTTCTCTATTGACTTGTGCATTTGTTTAATAAATATATACATATATTTATATTTGTGTCATAGGTAATAATGACTCACTACAATTTCAATGTGAGGTCTTCTTCAGCACAACTTGGCAAGGACGATGCATATCATCACTGAATAGTGACAACTCGTGCAAAATGAAAGAAAACTCAGATGAGGGATTATGTTATCGTGGAAAATGTACATGTCCCCGCTGCAAAGAATTTCTTAATGGTATTCTTTTTATACATATATGTGTGTGTATATATATATATATATAAATTTACTTATAATCCTTTTGAGACGACCATTCTTTCAACATAACATATTAAATAAAAAAAGTTATAATAATAATTCAAGATAACCAAATCTCTTGATATTATATCGTCTTGAAGTATACCATAACATAGAGTCATATTGTTGTTTATATTTACATTTATTATTCTTCTTGTTGATCATGTTGACTTTTTTTTTTTAATAAATATTGTAGAAAAAGTATTTAGGGGTTGCAAGTTTTACAGCACAACATGGCATGGAAGATGAAGAATGAGTTCTACATGTGCAAACAAGTGCGTTACAAGAGAAGAAGCTGGGGGAGGAGAATGTCAACAACGTCACTGTGTATGCTTTAGAAAGAATTACCATGCTATTAATTCTAACCAAACTACTAATGGAGATCCTTATCGTCTCCTGGCTTAGCCCCAGCATTCTTGGATTATCAATTATATTTGTGGTCTTAGGAGATTGGATCATGTTATCTAACTTAATAGTATCAATACAGATTTTAATGTTCAATTTCCCGCCTTTTTGATAATGAGAAAAGAAGAATTATTAGTGTCATTCCGTCTCTACTTTCTTTGATCAATATCTCAAAGACTACTAACAGAACAAAAGGAACGTGGAAAAATTTGATTAAAAATGACTAGTTTAGAGGTTATATACCACTTTTGAAGTTTAATTATTTATCTGTATCATTATGATAAGAAAAATAGGTTTAAATTTTCGTAACAGAAAAAAAAACCATTTAATTCCAAATTTTGCATGCTGGTGTTCTTCTAATTCACTCAAATATACTCGCCCATCTCATGCCAAACACTGCACAACCTATTAACCGGACATAGATCTTGATGTGGATTGCAATGTGTCAAATAGTGACTCTACTAAGGAGCGAAGGGAAATACATTCTAGGACAAGAAGATATTAGCAAGAACCATGAGAGCCAGCTCTACATAGTAAACTCTTCTCTTCTTATTTTCCTTTTTCTCCTCTCGTTTTTTATCTCTAACTTCTACGGCATGTTTGCTTACTAAGAAGTTACATAAGAGCCAATCATTTGTTACTCGCTTAATATCTCTCTCTCTCTCTCTTGAAAAATGGGAGTGAGATTGGTGGCCCCACATCAATTTGAGATTGAAAAATGGAGTTAATAATTATGAAGGGGGTATATAAGCACAACATAAATTAGCATATCCTATTCCCTTCGCCATCCCAATTACCTAACCAGTGTATTTTACCAAGAAACAAACAATTTTAAGAATCTGTGAACCACCACATAAATAGTGGATGCCAGTTCTTTTTTTTTTTTTTTTTTGAAAAAAAATTATTCACCAACTACCGGACCAATAACAACAAAAAATTAAAAAAATAGTATAATATGCGGGACATCTTTGTTAAACAATTTCGAGATTCTAAAAAACGAACAAAAACAAGCATATAGACAATGACGAAGAAATGAATAAATAAATTATGCATTTCTATAAACTGTATGAATTACGATTGGTGGCTAAAATAATCCTTTTACCAAAATTTACTTTGAATTCTCCTTTACACTTCTAATGGAAGGATCACACCTCCAAAGAGGAAACCTTGTAGGACGAATTTTTAGAAATGTATCAAAACCTTCCAAAAGAAAGTGACATCCTGAGTGGCTTGAACCTTTTAGTTTTATCTAGAATTTTTTGGTTCCGGAAACCAGAATTAGATCCATATTCTCCTTTATAAAGCAATTCAAAGCATAAGACGATGATCTTATACTTGCTTCTTGTCCTAAATCAGGAACCACTTGGTTGAAATCCCTCACATTTTCAATTGGAATCATCACTGTTTCACACTCTCAAATAATCCTATACTCCTATCTAACCCCCAAAAACCTAGTGCCTTCAATCAATTTCGATCTTTATTCAAAATATCAAACCCTAGACTTTGTAAACACACCTCAACCAATTTGCACCCATTCTCCTCATGCATCCTTGCCATCGTCCTTAAAGAATTCCAATTGTAAAATTGTCTATATATGTAGTAATCCGATGGACTAATTTGTGTCGCTTTGGAAGTTTCTCCCCAAGAGAAAAGGTGAACACTGGAGCTTCCTGATATAGAAGAGTGTTTTCATTTCTTTTGTAAGGGAATCTATGTGTTTTGTCCATTTTGGAATCATATTCTAGGGTTTTGGAAGACAAGTTTAGATAGATCTAACAAGGTCATGCTTTTGAGATATGAAAATCTAAAAGAAGATGTCATATTTCACATCAAGTATCTAGCAAAGTTCATAGGGTTCCTGTAACGGCCCTCTTGTACCGTTATAATTGACTTATCTTTTTGACATTCATCTTTTATAAATTTATAAAAAAATAATAAGATTTGAGTAATATTCTTGACTTATTAAAAAAATAGATAATTTTTTTAAAGTAGTTTTTATCTTATCAAAAATAACCTTCATGTTTACCATATACAATAAAATCTATATTGTGAAATAAAATTAAGAAAAATTCAAATATCATCTTCCATAAAAAAAAATAACCATAATTAATGTCTAAAAACATATTAAAAACTAAATATAATCAATACAAGATTGTTTCTCATGTTTTCCTATCATACATCATTTCACTTTCACTTCAAGCTTTTCTATCATTACATTTTATCATTTCCTTTATCTACAACAAAAATTAATTTATATAAGCAAGACTTAGTAAAACACTTATATCTTACAAATTTAAATAAAAATATTTTATTTTTATCACCATCACCATTATCATTATCATCATCATATATATGTCATTATAAATATAAACATCTCTGAAAACTTTTAATTTTAAATACCATCATATATTGGGCCCAACATTGTGTCATCATAGCGCGTTAGTCATGAAAAGAATGGGATAGCAAATCTCAAACCAACCGTGATAATAAGTTCGCTCATTGGACAAATGACCACTTATTGGTTACCATCAACATCAAGAATGTAAAATATCATTTTAAAAAATAAAAATATATATAATTATTTTTCATCAAAACATTATTATAAGAGGTATTAAAACATCATAACATCATCATCAACATCAAAATATGTCTTTAATTCCTATTGCAGGTGAAGGTGTACTTACTTAAACGTCTTACTTAACTTTTAAATTTTTCAATGGCGATGTGGCGATTAAGGTTTTTGGGTGCTCGTCTCTAGAACCGTTTATGTCAAAAATAATAAATAAAATAAAATTACTAAAAAGTCATAATAATCTATTAACACATCCATATATTAAAAATAGGACCTAAAAAGGTTAATTTCATTATCCAATAATATGGAATTATAAGAGCATATCAATTTCCCAACTTACAAAAATGAATAGTCAAAACTTTGTCTCTTTAAAATTCATACAAAATTTTAAATAACCTGAAACTAGTCTAAAAAAAAAGTAATTATCTTAAGCTTTTCAATGACTTCTAATTAATTAAAAATAGAGTTCATTTGTACCTTTAAACCTATTTTGATATCTAATCACAAAATTTTATTAAAATTGGCAACCGGACCTTTGCTATTTTGAAAATTCATAACAAATTATACATAATTCCAAATAGTATAAAACTAATTTCAAAAGAAAATAAATATCTAGAGCTTTCTAACGATATTAAATTTATTAAAAAAAATCTGTTTGGATCATTAAATAGCATGCTAAATATTGTGTATAAAATCAAGAAATTTCCAACCATAACCAAATCCAAAGATTAATTTTTAAAAAATATAAAATAAAATAAAATCATTATCACAACATGCATAATTTACATGAACACAAAATACAGCCCTAAAATATATTTCCAACCCATAAAATAAATAAATAAATTAACTACTCTAAATAACATCATAAATGAGAAATAAAAATTATATACACAAAACATAACACATTCTTATAATAATAATAAACTATCATCAATTGATTATACATCCTCTCTTAATCATCATTTCATAATATTCCTTTAACACATCAAAATATTGCAAGTAAAATTTCATTGAAGATATCTAAGGCGCCATTAAAACAACAAAACATAGAAATCACTATCACCAAACAATTGTTAAAAAAAAAAAAAATCAATTTAACATGAACTTTGTTCTACCATTTCGAGTCCTTGTTGCGTCACCCAAAAATAACAAGAAGTTGATGTGGAATAATACATATATAAATAAATATATATATATATATTTCAACAATTTCTCGTTCTTTTCTTCTTATCTTTTGTTTTTCGGGGGTTTCTCTTGTGAATTATGAAGAAATATGCATCCAAGATTTCTCTTGTTTGGCCAACAGCACATGATTTAGCGAATTCCTACTCCTTCACTGCCTTTCCACAAAAAAAATAAAAATAAAAAATAAAATAAAAATAAACACTCCATCAATAATTAATATGACATTGGCATTTTTTTTAAGAAAAAAAAATATATAGTATAGACACTGATATGTATGTAGAGATGGTCTTACACCATGCCTTCTTTCCCTATGATTAATGTTTGTTTGTTTCTATTATTATTATTTTTTTAAGAACTTGTATTTATCGTAGTCAGTTTGCTTAGACAATTAGTCAGTATAGGCAGTGCAAATAATAAAAACCAGAAGAAAGAGAGAGAGAATAATTATAAATGAATAAACAAAATGAAAATGGAAAGCCAAAAGCGATCGCGATGGGACTCGAACCCACAATCTCCCGCTCCGGAGGCGAGCGCCTTATCCATTAGGCCACGCGATCTTTTAGAGGTATTTTTGTGGAATAATATATTTATGGAAAATCCTTTGTGTGTCTCGTACAACCACGTACCCACGATTCAAACGGTCTCTACCAGTCGTTTATTATTAATTTCTTTTTTATAAATAATTTTATTTGTTTCCTGTTTCACAGAGCTCTATATAGCTAAAAATAATGTTATTCTTATCCTTGTCTCATTTGAAAATCTAGACTCAAACCACATCAACTTCTTTTCCTGTTTCAGAGAACTCAATCTTAGATGAGAAATTCTCATCTCTCAGAAAACTCAAACTGACATTTTCAAACCTTCTTCTATTGAACAATTGTATGTCCCAACAAAAGCCGAATTTTTGAATTCAACAAAAATGCTCTAGCCATGACGCTTTTAACAACAGAAACTGAATGCAGGTTAATTACAACCACATAAAAAGCTTGACCTGCTTTCATTATTCTTGTTACAATTATCCACCATCCGAGCTTCATCAGCGAAAACCTGCATTGGCTGTGCTGTGCAGTCCCAATTACGAGCTCACTGCAAAGTCTCAACAGGTGTATCAGGATTCCCTCCCCATTCGGTCCATGATCCATCATACACCGGAACGTCATGCTGGCCAAGTCGGAAAAAACCCTGCAAAAGAAAGCTGGTATTAGACTCTTCAACTTCACAGGGTTGAAATCGGAAAATTGAGATTTTTTCTTTTTTTAATTGGGTGGGGGAATTCAAGCTTAATACTTCGTGGTGGAATGAAATGTAGAATTATCTTGCAACCAAGAGTTTATTAAAAAAAGAATTGTGGATAATTTTATATGAAATTAATCAACAAGTTATTCATGCAAACTGTGCATTATTTCCAAAGAAATAGATAAATAACCTAAAGATTCATGAAAGAGTGAATTGGTGAAAGAGAGAGGCTTCCTGCCAAGGAAGAAGAAAGCACGCTTTTGAATATTTAAATGCCTACACCAGACAATATAACGGAAGTTACTTTTACTGGTGCTTGACACTACTCACAAGGGCCCCACACTCACACGAGTAGCGGTATTGGGCGCCATTTGACACCAAATAGTGTTGATCTTACATACAAGGAGAGAGAGAGAGAATTGTACCAAAGCAAGAATGCTAGCGGTTACGCCAGTGCCACACGTCGTAGCAATTGGGTGGTCCAGAGAGATCCCTGCAGCATAAGGCTAGATCATTAGGCAAGAGCAAAGCAAAACTACAAGGCTAATTCAGAAGCCAACTTAATTGCTCCTAAAACAGAAACTAGTTCTTTACTGTTGAACTTCACCTGCTTGCTCGACTTTTTGCTTTAGCTCATCTGCAGATAAGACAGTTCCGGATTCACTTAATACCTGCAGGAAATCACCGTAATAGGTACATTACCAATAACATGTTAGCATAATTTCTTACTTGACTCAACAACTTTGGAGTGCAGATCTAAGAAAACATGAAAACCTAAAAACAGCCTGATAATGACACAATATATTTCCAACCTTGTTCAAGACAAATTATTTTCTTTGAATCATCTGATGCATTTAATTGAGAAGAACTGTAGTTTGAGTCACCAAATTCTAAACTACTGAAAAACTCAATGCGAGTCTTTCGAAAGCATTGTACAAATTAGGTCCTCGTAAGAGATCTTTTACCTGCGGAAAAGGAAAGCACCTGCTGCCAGGTATATGACCACTTCTAACACCCTTTCGAGGTTCCGGTGCATTTCCATCAAACCTGGAGAACCAAATCTCCATCAAATCCAGCTATGTCTCCCTCTTAAAAATAGTTTTCTCAATAAGCAGAAAATATTTGTTTACAGAAAAAGAACCAGAGCCATATTTGTTTACAACAAAGAATGGTTAAAAAATACCTAGCTTTGGATCGAGCATCTACAAGTTGGTGTGTCTTTTCCTCCAGGTTTTTCCTAACCTTAGAAAAAACAAAAACAAAAACCAAAAAAAAAAAAATCCCAACAACAATAACAACATATCATGAGATACATGAGGCAAATGAAAATTAGACATGCACTGTATCTCTCTCTCGAGAAAAAGAGGGAAAAGGCAGAGATTAACGAAAATGGCATATATTAAGGGACGAGAAAGCCAACCTGATCAAGTGTCCAGACAAGATGTGGCTGAAACTTTGTCTCAAATGTAACTGGCCCAACCTACAGCCAGGGAAAGTTATACATCAAATTAAGTAAATGACTAGGAGAGCAGATTAATACACATGACACACTCGAGCCCTACAAGGAACCAAAAGGAAAATCAAGATAGAATACAAGTGGAGAATTTTTTAATATACCGCCTGTCCCTGATATACTTTCTCTATTGCTTCACTGGCAGCACTAGCTTTCAGAATGGCATCACCTGAAGCACTGGATTCAACATCATATCCCGCTGCTCGCCATGTTGGCAGGCCTCCGTCTAAAACCCAGACTCTATTATGGCCAAATACCCGAAACATCCTTTAAGACAACAAAGAAAAAAAAAAATAGTTAATCTATCCAATTAACAATAAAAAAAGGCATGATGAGCAAATTTCCAATCTATTTTAGAGTCAAACCAACGACTCACCACCAAACACGAGCGGCACTGAAAATCCCCTTCCCGTCGTACACAATCACATCATTTTTGTTCTGGATGCCAAGAGCAGAAATAGCAGCAGCAAAGGCTTCTTCTGATGGTAACATATGTGGTAACTGGAGCAATACAGTTCAAAATTTGCACATCAGAAACCAAGAGAAACCGACTGAACACACTGAAAATGGTGTACAAGAATTGTTTGCATTGATATTGAAAGACCCAAAAGATTCTTCCAACGTCTCATTTCTCTGTCCAGTGAAATTCAAGTGTTATTTTTAGGTAAGTTATGGCTGTGCCTAATAGCATATCAGTCGAGATTGTCTCTTTGTAAGCCCCTACCATGAAGAATTTGTGTGTTAATTGCATCTAAAAACAGTTTTATCATTGAATTTTTAATTTTTAATTTTGGAAACAAAACTTCATTTCTGAGCCGATGGGCAGATCACTACGAAATGACTCTTTCATATCAAGCACATAAATGACAAAAGATAGATTAACATTTAGGAAAACCATCTCACTTCTGTAGTTTGATCAGAAATCCCGTCAATGTCAAAGAAGAGAGCACCAGGAATGTGAGCAACCTGCAACGGTAGAAAACTAAATCAGAGTCAAAGTTGACACATGAGAACAAACCATATAAGATCTTATCGAAATATGGGAGGTCATCTATCTCATGAATAAAATAAACTAAAATTTGACACTAAATGGACTACAAAATAGATTTTATGTAACGATAGTTGGCACCTGGTACTCTTGAATTGGATTCCTCTGCTCATTAGGCATGTACCAAGAAGAATCCAACACCTGAAACAAGATAACAAAGACGAATGATAAGCAAAACGTAAGATCTAAAAGTAACGAAAAGAAGGAGCATCATTTCAAGCAAACTTTGGTGAATGTTTACCTTCAAGTTCGGGTCCTTGAGGTTCTCATGGAGCCAGGTAACAGAGACAATAGGGTCATCCACACTAGTTTTTGAGGCAAAACCAGCTCTTCCCCCCAGTGTTGAGGAAGCCATAACGCGAATACCAGAACCAGGTTTTTTATATGATGTGCAGGCAGGGTCTGCTCGTGAGTGCAATTGTCTCTTCTGCAGCAGCAAAAGAACGTTATATATGAGTAACATCTTCAACTTGTAACAGCATTAGAAATCAAACAAACATCCTTAAACTTATAATTTTGACGCCAATATCCGAGTCATAGCTTGATTTATCTATCCATTTCAACGTCAAGTGAAGTTAGTAGACAAATATTAAACAATCCCGGTGAAAAGGCGACCTTCCACAATGAAAAAAGAACGCCAAAAAAAAGAACACTTTTGCACCTCTCAGTGAAACCAAAAGTTATAAACTATTTCCCAGCAAAGACTTTCCAAAAGCTTTGAGACAACATTTGCAGCTGATAATTATAAAAATATAGAAATTCCAATGAGCTCTAACAGGAACCAAGCATGGGAGCAAAGCACATACAATAACTCAGCAACGATAAGGACTTTGTACCAAAATCCAATACCAGAAACATAAACCAAAAACGACAATTAAACAAATGGAAAATTAGAAGAGACCAAAAAAGATATTATTCACACTTTGTAACACCCACTGGGTAGATGAACATTGTCAAAAATTCAGACCACATACAATAACAAATAATCCAAAACTTCTTCACACCATAGCTAACAAAGCTAACACAAATCATTCAATTTTCCAAATCCACCAAAAATAAAAAATAAAAAAGAGTCTTCCAAACGGGTCAAACCAGTGAACCCAAGGGAAAAAAAAAATCGAATCTTCACAATAAAAATGAAAAATTTAGCAAAAACCCAGATAGAGATTGATCGAGAAGAGGACTTACATTGAAGAAAGAAGCGAGGAATTGGGGTTTTGGGGTTGGAGAAAGAGAAGAGTGAAACAGGCGATGAGCAGAAAAGAGGGACCTTGTTAAAACCGATGAAGCCATTTAATTTACTCGAAAGACCATAGAATAGAGAGAGAGAGAGAGATTGGGCGTTTGGAGAGAGGCGTGAGAGTGTCAGTGAAAGGAGGCAAAAGTGCCAAAATTTTTTCGTTGTCGAATAATGGGGGGGTGGGAGTGGCTGTGGACAACTTGCGAGCCGTCGCGAAGGGGAATCAAGACGGCGTCTTTCACGTTTGTTTTTGGAATTTTTGAGGTTCTTTTAGGGACCGTCTGGAAGATGTAAATTTAGAACTTGTTTTTGGCAGATTTTTTTTTTTTTAATTAGATAAAAAAGAGATCAGTTGTGCGTTGTCACTTCCTCTCATCAATATTATTACATGAATCTATTAGTATTATATGTGAAATGAAAAGAATCTAGGCATATAAAAGTTTAAAGTCATCAATAATTAGTCTAACTTGATAAATTATTAAAAAGACATAATTATAATCTCACGACGGATACTCATATTTGATCGTGATTGATAGAAAAAAGAGTTGATTCTAAACGCATTTGGATAAATTATAAGAAGAGTATTAGCTTTTATAAAGTTTTTAATCAATATCACCAGAATATGAGCTCTAAAGAAATTTTTTTAAGTATATTTTGAAAGTCACATAAAAATTTTAATAAACCATATAAAACTTAATTCTAAAAATATTGTAATGCAAATTAGAAAATTTTAAGTACATTTTGACCTGTAAAATTTTCTTGAAACATAATCCGCACCCTTGCTAAAGAACCACATCTTTTACAAAGTTTGGCGATTTGTTCAAGTAACTAGACGAGTTAGCTCAAGGACTGTCTCTTTGACTCAGTATTCAATACGTGGATCGCCTCTTTGAGTCGGTATCTGGCCTAACCTGGTTTTGCCAACTTAGACTAGATAGGATCATAAAATATTTAAACTTTCACAAGTCTTTTCATATTAAACAAACAGACATATATAGGCCAACTCAATCTGAATTTGACCCACCAAACTGGCCTCCTTTTGTCATTATTTGAACGGATCGACTTGACATGCATCACTTTCAATTTTTCTGTCTTCTGAACACACTTTCAAATTTATATATCTGGTTTAAACGAAAAAACTTAAGTGCAACTTATGATCCAAACGGTTACCAAAATTTCAGTCTTCACTTTTTAAACAATTTTATTGTCATGCAAAGAGAGATTTGACATAGATTTCGAGAATCCAAAAAATGATGCTTATAATAAAATCAGATATAAAATACTTGTTAAATTATATATGCAATCATCACAAATTTAAAAAATTTTAAAAAAGAGCCACTAAAATAAATATAAGAATCCTATTGCAAATTTGCATTCCACGAATTCCCAATGCCACGGGATTTTTCAGAATACGTCAATGTTATCTTCTTACCAAAAAGTACGTCTTAAGAACAAGTCACATTAGGTCATTACTTCATTAATCGTTAAACTAGTCACAAGAAGTTTGATTTAGCAGTAAACGAAATTGAGCACTTCAGTACTACCAATATGGAAGAATTTCCCACCTCCCACAAAATTTTAAGTTGATGACATCAATTGGCGTAACTAGTTAATTATGTAACACTCAAGAGTCACTGAAATTGTCCACGTGGCACACCAAAATACACGTGTCATCCAGTCTGCCACGTGCCACTTTCGACGTAGCTTATAATAGTACGTGAGAAACTACAAGAGACCTCAGCAAAAAACCTGCATGAGACCTTGGTATATCAGAACCCAAAGAAACTTTGAGAGAGAGAGAGAGAGAGAGAGATGGCAAAGAGTAAGGATGATATATAGCATGCCACATCACAGGCTAGGCTAAGCGAGGATGAAGCTGTGAAGATGGCTTACATACATGGCACTCCACTTGAAGGAGGGAAGATAGCTGATTCTGAGCCGGTTGATCTCTTTTCCAGTGCTCACAACATTCAAAAGGCTCGTGATTCTGATCAAGATCAGAATGAAGAAGACGACCCCACCACTCAACCTCAGCTACACCGCCACCGTGCCAACACTGATGATGAAGAAGGTGGTGGAAAGTCCAATACCGAGAGTGCTAAGTTCCCCAGTAGAAAGCCACCATCTCTTGCAACCAAATATCTCTTCAATCTTCCACTTTGAATTTTACTTTTCTTCTCCTTTTGCCTTCTTCCTGTCATGATGTTCTTGAGTATGTCCTATTCTAATATTTAACAAAAATATAAGTACAAAAATTTAATCATCATTCCAATATATATAGTGATAAACAACAAATCAACAAATATCTGAAAGTTTTTCCTTCTAAACAAAGAGGGTTATCTCATGTACAGATATATATAGAACCTAGGGGCATGAAGGAATTGTTTGAAGGACAACTAATGCAAGCTGCGAGGGGGCAATCCACCGTAAGCCTTTCGTCGTTTGAAACTTGCCCTTAAGTTTAAGGTTATGCCATCCCTAAGGTGCTCCTAAATGGAAGGATCTTAACAAGTCGGGTATAGAATTACTGGTAGGCTATCGCTATCTCTATAACATCAAAGGGTTATCAATCGATGGCACTTGTTAATAAGAAACTGAAAAATTTAACTGACCTGCCAATGTGTGTGTGTAACTTGGCATAATGATGATTCGACCAAGATCAGATGTTAATTGAAAGTAACCAAATAATTTTGCCTTAAATCCGGCTAAGTCCAGGCGTCTTCCATATGTTGTCTTGTCTCATATTGTCCCTCAGCTTCCAAGCATTGTCCCACCTCCCATCACCAGCATATATGTTTGAAAGCATAACTTTATAAGAACCCCTTTTCGGATTATTTTCCATTAGCCTTTGTGCTACAATTTCCGCTAACTCAGAATTTCCACAAGCATCACAGCATGACAAAAGGGCACCCCAAATGCCATGTTCAACAGGCTCTGGCAAGGATTGGACAAGATAATAAGCCTCTTCCAACTCTCCATTCATCCCAAGAAGTTTCACCAAGTGAACAAAATGTTCGGTTCTGGCTTGGATTCCAAACTCATCTTTCATTCTTCTGAACACATTTTTTCCATCCTCAACAAGGCCAGAATGGAAACAAGCACAAAGAAGAGCAGAGAATGTGGATTCATCAGGCACTAGTCCCTTCTCTAATATCTCCTCAAACATTTGAAAAGCATGAGAAGCAAGTCCATGAAGACCAAAGCCTAACATCAGTGAATTGTATGAAACAATATTCCTCTCCGGCATTATGTCGAAAACCCGGATCCCAAAGCCTAAGAAACCGGATTTAGAGTACATGTCTATGAGAGCAGAACAAACCATGACATCTGATTCAAGTCCCTGGCGAAGAACATAGGCATGGATTTCACCACCAGGCTTCACATTCGCCATCTGGGAAGCAGCAGCCAAAACACTAGCGATCAAGATGGAATCCGGCTTCTTGCCAACCAAAATCAATTTCTTGAAGAAAGCTAATGCCTTTTCATGCTCCCCAGATTGAGAATACCCAGTTATCAAAGCTGACCATGTGACTAAATCAGGTTGAGAAATTCCACTAAACACTTTATATGCAGAACTCATGGACTTGCATCTAGTGTACATGCTCACAAGTGCACTGTCAACATGAGCATTGGAATCAAAACCAGTTTTCAAACAAAAACCATGTACTCCTTGGCCAATATTCACCAAGCTAGAATCTGAAAGACCCAAAAGCAAACCAACAAGTGTGTACCCATCTGGCTTATTTCCGCTGTTTTGCATGTTACTGAAGAGTTCTAGACTTTGGTTACAAAATCCACAATTCCCATAAGCAGAAATCATGGAATTCCACATGACCAAATCCAGTTCCCTTATCCCGTAAAACACCTTACTGGCTTCGTCAACAAGGCCTAGTTTTGAATAAGCCGTCACAAGTGAACTACCACAGATAGAATCTGGTCCTAAGCCAGAAACTATTGCACCTGCATGGACAAGTTTCAGTCCATGCATATCAAATCTCTCAGAGCATGCACGTATTACACAAGCGTAAGTGAAATTATCTGGGCTAACATCAGTCCTCAACATCTTTCTGAAGAGAGAAAATGCATCAGAAAATTGATGAGCAAAGGCAAAGGCTCGAATTATGGAGTTCCAGAGGTAGATGCTTCGGTGGGGACTTTCGTCGAACATGCTACGTGCGGAAAAAAGGTCCCCATGAATGGCATACGATCTAACGATTTGGGTCGCATAAAACGGGTCATGGGAGAGTTGGGTCTTGATGATCAAAGCATGTAACTTTTTGGTTATTGATAAGGACTGATGAATCTTTAAGACCTCCCTAATCAAATGAATTGGGTGAAACATTTGAAAGTGCGAAATTTATGTGGGATTTACATGTTATTTATGGCTATGCCAAAGGACGAATGATCAATGTTTAGGCTATTCTCTAACTTTATTTAGCACCCGTTCCGGACGTTTGGAAATGGTGTTATAGATGTTGAGTTGAAATTGTGTATTCAGGGAGATTTATAAAAAAATTTTGTGATAGAGAAGAAAGTACAAAAATTTGAAACCTGTTTAAAAGCATATATAAAATAAATTTTGTTTTATTTATCTTTACCTTTGTGATTATTTTAATATAAAAATTATCTTATTTTGATTCGAATTCCTTTTTAAGATATAAATTGATTTAAAAATCATCTTATTTAAATTTGATTTCTTAAGAATCATCTCATTTCGGTTTGAATTCTTTAAAAAGGTATAAGTTGGTGCTTATACTTAACTTACATTTGAAAACTTACAATGAACTTTAAAAGGACTAAATTACCTCAACTAAAAACTGTATTGGGAACATTTTTGAAACTGTTTTTAGTTATATTTTCTGAGTGTTTATTTTAAGAAACATAAAAATAAAACTCTATTTGTTTATAATTTTGAAAACTCATTTTATAAGTGAGTATTTTATAAAAACATATTTATGTTTAATTTTAAAAAAATAACAAAAAATAAATTATTAATTGTAATTTAAAAAAAAAAAAACCCTTTGATAGTGGGTTTTGCAATAAGGGGAAGAGATGGAAGATATTAGTGATCTGAACTTTAGGTGACAACTACAACGTCGTTCTGGAGTAGATGTGATTGCGCACAATAATCCCAAAGACACGAAATCCTAACACCAGTGATGACCCCCAAACTCGCTATCTAATGATCTTTGTCACTACCAGAGATAGAAGCTTTTGTAGATTTCTTGGGTGTCATCTTTGTGAAATTAGGTCACTAATTTGTGGTCGTCGTCATGAAAAGGTTGTTGTTGCCGTTGTCAGTTTGTAGTCATCGTCCTTTCATCGGAAATGAGAGCTGTCATGGTGGTCAGTTTTGCAAGATTTGGATCGTAAGTCGATAGTCGTCGCCACGAGTCGGTCGTCGTCATTGTCGTAAGGGAGCCGTTGCCATTGTTATCAGTCCATGGTTATTACCTTTTGCTAGAGATAGAGGCCATCATCGGACATGGTCATTATCCTCGACGTTGCATAGGCAAAGAGAGAGAGATAGAGAAAGGAGAGGGAGGGAGAAAATGAAAACAAAAAAATGAAAACAATTTTTTTTATTTTTACAAAACATCTAAAAAAACAATATAATTGAAAATAATGTTTTCGAAATAATTTTAAAAACGTTAAATAAACAAACACTATTTTGAATCTATTTTCATTTTCTGTATTTTTAAAAATAAAAAATAAATTTTAAAAATAAAATCGAACGGCTCATAATTATTTATTTTTAGTTTTGAAAAATGATCATAGATTACCTTTCTTATTAAAGGGTAATTTAGTCTTTTTAAAATATTTTGAGATCGTTTAACAAAAAAAAATATAGAGTTTTTTAAGTGGCCGTCGGGTAAAAGGATCAACCTACATATTTTTAATAAGTTTAAATATCAATCAATTAAAAATAAAATTTAAAAATTAAACAATAGCCTCATAAAAAGTTTGGAGTTTAACGTGATAATTTACCCTTTTTTATAGACTTTTTTTTTTTATAAATGTCCCTTAAATTTTTTAAATTTGATAATTTACTCCTTCAACTTTTTTTTCCTTATCACTTAACCCTTTAAATTTATAATTTTTTTGTAATTTAATTCTTTTTTCTTAAATCAACTAAAATTAAAATAACTTTTTGCACAAAACTTACATGTTGTAATTCAAGAGAGATATTATTGATATTTTTGCCTAATTTTAGTACAACTTTCTATTAAATTTTAAAGTTTAAGTTTGAGTATAATTGAAGTAGATTAAGATTTTAAAGAAAATTGTGTTGAAAATAATCAAAAATAAGTAATAATGCTCTTTATATATTATATTATTTAAGTTACATGTAAAAAATTATCTAAATTTTAATAAATTTGAATAAAGATGAATGAATTATCAAAAATTATAAGTTAATAAATTGATTATCAAGAAAAAAAAAAAGACTCAATTGTCAAATTTGAAAATTTAAAAAAGCATTACAAAAAATGTTTTTATACTTGTGCATTTGTTATATCGTTTGTCCAGTGCGTGCCTCATGCTGGACTATTATCGTTCCCATGTTTATGTCGTTTAATAGAGTTGTGTCGTTTCATGGTTGGTGTAATTCTTTCAGTCTTGTCGTTTTTATTGATGTTGATTTTTTCTTCGTCGTTTTTCAATGTTCTTCTCGTATTCATGTTGATATCGGTTATAATAAGTCATGCCATCGTTTTTATAAATGATGACATTTGTTGTTGTCGTTTTGATGAATTTTATAAGGGAATGGCTATAATGGTGTAAGGTTTTTTATCCCATCAATGGGGGCAAATCTAAGAGTTCATATTTAATCGAAAGAGAGTCTACCATATACCTTATTACACACAATCATAATTTAAAAAAATTTACCAAAATTAAAAAAAAATAGATCTAAGAGCTACCCCGCCACGCCTACCGGCAGTGCTCCCACCACTTTGTCACGGATCTCATCAAAAGAGGATGAGCCTCCATCAAAATCCCTCGCGGTGCCACCCATGGGTGGTCAAGCTGCCTTGCCCCCCTCTCGCCCCCCAGCTTCATTTGTTACTTGTCGCAGAGATGCCACGACCCAACCTTATTTCCCCCTCTGGCAGCTCGAAAGTCGAGGAGTTCATCATGAAGATTAGGTAGAGGAGCTCGTCGGTGTCTTGTTAGGGGAAAGGAAGATAGAGGGGATGGCAAGGGAGGGGGAAGGGCTTCTGGTGGGTTTGCCAGTGGAAGGAAGATTGTCGATGATAACTTGGGAGTTTTATTTGTTTTTTTATTAAGTGTCTTGTAAAACAAATTTTCAAGTGTGGTTAGATGCATAGTTAATATTGTGTACACAAAGCATCTAAGATCTTAAATTGAAATCCAACGGTTAGAAATTTTTTATCTTATCAATGGGGTAAAAAATCCACCACAATGTAGAAGTCCCCCATTTTATAATTCATGTAGTTTTCCCAATTGGTTTAGTGAAGAAAACAAAATATATTTTTGTTTGAAGTAAGATGCATTGGGAAGTTTAAGACCTATGTAAACTTTAATGTCTATTTAATTGTTTATTTCAATTTTGATGTAATTATATTATGATTAAGGTTAATTTGCATCATGTTGGTCAAGAGAGAAGAATTTGGGTCATATTAGTCAATTATGTGGCAAAAAAAAAAAAAAAGTGGCTATTTGAGTAATTTTTTTAGGGGAGGAGAATTAGTGATGGTTACACGTACCCAAATGCATTCATTCTAAGTTCAAAAATAAATTTAAAAAGAGAGAGAGAAATAGAGGGATTAGGCTTTCCTATATTTTGTTCTTCATTCGAATTAGGATTATTAAAGAGGTTAGGGTTGATGCACCTATAAATAAGTCTTTAACTTTATGCTCAGTTTGTCAGCCTCATAGGTTATGCGCTTATGGTCTTGCGCAAACCTTTAGGTAATGAATACTAGATATTACATTTATACAATTTTCTTTTACTTATGATCTTTATTTTCTGATATTTGATTTAGAATATTTGGCTTTAGTCATGTCCACAAATTAGGGATTCAAATATCTTCAAAAATATCCTTTTCACCTTTTTCTTGTCTCCTATGTTCTTTAATAGTTTTCTTGTTTATTCTACACTAAGAAAGAAGAAATTTTGAAGTCAAAATAAATCTTTCCTATATAAAAGGATCTAATTTTAATTTTTAATCGTAAAATCGTGTTTAGGTTATCTAAATTTTTATTATTAGTAGTAGTTACTAAAAGTGTTGTCACCATCTTTGTTTCTTTATCTCAAAAGTATCATTGACTTTCAGGTTTTCTACTTCGCCAGAATCGTTAAAGCCATTCAAAGTTTGTATGTAGCATTAGGGAGAAGCAAATGTTCTGTTCGAAACTTGTGTTTTTAGTTAACATTTGACACATTAATGCAGTTTATTTGATAACACTCTACGAATAACGAGTGCCAAAGTAACTATTTAATTTTTTAAAATGGTTGGATAATTTGATATTTCAAAACTTTATTTTAAAGTCCTTGTTCGATCAATAAATTGCTTGTTATTAGTCCTTACCATTCCACAAACATTGATTTTTCTACTATGTATTTAAAAAAAAAAAAAAAGAATAGGGAATGAGATGGAATAAAAATTTATTTTTGTGTATACTACAAAATTAAAATTGGGGCAAATAATCTCATCTATTTTAAAAAAAATTAAAATGACAAGATACGAATCAGAACATTTGATCTCTCTAATATTACACAAGCTTTGATGATTGGCAATCTCCTCTATAATGAATGTTGCAGAGAAGAAGCCTTACAGGCTAAGTAAAAAAAGGTTGGGATTTCTTTACTAAATAAATATATATACTTATTTTGTAATTACCTGTTTAGTTTCCTATTTTTGTGTAATATTACCGTTAGATTATACTTATAACCACGTTAAGTTTTCTAATATAAATTTTGAATTGATTTGATTTGTAAAACCATTTAATTTAGAGGGATTTTCTAGATTGAGAAAGTTTGAATTTCAAACAAATTCAGATTTTAAATTTATTTGATTTATAAAGCCCTTAATTCAATAATTGTTAAGGTTGAGAAAAGTTTGAATTTTTTAATTTGTGTATATAAACTATGACATAGCAATTCCATGTAAAAATACTTGTATACACACAAATTACAAAGATCAAAATTTCTTAAACTAGATAATTATCTGGAATAAATCTTAAATTAGGAACTGAATCGATAAATAAAAAAACATATAAATTAAAATAAATAAATAAATAAATATTATTATTTATAATCTCTTATCTCCTATAAATAGCTGTCTCTCTTTTTTCTTTCCTTTTATGTTTTTTTTCTTCCTTTTCTTGTTTCTACTGTGCTAAGAAGAAAACTCTTTCAAACAAAAAAAAAAAAGAAAAAAAGAAACAAGAAACAAGAAAGGAGACAGTTCTGAACATAAAACAAAGTTTTCCTATTTTTGATATGTCGACAGGCACTATAATAAATAGAATTTTCAAGGTAAAATAGAAAAGAAAAACTTCGTCTCAAATGACTTGACTAAAGAAGTTTGCTTTACACTGCATTGGCAAAAATCTTTTTTGACTTATTTGGGTTTCTTTTTCCCTTTCATCGAAACAACCCTTTTACAAACCACTATTTAGACGTCTAACTAAGTTCTGGGAAATTTCCTACAGAGATAAGGATTATTGACAAAAACTTTTGTAACAGCATAATTTACATTAAAAAAAAAAAAAAAGATTTCTTGGGTTTGAAGAAAGGCGTTCAAAAGAGGCCTCCGGCGACTTCTTTAGTAGAGGACTGATCTAGAGTTTATGGCAGGGATGGTGACAAGGAATTTGTGGTTGAATTGTTGTTGTCAAGTGATGTTTGCGGGAATAAGATGTCTTTGATTCCGACAGTGGGGATGGGTGGGATTGGCAAGACCACCCATCGGTTGGTTTACGATGACAATAGAGTGAAGAGACATTTAGATCTTAAAGCGTAGATAACGGTTTCCATGATAACAAGGACAATTCTTGAGGCGGTCACAACCAGAGCATATCGCACAAAAGACTTGAATCTGCTTCAAGTTAGATTGGTCGATCATCAATGCTTTGAGAGGGAAAAGGTTTCTGCTCGTTCTTGATGATGTTTAGAGCAAGAACTATGAACGTTGGGATGCCCTTAGAACTCCTCTGGAATCTGCAGTGCCTAGAAGCAAGATAATCGTGAGAACATGCAATGAAAGATAGAGCCCATGATGGGGATTTCCCGCCATATCATCTAAAGGCGATGGCCCGTGAGGATTCTTGGAGATTATTTGCAAGACATGCCTTTAATAAGGCAACCTCAATTGTTTGTATCCTAGCACAGATCCACCACAAGGCCTTTAAGAGGACGAACTAGTGTACCTATAAGTAAACCCCACTAAGTTAAAATTTTCAAGCAATTACTGACTAGAGGAGAACCCATGAATACTTATAGGTGACTCAGATTCCTCATTCCCTGCCAATGTGGGACTTGCCATAGCAGCTACCAATTGAGATGTGGGAGTTGCCCGATGAGGGGAATGGTATTCTTTCAGGTTTATGGTTGAGTTATTATCATGTGCCTTCACATCAAAAGGGTTGTTTTGCCTATTGCTCAATTTTCACTAAAGATTATGATTTCAGAAAGAAGAATTGGTTGTCTTTTGGATGGCGGAAAATCTTTTGCAAATGGAAAGACGATAGAAGACTTTGGAAGGGAATGCTTCCAAGAATTACCTTGTTGCCGCCAATTGATCAAAGGATTTGATGGGGTCGTAACTATAGGTGCTGACTTTTTCTCTAGCAGTAGTGCTGTGAGTGTAATACCATTTAAATCCTTACAAACTTTGCGTTTCCAAAATAGTTCAATGCGGAAGAAGTGGTCATTTGTTGGAGGTGAAGAGTGAGGAAAGGTTTTCTTACTATCTCTATCAAGTCTCGAGATCTTGAGATGGGAAGAATTGATGGCTTTACTTCAAAGGGCTCAACAAATGCACACAGCATTCCCATCTCTTCTTTACAGAGCCATAAAAGAATGCCCAAAATGGAGTAACCTTCAAGTGGGGTTGTCCTCAACATTGGAGTTTAATGGTATGTCCAAATGCGCAAGGTTCCTTGCAAATTGTATGGATTGGAACATTCACACACTCACCTTTCTCAGAAACTTGATGATTAAGGACCTTGAAAACAAGTTGGATTCATTTCCGGAAGAGAGGCTACTCCCAACTTCTCTTACTTCCTTTGATCTCTCTTTGCTTCCAAACGCAAGGGCTCTCAATGGCGAAGGCTTTCAACACCATGGTTCCCTCCAACATTTGTCTATTTCAGAATGCAAGGCGCTGCAGTGCCTTCCGGTGCTTCCTTCCTCTCTTTCGTATTTGTGAATTGAAGGATGTCCCTTGCTTAATCCAAGATGCCAAAGAGAGGAAAGAGAAGACCGGATGAAGATCGCTCACATCAGTTGTGTGGTAACTGATGGTGAGTACACGTCGTATGCGCTTCTCTGCAAGTGTCTCTGCATCTTTTTCAGTTCCCTAGTATCCTTTGGGAGGCAAGCATTTGCTTTAATTTTTCCTGTTGCATTTTGTTCTTATGTATTACTTTTATTATAAGGTAAAGCATGTACAATGTAGATTTCAAACTGCTTTTTCTGAATGGGGTTGAATATGAAATAATACAGCAAAAAACTTTTCATCGGGGAATACTTAAAAACTAGAAGTATTAGCTGAGCTCTGCCTTGGGTTTACTGGTGCTTTTATCTTTTCATTTGTCCCTCCCCCACTATAAAGGTTTTTGGTTTTTGGTTTTTGGTTTTCTTCCACCCTTTTCTTTTGTTACCCAATTTGAGAGAGACCCAAGAGGAACTTCAAGTTCCCAATAAGCAATCTGATACTGCTCTTATGTAGCGAGTGCCAAAACAACCAGGACTAAGGGATAATAATCTGTTCTAATAGGGCAAAAAGTTTGCTACTTAGAACAATCTCATCTGTCTAATACAACATAAGCTTAAAACTGTTAACGTGGAGCACACAATAGACCTGAAAGCCTATAGATAACGATATTTAGTTCATTAAAGGCTTCAATCAGAAAACTAATTATGATGCTGACTTGTGAAACGTTATGTAATTAGATAGATAAACATTCCCACAATCACAAGTTCCACAGAAAGAGAAATAAAAAAAAAAAGGGGGGTGTGGGGTGTGGGTGGTGTTGGGTGGGGACTTCCTCAATTCAAATAAGTGGCCTTCACAATGCAAAAAGAGAGTACAAAGAAAGAAATACAGAGGTAGCGTTTGGTATTGTTTTTGAAATCTGTTACGTTTTCAAATTCTCTGAATTTGATATCGTTTTGAAAACAATTCTGAGAACGTTTCTGAAATTGTGTTTGGTTTTATTTTCTGAGTGTATGTTTTGAGAAACAAAAACGTGAAACTGTGTTTGGTTATATTTTTGAAAACTAGTCATTTTATAAGTATTCTATAAAAACTATTTATATTTGACTTAAAAAAAAAATTTATTATGAATACCAAAAATTAAAAATTAATAAAATTTTTTAATTGAAAAATGAATTAAAAATTAATAACTATAATATTTAAGTAATTACTATATCAATTAAATCTTAATTAATCATAATAATTAAATCAGAAAAATGAGAAAAATGGAAAAAATAAAATCAGAGAAAACGACTAAAAGTCGTTTTCAATTTTACGTTGGGAACAAAGGAGATTTTGGATTCGTTTTAAAATCTATTTTCAAAAACAATACAAACCAAACACAATTTCACACAGATTTTGAAATCGATTTTCTAGGGAATCGTGAAATCTGTTTTGGAAACAAAACCAAACACGCTCTGAAATATCCAATTGTTGACTCTAATAGGTTATTTAACAAATAAGAACTTTTGAGTTCTCATATAACCAATTACTCAACGAAACGAGTACCAAAATAAGCCCAGAACTAAGGGACAATAAAATGTACCACATGGTTACAAAGTTAGCTGCAACATCAGACAACAGAGCTGCATTTCAGAAACAAAGATGGCAAGGTACAAATAAGAACGATCTCATCTGTCTAATACTACACATACACAAGCTTTGGACAGCCCCAACAATTCTGGCAATGGTTAGTGCGTAGCACACGATAGACCCGTAAGCGGATCTTTAATATAGGCTCAAATTACAAACAATTCAGGTGTCTTAAGATATAAATCAACATAAATATAAAGGCAGTGCATGAGCAAAATCTTCTCATCCAAGAAATAGAAACAGAAACGGATTAACCAAAGTCAAACATCTGGGACAACACTTTTCTCTTTCAGTTGTGGATTGTATATTTCTAGCATATTCCAGTTCCGAGCTTTTGAGATCTTCAACAACTTTTGCTTTCTTTTCTTTTCTCCTCACTTACTGCTATCCACTATTCTTGTTCATTAATGCCTGTCCACATTTGATGGAACCAGATACTGCTTGTTCCAGGCTCGTCATATTGAACCCTTCGGTCTCTGACATGACTACCGAATAGCAGAAACACCCCCATCTTCTTCACCATATAATATTCCCCAAAATCTAAGCTAACCTCAACTTTGTCCCCCACCTTCAACTTTAACTCGTCATTTGAGACAAGGCCCTGCCAAAGATGACTTTCACAAGTTGTACCATGGTGGGATAATGCAATTAGATCAAAGATAAAACTTTTCCTTTGGGTTTTGTTTACCACTGAAACACCAGGAAATGCTGAGTCCAGCGTCGGTTTAGGAGAATATGAATAAACAGTACGCACTAGACAGCCCTTCAAACTTCTGTCTGCCAATTGAGGCACTTCAAAAGATACAGAAGAACCATTTGAAATACAGGTGAACCATCCAGGAATATCATCATCACGGATTAAAAGGCTTCCAAATTCAGTTGTAGTGGGTACCTAGCGCATGAGGATCATGGTTAGTAGGAGAAAACATGCATTAATTCTTTATGAGTAAAGTGGTGACTTAAATTTTGACGAGCAAAATGGTAACATAAATTTTATGGCTGAAGAGTTGGTCTAGGGTAACAAAGAGATAGAAAAATATATACCTGTAAAAGGCTCCCCTTTGAAGTAGTAGCTATACTATTCTTATTTTGCAATTGCAATGACACTGACTTCAATAACTTTTCCAAGCCAGCAATCTTGACAAGTTCATGGCAATTTGCCAGTTCCAAAATAACCAAATTTGACATTTCTGACATATCGGGCATTATTTTCAACGCTTTGCAATTTGCTGCATAAAGGGCTTTTAAACTTGTTGGTAGATCAAGAATTGATTGAAGCAGTTCACAGTTATCCATGGACAGGCTTCTAAGCCTAGAAAGACCTTTAAGACCTGATGGTAAGCTATGAAAACTATTGCTGTCTAGTCTTAAAGTCACGAGAGAAGACAGACTGCCAATGTCCTTTGGAAGTGCATCATCTGTTAAATTGCAGTCCGTCAGAGATAATGTTGTTAACGACTTCAGGCCTTGCAAGGAGGGAGGCAAGAGATTCACAGGTTTAGAGTTCTTTCCTGGCATGATCAAACGACACCAATAGTGCAAAGATCCCAAGTTACCCGGTGATGCTCTCAAGCCACATAAAGACAAATTCGTGAGGCTCGTCAGCTGTACTATTGTTTGGGGTACTTCTCTTATCATAGTGTTGTCCGCATGAAGAATCTTCAATGATTCCATCTCCCCTATATTTTCATCCAAAGTATCGAACATTGAACACCCCGAAAGAATAAGAGTTTTGAGTGATTTTAACTTGTAAAAATTTTGGGGAAGCTTCTTAAGAATTACACATTCTTTCAAATTTACCAGAACAAGCCCGTCAAGGTTTCCAATTGAATGGTGAACCTCAGACAATCTCTTACAATATTTGAGTATTAACTGCCTAAGATTGGGGAGATATGAAAAATCAGGCGTTTGGGTTAAGTAGTTTGAATGACTCAGATTGAGGATTTTCAAGTCCTTGAGCCACTGCAAAAGACAAAAAGAAAAATGAATCGCAATAATGTATATACATATAAAAATATACAAGGTACAGAAATAAAACATATCACAGACTGATAATAACCAATAATAAAAATTTGAAAGGGTTGTTATTCGACCGTACCTGTGGATCCTTCCAAACCTGCTTGAGATTGCTATATTTCAAATTGATAGCAACTAACTTTCCTTGATAAAAGTTGCCTGGAATGAAGTCCAAAGGGAATCCATTCCAACAAAGCCATCTTAGATTTTTGGAAAGATGTTCATAGCTTCCAGTGAGTTGTACAAAATTCAATTGTAGCAATCTTGGTATCCGCATCTCTGCAAAAGCCTTTGTAGTGAAACTAATTTTCTCAAGTCTTTCCATGTCTAGAGCAAGTCCTTCAATATTTTGACTTCCCTGTTATATTAGAGCACTAGATAAGAAAAAAAGGCTGCATGTACTGATAAGATTGAGAATATCATAAGACAGAATATTATAATATAAAATGACTGAGTGACACTACATAATTAGCAAAAAGTAATTTATTGAAACAATGAGATGCATGCTTAAAACGAGTGTTACACATACCTTTCAAATCATGAGAGAGGAGCATAACTACATCAGAAGCAAATTTCATTTCAATGTCCCCTACTCCCTTGGCCTTTATCCCAGTTTATTGTTCTCATTAAACAATGGTGTTTTATAATCTTTTGAAGAACAATTGCAAAAGACTACAAGAGCAGTTGACTTTTTTTTTTTTTTTTTAACATATGTGTCCTTAAATAGAATATATATACACGTATATAAGTTATATCTGTGAATACGAATATGTCCGAATATATGTATGTACATATATGTTCGCACAGATGTGTGTGCTACATGGGTGTGTACGTGCATCTTTTCTGCATTTTATGCAGAGTCTTCATCTACATATACACCAGCGAAGATGCATATGTTTCTGCAACGCTAACTTTACTTTCTGTTTAAGGTCAGCCGTACTCAAATTTTCAAGTAAAAAAAATGAAGCAAAATATTACAAAGGTATAGGATTAGTACTTAAAATACCATACACATTTTGTCATTCATATGTAACCAATTAGTTATATACCGAGAAAGTTTTTTACCGTCTCATCTGTCAATACTCTAGATACATCTTCATGAAACCACAATCTACTCCGCTCCCCAGGCCTGTTGGTCAATTTTTCCTCAACAACTGCTCTTCCCATGTCTCGAAGCAAATCGTGCATCATGATCTTGTTTTTCTCACTTACAGTTATAAGACATCTTTCAAGGAGGCGCCGAAGTCCAGTTTCTGCGAAAAGACCACATCCGTCCAAAATTTCTTGAACATAGTTCATGTCCATGCCAATAAAGAAACAAGATATGTCAAGGAATATGGCCTTCACTGTATCATCCCTGAGTCCATTGAAACTTATTCTAAGCTTTTCCAGAACATCCTCGTGTGGAATCTTTTTCAATTTCTCTAATTCACTTATCCACTCTAACTTACTCATACTAGAAAGGTGTGAACCTAAAACTGTAAGAGCTAATGGCAGACCGCCACAATACTTTACTACACTCTTTGAAAGCTCCATGTATTTTTCTATCGGTTTTCTTTCTCTAAAGGCATGCCAACTAAAGAGCTCAAGAGATTCAACATCGTTCATTTCTGGAACCATATATGTCGCATCCACTTTAAGCTCCTTCAGTAACTGTCGATTTCTTGTCGTTATTACTATAATACTACCCGGACCAAACCAATCACAACTTCCAACAATGGCATTTAATTGGTCCCTATGATCCACATCATCAACAATGACAAGTACCTTTTTATCACTAATTCTCTCTTTTATAACCTGGATTCCTTTATCAACACTATCTACTTGATCTACTTTCTTCTTCAAGATATGAAATAGAAGTTGTCTCTGCAAGTGAACCCGACGATGTGGTTGATCCCAGTTCTGTCGAACATTCTCAAGAAAACATCTATTGCTTGCAAATTGAGAATTAAATATGTTATAAATGGCTTTGGCAATGGTTGTCTTGCCCATTCCAGCCATCCCGCATACGCCTACAATACGAACTTTATGATCATCTGATCCAAGCTTTAACGATGATATGAGTTCTTGTGCACGAGAATATATACCAACAGGGTAGGGGGCTACATGTAAGTTCGTAGTACTCAGCGTTTTTCTTAAGACGTCATCAACAATCTTCTTGATGAGTTCTGCATCATTCCTGTAAAACATTTTCACAGATAAATCACGAAAGGAAACATTTTCACATACAAATCATAAAAGGATAAAGGAATGACTTATAATGATCCTAAAATTTTGAGGTAAAAAGGTTTAACTTATTGTCCCCTGCACGTAAGCACCTAATTATTCCAATACTAAGGAAATTAACTCTTTCAAAATGCACATGCCATTGTCTAAGATCAACTTAGAAATGCAGGAGCAAACTATTAATTAATAAATTGCATTAGAAAGGACTGCCGTGAATATCTAGAGTATTTTTCCTTGTAAAAATTATTGTCCAATTACATAAATCATTGATTTAGCCAACTGAAAGATTCAATCTATTTTTTTTAATACTTTGTTAAGTTGTTGTTGGTTAGTGTTTGTAGTCCTCCTTGGTTCCTTTGAACCACCACATTTGTTATCGATAGGGGACTTTTTCACATAAACCCAACAATCCCTCCCACGAACATCTCCCACGTCAGGCTATAATTTCTGTCATTTGGGACTCATTCAATTTCAATAAGCCAACCTATCTAAAAGACGTAACTAAAATCCTTATAAATCTATAAACCATCCCATTTATTACTGACGTGGGACTTTTTCGCATACCCACGACGGAATAAACTCAATGTCGAGAAGTAGAGGGAAAATGAAAAGAGGGAGAGTGACTCAGTATTACCGAATAAAACTCGAATCCCAGCCGGAACAATTCGCAACTTCGGTGAGAGCTGACCTAAACCGCTCCATTTCTTGGCTCTGTACTTTACTTAATATCTTCCGGCGGGTGCTTTTTGCATGCCTTCTGATTCTACTCATTGCTCGCGAATCCAGTTCCCAAAGTGCCGATTTTACTTTACCCGTCCGATTCCTGACCTCCGACGGATCAACGCCGTAGAATACCGGGATGACGATCTGTCCAAGAGTCCTCTTGCACTCCATGATCTTGCAGAGCTCCTCAAGGCACCAGGCGGAATCTGCGTAGTTACTCGACAAAACCACAACGGAGATGGCGGACCGTTCGATTGCTTGCTTGAGCTTCTTGCTAATATATTGGCCTCTCGGAAGATCCTCGTCGTCGATGAAGGTGTTGATTCCGGCTGCCGTCAAGGCGTTATAGAGGTGGCCGGTGAATGTGCGGCGGGTGTCCTCGCCCCTGAAACTCAAGAAGACGTCGTATTCTCTTGTCTTCATCGCAGATCTCGTCGCCAAGAAGAAGCGGTCAAAGAAGGACTGGGCCTTGCGGCCGTGGCTGAGATCGGACTGCGATGACGGTTCGGTCTCGTCATCTGATGACGGAGATTCCGGGAGATCAGGACCGGAGAGAATCGCCGTGTGGGAGAAGTAAATTCCATGGATTTGGCTGTACATCTTCCTCCGAGTATCGTTCGTTGACTTCGGCTGATGAACTAGTTTGATGAAATATGGACAACTTGTATAGTGAAGCTGCATATAAAAAGCAGAGAAACCGTCATGCAATTTCGGGGGAAAAGCTCTACTAAAGTAACTTGACTAACATCCAAGTGAAGAAAAATTTATGGTTGTTTTTTTATTGTTGTTAATTGTTTTTAAAATGACATTTTTAATGAAAATATAAATGAAAATACATTGGTAGTTAAAATTATAATTTAATAATAATTATACACTTAACAATTAATTTTAGCATAAAATATCGAATTATATTTTAATTCGTCTATCTCAAATTAAAAAAAAAGTGGGAATACTTAGGTTTCGTTTAGATTGCGAGTTTGAATTAGAAAATTTTGATTAAGTTTGGAACTTTGGAATAAGTTAAATTATGAAATGAACCTTCTGTTTGGTGCTTAAATTTGAATTAGAAAATTTCATCTTGAGATGAAAGTGTTTAGATAATAAAAATTAAGTTTGAACTTACATTGAAAATTATATTTCCCTTTACCTTTTTATGTAGTTAGTATAATTTTTTAATGAGAAAATATTTGTGAATAGTATTTTTTAGTTCAAAATATTGTGTAAGTTATGGAATAAAAAAATTGAAATAGTTAGCAAACTAAACAAATAACTGAGTTCAAATTCAATTTTTGGGTTCGAATTCGTGATTCAAACGAATCCTTAGAGAATGATGTTGCTGAGAATATGATATCATTATCAAATTATGCTTGATTTTGTTATTAGAAAGATTGTTTCGAATATTAAAGAAAAAAGGTTGGGAACTTCTATAATAGAGTAAACTTTTTTACCCTATTAATAGAGTAAAAAATTTTTAATCATAAATTTAGGGCTCATTTGATTTATGAGTTGAGTTTAAAACAGAATAGAATGAAATTTTTATGTTCAAGTTAATTGATTTGGTTATAATTTTTGTAGACTTTTCAATAAAAGACACAAGTGAACTCAAAAATTTGAATTTGGACTTGTCTTCCAAACGAAGTCTTAAATACAAAGGTTAAGGTGATGTTTGGGAAAAAAATTTCATTTTAATTTTATTCAAATACAATACAATTTTACACCAAACACAAATTTTATAACAGTGCTACGAAAACAATTACTATTTAAAATATTTTTAAAACAATCACATCAACTTTTCAACTCCACTATTTATCTCTACTTTTATCAATCACATCAACTTTTCAACTCTAAAATACTTTTCATCTAAACACACATTTCATTCAAATACAAAATAAATACTTTTCAATCAAATACAACATTCAAAAAACAAATTTCATTTAAATATAATCAAAATACAATACGTTTACCAAATGCCCTAAAAAGCCATAAAAATCACAAAGTTAAGATAAAATCTCCTCCACATAATAAAATTTCCCTGGCAAAATAAAAATAAAAATAAAAACAAGAACATTTTTTGACGCTACAACTCCATGATCTCTGACAACCGTTCACCGGTGATATCGCTCCTTCCCCCGCCGCCACTGAGAGCTCGGTTCGGTGATATAAATTCTTGTGCACGAGAACATATTCCAACAGGGCACGGGGCAACACGTAAGGTCGTGGTACTCGGCATTTTTCTTAAGACATCATCAACAATATTCTTGATGAGGTTTGCATCTTTCCTGGAAAACATTTTCACAGATAAATCAGTAAAGGGATAAAGGAATATCTTATAATGACCTTGAAACGTTAAGGTAAAAGGTTTAGCTTATTGTCGCCTGCATGTAAACACCTAATTATTCCGATACTAAGGAATAAACTCTTTCGATATACCCATGCAGGAGCAAACTACTAATTAGTAAATTGCCTTAGAAAGGAATGCCGTGAACATCAAGAGTATTTTTCCTTGTAAAAAGTCTTGTCCAATTACGTAAATCATCAATTCAGCAAACTGAAATATTCAATGTCTGAACGTGAAATCATTGAGCATTAGTACTCCACGTTCGTTTAGACGTTTACTATCAAACAGAAAAAACTCAACGTCGAGAAATAAAGGGAAAAGTGAGAGAGACTAAACCAGTATTACCGAATACCACTTCAATCCCCGCCGGAACAATTTGCAACTTCGGTGAGAGCTGTCCTCCAACGCTTCAATTTTTTTCTTAGTATTTTCCTTTCTGACATCCGGAGGTGGGCTTTTACGGCGAAGTCTCTAGCGATTGCTGCCAATAATCGCGAATTCAGACTATTAAGTGCTCTATCAACTTTACCCGTGTTATTCCTGACCTCCGAAGGAGTAGCGCCGTAGAAAACCGGGATGACAATCTGTCCAAGAGTTCTCTGGCACTCCATGATCTTGCGGAGCTCCTCAAAGCACCAGGAGGAATTAGCGTAGTTAGTAGACAAAACAACGACGGAGACGGCGACCGTTCTATTGCTCGCTTGAGCTTCTTGCTAATAGCAAGGCGTTCTAGAGGTGGCCGGGGAATGTACGACGGGTGTCCTCGCCACTACAACTCAAGAACACGTCGTATTCTCTTTTCTTCATCGCAGATCTTGTCGCCGAGAACAGCGGTCGATGAAAGACTGGGCGTTGCGGCCGTGGCTGAACTCGGACTGCGATGACGGCGAGGTATCGTCGTCTGATGATGGAGATTTCGGGAGATCGGGACCGGAGAGAATCGCCGTGTGGGGGAAGTAATTTCCATGAATTTGGCTGTACATCTTTCTCCAAGTATCGTTGGCTTCGGCGGATGAACCAGTTTGATAAAATATGCATGTAAAAGCTGCATATATAAAGCAAAGAAGCCGCCATGTAATTTCGGGTCAACTTTTCATTTATTTTAAAAATGATTACTTTTTTTTTTTTGTTTTATTGAAAATCTCCATAAGAGCATTGATAGACGGGTAGTGTTTGGTAAACGCATTGTATTTTAATTATATTTGAATGAAATTTATTTTTTAAATGTTGTATTTGATTTAAAATTATTTGTTTTGTATTTGAATGAAATGTGTGTTTGAATGAAAAATATTTTAAAATTGAAAAGTTGATGTGATTGGTAAAAATAGAGATAAATAGTAGAATTGAAAAGTTGATGTGATTGTTTTAAAAATGTTTTGAATAGTAATTATTTTCGTAGTACTGTTGTAAAATTTATATTTGGTGTCAAATTGTATTGTATTTGAATAAAATTAAAATGTAATTTTTTCTCTAAACGTCCCTTATTAATGATATTGATATCTTTTCTCAAATTGTATTTGATTATATCTTTTCTCAAAGTTTTTAGAGAGTGTTTTGGATATAAGAAAAATGAGAAGGGTGTTCAAAAAATGTGTGTTAAGCTACATAATTTTAAAATGAAAACGAAAATGAAAATTAATTTTCAATCTATTTTTTATTTTTTAAAAACAGATATTCTCGTTATTCTATGTTCCCATTTTCAAAACATTTGCTAAATAAAATGTTATTTGGAAAATGTTTTCGGGTTTTGTGACTTAAAAGTCGTGCGAGAAACAAATATCAAACAACGCTATCACATTTGTTTTGAGCCTCATGTGCTATAATGAGATGGATTTAAATTATTAGACCATACATATCGAAATCAAAATTTTTTTTTTAAAATAAACATTAAAATTGCATATCTAAAATTTTATACTAATATATTATATTATTTTAATATTTTATCCATCTTTTCTCTTTGTTATTAAGTTTTAGAATTCGTAAAACTAAAGTTTTAGTATTTAAATAATTAAAAAATAATAAAATTTTATAATTAAATAAAAAATTAGGGTTTGTTTAATAGAGTTTTTTTTAATTATTTTTAATAAGTAGAAAAAGAAAAGTACAAGCTGTAGTTTTGTCTATAGTGTTTGAGAATTATATTTTTATAAGTGTTTTTAAAATCAAATTGACTTTATAGTTTTTTAATATGTATTAAAAATATCAAAATAAAGTTTATAATATGTAACTTAAATACTCATGCAAATTTTAAATCTACTTAAAAGTACTTTTTCTATAAGCTATATTTTTTTACTTTATCAAAAAAGCTCTTTTAGAAATCAAAAACTCTTATCATAAATTATCTAAATATTTTCATAAGCTACGTTTGGACTCATGAAACCCAAAGCAGGTTCTAAGAAACTCTACCAAATAGATCCTTAATATACTAACCAATAGCTCAAGTGGTTGGATGCTAAGTGTGTGAATGTGTAAAGGATTTGAATCATGAACTTTCCATTTTTTAATAGTAGTAGAATTTAAAGAAAAAATGTACCAATGAATAACAATCAAATGACTGATTTAATATTTATTATATTTGTTGATAGATTTATCACTAAGGTCCATTTTAAAAAATGAAAAATAAATTTTTCTCACTAAGTTCAGCATTTCTCAAATATATCATCAAACATAGCATTAAATCGAGAGTAATTTTTCATCCATTGACATTTGCACATCTACTTGACGTTCTATAAGAGATGCTCTAATCATTTTTAAAAGCTAAATTATGTCAAGAAGAGCTCTTAGAGTTATGTTGTTTTAATTATTAGACTCATGTATAAATTGATGCACTATTTTAGTTGAACGAATCTCCCCCACATAAAATATGACTATTGTTATAATAACAGCTTCTCATTCTAATTATAAAATAAATAAATAAAAAAGAACTATTAATATACTATACATTCCCATTAAAAAAAAAAATTCCCTAAGAAGAGAGTGAAGAAAGAGGAGGGCGAGAACTTTCGCAGGAAATATGGCCTCATCACATGTTAAAATGCATTATAACCATATCATATAAAAAAAATTATAACTATTTAATGTAATTTGATGAAAAAACATATAAGTCTAAAATTGTACTCTATGGTGTATCTTTTAATACTCTAGCACTGAATTTTCCTTTTCTGCACTATCAGGATATTTTTTTAATGCCGAAAACAGCGCGTGTCTGTAGCTTTTTTTTTTTTCCTTTTTTGTTTTTGTTTTTGTTTTTTTGCATAAGAGCATCCAATGACGTAAATAAGTATTGCAATAAATATATTTAATGTATTTTCTTCACTTGCTATAGAAAAAAAATGTTGCCTTCTCAGCTCTCTCCCTAATTTTCTTGGCAGCTTATTCAGTAACGTAGATTAGAAGAAACAAGAGCACAGATATTAATTATTAATTAAGATGCATCATCGTATATGTGGCAGATTTTGTCCTGTATGGAGTAGCATAATTAAATTTAAATTAAAAAAAAAAAGTAAAACTTTGTCAAGTGTAAAACGACTATGCTTTAGAGATTTGCATTAGGACTATGCAATGGCAAATGTTTCTGACTCATTTGGGTTCTTTTTCCACGTTTTACTCCACAATTTCCACTTCTGACACTACTCAACTTCAGTTATGGGAAGGCTATCAAGAAATAACTATTGGCAAAAGGGTTTTGGAAAAGTTAATGCTATGTCTAATTTCTTTTCTCCTATAGTGCCTGTGATTGAGAGCTTTCTTTCCTACATCCTGCAATTCCTTTGGATTAGAATCGGTCATCCTTCCTTCTTTATGAGGAAGAAAATAGAAATTTGTAATGAGGTGCCTTTTGGATCTAAGATCAAGTCAGTTGAAGTTTCAGCTATCTAGTTTTGTTAAATCCGGTTTCAACAAGCTAATTCTTTTCTCCGTACATGATTTAGCAAAGTTCCTATCAAGAGAATTTCTTCCTAGGTTGGATGACAAAGACCGACATATTGCTCCAAGAAAGACAAGCAATATGTCAAATCCAAACAGGAATTTCAAAACGGCTTTGAAAGGACACACATTAAATTTATAGAGAGAACAAAATAGTCTCGCCAGATCAACTACTGTTAGTGATAAGCTACTGAAATGAAATAACAAAACTCAAACATCAGGTGATATCACCAATCTCCTTCGGTCATGGATTGTATTTACTAAAATATTCTTGTTTCTGAGCTTCAGAGATATTCAACAATTTTTGCTTGTTCACTACCATCTACCATTCTTGCTCATTTCTGGAGATTGCCGCTCAACATCTGGACCTTTTGGCGGAACCAACTACTGCTTGTTCCAGGCTCATTGTATTGAATCCTTTGGTCACTGACACGACAGCCGAACAGCAGAAATATCCCTGTCTTCTTCACCTTATAGTATTCTCCAAAATCTAAGCTAACCTCAACTTTGTCACCGCCCTTCAACTTTAACTCATCATTTGAGACAAGGCCCTGCCAAAGATGACCTTCACAAGTTGTACCATGGTGGGATAATGCAATCAGATCGAAGATGAAACTTTTCCTTTGCGTTTTGTTTACCACTGAAACACTTGGGAATGCAGAGTAGAGTGTCGGCTTGGGAGAATATGAATAAACAGTACGCACTAGACAGCCCTTCAAACTACTGTCTCCCAATAGAGGCACTTCAAAAGATATGGAAGAACCGTCGGAAATACAGGTGAACCATCCAGGAATATGATCATCATTGAGAAAAAGACTACCAAATTCAGTTATAGTCGATACCTAGAACATTAGGATCATGAAATGTATGAAAAAATATGCATAAATTTTTCTGAGTAAAATGGTGACTTAAATTTTGACGAGTGATATGGTGACAAATTTTATGGCTGAAGAGTTGGTCTGGGGCAACAGAAAGAGATAGACAGAAATACATACCTGCAAGAAGCTCCCCGTTGAAGTAGTAGCAATACTATTCTTATTTTGGAGTTGCAATGACACAGACTTCAATAACTTTTCCAAGCCTGGGATATCAACAAGTTCATGGCAATTTGCAAGTTCCAAAATAACCAAATTTGACATTTCTGACATATCGGGCATTCTTTTCAATGCTTTGCAGTTTGCTGCATAAAGGGCTTTTAAATTTGTTGGTAGATTCAGAATTGATTGAAGCCGTTCACAGTTATCCAGGGAAAGGCTTCTAAGCCTAGAGAGACCTTTAAGATTTGCAGGTATGATGTCAAAACTATTGTTGTCTAGTCTTAAAGTCACTAGAGAAGAAAGACTGCCAAGGTCCTTAGGAAGTGCTTCATCTGTTAAATTGCAGTCCATGAGAGATAATCTTGTTAAGGACTTCAAGCCTTGCAAGGAGGAAGGCAAGAGATTCTTAGGTTTTGAATTCTTTCCTGGCATGATCAAATTATACCAAAAGCGGAAAGACCCCAAGTTACCCGGCGATGCTCTCAAGCCACATAAAGATAAATTAGTGAGGCTCGTCAACCGTCCTATTGTTTGGGGCAGAACTCTTATCCCAGTGTTGTCTGCACGAAGAATCTTCAACGTTACCATCTCCCCTATATCTTCATCCAATTTACTGAACTTTGAACACCCAGAAAGAATAAGAGTGTTGAGTGACTTTAACTTGTAAAAATTTCGGGGAAGTTTCTTAAGGATTGCACAGTCTTTCAAATTAACCAAAACAAGCCCATCAAGATCTCCAATTGATTGGTGAACCTTAGACAATCTCCTACAATTTTTTAGTATTAATTGCCCAAGATTAGGGAGATTTGAAAAATCGGGCGTTCGAGTTAAGTAGTTCGAATGACTGAGATTGAGGATCTTCAACGCCTTTAGCAACTGAAGAAGACAAATAAAAAAAAAAAATAGAAAAATTAGATGCTCTTTAGAACAATATGCTTGTATTGTCATGCAAATGTCCATCTTATCCATGTATATTTATGTATTAATGTGGGTATGTAAATCTTAACATTCTATTAACAAAAATTTGAAAGGATTGTTATTTAATCGTACCTGAGGATCCTTCCAAACCTGCCTGAGATTGCTATATTTCAAATTGATAGCAACTAAATTTCCTTGGTAAAACTTTCTAGGAATGGATTGCAAAGGGAATCCATTCCAACAAAGCCATCTTAGATTTTTGGAAAGGTATTTATAGCTTCCAGTGAGTTGTACAAAATTTAGTTGTAGCAATCTTAGTCTCCGCATCTCAGCAAATGCCTTCGTAGTGAAACTAACCTTCCCAAGTTTTTCCATGTCCAGGGCAAGTCCTTCAATATTTTGAGTTCCCTGTTATAACAGAGCACTAAATAAGAAAAAAAGGCTGCATGAATTGATTAAGATTGAGAATATCATAAGATAGAATGACTGCAAGACTGCACAATTAGCCAAAAGGTAACTTACACCAAGAATTAGATGCAGTCTTAAAAGTTAAAACGAGTGCGTATATAACAACATAAGAAGAAAGTTAAAACAATTAAACCATTTGTTTTCGTTTACTGGTTATGCAATACATGGCCTTCATCTTAGTTAATTGTCCTCATAAAACAAATGGTTTTTAATGACTTGATAAGAACAATTGCAAAGGATTACAAAGAGCGAATTTCGATGGCAACAAGATAGATTAATTGACCTTATTTCTCGACAATGTGGGTGCATGCATGCGTGTGTATATGTATTATACGTGTATAGGGTGCACGCATATGTATTCGTGTTTGTGTATCTAGACAAGTGTAAATATCGGGTAAGTAGCCCATACATTCTGCAATTTTGCGTCTTAAACTTTTAATTTTAGCAAATTAGTCCCTGAACTTTTGATTTTTAAAAGCTTTGGTCCTTGACATTGAAAGTAATGAAAGATTTTTGAAATTTAAAATGGATAATTTTGTATCAATTCCATGATAACAGGAAAATTTACAAACATAATTACTCTGGGGGTAAAATGTCATTAGTATTGCTAATAAAAAAACTCTTAAAAACTAGAACATTTTCAACCTAATGTAATAAGTTCTTTAGAATTTTCAATTATTAAAAGATAGGAGTGCGATTATCTATGCTAAACCTAAAATTTTTTTGCGACAATATCAATGACCAAAACAGCCAAAAAAAAGTTCAAGGACTAATTTGCAAAAAAAAAAAAAAAAAAGGTTCAAGAATCAAAGTAACAAGATATTCATAGTTTAGATCTAAACGGGCTACTTACCCTACAAAACATTGTTTCCCTTTGGTCATTTGTACACAACCAAGCAGTTATGTTGAGAAAGTTTCTTACCGTCTCATCTATCAATACACCAGACACATCTTCATGAAACCACAGTCTACTCCGTTCCCCAGGCCTATTACTCAATTTTTCTTGAACAATTGCTCTTCCCATGTCCCGAAGCAAATCGTGCATCATGATCTTGTTTCTCTCGCTTACAGTTATAAGGCATCGTTCGTGGAGGTGCCGGAGTCCAATTTCTGCATAAAAACCACATCCGTCCAAAATTTCTTGAACATAGCTTTTGTCCATCCCAATAAAGAAACAAGATATATCAAGAAATATTTCCTTTTCTGTATCGTCCCTTAATCCATCAAAACTTATTCTGAGCTTTTCAAGAACATCCTCATGTGGAATTTTGCTCAATTTCTCTAATTCACTGATCCACATAGATTTGGTTCTAATGCCTTTAAGGTATGAACCTAAAATCGCAAGAGCTAATGGCAGACCTCCGCAATAATTTACTACTCTCTCTGAAAGCTCCATGTAGTCTTCATTTGGTTTTCTATTCCCAAAGGCGTGCCAACTAAAGAGCTCAAGAGATTCAACGTCGTTCAGTTCTGGAACCAGATATATATCATCCACATTAAGCTCCTTCAGTAACTGTTGATTTCTTGTTGTTATAATAATTATGCTACCTGGCCCAAACCAATCACGGCTTCCGGCTATGGCATTTAACTGGTCCATATGATCCGCATCATCAATAATTACAAGTACCTTCTTGCCACTAAGTGTATCTTTTATTACCGAAATTCCTTTATAAACACTATCTACCTGATCTACTTTCTTCTTCAAGATATGAAATAAAAGTTGTTTCTGCAAATGAACCCGACGATGTGGTTGATCCCAAATCTGCCTAACGTTCTCAAGAAAACTTCTACTGCTTCCAAATTGAGAATCAAATGCATTATAAATGGCTTTCGCAATGGTTGTCTTGCCCATTCCAGCCATCCCGCATATGCCTACAACAACAACTCCACGATCATCTAATCCAAGCTTTAACAATGATCTAAGCTCTTGAGCACGAGAATTTACCCCAACAGGGTAGGGGGCTACATATAAGTATTTAGTACTCAATGTTTTTCTTAAGATGTCATCAACAATCGCCTTGATGAGTTCTGCGTCGTTCCTGGAAAACAGTTTCACTGCTAAATTAAAATTCATTCTACTAGTACAAAAATTTAAGGGAATAAAGGGATGACATCTAACAATCAGAAAATTTAAAGCTAAAAGGATTACTGCATTGTCCCCTGCATGTAAACACCCTAATTATTGTGATACTCAGGAACGAATATCTTTCAATATATCTGGAAACACTTGGGGAACAAACAAAATCCAAAAGTGTTGTAGATTCATATGTCCCAACGGAAGTCTACAATCGTTAAGATATCTTAACAAAAATTTGAACTAAAAAATGAAGAACAAATCACAATTCATCTGAGATAAAGCAGATTAATATTGAAATCCAAAATATTAAAAGACGGCAAGATGAAGATTTTTTTTTTTAACATAAAAAGGCATTATAAGTCATATATAACATCCACAAGGCAGTGTCTAAGATCAACTTACAAATGCAACTAATAGTTAATAAATTAAATTAGGTTTTCTTTTTTAGTTTTGTCACGTTAACATATAAGTCTTAGCTGTTATCATGCAGCCTGGTGTTCTTTTTTCCCCACAAGAAGCTTGATTTTCCAGTAGCTAGAAAGATCTTCTCAATAGTTTCAAACCCTAATTTAGTAATTTCACAGCTTTCAGGTGATGAAGCTAAAACTGACCTTGCCCTAGTGAGTGGCAATGCCAAACTTTAGATAGCAACGTATTCTAAAGTTGAAAGTCTTGTATGATTAACATTTTTAACAAATAAGAAAAAGGACAAATTTCACTTACCCAAACTTAAGGCATCATCACAAAACACCGCCTGAACATCAATTTGTAACATTCTTTTCCCCGAACTTTGAAGCGTTTGCAAATTTCTCCCTTTTGTTGAATTTTTAGTCGAAATATGCACTTGGATGCATGAGTTGGAGATATTAAATGTGAAATACGAAATGGCACTCATTGAAAGCACATGTGACACTCGTTACCTTTATTAAATATGAAATTACTAAGTCACCCAAAAGAGAGAAGTATAGGGAAAAATGACAATCAGCCCAAGATATTTACTCTTTTTAACCTAATTATAAGGATAACTTTATAATTTCACACTTAATATTCCCTAACTCATTTTAACAACAAGTGTCACGTGCATTTTTCCATCAAAAATTCAATAATGCGAGAAAATTCACAAAACATTTTAAATTCAGGGGGAAAAATGTTACAAATTGAAGTTCAAGAAGCATTTTGTGATAAGGCCTAAGTTAAGCATTTTGTGATAAGGCCTAAAATTCAGGTGGGGAATGGGGCTAGGAAAAAAAATAAATTACATGCTTGTTATCATAGTTATACAAGTGATTTCTTTTTTTTTTTCCAAAGTTCCAAGTAAAACAAGCATAAAGATTATCTTTAGGTACGTGCCCAAGAGCCAAAATTTTCAACGATTCAACATAAAAAGAAAATTTGTATAAACCCTTTTAGTTTGATTTATATTTGTTCTTCAGCAAAGCAAAAGGATCAAAGAGTATTACTGTATGAGTTCCTTTGTGTTGAAGTCTGGATGGTTGATGGCGATTTTTATAACTTCAAGAAATTGTACCATTACATAACAAACTAAATGAGGAAATTATGTGAGATTGGATTTTATTATCAAAGGCCAGAAACATGTCATTGAGATCAAGGATCAAGGTTATCTGTCAACCGCGTCAAAGTTGAATGACTATTCAAGTAAGGTGACGTTGCTAAATGTTGAGAGACGTACTTGTACTCCTACTGTTGTGATTGACCCAGTAAAGGATGTGGGGGGATGACGATGATGCAGGGGGTAGGTGATGAGGACAATGGATAAGTATTCAATTCTAAAGATGGAAAGAACGTTACTGAGAGTCGAATTTCCCCATCTCCGTTTTCCACCACACCAAACATATGCTTAAACTAGTTTTTCCTTCTAAAAGTCTTATCCAACAGCATAAAATATTGATTTAGCCAATTGAGCAATACTCTTTGAGAACTCCAGTGTGTTTTTCTTTTCTTTTAATTTGAAATGAGGCCAGATTTTCTATTTCGCCAGAATGAAATGAGAATGGAAAACTATTTGGACAGTCAAATACAACTAAAATGAAATGGACCTACGAAATAAAACGGAACTCAATTTTCCTTTCTAAGATCAAGAAAGAAGTAAATCAGAATTACCGAATAACATTTGAATTCCAGCCGGAACAGTTTGCAACTTCGGTGAGAGCTGCCTTCCACCGCTCAAACTTTTCTTCTCGTTCCAGATTGAACTTGTTTTTATTTAAGATTGACAGAAACAATCGCTCTTCAAGGCTCATAAGTGCCACAGCAACCCTACCAGTCTGTTTCCTGACGTCGGAAGGATCAACACCGTAGAATACCGGGATGACAATCTGTCCAAGAGTTCTCCTGCACTGCATGATCTTGCAGAGCTCCTCAAGGCACCAGGCGGAATCTGCGTAGTTACTCGACAAAACCACGACGGAGATGGCGGACCCTTCGATCGCTCGCTCGAGCTCGTTGCTAATAGTTTCGCCTCTCTGTAGTTCGTTGTTGTCGATGAAGGTGTTGATTCCGGCTTCGATCAAGGCGGAGTAGAGGTGGCCGGTGAATGTGTTGCGGGTGTCTTCGCCCCTGAAACTCAAGAACACGTCGTATACTCTGTTCTGCCTCGCAGATCTCGTCGTCGAGTTGAAGACGTCCTCGACTTCGTCGATTGTCGTAGTATCAGCCGCTGGAGATCCCGGGAGAGCAGAAGCAAGACCGGAGAGAATCGCTGTGTGGGAGAAATAAATTCCATGGATTTGACTATACATCTTCTCCGACTCCGACTCCGAGTATCGTTGACTACGGTCGACGAACTTCACGGTGGTCAGAAATAGGTTGATCGCCAAATTGTAATTGGTAAAGGTCACAGAAAATACTAAACGACTGAATATGGTTCCAAAACATTTTAATACGCCCGTTTTTTTTCATTTTTCTTTTTCTTTTCTTTTTCTGTTGAAAAGCCCTTGGAGCTTTTTATTTTGACAATTAAGTCCTATTTATAACTTTTCTATAATGTATTATCCAAAAAAGAAAAATTAGGTGAATAAGAAATTTTCAAACACTTAATTCAGCTTAGTTTGATTTGTCAATTTAATTTAATTTAGTTTGTAAGTTAATCTAAACTGTTCAAATTAATTCTAACTTAATTTAATTTGGTTGAGTCTACTTTAATTATTTCTTATCTCTACTTTCACTATTTCAGTACAACTTCTAATATAAGTTATCTTTACTTTCACAATCTTTAATATAAATCAAATTAAACTAATTTAAAATAAAATATCCAATCTAATTTAATTTTCAAATTAGATTAAATTAGATTGACGAACCAAAAACATGTTTATTGAATTAAATTATCAAAAAAATTTTATATAAAAAAATAGTTGTTAATCAATAAATCAATAATTGATTATAATCAATTAGTAAAAAAAATACATATTTATATAGATTAGTTATGATCAATCAATCAATTACTAGTTGTTTTTTTAATCATTTTCTTAATTCTATTAAAATTTTGATTGTTTATTAAAAAAGACTAAAAAAAAAGGTTATTTACCCATATATACTTTCATAAAAATTAGAATTTTATTTCAAATAGGTAAAACAAACATACACTTAATATAGTAACAAAATTTGATCAAATTAAATTCAACTATTTTCAAAATATATTGGCTGAATAATCTGACTTATGTAGATTTGACCTCTTGAACTTTGAAAATGGATCATTCAATACTTTCAATTTTGTTTCATTTCGGAAAATGCCCTCTCTCTTAACTTTTATACAACAACAAAAGACGATGTTCATCTTATATGTATGTATTGTTACTTTAACCATTGCTTTAACTTTTTAAATGTCTCATTCTTATGTATCCATGTTAAAAATTTATAATGTGATACAAAAAATTATTATCCATCATATATTTGATTGTTAAAAAATTGATCAAATAAATAAATAATAATATTTATTACTAAAGCAAAAGTACAATTCCAACGATGAAGTTTTTCCTTTTTCACTGTGGCCGAAATGGTTTGCTACGTTCTTACTTTTCAATGAGCATCAGATCTTATGATTTAGGACCCATTTGAATGCCCTTCTGCAGATATTTTTGTGGTTTGAAAAAAATTACTTTGAAAAATATATTTGAGAAAAAAAACTATATAGAGTGAAATATATAAAATTTTAAAATTCTTTTAGAAAAAAAATATCAATATGAATATTATTTTGTTCTTCTCGAAATTTTATATAATTGAAAAAAAAAATCTCATTTAGACTTATATATGTAAAGTTATAAACTTTTAAAATTTAAAATTTATTGTAACATTTTAGATATGTGAGTAGTGAAAAATAATAGTAAGGTGAAAAAAAAATTGTTTTAGAGACTTTTTTTTTTTTTTAGCCCCCAAAACGCCCCTTTAGACAGTGTCCAAAAACTCCACGACACATTCTGCCCAATGTAATATCTTATCTTGATCCATAAGTAAAGATAATTGTTATCTGAAAAAACACTCGTGATAACACCACAAGAGTATGAATATCTCACAAATTCTAAATTATTATATATACACTAAAGAAGAGCTAAGATGTACCATTCATTGAACAGTGCTCCCCCATTTTTTTGGTTTTCTGGATTTGTCCATGAATTTATTGCTAGGTTTGGGTTGAGACACCGATTTTATAGTCTTTTTAGGTGCCTCTTGGAGTTGGTTTTCTGGGTTTGTCCTTGCATTTGTTGTTAGGTTTGGCTTGAGCCATTGGTTGTTTGGTCTTTTTGTTTTTTGGGTGTCTCTTTGCCTAAATTTACAAGTCTGTTCTTTGTTTTCCCTCTCCCACTCTTTTGATGGATGTGTGTTTTTCAATCGTTTAGCTTTGAAACCCTAGGTCCCTTTTGCATTTGTTTTTCAATGTACTTATAATTAATATAAATATAATATGGAAAAAAAATTATTTTTTCCTATTTTTTTATATTAATTAATTATTTTATTGTAGTGATAAAGAATAACAAAAAAACATCAAATAAAAGTTATAATATAATATTTTAACTTTTATTATTATGTAAATATTCTATTGTATTTTAAATAAATGACATCTTTTTTAAAAGATGTCATTTAAAATATTTTAACATAATATATGTAAAAAAGATGTCATTTAAAATATTTTAACATAATATATATAACATAGTTTATATTTAGTATTTCATTAACTATGTATTAAAATAATTTACAACACACGCTGCGGTAAGGTTACAAGCAATATTGGTCGTATAGGACTAAACACATGAACACAAGAACACATGCAAACCACATACGTATAGACCGAAACGCCGTCCATATTCTCCCATACATAATATCATCTTTAAAAAGAAAAATAATTAACTTTGTTTTTTTATCTCCGAATTATAGTCCAATCCCATTTTAGTGTTCCTAAGTTCAAATTGTATCAAAACCAGTCATCAACTCTTATTTGTTCCAAAATAGTCATCCCTCTGAAACGCTTAAAAATTTGGGTTCTTTTCCCACTACACTTTCCGCGAAACATGTAGAATCCAATTTTGACGTTTCAGTACTGAACTCGGCTATGGGAAGCTTCCTAAGAACTATTGGCAAAAAGCTTTTAGAAACAGTTGATTAGTTTTACTCAATACTAATCTTCTTTACTCTAGAATTTATGATTGAGGGCTCCTCTCTTTCACCGAAAAGGCGAAGAAGATGTTGGAAAAGAGGTGTTTAGAGTTCTAACATAGATGATCAAGACTCGAACATTCCTCCAACTCTATCATGATCCAACTTTATCATGATAACGTTGGATGTAATCTCTTTCCTAAATACAGTCATTATTTCTTTTCGAGAAAAATAAAATAACCCCTATGTATGCGTGTAATACAAGAAGGGGTTGTTTTTATTATTTCATTTAAAACCTATTTGAGTGCTACCCAATAAGAACTTTGAGTTCCCTATTTAACCAATTACTCTATGCAACGAGTGCCTAAATATGTCCAGAACTAGAGGACAATAACTGTACTATATGGGCAAAAGTTTTGCCACAACATCAGACAATGGAGCTATATATTTTAGAAACAAAGATAGCAAGATGCAAATTAGAAACAATCTCATCTGTCTAAAACTACAAAAGGCTTGAACATCCTCAACAATTTTAAGCAGGTTAGCGTGAAGCACTCGAAATAGGTGAAAGCTGATAGTTAATATTTAGTTCATTAGATGCTTCAATTATAAAAGTAATTACATGTTTTTAATTATGAACAAACATTCAAAAATATATATGTAGGGCATGATCAAAATCTTCTCCTTCGTGAGAAGAGAAATAACCTTGTATTCCATCTTAAATGGCATTTTCTTTGAATGTAAGAAGGCCCACGCTCATCATACCTGATGCAAATTGAAAAACAAATTCTGGAAGAATTTTTCTCTCTTGATTAATTCAAACGATACACAAAGGTTAGCTTTATACAGAAAGCCTAACTACAAAAGGGGAAACTAACTAGGCTATCTGTCTAATCCCATTATTCATGGGATACTAAAACTTAATTAGCCTAATTCTAGGAATACAGACTGTTACAAGAATTTTCTAAAATAACTAACTTTACATGTTTACAATACAGAGTCAAAACACATTTTCTACACTCCCCTCAAGCTAGTGAATAAGTGTTTTCCATTTCCAGCTTGGGTTTTGCACTCTGAAACATTGAGCTACTTAGGCCCTTGGTAAGCATATTTACAAGTTGTCCTTGTGAAGATACGTAAGGCATACAAATTAATCCACTTTCTAAATTCTCTTTAACGAAGTGTCTGTCTATTTTGATGTGTTTAGTTTGATCATGTTATACCGGATTGTAGGCTATGCCAATTACCAACTTGTTGTTATAATAGAGTCTTATTGGGCCATCCCATTTAATCATCAAGTCTTCTAAGATGATCTTTAACCAAAGTAGCTCACACACTCCTTGAGTCATTGCTTCGAATTCTACCTTTACACTGGATCATGCCACCGTACTTTACTTCTTACTTCTACACGTCACAAGATTCACACAAAGAAAAGTATAATACCCTAAAGTCAACCTCTTATCTACAATTGACCTAGCATAATCTACAGCTATATATGCCTTAAGTATTAAACCTCCATTCCTTTTAAACAAAATACCTTTTTCTAGTGTTCCTTTGAGATACTGTTACACTTGGTAAGTCGCCTATAAATGAATCTCTTTCGGGTTGTGCATGAATTGGCTAATCATATCCGTTACATAAGCTATATCTGGTCATGGTCAAATAAGTAAATGAGTCTTCTTATCATACGTTGATATATTTTTCTTTTGGTACATTTTACGAATAATGTTCAGATCATTTCTTAAATTGTTTTTGATCATATTTTTAGAGAGTGCTTTGGATATAAGAAAAATGGGAATTATATTAGAATATCAATGTTATATTTATTAAAAAATAAATATGAAAATTACATATATAAAATTTTGTACTTGAATATTATATTATTTTAATGTTCTACATACCTTATTATTATTATTAAGTTTTAAAATTCGTAAAACTAAAGTGTTAGTATTTAAATAATTAAGAAATAACAAAATTTTTACGATTAAATGAAAAAATTAATGTATCAATTAATAACTTAAGTGATTAGATGTTTAAATGTGTGTAATTTAAGATTCGAATTATAAACTTTTCAATTCTCAATAATAGTAAGAGAAAATGTACCAATCTATACCAATCAAATGACTAATTTAATATTTATTATCTTTGATGATAAATTTATCACTAAGTTTCATTTTAAAAAATGAAAAATAAAAATTTCTCACTAAATTTAGTATTTCTCAAATTTATCATCTAATATAACATTAAAGTGAGAGTAATTTTTCATCCATTGACATTTGCACGTCTACTTGACGTTCTATAAGAGATGCTCTTTAGTTTATTAGACTCTTTTATAAATGGTTGACTGAATCTACCCCACATAAAATATTACTGTTGTTATATTAACAGCTTCTCATTCTTTAAAAAAAAAAAAACTATAAAAATAATATACATTCCCACAAATATATATGTGTGTGTGTGTATATATATCCCAAGAAAAGAGTGAAGAAAGAGGAGGGCGAGAACTTCCGCAGGAAATATGACCTCATCACATATATGTTAAAATACATCATAATCATGTCATAATAAATAAAAAATTATAACAATTTAATACAATTTGATGAAAATATATTTATTTAGTCTAAAATTGTGCTCGATTGCGTATCTTTTGATATTGCAGCACTGAATTCTCCATCCTCTATCAGGGGATTTTTTTTTTTTTATTTCTGAAAAAAGCACAAGCGTGTGTATGGTTTTTTTTTTTTAATTATAATTTTCATTTGAAGTACGCATTGTTTTTAAATATAATATATATTTAAATAAAAAAATATTTATATTATATTTAAATATAATGTTTATTTTTAATAAAAAATATTTAAATGATAATAGTTTCTGCCGAAGGAATCTCTCCCACATAAAATATTACTATTGTTATAATAACAGCTTCTCATTCTGATAAAAGAAACTATAAAAATATATACATTTCCACACAAAAAAAAATTCATAAGAAGAGAGTAAAGAAAGAGGAGAGCGAGAGCTTCTACAGAAAAGTAGAATAATTAATAAATTGTAATTGTATAACATTTAAATTATAACGTGATTGATATTTGAATATAATATTTTTTTATTTAGATGATAATTGTATTATGTTCAAATGTAATGCAGGTGTTAAACGCGAGCATCTAATGACATGAATGAGTCTTGTAATAAATATATTTACAGGACATTTGGAATCAATATTGCATTTGTATTATATTCAAATACAATGCATTTTCATTCATATAAAATATTACATTCAAATATCAATCACATTACAATTTAAATCTAATATAATCATTATTTATTATTCTATTTTTATTCTACTATTTTTACTAATCACATCATATACTCTCTTTTTCTCTTTCTTTTTTCTCTATTTTTGTCAATCACATCACATATTTAATATTTAAATACAATTCACATATTTTTTTATCAAAATGATATTATATTTGAATACAATATAAATATTTTTCATCTAAACATATATTACATTCAAATATTTAAATACACACTAATGCAATATTTTGTCTAAATGAACCTTGATATCTTTCTCCACTTGCTATGGTAAAAATGTTGCCGTCAAAGTTCTCTCCCTAATTTACTTGGTAACTTATTCAGTAGCATAGACTAAAAGAAACAAAAGCATGAATATTCATTATTAATTAAGAATTTAAGATGCATCATTATATTTGTGATCTCTCGCATATAGCATCATTAAATTTAAAAAAAATGCAGAACTTAGAAAAGTGTCAAATGACTATGCTTTAGAAATTTGCATTAGGACCATGCTTTGGCGAATGTTTCGACTCAAATATCCACTTTGGAAACTACTGGACTTCGGTAATGGGAAAGCTACTTAGAAATATCTATTTGCAAAAAGCTTTTGGAACAGTTATGCTATGTCCTCTAATATTCTTTTCTCCCTAGTGTCTGTGATTGATAGCCTTCCTTCTTTCCTACATCTTTCAATTCCTCTGGATTAGAATTGTTATCCTTCTTTCTGGGGAAGAAGATGGAAGTTGGTAAGGAGGTGCCTTTCGGATCTAAGATCAAGTCAGATGAAGTTTCAGCCATCTAGTTTTGTTAAATCTGGACTCAATAAGCTAATTCTATTCTCCGTGCATGATTTAGCAAAGTTCCTATCAAGAGAATTTTTTCCGAGGTTGAATGACAAAGACTAGCACTTTACTCCAAAAAAGACTAGCCATATGTCACATTCAAACAGGAATTTCAAAACAGCATTGAAAGGACACATATTAAATTTATAGAGAGATCAAATGGTCGGGCCAGAACAACTTCTGTTAGCAACAAGCTCCAACTTTTGATGAAGACTACTGAAATGGAATAACAAAACTCAAATATTAGGTGATATCACCAATCTCCTTCAGTAATGGATTGTATGTTACTAGCATATTCTTGTTTCTGAGCTTTAGAGATATTCAACAATTTTTGCTTGTTCACTACCATCCACTATTCTTGCTCATTTCTGGAGAATGCCTCTCAACATCTTGACCTTTTGGTGGAACCAACTACTGCTTGATCCAGGTTCACTGTATTGAATCCTTTGGTCACTGACACGAGTGCCAAATAGCAGAAATATCCCAGTCTTCTTCACCATATAGTATTCTCCAAAATCTAAGCTAACCTCAACTTTGTCACCACCCTTCAACTTTAACTCGTCATTTGAGATAAGGCCCTGCCAAAGATGACCTTCACAAGTTGTACCATGGTGGGATAATGCAATAAGATCGAAGATGAAACTTTTCCTTTGCGTTTTGTTTACCACTGAAACACTTGGGAATGCTGAGTAGAGTGTCGGCTTAGGAGAATATGAATAAACAGTACGCACTAGACAGCCCTTCAAACTACTGTCTACCAATATAGGCACTTCAAAAGATATGGAAGAACCGTTGGAAATACAGGTGAACCATCCAGGAATATCATCGTCATTGAGAAAAAGACTACCAAATTCAGTTATAGTCGATACCTAAAACAAGAGGATCATGATATGTATGAGAAAACGTGCATAAATTTTTATGAGTAAAATGGTGACTTAAATTTTGACGAGTGAAATGATGACAAATTTTATGGCTAAAGAGTTGGTCTGGGGCAACAGAAAGAGATAGACAGAAATAAATACCTGTAAGAAGCTTCCCTTTAAGGTAGTAGCAATACTATTCTTATCTTGCAATTGCAATGACACAGACTTCAATAACTTTTCCAAGCCTGGGATATTGGCCAGTTCATGGCAATTTGCAAGTTCCAAAATAACCAAATTTGACATATCTGACATGTCGGGCATTATTTTCAGTGCTTTGCAGTTTGCTGCATAAAGGGCTTTTAAATTTGTTGGCAGATCAAGAATAGATTGAAGCTGTTCACAGTTATCCAAGGACAGGCTTCTAAGCCTAGAAAGACCTTTAAGACTCAATGGTAAACTCTGAAAACTATTGCTGTCCAGTCTTAAAGTCACGAGAGAAGACAGACTGCCAAGGTCCTTCGGAAGTGCATCATCTGTTAAATTGCAATCCATAAGAGATAATGTTGTCAACGACTTCAAGCCTTGCAAGGAGGGAGGCAAGAGTTTCGCAGGTTTTGAGTTCTTTCCTGGCACGATCGATCGACACCAGTAGTGGAAAGATCCCAGGTTACCTGGTGATGCTCTCAAGCCACACAGACAAATTCGTGAGGCTCGTCAACCGTACTATTGTTTGGGGTACTTCTCTAATCCCAGTGTTGTCCGCATGAAGAATCTTCAATGATTCCATCTCCCCAATATATTCATCCAAATTATCAAACATTGAACACCCGGAAAGAATAAGAGTTTTGAGTGATTTTAACTTGTAAAAATTTCGGGGAAGCGTTTTAAGGATTTCACAGTCTTTCAAATTCACCAGAACAAGCTCGTCAAGATTCCCAATTGAATGGTGAACCTCAGATAATCTCTTACAATATTTTAGTATTAATTGCCTAAGATTAGGGAGATTTGAAAAATCAGGCGTTTGGGTTAAGTAGTTCGAATGACTAAGATTGAGGATCTTCAAGTACTTGAGCAACTGCAAAAGACAAAAAGAAAATGAATAGAAATATATGCAAGTAAATATATATATATATGTATGTATATATATATATATACACATTGAAACAAAAGACAATTACTTTTACTGATATCAGAAAAATACCAATGAATCATAAGATGGCATGTCCTCCTATAACAAATATAACAGAAGAATATTAAAAAAAAAAATATTACAAACAACTAAAAAACAGTACTCAACAGAGCCAGAATTTGCCCCAGTCACCCTCAACTGATCTACAAAAAAGGAACCTAACCCCTAACTATATCAGACAAGAGCACGTTACTAAACTCAATCCTTGTGAACAGAAAGAACTACAGGAGATTTCTCTATCACAAACAGGACTGCTCTCGTCCTCACAATCCAGAAAATTTTTTTTATTCCTTTACATTACTTTTGTTACTAAAGTCAAATGAAAGGGGAAACTCACATTACTGTCAACAAAATGCTAGGAAGACCAGCTAAGATCCAACTCTATAATCAGCAAAAACCATACTTATGCAGATACTGCTGAGACCAACATGCTTGTATATTCATACAGATATCCATATTATCTATGTATATTCATGTACTTAGGTATGTATGTACTTATAAATACAAGGTACAGAAATAAAGCATATTACTGACTGATATTTGAAAGTATTGTTATTTGATCGTACCTGTGGATCCTTCCAAACCTGCTTGAGATTGCTATATTTCATATTGATAGCAACTAACTTTCCCTGATAAAAGTTGCTTGGAATGAAATCCAAAGAGAATCCATTCCAACAAAGCCATCTTAGATTTTTGGAAAGGTGTTCGTAGCTTCCAGTGAGTTGTACAAAATTAAGTCGAAGCAATCTTAGTATCCGCATCTCCGCAAATGCCTTTGTACTGAAACTAACGTTCTCAAGTCTTTCCATGTCTAGAGCAAGTCCTTCGATATTTTGAGTTCCCTGTTATAATAGAGCACTAGATAAGAAAAAGGGGCTGCATGTACTAACTAAGATTGAGAATATCATAAGATAGAATGACCGAGTGAGACTACCATCAGCAACAGGTAATTTATAGAAACAAAGAGATGCATGCTAAAAGGTTAGAAAGAGTTTGTAAATAAACTTTTCAAAACATGAAAGAGAAGCATCAATCCAAAATGGATTGGTCACTAAAACCTTCGGCACGCAGAGCATTTTCGACAGGGAAGAAAGAAATGAATGAATGTAGCTCCCATGGCCTTTAACTTAGTATATTGTTCTCATAAAACAAATGGTGGTTTATGATCTTTTGAAGAACAATTGCAGAAGACTACAAAGAGCAATACACTGTTCTCTTTTTTTTTTTTTTTTTTGGGTACACATGTGTCCTATTACCAGAAAAAAGAAACGAAGCAAAATATTATGAAGATTTAGGATTAGTGCATGTAATACCATTCACACTTGGTCATTCATATGAAACCAATTAGTTATGTATTTTGAGCGAGTTTTTTACCGTCTCATCTGTCAATACCCTAGAAACATCTTCATGAAACCACAATCTACTCCGTTCCCCAGGCCTGTTAGTCAATTTTTCCTCAACAACTGCTCTTCCCATGTCCCGAAGCAAATCGTGCATCATGATCTTGTTTTTCTCGCTTATGGTTATAAGGCATCTTTCAAGGAGGCGCCGAAGTCCAGCTTCTGCGAAAAGACCACATCCATCCAAAATTTCTTGAACATAGTTCATGTCCATGCCAATAAAGAAACAAGATACGTCAAGGAATATGGCCTTCACTGTATCATCCCTGAGTCCATTGTAACTTATTCTAAGCTTTTCCAGAACATCCTCATGTGGAATCTTTTTCAATTTCTCTAGTTCACTTATCCACTCTGATTTACTCATGCTAGAAAGATGTGAACCTAAAACTGTAAGAGCTAATGGCAGACCCCCGCAATATTTTACTACACCCTTTGAAAGCTCCATGTATTTTTCCATCGGTTTTCTTTCTCTAAAGGCATGCCAACTAAAGAGCTCAAGAGATTCAACGTCGTTCATTTCTGGAACCATATATGTTGCATCCACTTTAAGCTCCTTCAGTAACTGACGATTTCTTGTTGTTATTACTATAATACTACCTGGACCAAACCAATCACGATTTCCAGCTATAGCGTTTAATTGGTCCCTATGATCCACATCATCGACAATGACAAGTACCATTTTATCACTAATCCTCTCTTTTATCACCTGGATTCCTTTATCAACACTATCTACTTGATCTACTTTCTTCTTCAAGATATGAAATAGAAGTTGTTTCTGCAAGTGAACCCGACGATGTGGTTGATCCCAATTCTGTCGAACATTCTCAAGAAAACTTCTATTGCTTCCAAATTGAGAATTAAGTATGTTATAAATAGCTTTGGCAACGGTTGTCTTGCCCATTCCAGCCATCCCACAAATGCCTACAATACGAACTTTACGATCATCTGATCCAAGCTTTAACAATGATATAACTTCTTGTGCACGAGAATATATTCCAACAGGGTAGGGGGCTACATGTAAGTTCGTGGAACTCAGCGTTTTTCTTAAGACGTCATCAACAATCTTCTTGATGAGTTCTGCATCATTCCTGTAAAACATTTTCACAGATACATCACGAAAGCGCCAAAGGAATGACTTATAATGACCCTAAAATGTTGACGTAAAAAGGCTTTAGCTTAGTAAATTGGATTTGAAAGGATTGCATTGAACGTCAAGAGTATTTTTCCTCGTAAAAAGTCTTGTCCAATTGCGTAAATCACCGATTTAGCCAACTGAAACATTCAATGTATGATCATGATATCATTGAACTCTAGGTTCGTTTAGAAGTTTACTATCAAACAGAATAAACTCAATGTCCACAAGTAGAGTGAAGAGAGAGAGAGAGTAAATAAGTATTACCGAATAACACTTGAATCCCAGCCAGAACAATTCGCAACTTCAGTGAGAGCCGTCCTCCAACGCTTCGATTTTTCTCTTAGTCTTTTCCTTTCTGCCATCCGGTAGTGGGCTTTATAGTAATACCTAGCTATTTCACCCATTAATCGCGAATTCAGATAACTAAGTGCTCTATCAACTTTACCCGTCTGTTTCCTGACCTCCGAAGGAGCAACGCCGTAGAAAACCGGGATGACAACCTGTCCAAGAGTTCTCTGGCACTCCATGATCTTGCAGAGCTCCTCAAGGCACCAGGCGGAATCTGCGTAGTTACTCGACAAAACCACAACCGAGATGGCGGACCGTTCGATTGCTCGCTTGAGCTTCTTGCTAATATATCGGCCTCTCGGAAGATCCACGTCGTCGATGAAGGTGTTGATTCCGGCTGCCATCAAGGCGTTATAGAGGTGGCCGGTGAATTTGCGGCGGGTGTCCTCGCCCCTGAAACTCAAGAGCACGTCGTATTCTCTTGTCTTCATCGCAGATCTCGTCGCAGAGAAGTAGCGGTCGATAAAGGATTGGGCCTTGCGGCCGGGGCTGAGATCGGACTGCGATGACGGTTCGGGCTCGTCGTCAGATGACGGAGATTCCGGGAGATCGGGACAGGAGAGAATCGCCGTGTGGGAGAAGTAAATTCCATGGATTTGGCTGTACATCTTCCTCCGAGTATCGTTCGTTGACTTCGGCGGATGAACTAGTTTGATGAAATATGGACAACTTGTATGGTAAAGCTGCATATAAAAGGCAAAGAAACCGTCACGCAATTTTGTAGGGAAAGCTTTACTAAAGTAACTTGACTGTCATCCAAGTGAAGAAAAATTATTTGCTTTGAAAATGATTTTTTTAATAAAAATATAAATGAAAATGCGTTGCTGTCACAAGTATAATATACCAATAATTACGTACTTAATTTTAGTATAAAGTACCGGATTTGAATTCACCCACCCCAAATTAAAAGAAAAGAATGGATATACTTAGCGAATGATGATGATGAGAATCTGAGATCATTGTCAAACTGTGCTTGATTTTATTTTTGGAAAGATTGTTTTGAATAAAAAAAAAAAGTTACGAGCTTATTAAGCTTTCTTATTCTATTAATAGAATAAAGTTTTTTCAATTATTGTAACAACCGGAAAAATTCATATTTTTCGGAGAATAAATACACAATGAATTTAAGTGTTAAAATATGAAATTAAGTGATTTAATATTGTTTAGAACTAAATAAAATGTTCTAACAATGTTAAAGGATGAAAAATGATTTTAGGTGTTAGCACGTGTGTGTCACTCACAGTATCAAGAAGTAGGTCAAAATGATATTATCTTAACATAAAACTGATAAATTTGGATTCAGCACACCCAAATTTGTCAGGATAGCCTATCAGCACGCTCAAATTTGATAATTGAGTACAAGGGTAATTTTTAACCAAAAATTCACAGTATCGGAAATTGGTCGAAATGACCTCAAATGAAAATAAAACTGATATATTTGGATTCAGGATGCCGAAATTAGTCAGGATAGCCCGTGTTGAAATTTTGGGCGAAAAAGTACATAAAGAGCGGGAAAAAGTGGAATTTCCTCATTTGCCCATGAGCACTCTCTCTCCTCATTTCTCTTTCTCTCTCTACCCGAATATGTACAGTAACCGACCATCGGAAACGGTGTCCGTTTTCGACACCACCGGCACCGTTGGGAAGCTCTCGCCGAGCTGAGTCCGATGGTGGGTCAACGCGACGGAACGGCCGCCACACGCCGCCGCACAGGCCGCCTGAAGGTCGCCGGATCCGAAATCTTCCCAGCGAGATTTCTCCGCCGTCCGGCCACCATTTGCCATGAAACCGATCCCAAAATGTTCGTGATGAAGAGTACTACAAAACCCAGGTGGTGGATCGCCTCAACACCGGCGGAATCGCGCCGCCCGAGCTTCGAAAAGTCCGACGAAACGCCGCCGTGGAGCCGCCGTCGAAGCCACCGATTCCGACTGAGTTGAAGCACGTCACTGGTACAGAAATGTTCGCCGTGAAGAGGGGAGCAAAAGCCCTCAATCAATTTCGGGGAAAAAGTCCGGCACGGCGGAGTTCCAAAGCCGCCGCCGTGACCGAGTTTTCGAGGGATGTTTTCCGGCGATAGAGGTGTCGAATGGTGAAATTGAAGCCACCAATGGATTCCTCTCATCGAGATCTTCAAGATGAGCTACTCATTTGCCACCGTCGCTGCCGTCAACCACCGGTCAACGCCGGTCAACGACGATCGTTGACCAAATTTTGGAAGTTTGGCCCGTTGGCCCATTTTCGACGTTCTGGACGCATCCGCGGAGTCGGAATTGCAAGACGGGACCTCAAATATGAAGAACGAGGAATTAGGGTTTATGCCGTCGAGACCGGACTGCAATTCGGTATAAATCCCGACCCCTTTACGTTCCATAATTTAATTGTTTGGGACTATTATATGATTTTATAATTATTGGTATGAAAATTATGGAAAAGAATGTATGTAAAAAGAAGAAAATGGCTGTAATGAAGAAAAAGAAAAATATGTGATAATGTAATGATTTTACGTAAACAGTATGAGTTTTACGTAAAATCTAGGCCTCTGGTATAATACGTGATAGAATTAGATCAGGATAGATGGTTTTCAGGCGTTTCCTAAACGCTGGAACCTCAAAAATTAAGCGGAAATGCTGCCGAAATTTCTAAAAATGGCACCAGGGGTAATATGGGAAACGAGGGGTAAAAATATGATTGGGAAGGGAACCCGAGCCCCCTCGAGGAATTAGGGCAAGGAAAAAGGAATGGGTAAGGTATGATTAGTAAACTGACCCTTCGAAAGCCTAGAACGTAAGAAAAACATGAAATCGATTCTTTGGTCGGAATAGTACTTCCCGAGGGCCGGGAATGTAAAAATTGGTAAAATGATAAGAATTGGTCCGGAAAAAGTCCGATAAGATTTAGAAAGTTAATTAAATGATTTTGGGTTCAGAAAATCCAGTCTAAGCATGAAAATGAAAATGTTATGGTTAAATGACCCATTAGGAGCAAAATGGTCATTTTGCCCAAAGATTCTCAAATTATGGGAAAAGAGCCCCAATGACCCTGGAATAGATGAATGAAGTTTGTAAAAACCAAAATTGAGGTTTAAGTTATGAAAAATCACGTCAAGGGTAAAATTGTAATTTTATCAAAAGTTAGGGGTAAAATCGTAATTTTTCAAAAGTTAGAGAAAAAATTCAAAAATGACCATTAAGGTTTAAAAAGCTGTCCTAAGGCTATAATTAAGGGTTATAAGATCCGAATTAAGCTTTTTAATAAAATAAAAACTATAAATGAAAATGTGATTAACAGACAAAGTTTGTCTGTAGGAACCCAATCCAAAAGCGACAAAGGACGTCGATGGATCCCAAGGAAAGGATAAGCACGCTATGAGTAAGTTCAGACATTTACCCATCTGCAACTATGAACAAGCTTATCGTATTTATATGTTTTATATGTAAATGTCATGATGTGATTTATGATGATGCTATAGTAATGCTATAGCAATGTTATGATGATGTTAAAAGATGTGTTTTAATAAATAATTTATAAAATATATATATAAATATATGTATATATTGAATTATGAAGGAAAGGTATTATAAAAACTTTACGAGAGTAACGATGTAATAAAGAGGGATAGAGGAATGGAAAGAGTAAGAAGGAGAATATTATGATAGAATGCATAAGAAAAAGATGAGATATGAAAGGAAAGAATAGGTGTTTTATGAAAAGTTTAATAGAAGTTAAGTTATGATTGATAGAGTAATGATGATCAGTAATGAAAGGAATTAAGAAAAAGTATGTTTTATGATAACGAAAGGATAGATGTTTTATGAAAAATGATATGAAAGCAAAAAGTTAGACAAGAAAGAGAAACAATGATAGGTTATGATGAAAGGTATGATGGAAGGATTAGAACATAACGGTAAGATGTGATTGATAGAATAGAACGATAGGCTATGATCGTTAGGCTATGATTGATAGAAATATGATGATAAGATACAATAGATAAAATGATGCAAATGATAAATAGAGAAGAGACAAAAATTGTCTGCACATAATTAAACATACTTTTGTTTGTTATGATGTGATGTGATGTTATATAAGTAATATGTGCTATATATGTTAAGGTGTGATTAACATAATTCACACAAATAAAGTAAAGAATTAAGAAAAGAAAAACAACGAAAGAACATATGTTCCATGAAATGTTTTATGAAAAATGAGAAAGGAAAGATTATGAATGTCACGAAAGAAAAAGATGTTCAACGAAAAATCAATATAAGAAAAATAAAAGCCTACAAGATAATAAGACTGAAAACTTAAGTTGTTAGCGTACCGGTCTCCCTACAAGATCGAGACTTCCGATCTATATCCTCCGCGTAGATGTGGCGCTACCCCGAAGGTGCGGTAGATTATAGGATGGACCAAACCCGAAGGTGCAGTTTTTATGTGACTGTGAGGTAGGTTGGTGGGTCCTTCCCCCTCCTCCCACTGTCCGCGCGCAAATAGGTACGTCCAACAACGGGCCCAACCAAAGGAAAGTGGAAAGAAAACAAACAAAAGGAGAGTGAAAAGAAAAGAAAGGAAAAGAGAGTGGAAAGAAAAGAAAAGAAAAGTAAAGAACGATAAGAAAAGAAACGAATGATATGGAAGAATAACACAATGATGTGAATGACACGTTTTTACGTGATGTTATGCTAGTGTGTATGTTACCAGTTTTTAAGATATGAAAGGTTAAGAGATGATGATAAAGTAATAGAAAAGTTATAAAGGTTTAGAATAGAAAGTTAAGAAATGATAGAAATGAAAAAGCAAAAAAATGAAGAGATTAGACTAGAATGATAAGAGATGATCGATAGAATGTTAAGAACGATGAACGAAGATATAAATGAGCATGAAGAGGTTAACATAATATGTTATGTTTCGAGAATATGTATAAACGATGTATATGAGGTGTATATACGTGATGTCATATATTCTAGTAATAACATATATTACTAGTATTTATAAGTTAATGAATATATGTTTGAACTTACTGAGCATCTAGCTCATTAGTTGTTCACATGTTGCAGGTAAGCAACCTGTTAGTTTAAAGTAATATAATGGACAACGGACGGATCTGCACGTGCCAAGGGACTGGGCGAGGGTATGGTACTACCATGAGCCTTTCGCTGAGTGTTCAAAAAGGAAGATGAAAGAAAGAAAGTTATGAAATATGTGTTATAAGAGTATGATAGAGATAGGTATAATATGTAAGTTAAAAGAAAAAAAAATTTGCTATAGAAATTGCTTCTGCTATAAGATGAGAACGTTAAGAATGGAAAGTTAAGTATGTTAAGTAAGAAGATGACGACCCACGAGGTTGCCAGCCATCGCGGTCGGCATCAGAGCTCGACTGGTTGGTATGGTAACGTACGTGGGAGGCGTCACAATTATAGATTTAAATATAAAGGTTAAAAAGGTATAAAGGCTACCAAGTTAAAATAAAACCTCCCACACACAATAAAATTTTCATGTCAAAATTTTAAAAATAAAAATAAAAACAATTCTTGAAGCTGTAACTTTATGGTCTCCGAAAATCATTCATCCACGATATCGCCCCTCCCCCCATCGCCACTGAGAGCTCGGCTTGGTGAGCTCTCACATTACCCCTGCATGGAATCGCAAAAAAAAAAAAAAAAAGGGCGTGCATCTTTCTCGAGGCGACAAAGGTGAGGCTTACGAGATGAAGGAAATTGCCGCCTAAGCCGCCGTTTCGATTTCATCTACACTGCACGCCGCCATCGCGATTTCGCAATATGCACCTCATTGCCTTAGTCTTTTGCTATCTCCAACGGTGGAGATCAGAATCGTGATTGTGTTTGGAGGTTAAGAGTCTTGCGCTTTCCATTGGAAGCTAGCTCAGAGGCTTCACTGCCATCACCATTAGGTGCTCCATCGTGGACTCCTGGGCGGCGGCCATCACCCCAAGTTGCCACGCTAGCAACACTGCTAGTAACGGTCGCAAAACCAGGTGCAATGGAGGTCCTCGAGTGGCAGCAAAACCTATGTGGCCATCGTCATCAATAGATGTATGACGCCAACCTTGCCTTCAAATTAACCAGAAGGAAGGACAAAGGCTACACTTGTAGGAATGAACCCCTAGCATACAGCATCGACGCGAGGTGGCGATTTCGACAATGGCAGGCTCACTGACGGTGGAGGGTCTCCATGGTTGGATCACCGGATTTTTTTTATGCTCAGACTTAAGGTTTTTTTTTTTTAATATTTGAAATATTTAGATTTTAATCTGATGTAATAAAAAATATATATACTCTTTCGTTTAGACTAAATAGCATTAGTTAGATTTCACCCTATTAATAAGTCAAAAAACCTTACATCTTTATGAAATTTTCCATTTTGTTTAAATATATTTTCAAAAATATGTGTTAGGCCGAAGTCTTAAAAATGAAATGGGAAATAAGAAAATTACTTTCAATCCATTTTTCATTTTCTTCAGAGAAACCATTCCCATTGTTCTTTGTTTTTGTTTTTAAAGCATTAGCTAAACAGAATTTTACCTGTAAAATATTTCCATTTCTGTGAGTATGACTCAAAAGACGTCATTTTCAAACGCACCCAAAAACAAATACCAAACAGTACTACTTATTTTGTTTTGAGTCTCGTACGTATTTTGAGATTTATTTAGCTTATTAGACAATTTTCAATATACTTATCAATTCAATGTTATATTTATGTTAATAATGACATATTTAAGAGTATCTACAATATAATATTAATTTAGTATATTAATAGTAAATTTTAATATTAAATTAAAAATATATTCTCTAATATAATATTATCTTTCATATATCAAATATGTAATATAATGAATTTTGTAATAAATTTATCATAATATATACCTAATGTAAAATTTTGTTTCTTATTTGTTGTTATCTCGTATAATTATTATAATATTTTTATTTTTCATTAATTTAAATATTAAAACTTCATTTTTATAACTTTTAAAGTGTAATAATGAAAACTAAAAATAGAAATAATATTAAAAATACCACAATGTATTAAAGTATAAAATAAGATAATTTTATTTTTTATGCTACATTTTTACAAATATACTATTAGCATTCACAAATACCTTAAAAGGTTTAAAAATTGTGTGCTTTAAAATATTATATATCATTTTAATATTATATTTATCTCTTGTCATTATCATAAAAGTTCATAAAACTAAATTTTTAGTATTTGAATAATTGAGAAATAACAAAATTACAATAATTAGAGCTAATACACCAACTACTAGCAAACAAACAAGAAATTTAGGTGGTGTTTGATATTGTTTTTAAAATGTTTTCTGTTTTCAAAAAAAATTAAAAATGAAAATGTTTTGAAAACTGTATTAAAAACATTTTTGAAACTGTGTTTAGTTATGTTTTTTGAGTGTATATTCTGAGAAATATAAAAATAAAACTTTGTTTGATTATATTTTTGAAAACTCATTTTATAAGTGAATATTTCATTAAAATATATTTATGTTTAATTTTTTAAAAAATAACAAAAAAATAATTTATTAGTCATAATTAAAAAAAAAAAAAACCCTTTGGTGGTGGGTTTTATAATGAGGATCAGATGTGGAAAACATTGGTGGTTTGAACCTTAGGTGGCGATGACAAAAAGATTTGGATCGCGAGTCGATGGTCATCATCGCAGGCGGCTATTGTCGTTGTTGTCAGTCCGTGGTTGTCACCTTTTGTCGGAGATAGAAGCTATCGTCAGACATGATCGTCGTCACCGACGCTGTAGAAGCACAAAGAGAGAGAGAGAGAGGAGAAGGAATGAGCAAATAAAAACAAAAAAGTGAAAACAACCTTTTTTTTATTTTCAAACCAAAAAAAAATAACAGAGTTAAAAACAGTGTTTTCAAAATAATTTTAAAAACGTTAAATAAACAAACGTTATTTTGAGACCGTTTTAATTTTCTGTATTTTTAAAAATTAAAAATCATTCTCAATAACATTTGCTTTATTCAATTGTAAATTTGGCACCAAGTTTCATTACAAAATTCAAAAAAAAAAAAAAAAAAAAAGGTCACTGATTCAACATGTGACGGTTTTATCACCAAACATAGCACTTAATTGGAAAGTAATTTTTCATCCATTGGCATTTGCTAAAGTTATGTCGTAGATAGCTTTTAAATTATGCCATTTTTGTTGCTTCAGACTCTTATACAAATTATTAACTATCTTAGTTGAATGAATCTTACCAACATATAAAAAATATCATTATATTATATCTCAATTTTATAATAACAACTTATAAAGACCCCATAACAAAAAAACTATTAGAAAATACATTCTCCACAAACACAACAGTCTCACCGATTAAATTTCTGGTGAGTAACAAGCTCCAAATTTTTATGAAGGTTACTGAAGTGGATCAGCCGAACTCAAAACATCTAGCCATTTCACCAATCTCCTTCAGTCGTTGATAGTATATTTCTAGCATATTCCAGTTCCGAGCTTTTAAGATCTTCAACATTTTTGGCTTTCTTTTCTTCGTCTCCTTGTTCACTACTATCAACTATTCTTGTTCATTTCTGGAAAATGCCTCTCCACATTTGACGAAACCAGCCACTGCTTGTTCCAGGCTCGTCGTATTGAACCCTTTGGTCACTGAGACGACCTCCGAATAGCAGAAACACCCCCATCTTCTTCACCGTATAATATTCCCCAAAATCTAAGCTAACCTCGACTTTGTCACCGCCCTTCAACTTTAACTCATCATTTGAGACAAGGCCCTGCCAAAGATGACCTTCGCAAGTCGTACCATGGTGGGATAATGCAATTAGATCAAAGATGAAACTTTTCCTTTGCGTTTTGTTTACCACTGTAACACTTGGGAATGCTGAGTAGAGTGTCGGCTTAGGAAAATATGAATAAACAGTACGCACTTGACAGCCCTTCAAACAACTGTCTACCAATAAAGGCGCTTCAAAAGATATGGAAGAACCGTTGGAAGTACAGGTGAACCATCCAGGAATATCATCTTCATTGAGAAAAAGACTACCAAATTTGGTTATAGTTGCTACCTAGAACAAGAGTATCATGATATGTATGAGAAAACGTGCATAAATTTTTATGAGTAAAATGGTGACTTAAATTTTGTCGAGTGAAATGGTGACAAATTTTATGGCTGAAGAGTTGGTCTGGGGCAACAGAAAGAGATAGACAGAGAAATATATACCTGTAAGAAGCTCCCCTTTGAAGTAGTAGCAATACTATTCTTATTTTGCAGTTGCAATGACAGACTTCAATAACTTTTCCAAGCCTGGGATATTGACAAGTTCATGGCAATTTGCAAGTTCCAAAATAACCAAATTTGCAATATCTGACATGTCGGGCATTATTTTCAGTGCTTTGCAGTTTGCTGCATATCAAGAATCTTCAGTGATTCCATCTCCCCTATATCTTCATCCAAATTATCAAACATTGAACACCCAGAAAGAATAAGAGTTTTTAAGTGATTTCAACTCGTAAAAATTTTGGGGAAGCTTCTCAAGGATTTCAGTCTTTCAAATTCACCAGAACAAGTTTGTCAAGATTTCCAATTGAATGGTGAACCTCAGATAATCTCTTACAATATTTGAGTATTAATTGCCCAAGATTAGGGAGATTTGAAAAATCAGGCGTTTGGGTTTAAGTAGTTCGAATGACTAAGATTGAGGATCTTCAAGTCCTTGAGCAACAGCAAACGACAAAAAGAAAATGAATAGAAATATATGCAAGTAAATAGAAATATATATATGTATATATATATATATTGAAGACAATTACTTTTACTGATATCAGAAAAATACCAATGAATCATTGGATAATATGTCCTATAACAAAACATAACAGAAGAATACTAAGAAAAACAAACAAACAAAAAACAAAACCCAACAGAGCCAGAATTTGTCCCAATTACCCTCAACTGATCTACAAAAAAGGAACCTAATCTAACTATCAGACGAGCACGTTACTAAACTCAATATTTGTGAACAGAAAGAACTACACAAGATTCTCTATCACAAACAGGACCGCTCTCGTCCTCACAATCCTAAAAAACTCTTTGATTCCTTAATATTACTTTAGGTACTAAAGTCAAATGAAAGGGCAAACTCACATTACTTTTTACAAATTGCTAGGAAGACCAGCTAAGACCCAACTCTTCAATCAGCAAAAACCATATTTATATAGATACTGCTGAGACCAGCATGCTTGTATATTTATAAAGATATCCATATTATCTACGTATATTCATGTACTTTGGTATGTATGTGCTTATAAATACAAGGTACAGAAATTAAGCATATTACTGACTGATATTTGAAAGTTTTGTTATTTGATCGTACCTGTGGATCCTTCCAAACCTGCTTGAGATTGCTATATTTCATATTGATAGCAGCTAATTTTCCTTGATAAAAGTTGCTTGGAATGAAATCCAATTGGAATCCACTCCAACAAAGCCATCACAGAATTTTGGAAAGGTGTTCATAGCTTCCAGTGAGTTGTACAAAATTAAGTCACAGCAATCTTAGTATCCGCATCTATGCAAATGCCTTTGTAGTGAAACTAACCTTCTCAAGTCTTTCCATGTCTAGAGCAAGTCCTTCAATATTTTGAGTTCCCTGTTATAATAGAGCACTAGATAAAAAAAAGAGGCTGCATGTACTAACGAAGATTGAGAATATCGTAAGATATAATGACCGAGTGAGACTATCATCAGCAACAGGTAATTTATAGAAACAAAGAGATGCATGCTCCAAAGTTAGAAACAGTGTGTAAATAAATTTTCAAAACATGAGAGAGGAGCATCAGTTCAAAATGGATTGGTCACTAAAACCTTCAGCACAAGAGCATTTTCGACAGGGAAGAAAGAAATGAATGAATGTAACTCCCTTTCCTTTCATCTTAATTTATTATTTTCAGAAAAAAAATGGTGTTTTGTGATCTTTTGAAGAGCAATTGTAGAAGACTACAAAGAGCAAAGGACTTTTCTTTCTTTTTTTTTTTTTCCTTTTTTTTTTGGTACACATGTGTCCGATTACCAGAAAAAAAAAAAAAAAAAGAAGCAAAATATTATGAAGATTTAGGATTAGTACATTTAATACCATTCACTCTTGGTCATTCATATGTAACCAATTAGTTATGTATTTTGAGCGAGATTTTTACCATCTCATCTGTCAATACTCTAGAAACATGAAACCACAATCTACTCCGTTCCCCAGGCCTGTTAGTCAATTTTTCCTCAACAACCGCTCTTCCCATGTCCCGAAGCAAATCATGCATCATGATCTTGTTTTTCTCGCTTATGGTTATAAGACATTGTTCAAGGAGGCACCGAAGTCCAGTTTCTGCAAAAAGACCACATCCATCCAAAATTTCTTGAACATAGTTCATGTCCATGCCAATAAAGAAACAATAGATATCAAGGAATATGTCCTTCAGTTTATCATCCCTCAGTCCATCGAAACTTATTTTAAGCTTTTCCAGAACATCCTCATGTGGAATCTTTTTCAATTTCTCTAGTTCAATTATCCACTCTGATTTACCCGTGCTCAAAAGGTGTGAACCTAAAACCGTAAGAGCTAATGGCAGACCCCGACAATATTTTACTACACTCTTTGAAAGCTCCATGTAATTTTCTGTCGGTTTTCTTCTTGAAAGGCATGCCAACTAAAGAGTTCAAGGGATTCAACATCGTTCATTTCTGGAACCATATATGTAGCATCCACATTAAGCTGCTTCAATAACTGTTTATTTCTTGTTGTTATAGCAATAATACTACCTGGACGAAACCAATCACGACTTCCGGCTATGGCGTTTAATTGGTCTCTGTGATCCACATCATCAACAATGTCAAGCACCTTTCTACTACCAATTCTCTCTTTTATTACCTGTATTCCTTTATCAACACAATCTACTTGATCTACTTTCTTCTTCAAGATATGAAAAAGTAGTTGTTTCTGCAAATGAACCCGACGATGTGGTTGATCGCAGTTCTGTTGAATATTCTCAAGAAAACTTCTACTGCTTCCAAATTGAGAATTAAATGTGTTATAAATGGCTTTGGCAATGGCAGTCTTGCCCATTCCAGCCATCCCACATATGCCTACAATACGAACTTTATGATCATCTGATCCAAGCTTTAACAATGATATAAGTTCTTGTGCACGAGAATATATTCCAACAGGGTAGGGGGCTACATGTAAGTTCGTGGTACTCAAGAGTTTTTCTTAAGACATCATCAACAATCTTTTTGATGAGTTTTGCATCATTCCTGGAAAACATTTTCACAGATAAATCACAAAAAGGAAAATTTTCACAGATAAATCATAAACGGGAAAAAGGAATGACTTATAATGACCCTTTACCGTTGTGCACCATCCACTATTCTTGTTCGTTTCCAGAAACAGCTCTCAATATTTTGGGCTTTTGGTTGACTAGCTACTGTCTGTTCCAAGCTCGTCGTGTTACATCATTTGTCATTGGCGTGCTAACTAGAAGAAAGATCCCTGTCTTTTTCACTGTATAATGTTCTCCAAAATCTAAGCTAACCTCGACTTTGTCTCTGCCCTTCAACTTTAACTCATCATTTGAGACAACGCCCTGCCAGAGGTAACCTTCACAAGTTGTATCACGGTGGGATAATGCAATTAGGTCAAAGATAAGACTTTTCCTTTGCGTTTTGTTGACCAGTGAAATACTTGGAAATGCTGAGACGAGCGTTGGTTTAGGAGAATATGAATACACAGTACGCAATAGGCAGCCCTTCAAACTACCAGCTACCAATGGAGGCACCTCAAAAGATATGGAAGAACCATTGGAAATACAGGTGAACCATTCAGGAATATCACGATCATGGAGGGAAAGACTACCAAATTCAGTTGTAGTCAATTCCTAAAACATGAGGAGCGTGATAAGTATGAGCAAACATTTAGAAAAATTAATGAAACAGTAACATATTTTATGGCTGGAGTGGAGGGAAGAGGTGAGAAATACAGAGAGAATACCTGTAAGAAGCTCTCCTTAGCAGTAGTAGCAATACTATTCTTAGTTTTCAATTGCAGTGACACAGACTTCAATAAGTTATCAAAGCCTGGGATATTGACAAGTTCATGGCAATTTGCAAGTTCCAAAATAACCAACTTTGACATTTCTGACATATCGGGCATTATTTTCAGCGCTTTGCAGTTTGCTGCGTATATGGCTTTTAAATTTGTTGGTAGGTCTAGAACTGAGTGAAGAAGTGTACAATTATTCAGGGACAGGCTTCTAAGCCTAGAAAGACCTTTAAGATTTGCTGGTAAGCTATGAAAACTATTGTTGTCTAGTCTTAAAGTCACTAGAGAAGACAGACTACCAAGATCCTCAGGAAGTGCATCATCTGTTAAATTGCAGTTCATGAGAGATAATTTTGTTAAGGACTTCAAGCCTTGCAAGGAGGGAGGCAAGAGATTCATAGGTTTCGAATACTTTCCTGGCATGATCAAATTATACCAAAAGCGGAAAGACCTCAAATTACACAGTGATGCTCTCAAGCCACATAAAGATAAATCTGTGAGGCTCGTCAACTGTCCTATTGTTTGGGGCACTGCTCTTATGCCAGTGTTATCTGCGTGAAGAATCTTCAACGATACCATCTTCCCTATATCTTCATCCAAATCATCGAACATTGAACAACCAGAAAGAATAAGAGTTTTGAGTGATTTTAACTTGTAAAAATCTCGGGGAAGCTTCTTAAGGATTTTGCAGTCTTTCAAGTTAACCAAAAAGAGCCCATCAAGATTTCCAATTGAATGGTGAACTTCAGACAATCTCTCACAATATTTTAGGATTAACTGCATAAGATTTGGCAGATATGAAAAATCAGGCGTTCGGGTTAAGTAGTTCGAATGACTGAGATTGATGATCTTCAACCCCTTTAGCAACTGTAAAAGATCAAAAAAAAAAAATTATAGACTGTTGAGAGCAATATGCTTGCTGTCAATTATATACACGTATATTCATGTATTTATGTATGTGTGTGTGTATATATATATATAATAAATAAATAAATAAAGACATAATATTGGTTGATACAAAACTAATATCGAAAATTTGAAAGGATTGTTTTTCTATCGTACCTGAGGATCCTTCCAAATCTGCCTGAGATTGCTATACTTCATATTAATAGCAACTAGATTTCCTTGGTAAAAGTCGCTTGGAATGAAATCCAAAGGGAATCCATTCCAACAAAGCCACCTTAGATTTTTGGAAAGATGTTTGTAGCTTCCAGTGAGTTCTACAAAATTAAGTTGTAGCAGTCTTAGTCTCCGCATCTGCTTAAACGCTTTTGCCCTGAAACTAACCTTCTTAAGTCTTTCCATGTCTAGAGCAAGTCCTTCAATATTTTCGGTTCCCTGTTATAAAAGAGGACTAGATAAGAAAGAGGCTGCACATATTGATTAAGATTAAGAATATCATAAGATAGAATGACTGACTGAGTTTACATAGTGAAGGCCAAAATTTACATAAATGTATACACAGATGAAGATGCACGTGTTTCTTTTACAAAAAATTTACGGTGTACTTGTTTTAAAAGGAAAAATTTTATGTTCCAAGTTAAGACGCTATTAAATTTTCCAAAACAAAATGACGAAAAATATTTCAAAGGCCAGACATCCCTTTTTTCCCCTTTGGTCATTTGTATGTAACATAACAGTTACATGTTTTGAAAGTTTCTTACCGTCTCATCTGTCAATATCCCAGTTACATCTTCAAGAAACCACAATCTACTCCGTTTCCCAGGTCTGTTAGTCAATTTTTCCTCAACAATTGCTCTTCCCATGCCTTGAAGCAAATCATGCATCATGATCTTGTTCCTCTCGCTTATGGTTATAAGGCATCGTTCAAGGAGGCACCGAAGTCCAGTTTCTGCGAAAAGACCACAGCCGTCCAAAATATCCTGAACATAGTTCATGTCCATGCCAATAAAGAAACAAGATATATCAAGGAATATGTCCTTGTGTCCCTCCCTTAGTCCATCGAAACTTATTCTGAGCTTTTTCTGAACATCCTCATGCGGAATCTTTTCCAATTGCTTTAATTCACTTGGCCACTCTGAAGGAGTCATGCTTTTAAGGTGTGCACCTAAAACCGTAAGAGCTAATGGCAGACCTCCACAATAATGTACCACACTTTTTGAAAGCTCCATGTATTCTTTGTCCGGTTTTCTTTTCCCAAAGGCGTGCCAACTAAAGAGCTCAAGAGATTCAATGTCATTCATTTCCGGAACCATATATTCAGCATCCATCTTAAGCCCTTTCAGTAACTTACGATTTCTTGTTGTTATAATAATTATGCTACCTGGACCAAACCAATCACGATTTCCAGCTATGGCGTTTAATTGGTCACTGTGATCCACATCATCAATAATAACAAGTACTTTTTTGTCTTTGATTCTTTCTTTTATAACCTGTATTCCTTTAGCAACACTATCTACCTGATCTACTTTCTTCTTCAAGATATGAAATAGTAGTTGCTTCTGCAAATGAACCCGACGATGTGGTTGATCCCAATTCTGTCTAACATTATCAAGAAAACTTCTATTGCTTCTAAATTGAGAATTCAATATGTTATAAATGGCTTTGGCAATGGTTGTCTTGCCTGTTCCAGGTATCCCATATATGCCTACAATAAGAACTTCACGATGATCTACATCAAGCTCCAATGATGATATAAGTTCTTGCACACGAGAATATATTCCAACAGGGTGGCTGGCTACATGTAAGTTCGTGGAACTCAGTAAATTTCTTAAGATGTCATCAACTATATGCTTGATGAGCTCTGCTTCATTCCTGGAAAACATTTTTTACAGCTAAATCAAGATTCATTGTACAAGGGTCATAAATCGAAAGGGATAAAGGAATGAATTGTAATGATAAAAAAATCTGGAGCTAAAAAGTTTAGCATTGTTTTCTGCATGTATACACCTAATTGAGGGAGATATGTTGAGAAGACCGTGATGCATTATGAGTCATAGGCAAATGGTTTCTAAAAATAAGAGCATTTTTAAAAAAAGGGAGGTTTAGGTTGGGCAAATTGAAAGTGGTATATTAAGAGCATTTTTCAATTACGTAAATTATCGATTTAGCCAAAACATTCCTTGAATATATGAACATAAAATATTTTTAAAAAAAATTTACGGAAATCTTTACAAAGAGAAATGTCCAAAACGGATGTTGGTGGAACTGGAAAAGAGCACAATGCATTCCTTAGGATTGACAAAAACGACAACAATAATAGAATCAGCGGTTACAAAATATTTTTTTCTAGGTTTTGCTAAACTATTCTAGGGTCATTTACAATCAAAAGAAAAAGGTCAATGTAGGAAAAAATAATAATGATAAACAAGTAGACCAGAATTTACCGAATAACATTTGCATCCCAGCCGGAAAAATTTGCTACTTGGGTGAGAGCCGGCTTCCACCGCTTTAAGTTTCGTTCAAAAGCTTCCTCCAACTCTGACTGAGTTATAACCGAGTATGAACTTAAAAATCGCTTTTTAAGTTCCATAAGTGCCGCAGCAACCTTGCCGGTCTGCTTCCTGATCTCCGAAGGATCAACGCCGTAGAATATCGGGATGACCATCTGTCCAAGAGATCTCCTGCACTTCCTGATCTTGCAGAGCTCCTCAAGGCACCAGGCAGAGCCAGCGTACTTTCTAGACAAAACAACGACGGAGATCTTAGACCCTTCGATTGCTCGCTCAAGCTCCTTACTAATAGTTCCTCCTCTAGGCAGTTCCTCGCTGTCGATGAAGGTGTTGATTCCGGCATTCGTCAAGGCGGAGTAGAGGTGGCCGGTGAATGTGTCGCGGGTGTCTTCTCCGCTGAAACTCAAGAACACGTCGTATACTGTTTTCTTCCTGGTGATAGGTCTGGGTGCGGGACCGAAAGAGTCCTGTGGTGCCACTGGAGGTACGCGCGGAATCCTGGCTCTGAGTGACGGCCGAAATTCCTTGGATGGCGATGTCGAGATACCTTCGCGGTTTGGTGTGGTACCAGCCGTTGGGGATTCCAGAATCGCAGTGTGCGAAAAGTAGTTTCTATCGATTTGGCTAAACATCTTCTCTGAGTATCGTTTACTTTAGCTGATGAAATCCCACTCCCCTCGTAAACCTGATCGGGAGGGGGTGGACGACCGCGAACTAGTAATTGTTGAAGCTGCTTATAAAGTACTTAAAAATTGCCGCCGAGGTCTGTCTCTTACCCCAATTTATTTGTTTGATGAAAAAAACACGGGAAGGAGAAATCTATTTGAAATATACATTTTAAAAAAAACGAGGAAAGAGAAATCTATTTGAATTATCTTTTGGAAAACTGAGAGTCTGTTTGATTGATGAATGTATTATATTTATATTACGTTTAAATATAATATATTGAATATAATTTATGTTTGGAGGAAAAGTATTAGTATTGTATTTGAATGTAATATGTATTTAGGTAAAAAGTATTTTAATTGTATTTTAATAATAAATATATAATGTGATGGGTAAAAATAAAAAGAAAAAAAGAGAGAAAAATAGAATATATAATGTAATTAATAGAAATAATAGAAAAAGTGAAATAATAAATAATAATTATATTGGATTTAAAATATAATGTGATTGGGATTTAAATAAAATATTTTTGTATTTAAATATAATATAAATTAAATGTGTGTATCAAATTACACTGAGAATCTAGACCTTTAAATTGAACCATTAATAAACAGGTTTTGGAGCTTGTTGGGTGAGTTTTTTTTTTTTTTTTTTGGCCCTTTTTGCTTTATGTTATGTTTTATGGTTTTTTTCTTCTTTAAGTAGATGTTTTATTTTTTTTAACGAGAACAATATTTTATTGGTATGGTGTTTTTTTTTAATAGTTTAGATTTAAATGAATAGCTGAGATTTGCAATCTTATGATAATTATGATACGCATTAGCTTATAAAATTTTTTATTAGAAGATTAAAAAATTAAAAAAATAAAAAAAACTAAAAAAATGAGTTTAACAAAATATCCATCCTTCCACCAGCGACTGTCACTCGTCCCCCGTCAACGTCTCTGCTCACTCCCGCCCTTTAACGTGTTGCTTAGCTGACACTAGGAGGCCCACACAACTATGCTTTAGAAGTTTGTTTCACACCGTGCATCGGCAAGTGATTCGAGTTATTTGGGTGACGTTTGGTATTAGTTTTAAAATGTTTTTTGTTTTTAAAAAAATTGAAAATGAGTATGTTTTGAAAACTGTGTTGAGATCATTTCTGAAATTGTGTTTGGTTATATTTTCTTAATGTATATTCTGAAAAACATAAAAATAAAATTTTGTTTGGTTATATATTTTGAAAACTCATTTTATAAGTGAGTATCTTATAAAAACATATTTATTTTTAATTTTAAAAAAATAATAAAAAATAAATTATTAGTCATAATTTAAAAAAAAAATTTGGTGGTAGGTTTTACAATGAGGGATAGAGGTGAAAGAGATTGGTGGTCTAAGCTCTAGATGGCGATGATGGCTAAATTTAGGTTATAAGTCGATAGTCATCATCGCGAAAGAGCCGTCATTATTGTTACTAGCCCATGATCATCAGCCTTCATTGGAGATGGATGCCATCATTGGACATAATTATTACTGACGTTGTACAGATAGAAAGAGAGAGAGAGAGAGAGAGAGGATGGATGGATAGAGGGAGGGAGAAAACGAAAACAAAAAGTAAAAATAACTTTTTTTTATTTTCAAAAGACCTAAAAAAACAACATTATTGAAGATGTTTTCGAAATAGTTTTAAAAACGTTAAATAAACAAACACTATTTTGAAACCGTTTTCATTTTTTGTGTTTTTAAAAATGAAAAATCATTCTCAAGAACAAAAACAAACGCCATCTTAGATTCTTTTTCTGTGTCTTTACTTTCAAGGGAAATATGTACAATCCACTTTTAACTCCCGATCTCAGTTATGGAAGGCTTCCAAGAAAGGGCTATTGGCTAAAAGCTTTTGGAAAAGTTTATTCAACTCAAAACTAGTACTGAGCATTATAGACAATCTTCTTTTTTCTAGTGTTTGTGATTGAGAGCTTCTTTCAAGTTTCATCTTTCAATTCCTTTGGAAAAGAATTGACCATCCATAGGAAGATAGAAGTTGGAAGTATTTGCTTCGCTATTTAAGGTCAAGGTCATTATTTCAACCATCAAATTTCGTTAAATCCAGCTCAACGAGCTAATTCATTTCAAGAGAAATTGTCCAAGGTTGGATGACAAAACTCACATATTCCTCCGAGAAAGACACACCATTTGTCATGTTCAAACAGGAACTTTAAAAAAAGACTTCAGTTCAGAAGCAAAACCGTGTAACTTTCAGAAAGGAGAATTGCGGACCAGTTGAAGTATCCGCTCTGCCTTTGAATTTGATGTATTTTTTTGAACTTATTGGAAGAAATTTGAGACGACTGTTATTCCAGTCTACTCCTAAGCAGGATCCAACATATTGCGTAAATACACAGAGGGATTAAGGTTTTTTTTTTTTTTTTTAAACAATTTGAGAGACCCAATTTAAAACTTTTGCGTCCCCTATTTAACAAATGATTCTATGAAATGCGTGCCAAAATATATCCAGAACTTGGGGTCTATAAACTGTACTACAAGTGCAAAAAGTTTGCTACAAGATAAGACAAAGAAGCTGCATAATTTAGAAAGAAATATGGCAAAGGGTATGATTAGAACAATCTCATCTGTACAATACTACACCAGCTTTGAGCAGACCCAACAAATTCTCGCTAAGGTTAGTGTGGAGCACACAGGAGACCTGAAAGGCAATAGTTGATAGTATTTTGTTCATTAGAGTCAAAAATTGGTAAACTAATTGCCTGGCCTTCAGTTATGAACAAACATTCCAGAAATATAGACGCAGGGCAGGAGCAAAATCTTCTCATCCAATAGAAGATACCTTACGTTTTACCTTAAGGGCATTTTCTCTGAATGTAAGAAGCCCCGTGCTCTTCATACCTGTCAACTTCACATAAATCTCTCGTTATTAGAGATAAAACATCTTCTATCTATACTACATAAAACACTCCCCAATCACATAAAACATCTTCATAAAAAATACAACTTACCAATTAATATGCACTCCCCAATTTATACTACAACAAGTGTCTTCGGTCTTGTCGTTTTTGTGACGTTGATTTTTGCTTCATGCCATTTTTAAATGATATTGTCGTTCTCCTGTTGTATCCCACAAAACTCTCCTTTTGGTACTATAGTCAAATGAAAGGGAAAAGACGCAACTGTTTACAAATTGCCAGAAAGAACCCAGCTAAGACTCAACTCTTTAATCAATAAACACCATATTACTATGTGTATTCATGTATTCATGTGCGAATGTACATATTAAAATATACTAGGTACAGAAATATAGCATATTAAAATTTGAAAGGATGGTTATTCGATCGTTCCTGTGGATCCTTCCGAACCTGCTTGAGATTGCTATATTTCAAATTGATCGCAACTACTTTTCCTAGATAAAAGTTGCGAGTGACGTCCAAAGGGAATCCATTCCAACAAAGCCATCGTAGAATTTTGGAGAGCTGTTCATAGCTTCCGGTGAGTTGTACAAAATTAAGTTGCAGCAATCTTAGTATCTGCATCTCCACAAATGCCTTTGTAGTGAAACTAACCTTCTCAACCCTTTCCATGGTTAAAAAAAGTTCTCCAATATTTTGAGATCCCTGTTATAATAGAGCACTAGATAAGAAAAAGAAGCTGCATGTATTGAAACAGCAACAAGTTATTTATAGAAACAATTACATGCATGCTTAAAAAGTTAGAACGAGGTCGTTAATATACCTTTCAAATCATGAGCGAGAAGCATGACTACATCAGCAGCAAATTTCATTTTAATGTTCCCCACTCCCTTGGCCTTTATCTTAGCTCACTGTTCTCACAAAACAAATGGTGTTTTAAGATCTTTTAAAGAACAATTGCAAAAGACAACAAAGAGCAATTGACTTTTTTTTTTTGGGGTACATGAGTTTCCTTAAATGGAATATATATTCACATGTATACATTATATTTGTAAATATGCATATGTCTAAAAATATGTATGTGTATATAGATGCACAAATATGTACGCCTATGTGCGTGTGCTACATGGGTGTATATGTGCATCTTTTCTGCATTTTATGCAAAGTCTTCATACTTATATACACAGATGAAAATGCATATGTTTCTGTAATGCTAACTTTACATTCCGTTTTTTCAAGGTCAGATGCTCTCAAATTTTCCAGGGAAAAAAATGAAGCAAAATATTTCGAAAATTTAGGATCAGTACATATCATATTATTTCCTTTTGGCCATTCATAGATAACAAACTAATTAAGAATTGAGGAAGTTTTTTACCGTCTCATCCGTCGATAGACTAGATACATCTTCATGAAACCACAATCTACTCCGTTCCCCAGGCCTGTTGGTCAATTTTTCCTCAAAAACTGCTCTTCCCATGTCTCAAAGCAAATCATGCATCATGATCTTGTTTTTCTCACTTACGGTTATAAGACAGCTTTCAAGTAGGCACCAAAGTCCAGTTTCAGCGAAAAGACCACATCTGTCCAAAATTTCTTGAACATAGTTCACGTCCATGCCAATAAAGAAACAGGATACGTCAAGGAACATGGCCTTCACTGTATCATCCCTTGGTCCATCAAAACTTATTTTAAGCATTTCCAGAACATCCTCATGTGGAATCTTTTTCAATTTCTCTAGTTCACTTATCTACTCTGATTTCCTTATGCTCGAAAGGTGTGAAACTAAGACCGTAAGAGCTAATGTCAGGCCCCCCAAACATTTTACTACCCTCTTTGAAAGCTCCACGCATTTTTCTGTCGATTTTCTTTCTCGAAAGGCATGCCAACTAAAGAGCTCAAGAGATACAACATCATTCAATTCTGGAACCATATATGTAGCATTCACTTTAGGCTCCTTCAGTAACCGTCGGTTTCTTGTTGTTATAATAATAATACTACCCAGACCAAACCAATCACGACTTCCAGTTAACGCATTTAATTGGTACCTATGATCCACATCATCAACAATGACAAGTACCTTTTTAGCACTACTTCTCTACTTTATTACCTGGATTCCTTTATCAACACTATCTATGTCATCTACTTTCTTTTTGAAGATATGCAATAGAAGTTGTTTCTGCATATGAACCCGATGATGAGGTTGATCCCAGTTCTATCAAACATTCTCAAGAAAACTTTTATTACTTCTATATTGAGAATTAAATATGTTATAAATGGCTTTGGTGAGCCGTCCAATATATGCCTACAATACGAACTTTATGATCATCCGATCCAAGCTTTAATAATGATACAAGTTCTTGAGCACCAGAACATATTCCAACAGGGTAAGGGTCTGCACGTAAGTTTATGGTACTCAGCATTTTTCTTAAGACGTCATCAACAATCTTCTTGATGAGGTTTGCATCACTCCTGGAAAACATTTTGATAGGGTTCTGTAGCAAGTAAATGGAAAGAACAACCAAGGAGAAAAATAGGACTGATATTGTTTGGCAGAATTTACAAGAAAAGGGTGATAGCAGATTAGAGAGTGCTACCGCTCTCCCACAACTAACCAGAAAATTCCCTGCCTTCACTACCCCCCCTTACGCCTTACTTATGCCCTCCCGAAACCGCCTAACTAACTTCTCATTATTACAAATAATATCTATAATATTTGTCTATGCTATATTCTTTAGTCACCACCAGCTCACGTAAGAAGTATGCTCCCAAGAATCCCTCCTTATGCCACCTGTCTAATTTTTTCCTTCCTTTTCCTTTGGTATGTAAATCTGATTGGCAGTCTATCATTACCCCCGGGTACAAGAGACACCTTGTCCTCAAGGTGGAAGTGCGGAAATTGCTTAGCAACTAGGCTGGCCGGCTCCCATGAGGCTTCAAACTCTGGCAGTCCCTTCCATTTGATTAAGACTTCAGGATCCAAGTTGGGGTCCCCTTTTGGATGCCGGATGTCTAGGACTGATTCGGGCTCCACCAACCATTCCAGTTCTGGGCTTAGAGCAGCGGGTAGCGGTTGGCAAGGGTTTCCAGGTCCCAAGGAGCGCTTGAGTTGGGATATGTGAAACACCGGATGGATTGATGAAGAAGGAGGCAAGTCCAGCTTGTATGCTACCTGCCCTATACGCTGGACGACTTTGAACGGGCCAAAGAATCGAGGGGAGAGTTTTTCATTGAGCTTCGTGGCCAAGGAATGGTGTCGGTAGGGTCTAAGCTTTACGTATACCAAGTCGCCTTCCTGCAATTGTACATCCCTACAATACCGATCAGCAGTGGCCTTCATTTTAGCTTGGGCGCGAGTCAAGTGCGCCTTTAACTCCTCCAGAATGGCATCCCGCGCTTGTAGTTGTTGTTCCACCGAGGAATTGGGGGTGCTTCCCATACCAAAACGCAATATAGGAGGAGGGTCTCGTCCATATACCGCACGGAACGGGGTAGTTGCAATTGATGAATGGTATGTAGTGTTGTACCAATATTCGGCCCAAGCCAACCATTTGCTCCATGTCTTGGGTTTATCATAGGAGAAACATCGTAGGTAAGTTTCCAGACACCGATTTACCACCTCAGTTTGCCCATCCGTCTGTGGGTGATATGCTGTACTTCTTCTCAAACTGGTTAACTCCCTCCAAAAATGGCTGAGGAAGACTTTATCACGATCGGACACTATGGAACGGGGAAACCCATGTAGGCGTACTATTTCTTGGACAAAAACAGTTGCCACAGAAGTGGCAGTATAAGGGTGCTTGATTGCCATGAAATGAGCATATTTGCTTAACCTGTCTACCACCACAAAAACAGAGTCGTACCCCTGGGACTTTGGCAGACCTTCTATGAAGTCCATAGTAATGTCTTCCCAAATCAGTTGGGGAATGGGGAGTGGTTGCAAAACTCCTGCGGGGGATAAGGCCTGGGTCTTATTCTGTTGACAGATGGCACATTTATTCACAAATTCTTTGTCTTTTTTCATTCTTGCCCAATACAAGTCGGCTGAGATTCGCTTATATGTTCTGAGGAATCCCGAGTGTCCCCCGACTAGGCTTCCATGAAACTCCTGAAGGATGTTAGGGATTAGGCTAGATGCTCGGGGTAAGACGAGTCGTCCTCGATGCAGGAGGCGGCCTTGCTCTATGGAATACTTGGGCTGCGAATCTGGGTCACTAGCAAGATCCCTCTTGATGCGGGACAGGAGTGGGTCAGCATCCACTTGTGCGGCCACAGTCTGGACATCCAATACCACCGGCAGTGTCAAAGCGGTGAACCCCACGTTGTCAGGTCGTCTGGACAATGCATCAGCAGCTTTGTTTTCTAATCCTGGCTTATACTGGATTTCGAAATCATAACCTAATAGCTTGGACAGCCACCTCTGATACTCCTCATGGACAACACGCTGCTCCAAAAGATATCGGAGTGCTCGTTGGTCGGTGCGGACCACGAACCGGCGCCCCAACAAGTAATGCCTCCATTTCTGAATGGCTAGGACTATGGCCATTAATTCTCGCTCGTATACTGATTTATGTCGAGCCCGCTCTGAAAGGGCCTGGCTAAAGTATGCAATTGGTCCATCTCCCTGTGTCAACACCGCCCCCAGACCTGAACCGGAAGCATCTGTCTCGATTATGAAGGTTTTGGAGAAATCAGGTAAGGCTAAAACCGGGAGGGAGATCATTGCTTGCTTGAGTCTAGTATAAGCATACTCGGCTTCCGCATCCCAACAGAAGGCATCCTTGCGGAGTAACCTTGTCAATGGCTGAGCGAGTGACCCATACCCCGTAACAAACCGACGGTAGTAGCCCGTGAGTCCAAGGATTCCTCGTAATTCCTTAAGAGATGTTGGAGAAGGCCACTGAACCATTGCTTCAATCTTGCTAGGATCTGCGGCTACGCCCGAAGCAGACACTAAATGGCCCAGATATTCTATTTGTGATTGAGCAAAGGAACACTTCTTTTGATTCACAAATAGGTTCTCCTTGGTAAGTATCTCGAATACCGTAGACAAATGCTGCACATGAGTTTCTAAATTCTGACTGTAAACTAGGATATCGTCAAAAAAAAACCAGCACAAACCTTCGAAGAAACTGCCGGAATATCTTGTTCATGAGAGATTGGAAGGTCGCTGGGGCATTGGATAACCCGAAGAGCATTACCAGGAACTCATAATGCCCCTCGTGAGTTCGAAAGGCCGTCTTCGGAATATCTTCTTGGCGGACTCGAATCTGATGATATCCTGATTTGAGGTCGAGCTTGGAAAAAATGGTCGCTCCGTGGAGTTCATCTAGCAACTCGTCAATGGCTGGGATGGGAAAACGATCCGGTATGGTGGCTCGGTTGAGAGCCCGATAATCCACACAAAAACGCCAACTTCCATCCTTTTTTTTTTACAAGGAGGACCGGACTGGAGAAAGGGCTAAAACTGGGTTGTATTATGCCGGCCATGAGCATTTCCTTTACCAGTCGCTCAATTTCATTTTTTTGTATATGTGGGTATCTATAAGGTCTGACATTAATTGCAGTGGTTCCTTCTACTAGTCGGATGGCATGGTCTACGTCCCGGGCTGGCGGCAGCCCTTCAAGTAATACAAAGATTGCTTTGTACTTCCTCAACACAGCTTGCACTGCCTCTGGAATGTGCTCCAAAGCAGGTCGGTCTAGGGCAGACATTGTACCCAACTCCACTAACACGCCCTGTCCCTCATGCTTGATATCTCGAATCATGGTCTTAAGGGAGACACACTGTTTGTTTAAGCTGGGGTCGCCTTGTAGTGTCACCAAAGAGTTCTCTAACTTGAATTTCATTGTAAGTTGGTTCCAGTTGACCTCCATGCTACTCAACGTGCTCAGCCATTGCATTCCTAGCACTATATCTGTACTGCCTAGCTCAATGGGGAGAAAATCCTGAACTATGGTCAGCCCCTGCATCACGACGACAATCCCCCTACAGATCCCATTCCCTTTTACTGCCGCTCCCGTGCCCATAATCACCCCATAATTATTGGTATTGACTGTCGGCAATTCTAAGGCAGCAATTAATTCCAAACTAACGAAATTGTGCGTGGCACCACAATCGATCAAGATAGTTACCTCGGTTTCTTTGATGGTCCCTTTCAGCTTCATCGTTCCCGGTGTTGACAGACTCATAACTGAATTTAGTGATAACTCTACCGTTTGTGGAATCTCCGGCGGGTCCATTTCTTCCCTCATTTTCTCGGCATGCGCTCCCTCTTCCTCTTCCTCTTCATCGTCGAAAGCCAACATTACCCGCAGCTCCTTGTTTTTGCAGCGATGGCCAGGGGTGTATTTCTCATCACACTTGAAACATAATCCCTTCGCTCGTCTGGCCGCCCACTCTGCGTCGGTCAGCTTCTTGATCGGCTGCTCTTTACGTTGAACTGAAGGTCGCTCCCCGAGTTGGATTGATCTGAAAATAAAAGCATCTGGAGGCCTCCCGATTTGGGCTGGGGATCCTTTCTCAATGCGTGGACCTCTGATAGCAATATTTTTATCTTCTATCAATTGGGCCAATTCCATCATTGGGCCCAGTCCTTCAGGCCTCATCAGCCTTAATCCAGCCCTTACCTCAGGCTTCAATCCTTTCATGAAGGTGCTTTCTAGAACCTCCTCCGGTAATCTCAACAATGGCGCCGACAGAAGCTCGAAATCGCGTCGGTATTCAGCTACGGTTCCTTGCTGCCTGATCGCCAGAATTTGTTCATGAAGGGTTCCGTTTTGTGTCTTTCGGAAACGACGCAACAGCCGACATTTGAAATCATCCCAGTTTATAAATGGGGCTCTGGATTCTGTCCACTGGTACCAGGATAGAGCCTCTCCGTCTAGGCTGATTCCCGCTGCCATCATCCGTTCTGCTGGTGTCAGCCGATTCACGTGGAAATAGCGCTCTGCCCGGAATACCCATCCGTCCGGATTTTCGCCTGCGAAAATCGGCATTTCGAGTTTTCGGCCTCCCAGCCAGTCCCCTCCAGTCATCTGTGTTGGTTCTGAAATTCCCCATCCTCCTCCCGATACTCCAGGGCCTTCGGGACGACGTCTCGACCGTGCCTCCTGACTCGGAGGTATCTCTGACTGCTCCGGTGTTACTTTTTCCGATCGAGCAGCTTCCTCCGTCATGCTCCCTGACGTATCTCCGACTTCCACCGCCTTCCCAGTAGGTGGTCGAGGATTTGCTAGTAACGTCACCATTTTCTGCGTTTCTTCCACCGCTTGCAGTGCGCGGACCACATTTTGTGCTAGTAGCTCCACTGAATGCTCAATCCCCGGTAACCTCTGTAGCTGCTCCTTCAATCCTCCTAATTCTTGCTCCATAGCATCCAATCTTGTCTCTGTTTTCTTCTGTGCCATTGAGGATCGACGTGCTCTGATACCAAGTTGATAGGGTTCTGTAGCAAGTAAATGGAAAGAACAACCAAGGAGAAAAATAGGACTGATATTGTTTGGCAGAATTTACAAGAAAAGGGTGATAGCAGATTAGAGAGTGCTACCGCTCTCCCACAACTAACCAGAAAATTCCCTGCCTTCACTACCCCCCCTTACGCCTTACTTATGCCCTCCCGAAACCGCCTAACTAACTTCTCATTATTACAAATAATATCTATAATATTTGTCTATGCTATATTCTTTAGTCACCACCAGCTCACGTAAGAAGTATGCTCCCAAGAATCCCTCCTTATGCCACCTGTCTCATTTTTTCCTTCCTTTTCCTTTGGTATGTAAATCTGATTGGCAGTCTATCACATTTTCACAGATAAATCACAAAAGGTAACATTTTCACAGATAAATCAGGAAAGGGATAAAGGAATATCTTATAATAAACCTAAAATGTTGAAGGAAAGGGGGTTTAGCTTATTGTCCCCTACATGTAACAACCTAAGTATTCCGATATTAAGGAAGTAAACTCTTTCAATATACACATGCAGGAGCACACTACTAATTATTAAATTGCATCGAGAGTATTTTTCCTTGTAAATCAATGAACTCAAGTACTCTAGGTTCGTTTACTATCAGACAAAATAAATTCAATGTCGAGAAATAGAGGGAAAAGTAAGAGAGTAACTCAGTATTACCGAATAACGCTTGAATCCCAGCCGGAACAATTCACAACTTCAGTGAGAGCTAACCTCCACCGTTCCATTCTTTGTCTTAGTAGTTCCCTTTCTGTCCTCCGGTAGCGGGCTTTTACGTAATTTCAAGCGATTGCAGCCAACAATCACAAATTCAGTGTGCTAAGTACCCAATCAACTTTGCCCTTTTGATTCCTGATCTCCGAAGGAGTAATGCCATAGAAAACCAGTATGACAATCTGTCCATGAGTTCTCAGGCACTCCATGATCTAGCAAAGCTCGAGGGACACCAACTCTATTCCTAACTCTTTAAACACCAACTCACGTGTCATATTTTCAAATTTCATTGGTAAGTACAATCAATTAATATGACAATGTTTTAAACACTTATCATAAAACAACAACAACTCACATACTACATAAGTTAGTACTCAAAAATTGGAACTAAAATTAGTATCCCTAGCATTTTTCATAAACTAATAATGAAAATTTGAAAGGATTTTTTTTTTTTTTATCGTACCTGAGGATTCTTCCAAACCAGCTTGAGATTGCTAGCAACTAGTTTTCCTTGATAAAAGTTGCTTGGAATGAAAGTCAAAGTTCCAATAGAGCCATCTTAGATTTTTGGAAAGGTATTCATAGCTTCCCGTGAGTCATACAAAACTAAGTTGTAGCAATCTTAGTTTTGGCATCTCCATGAATGCTTTTGTGCTGAAACTAACCTTCTCAAGTCTTTCCACGTCTAGTGCAAGTCCTTTAATGTTTTGAGTTCCCTGTTATAGTAGAGCACTAGATAAGAAAAAGAGACTGCATGTATCGATTAAGATTGAGAATATCATGAGAGAGAATGACTGAGTGAACTAGACAATTAGTGAAGAGTAATTTATAGAAACAACGAGATGCGTACTTTAAAACAAGTGTGCATTTTGTTTTCAAATGAGCAATTCTTTTGTTCCAGTTCAGACATTCTTACATTTTCGAAAAAGTAAAAAATGAAGAAAAATATTTCAAGGAATATGCTAGGACACCAGTTCTAATCCCAACTTTAATTGATAGATGCAATCTTTTAATTTTAATTGATATGACAATTATTTAAAGACTTATCAATTAAACAATGACAATTCATATATCATGTAAGTTGGTGTTCAGAAGTTAGGATTAAAATTGGTGTCCCTATCATTATTCATATCTAAAGGCTAGACATCCATTTTTTCCCTGTTCTGTCATTTGTACATAACCAAACAGTTGTATATGAAGTAAGTTTCTTACCATCTCATCTGTTAATACCACTGACGCATCTTCAAGAGACCATAATCTACTCCGTTCTCCAGGTCAGTTGGTTAATTTTTCTGCAACAATAGCGCTTCCCATGTCTCGAAGCAAATCGTGCATCATAATCTTGTTTCTCTCGGTTACAGTTATAAGGCAACATTCTAGGAGATGTCGAGGTCCAGTTTCTGCATAAAGACCACATCTGTCCAAAATTTCTTGAACACAGTTCATGTCCATGCCAATAAAGAAACAAGATATATCAAGGAATATGTCCTTCACTGTATCATCCCTTAATCCATCGAAACTTATTCTGAGCTTTTCCTGAACATTCTTATGTGGAATCTTTTTCAATTTCTCTAATATACTTATCCACTCTGACGTGCTCCTGCTATTAAGGTGTGACCCTAAATCCGTAAGAGGTAATGGCAGACCTCCACAATAATTTACTACACTCTTTGAAATCTCAATGTATTCTTCATTTGGTTTTCTATCCCCAAAGGTGTGCAAACTAAAGAGCTCAAGAGATTCGATGTCTGTTCATTTCCAGAACCATTTATTCAGCATCCATCTTAAGCCTTTCAGCCCTTTCAGTAACTTTTGATATTTTGTTGTTATAATAATTATGCTACTTGGACCAAACCAATCATGGCTTCAGGCTAAGGCGTTTGATTGGTCCTTGTGATCCACATCATCAACTCTTTTTTTTTATTGCCTGGATTTCTTTATCAACACTATCTACTTGATCTATGTTCTTCTTCAAGATATGAAATAGTAGCTGTTTTTGCAAATGAACCTGATGATGTTGTTCATCCCATAGATCCTGATGCTATCTAACATTCTCAAGAAAACTTCTATTGCTTTCAAATTGAGAATGAACATGTTATTATAACTTTGACAACGGTTGTCTTTCCCACTCCAGCCATGCCGCATATGCCTACAACACGAACTTTATGATAATCTAATTTAAGCTTTAACGATCGAAGTTCTTGAGCACAAGAATATATTCCCACAGGGTAGAGGGCTACATGTAAGTTCGTGGTACTGGGTGTTTTTCTCAAGACGTCATCAACGATCGCCTTAATCAGTTCTGCTTCATTCCTGGAAAACATTTTCACAGCTTAATCAAGATTCATTTTACCAGTATATCATTCAATAGTCTAGGATCAATTTACAAACACAGGAGAGGACTAATAAGAGAGAGTGAGAGAGGGAGAGAGAGAATCTGAATTACCGAATAAAATTTGACTCCCAGCCGGAACAGTTTGCAACTTCGGTGAGAGCTAACTTCCACCGCTCTAACTTTACTTCTTGATGCCACTTTAATCCTTTTACTTTCTTCTTTGACTCATTTATATCCGAGCCTGACCAGAACAATCGCTCTTCAACATTCAAAAGCGCCGCAGCAACTTTACCGGTCTGTTTCCTAATCTCCCAAGGATCAACGCCGTAGAATATCGGGATGACAATCCGTTCCGGAGTTCTCCGGCACTCCACGATCTTGCAGAGCACCTCAAGGCCCCAGGCGGAATCCACGTAATTACCAGACAAAACAACGACGGAGATGGCAGACCCCTCGATCGCTCGCCGGAGCTCGTTGCTGACAGGTTCACCTCTCGGAAGTTCCTCGTCGTTGATGAAGGCGTTGATTCCGGCTCCGATCAAAGCGGTGTCGAGGTGGCCGGTGAATGTATTGCTGGTGTCCTCGCCTCTGAAACTCAAGAACACGTCGTATTCCCTTTTCTTCATCGCAGGTCTCATGGCCGAGAAGCGCTCGACGAAGGCCAGGGCCTTGCGCCTGAGGCGGAGATCGGACTGCGATAACGGCAAGATTTCGTCGTCTGTTGGGGTATCAGCCGTTGTAGATTTGGGGAAAGCAGGACTAGACCTGGACAGAATAGCTGTGTGCGAGAAGTAAATTCCATGGATTTGGCTATACATCTTCTCCGACTACTGTTGGCTTAATTTAGTGGCCGATGAACTTCTGTCGCCGGTGGTTGGATGATCGCCAACTTGTAATTGGTAAAGCTGAACATGAATTAGGATAAATTACTTTTTATTCTTTTCTTGTCACAAAATACCCTTTTAAATTAATTTATATTATTCCTTGCCCTCAAAATTTGAACGGTTACAAATTTACCGTTTAGTTAAATTTTTTTCATTTACAATAGGGATTTGAATGTTAAATATGTAATTACCAAATTATTCTTATATATATATATATTTTGGAAATTCTGAAATCAATATTAACCAAGGATTAAAAATTCAATTATTAAAATGTTCAAAAAAAAAAAAAACTTTATTTTAACCCCCCTTTTAACTTTAGCACATTTATATGTTGTCCATTTAAAACTATTATGACACCAGTTTAAATAATAAAAAATAACTTGTACTAAAATCTTTATTATTAAAGAAAATAACCTTTGAAATCCATCAAAATTCATGAAATCTGAATATTCATGATTAGTTTGAAGCACACGACAAACCTGAAAGTCGATAGTCAGCAGTATTTCATTACAGGCTTAAAATTACATACTAGATATGAACAAACATTCCAAAAACAGAGGCAGTGCGTGGGCAAAATCTTCTCGTCCAATAAAAGAGAAACAACCTTGCACTCCATCCACAGGCCATTTATAGTGTTTACAAATTTGTAGATAAGAGAGCTTCAAAAGTGTTTACATACATACCTTGTACAACATGCCCCCAAAACTAGTGTGAAACAAAATTAAAGTTGGGAAACTAGCTCAGACTTGGGCAACCACATTTGCTGGAAAGAACCAAGAGAAGCCAATTTACTCCGACCTATCCGAACACTGGAAATATAGGATGTCAACACAAGTTCTGAGAAGTTGAAACTGCATGAACATGTTATAAAAGGGACAACCTTACCTTTTCTTTTCTTTTCTTTTCTTTTTCTTTTTTTTTTTTTTTTTGTGCTCGTTTTAAAAATGGATAGGTAGTACGTACAAGAATATGGTGATTAACGCTTGAAAGGAAGACACAAGAAAATAAGTCCCTGCCTAAATCGCCTTACCATTGCATTAACCTTGCCAGGACTTTTTTAAATCTGGCAACTTGCAGAGATTCCCAAGTATGAATAACAAAACTTCAGAAATTTCTAATTGAGAATAACGTATTTTCCGTATCATTACAAATCAGTTCTAACATTAACTAGATATATGATCAGTTCAAAAAAACTAGCAGTCTAACACTAACAGATGTCAGAGAAGAAATGGCGGGAAGAGTACTCAGCACATCATAAATTTTTTAACATCCTCATGTGCCGTCGCGTGCCTTTCTGTCTGTTTTAATTGGCAAATGTAATAGATAAGGTGAAGTGGGACAAATTCAAAGGTTAGCATGGTATTAAACCGATCACAAGAATACCAGTTACAAAGCGGGAGAGTTTTCAAAGTCTAGAGGCAAAGTGTTAATGGGCATAAAATTTTGGCTAAAATGAGTATATCTTAGAAAAAATATCCAAGCTGCAGGCAAGAAGTACCAGCTAAGAAAGGATGCATGAGAAATTTATAGAGAGAAAAAATAGCAGTTTCACCTGTTCAACATTTTTTTGTACCAAGCTCCAGTTTCTTGTCATTGCCTTTCTACTGCCTATGCACTCTTGGCCTTAGATGTCAAGGTCATGCCCGCTGTGCGTGCAAGATCCGTGACTGCCATTGAGTGCGCATGGAGCCTTGGTCATGGACCTTGCAAGTGTCGAATAGCAGAAACACCCCTGTCTTCTTCACCATATAATATTCTCCAAAATCTCAACTTTGTCTCCGCCCTTCAGCTTTAACTCATCATTTGAGACAAGGCCTTACCAAAGATGACCTTCACAAGCTGCACCATGGTGGGATAATGCAATTAGATCGAACACAAAACTTTTCCTTTGTGTTTTGTTGACCACTGAAACACTTGGAAATGCTGAGAAGTTTAGGAGAATATGAATAGACAATACGCACTAGGCAGCCCTTCAAACTACTGGCTCCCAATAGAGGCACTTCAAAAGTTATGGAAGAACCACTGGCAACATGAGTGAACCATCCAGGAATATCATCATCATGGAGAAAAAGACTACTAAATTTAGTTGTAGTCGATACCTACAGTATGAGGAGCATGATGTGTATGAGCAAACATGCATAAATTTTATGAATGAAGTGGTGACTTATTTTATAGCTGGAGTGGTGATAGGGGATGAGAGAGAGATAGAGAGAGAGCAAGATATATACCTGTAAGAAGCTCCCCTTTGCAGTAGTAACAATACTCTTCTTATTTTCCTATTGCAGTGATACAGACTCCAATAATTTATCCAAGCCTGGGATAGCAACAAGTTCATGGCAATTTGCAAGTTCCAAAATAACCAACTTTGACATTTCTGACATATTGGGCATTGTCTTCAGTGCTTTGCAATTTGCTGCATAGAGCGCTTTTAAACTTGTTGGCAGAACAAGAATTGATTGGAGCAGTTTACAATTATTTAGGGACAGGCTTCTAAGCCTACAAAGACCTTTAAGATTCGCGGGTAAGAAGTGAGAACTATTGTTGTCCAGTCTTAAAGTCGTTAAAGAAGACAGACCACCAAGGTCTTTAGGAAGTGCATCATCTTTTAAATTGCAGTCCATGAGAGATAATGTTGTTAAGGACTACAAGCCTCGCAAGGAAGGAGGTAAGAGACTCGAAGTTTTGAATTCTTTCCTGATGTTATCAAATGCTACCAAAAGCGGAAAGGCCCCAGGATACCTGGTGATGCACTCAAGCCACATAAAGATAAATCCGTGAGGCTCGCCAGCTGTTCTATTGTCTGGGGTAGTGCTCTTATCCCAGTGTCGTCTGCACGAAGAATCTCCAACGATACCATCTCCCCCACATCTTCACTCAAATTATCGAGCATTGAACAGCCAGAAAGAATAAGAGTTTTGAGTGATTTCCAATTGTAAAAATCCAGGGGAAGCTTCTTAAGGTTTTTGCAGCCTTTCAAGTTTACCAAATAGAGCCCGTCAAGATTTCCAATTGAATGGTCAACCTCATACAATCTCTTACAATATTTGAGTTTTAATTGCCTGAGATTAGGCAGGTATGAAAAATCAGGCGTTCGGGTTAAATAGTTCGAATGACTGAGATTAAGGATCTTCAGCCTCACTAGCAACTGTAAAAGACCAAAATAATAATAATAATAATAGAAATATTATATACTGCTGAGAGCAATATGCTTGTTTTCCACATTATCTATGTATATTGATGTATTACGTATGTACAATACGAAAATAAAGCATTTCATTGGTTGATACAAAAAACTAATAACAAAAATTTGAAAGGAATGTTATTCTCTCATACCTGAGGATCCTTCCAAACCTGCCTGAGATTGCTATGTTTCAAATTGATAGCAACTAGATTTCTTTGAAAAAAGTTGCTTGGGATGACATCCAAAAGGAATCCTTTCCAACAAAGCCATCTTAGCTTTTTGGAAAGATGTTCGTAGCTTCCAGTGAGTTCTACAAAATTAAGTTGTAGCAACCTTAGACTCTTCATCTCCTTAAATGCTTCTGCACTGAAACTAACCTTCTTGATTCCTTCCATGTCTAGAGCAAGTCCTTCAATATTTCCAGTTCCCTGTTATAATTGAGGACTAGATAACGAAAAGAGGCTGCATGACGATATCATAAAAGAAAATGACTGGGTGAGAATGATTAGTGAAGGCCGTTTAGTAATATATAGAAACGATGAGATGCAAGCTTAAAACGTGTGTATATATATATCTTTCAAATCATGAGAGATACATCAAGATCAAAAGAGAAGTTCATTTTTATGTCTCCTAGTCCCTTGCATATCGTCGGGGCAAAGCAATATGCATTTATACCATCCTAGGCCTTTATCTTAGCTTATTGTTCTCATAAAACAAATGGTGTTTAATGATTTTTTAAGAACAAACGCAAAAAATGAAAAGATGAAAAATAACAAACTTAAATGAAAAAAAATTACAGATAGATTAACTGACCTTTTTTGTGTGTGTATGTGGGTATGTAATGAAATATATTTACACACATATATATGATATATTTGTGAATATGCATATGGGTGCATTTGTGAATAAATGGATTTATATGTGTATATAGATGCACATATACATATGCGTATATCTATCTGCATGGGTGTATGTGCGTATCTTTTCAGTGTTTTGTGCAAAGTCTACATACATATATACACAGATGAAGTCATGAACATGATGTGTTCCTGTAACAAAAAATTTACGTGTATTTTGTTTTTAAGTCTACATACATTTTTTTTTTCCTATCAACAAAAAATTTTCAGAAATCTGTTAAATTTTCCAAAACAAAATGATGAAAAACATTTCAAAGATCAGACGTCCCTTCTTTGTTTTTTTTTTTTTTTTTTTTTGGTTATTTGTACATAAAACTACAGTTATATGTTTAGAAAGTTTCTTACCGTCTCATCTGTCAATATCTCAGTTACATCTTCAGGAAACCACAATCTACTCCGTTCCTCAGGTCTGTTAGTCAAATTTTCGTCAACAATTGCTCTTCCCTTGTCTCGAAGCAAATCGTGCATCATGATCTTGTTCCTCTCGCTTACGGTTATAAGGCATTGTTCAAGGAGGCGCTGAAGCCCAATTTCTGCGAAAAGACCACAGCCGTCCAGAATATCTTGAACATAGTTCATGTCCATACCAATAAAGAAACAAGAGATATCAAGGAATATGGCCTTCACTGTATCATCCCTGAGTCCATAGAAACTTATTCTGAGCTTTTCCTGAACATCCTCATGTGGAATCTTTTTCAGTTTCTCTAATTCACTTATCCACTCGGACGTGCTCCTGCTACTAAGGTGTGACCCTAAAACCGTAAGAGCTAATGGCAGACCTCCACAATAATGTACTACACTCTTTGAAAGCTCCATGTATTCTTCGTCTGGTTTTCTTTTCCCAAAGGCGTGGCAAACTAAAGAGCTCAAGAGATTCAATGTCGTTCATTTCCGGAACCATATATTCAGCATCCATTTTAAGCCCCTTCAGTAACTTCTGATCTCTTGTTGTTATAATAATTATGCTACTTGGACCAAACCAATCACGACTTCCGGCTAAGGTGTTTAATTGGTCCCTATGATCCACATCATCAAAAACGACAAATACCTTTTTGCCACTAAGTCTGTCTTTTGTAACCTGGATTCCTTGATGAACACTATATACTTCATCTACTTTCTTCTTCAAGATATGAAATAGAAGCTGTTTCTGCAAATGAACCCGATGATGTTTTTGATCCCAGTTCTGGTAACATTCCCAAGAAAACTTCTATTGCTTCCAAATCGAGAATAAAATTTGTTATAAATGGCTTTGGCAACAGTTGTCTTGCCCATTCCAGGTATCCCATATATGCCTACAATTCAAACTTTTTGATCATCGAATTCAAGGTTTGACAATGATATAAGTTCTTGAGCACGAGAATCTATTCCAACAGGATAGGAAGCTACATGTAAGTTAGTGGTACTAAGTGTTATTCTTAAGATGACATCTACGATTGCCTTGACGAGTTCTGCTTCATTCCTGGAAAAAAATTTTCACAGCTAAATCAAGATTCATTTTACAAGTATACAAAAATCGAACGGGATAAAGGAATGACTTCCAATGACCAGACACTTTAGAGCCAAAAGGTTTAGTGCATTATCCCCTGCATGTAACACCTAATAATTAAAATACCAAGGAATGAAATTCATTATATATACAAGCACACGGCATTATCTAAGATCAGCTTATAAATTCACGAGAGGACTAATGATTAGTGGGGATGCTAAACTTTGTATTTCAAACATTTCCTTAAAGGACACTGTTGGGGACATATTTCTTGTCGAACTCAGATCCATTGTCCCCATTTCTCAGTCTGGTATTATTGGCTATCACTCGAAATGCAACTACTTTAATATTAAAAAAATTTAAGCAATTAATTTAAGTGTCAAAGTATAATTGGAGGATCCGGACTCTGTGTCTAGGTAGGGCAAACATGGTGTTTGGAAGGAATAGGGGGAACTTTTAGAGCCTTTTTCCCAATTAAAGTCCTATCTAATTAAAAATAAGGTATCAATCTAGTCAAGTTATGAACATTAATTTATAAAAAAAAAAAAACCCGGAAATCTTTCTTAAAGAAGTGTCCAAAACTGATGTTGGACTGTTTGTGGAACTGGAAATGAGCACAATTAAAAGCATTCCCTAGGACGACCACGACCACGACCACGACCACGACGAAAAAGATAAAGCAAAAAAAAAATCAGCGTTGCAAATAATTTATTCTAGTTTTGCTCATGTATGCTATGGTCAATATCAAGAAATAGAAGGAAAAAAAAAATTTGGAAAGTAAATCAGTATTACCGAGTAACGTTTGAATCCCAGCCTCTATAATTTGCAACTCGGGTAAGAGCTGAATTCCACCGCTTTAAGTCTCGTCTATAAGCTTCCTTGAACTCGAACTCATTTCTATCTGAGTGTGATCGGAACGATCGCTCTTCGAGGCTCATAAGTGCCGCAACAACCTTATCAGTCTGTTTCCTGACCTCGGAAGGCTCAACGCCGTAGAAAATTGGGAAGACTATCTGTCCAAGAGTTCTCTTGCAGTCCATGATCTTGCAGAGCTCCTCAAGGCACCAGGAAGAACCAGCGTAGTTACTAGACAAAACTGCAAGGGAGATAGCGGACCCTTCGATTGCTCGCCTGAGCTCCTCGCTAATAGCTTCGCCTCTCGGAAGTTCCTCGTTGTCGATGAAGGTGTTGATTCCGGCTTCGATCAAGGCGGAGTAGAGGTGGCTGGTGAATGTGTTGCGCCTGTCATCGCCCCTGAAGCTCAAGAACACGTCGTATTTTGTATTCTTTCTGACAGATCTTTAACTAAGCTCTCCCAGATGGGTCGGTTTATCCGTCCACGTTTGGGAGGTGATGACCTTGCCTCAGTTGGAGATCCCGGGAAAGAACGAGTAGGACCAGGCAACCTCGCTGAGTACTCATCAGCCTCAGGGCCGACATAGTCGTCGAATGCTTCGTCGTCTGTTGTGGTAGCAGTCGTTGGAGATTCCGGGAAATCAAAAGTACGACAAGTCGGAATCGCTGAGAACTCATCAACCTGGGGGTCCAAAGAGTCAACATCTGCTTCGTCTTCTGTTGTGGTATCAGTCGTTGGAGATACTGTCAAAGCAGGACCAGACAGAATCGCTGTGTGAGAGAAACAAATTCCTTGGATTTGACTAAACATCTTCTCTCAGTATTGTTGACTATGGCGACTGATGCTGATAACTTCTCTCGACGGTTGGATGATCGCCGATCACCGCATACTTGTAATTGGTAGCATATAAACATTTTTATATAGTTAAAAAGCCGAAATTGCATTTTGTGGTTGATCTATCCACCCGACGAGGGAGACCTGTCGGTCAATTGCTTTGCGAAGCCGCTGCCACCCACAAAGAAGTCGCACCGTTGCGTCGGAGAACGGTACCGTCCGTGGGCGATCTAGCGATCCGAGGCATCGCGATTTTCTCCTCCCTTGTGCTGGCGACGTCGACTGCGTCGGCGACGGGAACGTGAGCTTCCCAACCGGCGGGGACTCGGAGTAGAAGAGAGATGAGAGGCAGAAGAGAGACAAGTGATAAATTGGGAACTTTGGTAGTCTAGTCAAACATGCATGCAAAGTGAGCGCTTCGTGTCAATATTATCTTTTGAGGATGCTACGTTGCGTGTCGTGAAGGTGAAACATAAATTTTTCAGAAAGCGGATGCTAAAAAGTGGGGGTTTGTTTGATATGCCCATCTAATTGAATATAATTTATAAATTAAGTTAATTTATTTAAATTAATTTTAATTTAATAAGGTTTATTTTTATTTTTATTTTTTATTTTTTTATTATTTTATTATTATTCTTAATACAAATTATTCTATTTTTATAATTTTTAATACAAGTTAAGTTAACCTAAATTAAAACTAAATATTTGATTTAATTTAATTTTAAAATTAAATTAAACTAAATTAATGAACCAAATACATATTTAATATTTAAAAAAAATAACTTGGCCAAAAAAAAAAAACTTGTATAAATTCTAAGGTTTTCTTTGTCTAAGAAAAAAATTATAAACCTCCATTTATTTCCAGTATTGTATTTATATTTTACTTAAATACAATGTAATTTTCATCTAAATATAAAAATATTAAATTCAAATATCAATCACATTATATTTTAAATTCAATACAATCACTATTCATTATTTTATTTTTCCTATCATTTTTATTAATCACATCATATATTTTCTTTCTCTCTCCTTTATTGTCTCTCTATTTTTACCCATCACATCACATATTCATTATTTAAATACAATTCAAATACTTTTTACTCAAATACATATTACATTCAAATGTAATGTAAATATTCATTATAAATTATATTTTATTGTCTCTCTAAATAAAATAATCTAATTTAAATACTTTATTGTGTCTCTATTTTTATCCATTACATCACACATTCATTATTTAAATACAATTTAAATCCTTTTTACTTAAATATATATTACATTCAAATATAATATAAATATTTTTCCTTCAAATATAAATTATATTTAATTTATTATATTTAAACATAATATAAATATAATTAGTTTATCAAACCAAGTCTAAGGTTTTTTTTATCTTCAATTATAAACACAATCACTTTGATTAAATTATTTCTTTTTTTCCTCAAAAAAAATTATTCTTTTTTAATGTAAATAATGTCTATATCATCTTTACATAGCAATGTGGCGGAAGATATTTTTATTTTTTTTGTTAAAGGTGAACTTTATAACGAAACCAATAACAACCATAGGCCAAACAAAGAGCAGAGCCAACAAACTAGGAAACAAAGCTCCAAACCAGGTCCACAAAGCGCAGAGGAAGAAAGCTAGAAAGCCTGCCATCCGACAACAACAAAGGCCAAACAACTAACTAGCAGACGAAATTGTTGATTCATATGTTTGGAACAAGCCAAATGCTCGAATAATTAATGCTTGTTCATTTATTTATTTTGATATTCAAGACTTCATCAGGGAACACCTAAAAGCAGTAATAATGTTGGGGCCTAGGAATAACCAAAAAAGAGCACAGGCCTAAGCAACCAGTTAACTAATTAGGTAAGGAATAAAGAACAAATCTTTCTGAACTTTCTAAATCCTTGATTAGAGCCTATTCTGCCACCCGGTCAGTGTAGAGTTCCGAGATCTTAGGAACGTACCAAACTTTGCTGTTGCGAAAGGCTTTTAAGTTCTTATACAATTAACAAAATGCTCTAGACTGGCTTTCATAGGTTATTAACATCTTTGCCACTTGCTTGTTGAAGCAGTCAACAATCTCAATTCAGTTTTTTTGCCAATCGAAACAATCCCAATAAAGCAGGGACTTACCCTTCACCAACATCGAGGGGGTTAAATTTTTTGACCCTTAATGTCTAAAAGCATCCCATAAGCATTGCGGAACATAAACAAAATAGAAGCTCCATGCGGTTTAGTTTTGATTACTGTAACATTTTTCCAAAGCCTTTGATGTCAAAGATACGGGAGCTCAGTTAGGACCCGTTTAAGATTCCTCTGAAGATGTTGATTTGGCAACTGATCTCGAAATTACACAAGGTATAATATTTGATTTTCAATGGTTTCCAATTATCTTTTCAACAAAACGAACTTCCCAAAAAATTTCTTTTCTCCAAATATTCCTCAGCTTAACACAAAACTCCGAACCTATTTTACCAAATCTTACTCTCCGAGAAATATGTACCATCCCCTTTTGACACTTCGCAACTGTTATGGAAGACTTCCCAGAAAAAACTACTGTCCAAAAGCGTTTGGTACAGCTCTTTTAGCACAAAACCAGTGCTCAGTATTGTAGAAAAACCTTTTTTCTAGTGTTTGTGATTGAAAGCTTCTTTCAAATTTCATATTTCAATTCCTTTGGAAAAGAACTGGCCATCCATAAGAAGATCGAAGTTAAAAAGGATGTCCTATTTATGATCAAGAACATTATTTCAACCACCTAGTTTCATCAAAACCAGTTCAACGAGCTAATTTTCTTTTCCCCATGCACGACCTTATCAACGATTTCGCAAAGTTTGCATCAAGAGAATTTTGTCTAAGGTTGGATGACAAAACTCATATATTCTTCCGGGAAAGACACCATTTGTCCACGAACTTCAAAAAAGACTCCCCATTTGCCTTGGCAAGTGATATCAGAAGCAAAAACCAGAAAGCTTTCAGAAAGAAGCAAAACTTATCGTTGGGAAACACTTGAAAAGTATCAGCTCTGCCTTAGAATTTGGTTAAGTTACTGTTTTCTTGAAAGAATTGGAGACGACTGTTATTCCAATTTCCATTCTTAGTCAGGATCCGATGAATGTGCGCATAAACACGGGGATTAGGGGTTTTTTTTTTTTTTTTTAACAATTTGAGAGAGACCCAATATAGAACTTTTGAATTACCTACTTAACCAATAACTCTACGCAAAGCGTGCCACAAAAATATCTGGAACTACGGGACAATAAACTATACTAATGTGCAAAAACTTTGCTACAGCATAGGACAATGAAGCTGTATATTTTAGAAACAAATATGGCACGGTATAAATTAGAACAATCTCGTCTATCTAATACTACACAAGCTTTAAGCAGCCTCAAAAAATTCTCGCGAAGGTTGGTGCAGAGCACACGGTAAACCTGAAAGTCGATAGTTAAAAATATTTGGTTCATTAGACGCTAAAAATAAGTAAACTAATTACATGGCCTTTAGTTATAAACAAACATAACAGAAATATAGATGCGGGCCATCAGCCAAATCTTCTCATCCAAGAAAAGATACCTTACATTCCATCTAAGGGCATTTTCTCTGGATGTAGGAAGCCCCATGCTCTTCATACCTGTCAAGTTCACAAAAATTTGTCGTTATGAGAGCTTCAAATATGTTTGTTATCACATCAAACAACTTCATAAACATGATCTATAATGTGGTGGGGACCCCATGCTCCCAGTAGCCCAGTCCAAAACCACTGAGATAAGAGGAGTTGGGACTTACTCAGACTTGGAGAACCACATTTGCTGGAACGAACCAAGAGAAGCCAGTATACTCCCACCTATCCAAACACTGAGAAATAAAGAACGTAAACATGAGTTTTGGGAGGTAGAAATTGCATGAGCGCAATATCAAAGCCTTTCTATTTAGGGTTCATATGAAAAATGAGTAGCAGATAAAGACAGGCACAAGAAAATAGTGCTTAAAACTTTGAAGGATGACTGAAGAAAATGTGTCCTACCTAAATCGCCGTTCTGTTGCATTTCCACTTGCCAAGACTTTAACTCTAGCAGCTTGCGGAGATTCCTAAGTATTGAATAACAATGCTTCAGTATTATCTATTTGTGAATAACGTATATATGGTAAGCAGTTCTAACATTAACTAGAAATATGATTAGTTTAAATCATATGACAGAGCTCTACAACATGAGATAATCACCATCAATGAAGATGGTTTGTAACATATCACGTAAACGTATGGTGCTTGATGCTTATTATGAGTTATGCTACAAACATTTACGAGGGTCAATGAATGAACAACAAAATATCAGCATCCATATGCTTGGAGGGATGGAAGATAGTGCTTGACCGAAGAGAAGTACCTCTAGCAAATCTTTCTCAAGGCGTTCTTTCAACTGTTGCATTGAGGCTGTGCCACCAGCAAGCTGTAGAGAAGAGAAAACAGTAATGTCAAATCTGTTCCATATGGCACCTGCTGAAAATTTCATGAGTTCAAGAAAATTCATAAAACATATTTATTTCAATTTTATGAAATTGATTCAAATAAACATTAAATATGAGCAAAATCTAGATGATTCTCTTATAAAAGTAGTAGAGCCATTTAGTTAACTACACTACAATAGAAATCTACTTATTACAACAAACTTTTAACGAGTCAAGCCAATGGAGACGATAAAATGACAGTGCATGAACTTTACCAATATGCTACTGAATAGCTCTCTACGAATATCCACATCACACTTATTGATACTCTCTATAACCTGATAAGCAAAGGGGAAAAAAATTAACCGTGACAATTTAAAAGGTTAAACTTCCGCAAACAACTAAAACGAGCCATGGAATTTACCATTTGTGGCAACCCACGAACAGAAGGAGCAATTTCTGCAAAACTCTCCATACCAGGAATAGTCTGGCGTATACATTAAACACAACTTAATTCATAAAATTACCGGGAAAAACAAAAAAGGACAGGAGAAGAGAAGAGAAGATAAGATAAGAAGAAACATCCAGAAAAAAATATATATTTATATATACACACGAAAATCTGGAACTTAGTCGATTTAAGACCAGCACCTGAGCCAGGGATGGGTTAAACAGCACGTCAGGTATCTTGAATCTATCAGCTCCAATTTCAATTGTCCTGCATCATACATTAATAATAAAAATGAATTTCACATGCAAATCAAAGCCATCTAATCACATAGTCAATAGTCCTTGGGACGTCAAAAGGTCAGTACTCACAAAGGGGTAACGTATTAAAATAATCCAGCAATTAAAAAGTGCAAAATTAAAGCAGGAACGGTAACCTGATAACTGTTTTTTCTAAGATATAATAGGACTTACTGGCCATCTGGAAGTTCATATGGGGTCATTGGAATATTTGAATATGCGGTTTCTGTGGCCAAACAAAAGAACTATTAGAATTTCAGTATGATTAAACTTTCTTGTGTCGGAGATAGAAAATTTCCTAATAGGGACAACTTTGGCAAGGAAATGCATGGAATTATAGAAATGTTCAAGTAAATATAACTATTAACAGTAAAGTAATAACCCCTTCCCTCCCTCCCTGAATCAATATAAAGAAGATGGGAGAATACGGACCATCATATGGAGTATCTGGGGCTCGGCACACACATTCCTTGATATCACTAGCAATAACTCTCTGTAGAAAAAGAAAACTAAGCAAAATTATAGAAACAAAATGAAATAAAATTACCCGCTAAGAAATATTGTGATCAGTCACGGACCTGGGAATAAAGTTTGTAGCTTTCTGTTGTATTCGGAAAATCAACATCAACTGTCTGTAACATTCAGTTAAACAAACATAAGATAGGAAGATCAGAGTACTACGCAATAAAAGATAAAAGCGCTATCTGCACAAACTCCCAAAAAAAAATAATATAATTAAAACTAACATGTGTATATGAATATATTACCTGAAAGTCTCCGGGTCGTATTTCCTTTCTCTTGAAAGCGTATCTAGGTTTGATCTATAAGAAATGCATTAGAAAATAAGTTGCATAAAAATAAACGAAGAAAATCAGAAACTAACAAAATCACACAATTCATTCCCATTGAGAGTAATCACTTACCGTAATACCTTTGCTCTCCAAACTTTTAATCAAGCAATCAGTAAGAAATTCTCCTCCAATAGGAGAAGATAAAACAGCCTGTTGTTGAAAAAAAAAAAAAACAACAGGAATATTCAGAAGACATCAGACATATCAAAGTTTGGGAAGCATGATTCTCATTGCTCAACTAATTTATTTTTTTCAATAAACCTGACTGATAGTGAGGTATACCTCCTAATACTTGTAAACTCATATATGCTCATAAAATGATAATTAAAAAAAAAAAAAAAAGGATCTGCGACTTGATGGTGCTAAGAAAATACCTTTTGAAGGACATAACCATCATGAACTGGAGCAACTGTAGTTGATCCTCCACCACTAGAAAAATTTAGGATTGCAGATGATTTAACATATATTAGCATTGCATTCATGAAGAGAGGGGGGGAGGGGGTGGAGTGTGGTGATGAATATATTACTAAAAAACCACAAGATGAAAGAAGGAAAACTCATCAAACTTAAAAGGATCTTACAACAAACTCAGAGTAATCCAATAAAAATAAGAATTGAAACAACCATAGATGGTGAAAATCATGTAACATCCTACCTATCAACAACTAATGAAGTAGCACGTCCTGATGCAAAAGATGTCAAAACCTGGACCAGAAAAAGATCTTAGTTAGTGACCAAATAAAATTGTAAAGCTAGAACGAACGAACAATAATCCAAAAAAGCCATGTACTCGAAACTAAAATCAAGGAATGGCTAGAGTAATGGCATACAGCATTCTTCGCCAAAAACAAGGCAGGAACCTTGTATTTTTCAAACATTAGCTCTGCTGCCCTGTCAGATACAAAACCAATTCCTTAAGATTTTATAAAACTAAACTCAAATTAATGTAAATCAGCAAAAGAAAAGTTAAACAGAGTCAGATTACCTTTCTCTTTGCTGTTGAGTGTTTGAAGATGGTTCGGCAAGTAGCATTGGGTGCTCTTTGGGATCAATCAGTAGACACTCCCTGAAAAAAAAATAAAAAAATAATTGCAGAGAGGGAGAGAGAAAGTCAAACACTTAGAAGAAAAAAATTAATTATTAAGCGGAAAATTTTTTTCAGTTGGGGCAGACAAGGCATTCACAGAATATATAATTCGGTTCAGATCATTCAGAAACCAGCTAAAGCCACATGATAGCATCATTCTATTAATTCAAAGCTCAGTCCTATACAACCTAATGTCAGATCAATTCCGAGAAAAGATGGCCCACTATGTTACTATCTCAATTGTCACAGAGAGAGAGAGAGAGAGAACCATGATGATAAAACACATAGAAGCCACACCAAAACAAAAATAAATATGGTGTGTAACCACAAATTATGATGGTTTTTCGGAGTTTCAACCACATGTCTAACTCAAATTACCTGACATAGGGAAAAAGAAGGAGAAAACAAAATGCACCATAATAAACACCATATAAGAGTCAGTAGTAACCTGAAAGCATGGTCCCATATGCTGTCAACAAGATCCCAGTCAGCAACAATTCCATCCTTCATAGGTGAAAGCACCTGATATAACAGCAAACTATGGTAAAAGACCATAGAACAAGGAAAAAATTTGCAAGCACGCCAAAAGGGGGAAAAAGAAGTAAAAAAATAAAGTACAAACTGACCTCCATATGATCCCGGCGAAATCCTAAATTTTGAGATCCTACATATAGTTTCCGATTTCCCTTGGGTTTCTCTGCATTGTTTTTAGATTCTACAGCAGACCCAGAATTCTTTTCAGCATTTGCAGAGTCATCAACTTCCATTTGATCAATAGATCCAACAACCTTACAATATTAAAACAGGTCCTTATTAGCTTTAAATTCACATACATGCCCCAATTATAAAAAATCAAAAATGAAAACAAAATAAAACAAACGGCAATCTTTTTATAAAGAGAATTTACCAGAACTGAAGTTCTGGAATTACAAAATATGGTTTCTTAACATGCAGCCGAATTATCACGCTGCCATATAAAATAGGCAAAAGAAAATTTTCAAAGCTTTAATGTTTAACTTAAAAGTTCACTTTGAGTGTAAAAGTCAAACATATTGAAATAACAACAATCTTTGGTGCAATTCACCATAATTATTATTTCTTCCATTGAATTATTCTTTCCTCTTTCTTTCTTGTTTTCGTTGGACACCCTGTCCTCCTTACCTTGTGCTTCATTATTCTTTTCAACTTAAGCAGTGTTTCTTTTCAAATAAGCACACACACATTGAACATTAAAAGAAGAATTAGCACCCAAAAAAAAAAATTATCTAATGGAGCTTTTGTTTTCCGTATTACGTTCACATTGTTTAAACGAAATGCAATTTTCATCCAAATACAAAAGTTTTGCATTCAAATACAATGTTTTTCTACAATCTCTTAAATACATTTACTATTCTAGAATATTTTAAAAATAAATTTTTAAAATTCATTCACATCATATTCTCTCTCTATCTCACTTGTTCTATCTACTTTTACCAATCACACCAACTTTCAACTCTAAAATACAATTCAAATGTTTTTCATCCAAACACATATTGCATTCAAATGCAAAGCAAATATTTTTCATCCAAATACAAAACGTATTCAATACATTGCATTCAAACATAATGCGAATGCAATACGTTTACCAAACACCTCATAAAACCACATTAAATTAAAAAATTCTACTCATTTTGTTTAAATCTGTTTCAGCAACTAACTTTTCATGCCATTTACAATTACCAACACGTCGATATTGAAAATCACATAACGGTAAACCTTTCTACACGATTTGATCCACCGTTTACGAAGCACACAACATTGGAAAGAACCACAAAACCCATCATTGTAAATTTCAGAACATGAATATACAAAACTAAAGAAAAGTATAAGTCACATTGCCAAAACTAAGCTACTTCCTCAGGAAAGAGCAGCCAAACAAAACCCAGAATTTTGAACTTCACATTTCAGTCAATAAAATACAAAGCTAGAAAAAAATTTAACTCATATTATCAAACTTGAGCCAACTAAAGGTGAAATCTTTAACGAGAAAAAGGGTAAAAATATATATATCTATATATATATATATATACAAGACACACCGAAGGAAAAACGGCCTTGGGAGCATCTTCACCAGCATAACCAGCTTTGCACGTGTGAGAACCCAGATCAATTACTATAGCTGAAACTTCATCTGCAATTCCAAAAAAACAAAAAAACAAAAACAAAAACCCAAAAAAATTCAATTAAGAAACTGGAAATTTGTGAGAAGAATTTGATGGAACCGGGAATGAAAAGTACTCACCTCCTCCGTACATGATTGAAAATTTGAAACCAAAAACTTCAAGCAGAACCGAACAATATGAACAGGCACTGAAAAAGAAGAGAAAATTTTCCAACTTTAGCTTCAAAAGTACAACTATAATTTAAAAAATAAAAATAAAAAGTAGAAACCCTAGAAATCTCATTGCGAGAGCATAAAAGTCGAGACCTTGAAGTGAAATTGATGAAGAAGAAGAGACGAGAAAGAGAGTTAGAGAGAGGAGTTGAAATTGGGACGTGCCTTTTTAAGACTCAAACTGAAAATCGAGCAAAATTTCATAATAGTTTTGGAGAGTGAGTGACAGCGTGGGACGAACGAGGGAAAAAGAAAAAGGAGGGTTTTTGAGCGCTCACTTGGATTTAGAACCTTAAACGACAACGTTTTAATCCATGAGAAATTTCAACTAATGCCCAATATTTTTTTGACGTTTTCGATTTTCGACTCTTATTTTTCTTTTTTGTCCACCATCCTATTTTCTAGTGTCATTGTTTTTCAGAGTGGGCCCTTCGCAACTGATGACATTAACTGTATGTTAGGATGATGAATTTAAACCCAAAAAAATTAAGGGGGAGTTTGGGGGAGGTTTTGGAGACGTGGTTTTGGGGTTTGAAAAAAAGTTGATTTTGGAGAATATGTTTGGGAGAAAAAACTGTTTAGGGTGAAAAATTAAAAATTTTAAAAATTTTTTTAGAAAAAAAATATCAATATAGATCTTGTTTTGTTCCTCTCGAAATTCTATGCAATTTAAAAAAAAAATCACCTCATTTGGACTTGTATATAAAAAATTATGAATTTTTAAAGTTTGGAATTTACTGTAGCATTTTGGAGATGTAAATAGTAAAAAGTAAGAAAGTTTTGGAAAAAAGTGAAAATCCAGCCCCCAAACGAAGCCTAAATTTAAACTCAATTGTGTATTTGATTTGTTAATCTGTTTAAAGTTTTTTAATTTATAACTTACATAATATTTTAAATTCAAAAATACTATTCATAAATTTTCTCTCATATAAAAAAAATTTGTACTAACCACATAAAAAAATAAAGGGAAGCACAATTTTCAAAACAAGTTCAAACTTAACTTTTATCATCTACACACTTTTAATTCAAAGTGAAATTCTTTAACTCAAACGTGAGTATCAAATATAAGATTTATTACATAATTCAACTCATTCTAAATTTAACTTAAAATTTTGAGCTCGAACTTATAATCCAAACAAACCTAAAGCATAAGTAAGCTCAACGACATGTCATTTCTTGCCATCGAGTGCTTTTTTTTTTTCCTTTTTTTTTTTGGCTCGTTTACGTTGTATCAAAAAGAAACAGAAAACGAGTCATTCTTTTTCTTGTTTAATCATGAGTTTCCTTGTTAAAGAGAATAAAACATGTGTTTTCTTATTAGAGAATAAAATATTAAGTTTTTTACTACCAATAATTATTTGATTGTATAAAAGAACACTTTGATAATTACATTGATAAAGCTAAGAAACAATAGAAACGGAATGAGACTATTTCTATTTACACTATCAAATAGGCAAGTTAGTACTAAAAAGGAATCTATGATCTCCTTGCTATTACTATACTTAATTAGTTTCCAATCCTATTATTTTTCACTTTTATTCTTTTATAGTTTGATAAACATGCCCTTCTTTCTGGTGAAAAAAAATATATATATGTCACTTATTTTTGCCATGCTCTCAAACAAAAGACATCTTTTCATGCATTACTTAATAACTCTGTAATCGTTTGGATTACCATTTAGAAAATGTTTTTGAACCTTATTTAAAAATTTTTTTACAGTATCTTTTTTTTGAATACTTTTCATCCAAATGTAAATTATGTTTAATATATTGTATTTAAATGCAATGTGCTTACCAAACATTTCCTAATGATTCTTTTAGACCATAAGTTTGAAAAGTAAATTTGAATAATATATAGTATAAATACTTTTTATCCAAATGTAAATTGCATTTAATTATCAAATACAATTTACATTTGGATAAAAAGTATTTATATTACATTTAAACATAATGAAAAGTATATTTAAATGTACATTACATTACATTTGAATTGTATTTGAATAATAAATATGTGATGTAATAGGTAAAAGTAGAGAGAAAAAAGAGAGAGAGATAGAGAATATGTAATGTGATTAGTAAAAAAAATAAAAAAAGTAAAATAACAAATAACGATTATATTGGATTTAAAATGTGATGTGATTAGTATTTGAATACAAACACTTTTACGTTTAGATAAAAATTATATTATATTTGAACGTAATACAAATACAGTGTAATAAATAAATGAGGCATTAAATTTTTAAGGATGCTTTACTATCTGATTTAAAAAATATTTTAGAACATTAATGATGTTAAACATCAATACAGAAAGTAAGTCTTACTTGTGAATCCTATATTATGAAACTCACCCTCTGTTATATGTGATATTCAACATCGCTAGTACTTATCAATCTTATTTCATTTTGATCGGTGCTGGCATACAAATATCATGATTATCAGTATTCATATGATCTTGACGATGCATGCATGAAGTTCTCGACTAAATTTAAATGCCCCCAATGAGACGAATCATGGCAACTGTTATTGATGTCTAGGCAACGGAAATCTAGCAGATGAAACAATTTTGTTGGTGTCGTTTCGTAAATAAGTTGGGATTGAAATTTTGGAACTTTTTTTATTTTTTTCGGTTCAAACTAGAATATGAATTCAATTATGGGAGAAAAATAATAATTGTATCTCCAACTTCGAAAAAGAGAATCTAGAATCTTTAATTATCATGGATTATATACCCAAACACCCTCTTAGCCTCAGGCACATCTAATTAAGATGCCAACTTATTAATGTAAACAGAAAAATAATTCCTTTACTCATTCCCTCCTGTGGCTCAACTCAAAAACAGACGTAGAGCCGCTTGACTTGGGGCACAATGCCACCTTGATGGGTGGCAACCATTTCGTTGAGCTTGGCGTCTAGGCAAGGGTGATTACGGCATGATAGCGTCGTAGCTAGCAAGCACCAGTGCACAAACTGCGTGCGCAAACTGACTGTTATTGAATTGCTATTCTCTTCACACACACACACACACACACACACAACTTTGATCTTCTCCTTTAATCTTCTTTCCATTCAATGGTCGTTGGCCAGATCTTGCCTGAGGTACCGCCTTTTCAGTACAGTCAGGCAAAACCTAAATGCCCCTTGCAGATGTGGTAAAGTGCTGTCTGAATTGCACAAAACAGAAGGACAAGTTCATGGAAAAACCAACAGCTAAACACTCACAATTTAGTTGTTAAAAACATAGTTCAAAAAAGAGAACATTCCTCCAAAATATTGTTTCCCTTTAATGACAACCATGAGAAAAGCACTTATTCAGAATCTACCCTATATAGCCTCTACAGGATCAAGCTCTATCGGAGGAAACTTTTATCTCCCGGTTGATAAACCAACCAATGTAACAGCATAAATTGCAAGGAAAATTGGGAATAGACAAAAGGCTCAAGCATCATCCAGGGCAATCACTCCGGGGAGTTGCTTTCCCTCGAGAAGCTCTAAGCTGGCACCACCTCCAGTCGAGATGTGGCTCATCTTGTCAGCAAGCCCAACCTTCTCCACTGCAGCAACCGAATCACCTCCTCCAATGATAGTTGTCACTCCCTTACCGCTAAGCTCAGCCAGCTTCTTGGCTATGGCCTGCAAACGGGAAAAATACAACATATTCGGTTACATGAGAAGTTGTCCACATCATTTTGTCACTTTCGCTTATGTATGCTTCTTCTTGATTGATGCAGAATGAACGCATAACAGTTTGAAATTCAGAAGAATGCTTTTTATGGTACCTCAGTTCCAGCAGCAAACTTCTCGAACTCAAAAACTCCCATGGGTCCATTCCAGATGATGGTCTGAGTGGTGTCAAGAGTTCCACTGAATGCTTTGATGGAGTTCGGTCCAATGTCCAATCCCATCCAGCCATCTGGAATTGCGGATGCTGGCACAACCTGCAACACACATATCGGTGTTTCTTTTGTTCTTCATAAATTATCATAAAACTTCTCAACTCATGACATAAATCATTTAAAACAGCTGTTCAGCTATTGCATTGCAAAATGGCCAAACATCAAAAATAAATAAATAAATAAACGGTTCAAGTTAAGATATAGAAATCAGAATACTTCAATGAATATTTTTCCCGATTAGAATATTTCACCCACACCATTAGACTTTTGTTGTATGCCTAAAAAATCCAATCGAGGAAAGTTACTAAAAATACAAACCTTGCTGTTAGCATCGGGAGCAAACTTGTCTGCAATGACCACATCTGTTGGTAGCAGAATGGAAACCCCTTTAGCCTTGGCCTTCTCAAGAAGTGAACTGGCAAGGTCAAGTTTGTCCTCCTCCACAAGGGAAGATCCAACAGAATTGCCTTGGGCCTTGTAGAAAGTGAAGATCATTCCTCCACCCAAGACAAGAAGGTTCACCTTCTCCAACAACGACTCAATTACTCCGATCTTGGTTGACACCTTTGCACCCCCAACAATAGCAGCTAATGGCCTCTTGGGATTGGCCACGGCTCCAACAAGGTAGTCAAGTTCCTAAAACCGCAAAAGACATTAAATATTAACACAACTTTAACACCATCAAAATGCCTCTGAAAAAGAGATCTAAAGCTGATATACCTTCTGCATAAGGAATCCAGCAACAGCAGGCTTCAAGTACTTGGCAACACCCTCAGTGGACGCGTGAGCTCTGTGGGCGGTTCCAAAAGCATCATTAACGTACACATCCGCAAGAGAGGCAAGCTTCTTGGCGAACTCAGGGTCATTCTTCTCTTCCTCCTTGTAGAACCTCACGTTCTCAAGGAGCAAAACTCCTCCCTCCGGAAGCTGAGCGACCAATTTCTCGACTTCCTCGCCAATACAGTCGTTAGCCATCTTAACCTCGAATCCCAGAAGCTCAGACAGCTTTGGCACAAGAGGCTTTAGACTGTACTTGGGTGTGACACCCTTTGGGCGCCCCTGAAATTAAGTAGACAGTTTCATATGTTAAAGCAATCTTATTTCTGGATAAAGGAATATAAAATATCAAATTGTAGGAAAATTCAAAAGTAAACATATGCAGAACAAAAACAAAACAACTCCACAACATATAAGAACAATAAAACTTGATCGAACGAAAATCAAAATAACAAGAAGGCTAACAGCTTCTGCCACCGAGCATCTAAATTTCCAAGAACAGCTGAGGCATCCATACAAGGAAAAAATGAAAAATTAAGCCATTATTACTAATCGTTGTTGAAAATTTGATCACAGCAACGGCAAAGCTTTGCTATTACAAAAATTAAAAAGTAAAGAAATGTAAGCTATACATGTAGAAAAAGCAGTAAACAATGAACCAAAAAAAAAATTATCAATTTAAAATTGATGAAGAAAACAAGAAAGTAAATTGGTGGTGACCTATAAAACTGATCTAAACGGATCAAACAGATTCTCAAAAATTTCACCTCCCAAAAACAAAACAAAACACTGATTTATCAATATAATAGAGCAAAAAAAAATTTTTATCAACAATGGAAAGTATACAAGTGAGCAAATCATAATCACGTAAAATCAGCAAAGCCCATCAATACGACAATGAAACAATTGCAAAAACGACAACGAAAAAGATGGAAGAAAAGGCCTCACCAAGTGGCTGCAGAGAATGACTTTGGCACCATAGCCGATCAAGTACTGGATGGTGGGGATGGCGGCGCGGACTCTGGTGTCGTCGGTGATGTTAAGGTTGTCGTCCAACGGAACGTTCAGATCCACCCTCTCAAACACCCTCTTGCCCTTCAGCTCCGCCTCCTTGAGAGTTCCCACGCTCCTCTTGGTCGCCATTGACAACAATTTTTCCCCTTTTTTTAGGAAAAAAATCCGAAAATAGTGAGAAATTAAAAATACCCAGATCGAGAATCAGAGAGATATGAACGGAAATGAGTGAAAGATCGGAACTTTGGAACTTACAAGGACAAAGACTAGGAAGAAAGTTTCAAAGACTGCGTTTTTTCTTTTCTTTTCTCTTCTTTTTTTTTTTTTTATTCAAGGACGATAGCAAGGAGTGGTAAAGTTTGAGAAGGACATAAAATAGAGACGAACAGGTGGGTGTGGTTTTCGGAAACGTGATTGGCACGTGTGAGCGTGTGAGGCCGGCTCGAAAAATGGAATATATATATATTTTTTGGAAGGTAGAAATAGGTGGTTTTTGATTCACGGTGGGTGAAGGTACAAACCATTGGGCTGGCTTAGAGCATGGCTTAGGTATTAAGAAGAATATTCTTCTTTTGTTCTCTAGATGGGTTTTTCTACCCTATCTAAGCCTGATTTTGAAGCTAAACAAACAGGAGAAGAAAAATGCTTACCTAAGCACTATTATTTAGGAAGCCTTTGAATAATATATTGTATTTGAATAATATATTAAATATAATATGTATTTAGATGAAAAGTATTTGTATTATATTTAAATATAATATTTGTTTGAATAAAAAGTATTTAAATTATGTTGTATGTAATGTGATTGATAAAAATAAAGATAAAAAATGAAGAAATAAAGAGAGTATATGATATAATTGATAAATGTAATAAAAAATGTGGAACGATAAAAAATGATTATATTAAATTTAAACTATAATATGATTGATATTTGAATGTAATATTTTTATGTTAAGATAAAAATTGTATTGTATTTAAACGCGTAATACTCTTATCAAATGTTCCTTAATACAACTGTTATGAAAAGCTTGACGAAAACTAACATTTGATAACGAAATCTACATCCTACATTGATTCACCTATAAGAATTAAAGAATAAATATCATTTTTTGTCAACATAATGATATATAAAAGATAGTTCACACTTAAAAACAAAAAATTTCATAAATCATCTACTTATTTATCAAATTCACAGCACATCCAAATGCAAAACAATTAGACATTAGATTTGTGAGACAGAGCTACAATAACAACATTGCTTCATATTACCTAAACTTTGTGTCTCATTGGTTTTTTTTTTTTTTATTGTTATCATTTTGTTGTTCATAAAGGTGACGTGTTTGGTTCCTCCTCATGTATCTTTGATTAATTTTATTATTTTATTGTTGTTGATGCTTTTTTTTTTATCTCATTTGATTGCGCCTATTTGTTTGTTGTTAGTTTTAATTTGATGGTCATTTCTCTTTGTTGTTTTCATATATTTCATTTGTTTTGCTTTCACTTTGGTTGCCCGTATCTTATCAGGGTGACTCTATTTTTTTGATCATTAACCCTAAATTTCCCTTTTTTTTACACGATTTTTAGATTGTAAATTTGTACAATATCATTGGCTTAGTATGCTATTATTGTGTTTATATATGGATTGAGCTTTTTATCTTCTTAAAACAACTTTTAGGATGAGTTTTTCTTTGACCTCTACTTCAAAATGTTGTTGTTTTTCCAATGTAACTTTGGTACATGAGGGACCCCATAAGTTGTGACAACCCGACTTCTCATATTGTTACTTAAATCTTACTTAGTTAGTTTATCATCTTATTTAAATAATTGTTTATTCATTTCTAGGTCTTCAAAATTTCAGAGAATTTTTTTTTTCAAAAAACCTTGTTTGCGGAAGAAATAATTCTTTAAAAACCATAATAATTAAAATTAGTTTTAAACAAAATATATTAATGTAATATGTCATACTTAGTTATACCAAAGTATTAAATTGTATTAACATCAAAACAATTCTTAACAAAGTTCTCAAAATGTGTGCGGAATATAAAATACGAATGGCATCCATAGAACTCATCATACTTTCACCCATCACGCACCAGCACCGTCAGTCCATCAATGCTTAATATGTTATAGGTAACTTGCCTGAATTACCTACAGTGAGAAACATAATAGGGTGGGATAAACTCAGTAAGTATAAACATGCAATCCCACAAAATCATATAATTAAAATACGTGACCAATTACGTAATTGTCCATTTATTCATTTAACATCTTATGGGCTCTTATGCTCGTATCCAAGTGCGTGCAATCTTAAATGGGGAAGATGGGAGAGCGACCCAATCCGTCAATACACAAGATCATAACTTTAACTTCATTGATTATTCTTATTATCTACTATTTAGCCGAAGGATGAATATCTTCCTATATGGTCGAAGATTGGTACGACACATTATTAGTTTCAATTTTTTAAACATTAAGCCATGTAGTGAGCATGCAAGAATGACATATTTAAAAAGCATGTATGTAAGCACATCATCATGGCATACCTTCACAAAGTGTGTAAATAAACACATCGTCAAAACATACCTTTGTAAAGCTTGTAAATAAACATGTAATTATGATATCATATCATATCATTAAAATAAACATCGAGCTCACATCGTATATAATATACAACAACCATACTGTAAGTGGAGTCTATATTTACAGAAAATCAAGTAACTGAGTATCCGCGTCGATCGTTTCTGACTCTAACCTCACATTAATGTGGTGTCCTAATTTTAAATTGGCATCTGACAATTAAAAGAAGGTTTTTGAATCGTGTACGTTTATGAACATATGTTCTCATAATTAATTATTAATTAATTATTAATTTATCTCTAAATATTTGTCTTAAGAAAATAATATCCTTAATTATTAATTAGATAATTATGATAAATTAATAATTAATTAATTTTTTTAAATTTAAACTAATTAATTATTAATCTATTAATTAATTAATATTTAATTGTTTATTCATTATTTTATTTAATTCTAATTTATTTATATTTGGGCCCATTAGGTGATCATGGGTAACCATGATCTTTCAACATCATCTTGGGCCATCTTTATGAGTTGTTGGCTTATTGAGTCTATTATGACTCATTTACTTGTAATTGGGCTAAACTCCCCCTTTTTTTTAAGTATTTTTAACTTTGTATCATTTTGGACCCGTTAAGGCCTATTACACTTGGTTGTCTTTATCAAGTCAAGTTTTGGTCAATAATCATATGGCATCCCAACAAGTCTAGTGGCAAGTTCATTTCTCATCACCGAGGCCTTGGGTACTAATTTACCATTTTATCCCTATTTCAGTGATTCACGTATTTTTAAGTTTAAACTTATTAAATCTTATGAACTTAGCTTTTAGGAAATTTTCTTGTAGTTTTATAGATCCACAAAACCTCTGTCTATAGCCCAAAAACATCTTCCCATCAAATTACCATCTTATCCCTTAGTTTGACAAAATTACACTAGACATGCCTTCTTTAATCTAAATTCATTAGGTGGCTTAATAAAATTATCCTAGCACCTTATAATAATGTTTACAGTGCTCTTAAGCTAAATTTTTTTTTCATAACTTATCACGTTTCTAAACACAATTAACTAAAAATATTAAATTTAAGCCCTTTATGTTTTTTTTTTTTTAAGGTTGTACATTTGGTTATAACATAAACCATATTATTTCATGTATTTATCTAGCTTAATATACTGTTTTAAGGGTGACAAAGATGCTGTCTAATTATAGTCTAAGCAAATTTTATAATTTAACCCACCATTTATTTATTTTTTCATTTTAGTCCTTATTTAGTCCCAATTAGTTCCCAACACCCTTTGGTTCACGTTTTTCATACTTAAAGTCCTTATAAAGTTTTGTCACAGGATCAAGGCTCATTTTTCACAAATTTTTATTCTTTACATTTTTTACCATAAAATTTTTTATATTTACATTTTGACCCCTAAAATGACATTTTGGTCATTTCTTATCCATTTATCACCAAAATTTGACACAAGGTCTATTTTAAGTCTCGAATCAAGACTACAAAGTTTCATATTCAAATAATATTTTTAGGCTGGTGAAACATTTTATGACATTTGTATTTCTGACTAAACTTAAGCTCTTCTTTTTGTTAATGTCAAGGGTAATATTCTGCCATTCTACATGAGTATGAAAATCCTGCTTAAAATACCATTTTCTAATTTCTCAACATTTATACAAAAAATGTTATTTTTAGTATTTTATGATCATTAAATCTTATTCTAGCCTATTTGTGATGTCAAAATATTTTCCTCATCATTCATGCTTCTATTAACAGAGGACATACCATATCAACATGCCATGATCTCCTATTTTCATGCATCAATACTCATTGCATGTAAAAAAAACACATAAATATACTTTTCATCATATTGTATACACAAATCTTGTTCTTTAGTTATTTTAAATCATGGTAAGTTTATGTACTATCTCACTAGGTTGCTAAACAACATTTTGATCCTTTACCATGTCAATAATTTTTTTTTTTAATATATGTAAAAACTCATTGTGAAAGAAAAGTTATGAAAAACTTAATAAATCATTAGTTTATAAGATATTTACCTCTTAGAAAAGTAATTTACAAGATATTTACCTCTTACAAGACATTTACCACTAGTTTACAAGATATTTGCCTCTTAAATCATGGCAAGTACATGTATTATCTCACTAGGTAGCAAAACAACATTTTAATCCTTTACCATGCTAAGATTTCTTTTTTTTAATATATGTAATAACTCATTATGAAAGAAAAGTTATGAAGAACTTGGTAAACTATTAGTTTACATGACATTTACCACTTAGAAAAGTAGTGGTTTTTTAGCTCCTCTTAAAGGCATTAAACCACTCTTAGGTCCTTGAGATAGGGGGCTAGAATGGAGACAAAATATTACTTTAAAAACATTATTTTTAAAATATATATTTTTTTTTGTAAAAAGCAAGTGAAAAAATATAGGTTTTTACCTTGGTAAGCACTTAGAAAGACTCTTCCTCCTTTGCTAAAAATGAACTTGGGAGTGGATAGAAGGAAATGAAGAATATTTTTAGCTTCATTAGCTAAAAATTTCGTTCACAATGAAGGGAGGAAGAGAGAAAGCTTTTCTTTACTTGAGTGGTTTCTTTATAAAAAGGAAAATAGTGGTTTTTGGTTCACCTTAAACCATTTTATATCCAAGCCTTACTGTGGGTCAAAAATTTGAAAATTTTAAATTATAATCTATTAAAAAAATGTGCTCAGTTGAAAAGGACCAGTTTGGAGGTAGTTTGGTGGTTTTTCATATATTTCTAAATGGTTTTAGTAAGTAGTTATTTAAGGAATCTATCATCTTACATTGCAATCATTATCTTTTTCTCTTGTCTTTTCATTATTCTTTTGCTTGTTTAGGTGGATTTTGAATTATCAAAAATCTCATCTCTTGTTTAGCTTATTTTCTAAAAGGACATCATTTTACATTGTAATTATTATTTTTCTCTCTTGTCTTTTCATTTTTCTTTTGCTTGTTTAGGTGGATTTTAAATTATAAAAAATCTCATCTTTTGTTTAGCTTATTTTCTAAAAGAAAAAAAATATATGTATTTTTTTCTTTTTTTTTTTGAAAATTGTGCCAGTTTACTGGCAACAACCTGCCTACCTGTTTTGCCTAGTGAGTCGTTGGCACATTGAGAAGAGGAGAGGTGGACGGAACCCCTTCCCTTTCTATATAAAAGTTTTTTTTTTTTTTTAATTGGCAGTTGGACTTGCCCAGCCAGTTTTTACCCACTGGGTTGTTTTGTGTAGGGGGTGCACGAGCATTCCCCTTGCCTCTCTTTTTTTTTTTCCCTTCTTTTTCTTACTAATCAATTAAATTATTATTATTAATTAGTTAGTTTTTTTTATTATAATATGATCGTTAAATTTAATTTAATAGATAAATCTTGACATGACATAATATTCATTTTTTTAATTCACAAATTTGTGATTATTCAATCTCTCATTACATATATACATATATTTCTACACATAACAATTTTACAAAATCCCAATTCTAAAATAAACAATGGGAGTAACAGTATATTTTATATATTTTCTTGTCACTAATTTAAAAAAAATATGTTACTAATGATAAAATTCATAATTTAATTCTCTACATAAGATGAGAATTAATATTGTAAAATTTGAAATTATTAGGTTAGCACTAAATCAAATTCAAACTTCCTTTTTATTAATGGTGAATTCAGCCGTATATATAGCATTCGGGGATACATTGCAAATGCTACAATACTGCAAGTGTTTTAGAAAAATATTGCTAAAGATTTGTGATCAATCAAAACGAGTAACCCATGATCCCTTCAAATTGTTTTACGCTGTATTTTATTATGTTTCGAAGCCAATCATTCCCTTAGCTCGGATGCATATGTTCTTTAAAATTAAAAAAAAAAAAAAACACTGAATACTTCTCTTTTGAAGTTAATTGAAACTAATTAGGATCAATAATATTATGAAAACTAAGTTAGGTTTTGTTTGGTAAATGTATTATATTTATATTGTGTTTGAATGCAATATATTGAATATAATTTGTATTTAAAAAAAATATTTGTATTATATTTAAACGTAATGTTAGGTTTTGTTTGGTTTTAAACGTAATGTTATATTTAAACAATATATTGAAACTAATTAGGATCAATAATATTATGAAAACTAAGTTAGGTTTTGTTTGGTAAATGTATTATATTTATATTGTGTTTGAATGTAATATATTGAATATAATTTGTATTTAAAAAAAATATTTGTATTATATTTAAACGTAATGTGTATTTAGATGAAAAATATTTGAATTATGTTTAAATAATAAATAATATTTAAATGAAAAATATTTAAATTGTATTTGAATGAAAAGTTAAAAGGAGATATTCTACTGGCCATGCTACGAAGAAACGATGAAATGAAGGCAAAACTCCAGACACATTTAGTCGCAGGCTACTGCCTTACTTTTACGAGTGGCTAAGATTTGGTAGCCACAAAATATTTAATCAAAATTGACTTTTAGTCTGCAACATGTTAGGCACGCTCATAAGGAAACTTTTAGTCTCATAGAGATAGAGAGAGATAGAGTGACAGATGGAACATGTTTTTATCTTTATATAACATGGGACTCTTGCGTGTTTACTTTTTTGAAGTTGTACTCTATGTGTTTTCGGTAAAAAGAAAAAAGGAAAAAAAATAAAAATAAAAATAAAAATAGGAGGGAGATAACATATGAAAGAGAGAGAAAGTAGAAGGGAGAGAAAATTTTATCATCTCTTTACGTTATTTGATATTACAGGAAGAAAATAAGTTAAAATTGCTCTTCTGTTGTTTTGCAAAGTAGTATTGTTAATAAAATTACTATATTATTGTGTTCAATGATTTTTTTTTATTATACGAGGATGATTTAACAATTATATTAATTTCACTTTTTATCAAAGTTTTCTCCCCACTTTTCTCTTTACTTTGGAGAGGTTTAAAACATGAATCACACAAGATATCTTATCTATCCTATTTTTCTTTACCTTTCAAAAATTACTCCAATCAAATATCATAATTTTTTAATTTCAGCACTCTTCATTCCCTCAACTTTTCATCCCGACCAAACATAACAAATTATCAAATGTGAAAACCATAGAAACATGTTCATATATCAGAATTCTAGTCCCACACATTCTCGCGCTTTCATTTGGCGTTTTCACGCGAAACTTTTCGCAGTTGTAAAAGTTCAAACCTTGGACTGGTTTGGTTCATTGTTTAGGAATAAAGAAATATTCTTCTTTAAAATTTTTTTTTTTTCCCTCTTTTCATAGGTTTTACCTGAGCTAAGTCTGATTTTGAAGCCAAACGATGGTATTATTTTTATTGTCGTTTCATTATTGCCATTGTACATAATCAAGTTGTCGTTTTGTAGCGCATCTTTTGTCCCACATCGCTTATACATGGCCTTTTGTTGGATGTTTTTAAGTGAAAATTCAGAACCCCCCGTTCCATAGCGCCACAAGGTGAAGTGAGCGGGTTACGATTCTTCTTTGATGTAGAGCTAAACCCAGGAAAGTCCCCGGGCCCAATTCCGCAGTAATGTGGCCCTGGAAACAGGTGAGCTCCGCCGGCTTTAGGGGTCCGGTTCACCGCTAGCGGTGGACAGGCTGAGACGCGTGTGGAGCCCACGGACTCCAGCCCGGAGTATCTTGGCCGAGTTCGTACAGTTATTCACTTGGTCCGTTGGACTAACTGAACGGGGCTTACACGCTTGTGGCGCAACACTTCTTTTTTTTTTTTTTAAATTATGTATTTTAAAAATTATCCTTGTGTTTGAGAAGAAAATATTATTGAACTTGCTGAGACTCCGATGTGCTCGTTAATGTTTTTCAATCAAATGACTGTTAATATAAATTAGGTTGAAGGGATTGTAGGGAGTGGAACTTGCTAGTAACAACAACAATATATGTATAGTCTTATACAAAAGGAAGAAGGAAAAAAAAAAGGCAACAATATTTAGATTAAATCACTACCTACTTTATGAAAGAATAAACCAGAAAAACAAAAAAAAGGTTTCTTTAATCGTAGACCACTCCATGTATTGGAGTATAGGAGATGTTATTTGTTATATTCTATATTTCTATTTTATTGCAACTATTCTTTTTTCCATTATTAAAAATTATAGGGAGTGTGCAAGAAAAAAATAAAAAAACATCTGAGCACGCTTGGATTTTGAAATTCTAATGAACTAAGTTTTTTTTTTTCCCATCAAATTAATGTTAAAATTAAGATGGTTTGACTTTGGCTCTTATAGGGCGTGGATCTTGCATCATAACAATAAAATTTTGTAGATTAAGTCATGACCTACCATATCAAAGAAATGAAAATCTCATCTCATCTCATGCATTTGACGAGAGGAAGCATGACTTTATTCTCCTTTTGTTTTTCTTTTTTTATTTTATTACAACTGGTTTTCTTTTATTATACTAGTATTTTAATTTTGTGATTCAAAATCTTAGTTGGCTTTAATGTCACTCGTAATGATGCAAGATATTTATATTTCAATTTGATCTCTTTTGGACATATTGAATGACAAAGCTTTTTCCCACCGTCCGCATCACAAGAACCGCCTGAACCATAAAAGAAAGAAAATGTATGGAATTGAAAGGAAGAATTAGGTAGCGTTTGGTATTATTTTTGAAATCTGTTATGTTTTCAAATTCTCTGAATTTAAAATCGTTTTGAAAACAATTCTGAGAACGTTTCTGAAATTGTGTTTGGTTTTATTTTCTGAGTGTATGTTTTGAGAAACAAAAAAGTGAAACTGTGTTTGATTATATTTTTGAAAACCAGTCATTTTAAAAGTATTCTATAAAAACATATTTATATTTGATTTAAAAAAAATTATTATGAATACCAAAAATTAAAAATTAATAAAATTTTTTAATTAAAAAATGAATTAAAAATTAATAACCATAATATTTAAGTAATTACTATATCAATTAAATCTTAATTAACCATAATAATTAAATCAGAGAAATAGAAAAAATGAAATGAGAGAAAACGACTTTTAATCGTTTTCAATTTTACATTGGGAGCAAAGGAGATTTTGAATTCGTTTTGAAATCTGTTTTCAAAAACAATACAAACCAAACACAATTTCACACCGATTTTGAAATCGATTTCCTAGAAAATCTTGAAATCTGTTTTGAAAACAAAACCAAACACGCACTTAGGGTTCGTTTGGTGAACGCATTACATTTGCATTGCGTTTGAATGCAATGTATTGAATGCAATTTGTATTTGGAGGAAAAGCATTAGCATTGCATTTGAATGCAATGTGTGTTTGGGGGAAAAATATTTGAATTGTATTTTAATAATAAATATGTGATGTGATGGGTAAAAGTAGAGAGAAAAAAAAGAGGGAGAGAGAATATATGATATAATTAATAAAAGTAATAGAAAAAGTGAAATAATAAATAGTGATTGTGTTTGATTTAAAATGTGATGTGATTGATATTTAAATGAAATGTTTTCGTATTTGGGGGAAAATTACATTGCATTTAAATGCAATGCTAAAAAAATTTGTGTCCCAAACACTAGCTTAGTTTTCATTTACAAGAACTTCCAAGATTATGAACCAATTTTTTAAAAGGAGCCATTGTCCCATGACCAATTTAGGCCTCTCATTGTTGTGGCTTATATTTATCCAACTCATGATCAACTTTTCAGGAAAATGTCCCTCTCCCACATATTCAATAATCTTGACTTGAAATTCTTGAGGACCAATTTCTTCCCAAAAAAAAGACACTCAGAAGAGCTTTTAGATTGTGCTCTTCATAAAACCAGACTCTGCATAACAGAGAGCCACGGTGAAGGTGTAGCTTAACAGCAATTCAACACTTGCTTCTAACTCAATTTACTTGAAAATTCCGGTCTAAGTTTAAAAAATAACAAATTGTAAAATATAAATATGCAAGTGAATAATTAAAGGCATTGTGCTTGAACGCATGGAAAAAATCACTTTTATTGGATTGAATAAACTCTCCTTGTAACTCTACAGTCTCTTGTAGGAGTTATTATGCAGGAAGAAAGGTTGGAGAAGGACGGGGATCAAAGGCAACGTTTAGCATTTACAACAAGAAGGCAAATCTCCCTACCGCATTTTCTCTTGTACAAACACGAATTAAACATTCAAGAATGGAAGGGGGGAAAAAAAGGAAAGTAAATAAAATTAAGATTGTCTCACACAGCGACTGGTGTAGCTTCGTCAAGGGCGAGCACTCCAGGAAGTTCTTTGCCTTCCAACAGCTCCAAACTGGCACCACCACCGGTTGAAATGTGGCTCATCACACTAGCTACTCCTACTTTCTCAACAGCTGCAACCGAATCTCCTCCTCCTATGATTGTAGTCACTCCCTTGCCACTAAGTTCTGCTAGCTTCTTGGCAACAGCCTGCAGGTGAAGGTTAAAAAATTCAGGTCAATACATCAATGATTAATGAGAAAATATAAATTTGAAACTGAGGAACTTTCAAAAATTTTCAAACATAAAGGACTTATTTGTAGAAGGGTTGTGTCATTTTTGTACGTCGACTCCCTTGTTGTGAGTAACTTTTGTTACTTAGACAATAAGTAGGTCAATGACTTGATACCGTGATAAGTATAACCAAAAAGTTTGTGGAGTGCATAGTTTTGAAGCCAAATACACACACACGAAAATGAGTGATGCAAGCAAGTAATTCTAGCTTACCTCGGTTCCGACTGCGAACTTGTCAAACTCAAACACACCCATTGGTCCGTTCCAGATGATGGTTTGAGTAGTGTCAAGTGCCTCGTTGAATGTCTTGATAGAATCGGGACCAATATCCAACCCCATCCATCCATCAGGAATTGCAGATGCTGGTACAACCTGAAGTGACATAAACCGATGTTTAATTCCTTAGTAGCTCACGACATGTCAGAATGCAAAATCTATGAACACTGATTTCGGGGAGTTACAACAATGTCAATAAATCCGAGGAATTAAAATGTGAGGGAGCTCAGAGAACAAACCTGGCTGTTTGCATCAGGGGCAAACTTGTCGGCAATTACAACATCAGAGGGCAATAAAAGTGACACACCCTTCGCCTTGGCCTTCTTAAGGAGCGATGTAGCAAGATCCAATTTATCTTCCTCAACCAAAGATGAACCCACAGAGAGACCCTGTGCCTTGTAAAATGTGAAGATCATTCCTCCACCAAGAAGCAGGATGTCAACCTTCTCAAGTAGTGATTCAATCACTCCAATCTTGGATGAGACTTTCGACCCACCAACAATGGCAGCAAAGGGCCTCTTCGGGTTTGATACTGCTCCAACAAGGTAGTCAAGCTCCTGAAAAACCAATTGGAAGTCAACAACAACGCAATCCATAATTTTTGAAATTGAAAAGGAAATGAGTAGCTAAGCATAATTATTAAAGTTCAATGCTTTTATACATAAAAGACAAGAACTTTGGAGACTCCACCTTCTGCAAGAGAAATCCGGCCACGGATGGCTTCAAGAATTTTGTGACACCCTCGGTTGACGCATGAGCTCTGTGTGCAGTACCGAATGCATCATTAACGTAAAGATCTGCTAATGATGCAAGCTTCTTGGCAAACTCAGGTTCGTTCTTCTCTTCCTCCTTGTAAAACCTCACATTTTCAAGAAGAAGAACACTACCCTCAGGAAGTGAAGCCACCAGCTTTTCTACCTCCGGACCAATGCAGTCATCAGCCTTGACAACCTGTTTATGCAATCAATAAAAAAAAATTTAAAAAAATAAGAAATGCCCAAATCACTAAAAAGATCCACATAATGATCTTACTAGTTTTGCATTAGTTTTTTAATTTCCCTTTTACCTGAATGCCAAGGAGTTCAGAGAGACGATGAACAAGGGGAGCCAAGCTGAATTTTGGGGTAACACCTTTTGGTCTTCCCTGAAAGTTGATGCAATTGATTCAGCTCATATAGCTCAAAACCAAAAGACCATTTATTTTAAATAAAGAAAATAACAATTATAAAACCAAAATAGCACCATAACCCTATCAATATGCAATTGGATAATCACTATAGAAAAAATAAATATGGAGTTGAAAAGTACCACTTGACCAAACTAAACTTAGAAGTTAATTCAAAACATAGTAGAAGCATTTCCAGATTTGAAAGCACCACATTCAACTCAAGAAAATAAATTTTATTCCCCAAAACACGCTTCTCATGTGGCCAGAAATGGATGACTAACAACGTTATATGGATCAACTACAAAGAAGGAAAAATAATAATAAAAAAAAAAACCTCAAAACTCAGAAGCATTAAAGATCCACACTTTAAAAGTTCATAATTAATAGAACCGCCAAATAAATCATCCAAGAAAATGCAAAGTTTTGAAGAGCCCACATTATGAATTTAATCAAAGAGCAAACATTACCAAAATAAAAAACACAAAATCATAAAGATCCACACTCACAGAAAAACCATATGAATAATCCAAAACACCCACAATACGAATTAATCAAATAGCAAATGTCTTAAAAAAAAAAACTTAAAATAATGAAGATTCATACTCAAAATCCAAACTTTTGAAGAACCAACATTATCAATTGACCAAAAAAGACCCAAATGATAAAAACAAATCACCCAAAAAAAAAATCAAAACATTGTAAGACAGTTACCAAGTGACTAGAGAGGATGACTTTAGCCCCATTCTGGATCAAATGCTTGATGGTGGGAACGGCGGCGCGGACCCTGGTGTCGTCGGTGATGTTCTGGTTGTCGTCCAAGGGCACGTTAAGGTCAGCCCTCACGAACACCTTCTTCCCCTTAAGGTCGGCCGCAGTGAGGTCGCCGACGCTCTTCTTCGCCATCGAGAGCACTCCTCTCGCCGCCTTTCCGGTGCCGAACGACCGGACTCTGGAGTTGACGGATATTGCCAGGAGCGGGTCGGCGGCGCAGAATCCGAGGCGGCGGACAGCGGCGGGGCGGAGGCGGAGAGAGGCGGAGGGGGAGGAGGATGAGGAGGAGAGGGAAGAGCGGGTGCGGAGGAGAGAGAGGCTGGTGGTCGGGGCGGCGGCGGCGGCCATTTTTAGAGAGAGAGAGAGAATAGTGCTAAAAGTGTGAGACTGAGTTTTGTGGAGTGGGATTGTGGGTTTATGTGAGGAGAGAAAGAGAGTAAGAGAGAGAGAGAGAGGGAGAGAGAGAGATGGATGTGGACGGGAAGGGGGAAATGGGAAATGACTGGTGTGGCCAGTGGGGGGAGAACAGAGGATTTCTCTTCTTATCGTTGACGAGAGGTTCAAGATGTTCGTTCGCTCTAAATTTTAAAAAAAATAATATTTTTTTATTTTAAAAAAAACCCTTCCTAAACTTTTATATTTATACATTTAAAAATTTTTATTTTTAAAAATTAAAAAAAACTTTTTACAAATAAAAAAATTTCATCTATTTAAACAACTTTTCATTTTTTTAAAAAAATTTCAAACAATTTTTTATTTTTCATAGCTAAAAATTTTTCATTTTTAAAAAATAAATGTCTCGTCCAAACAAATCCTTATCTAATAATAAAACGTTTTCATAAATGTTTTATAGATAATGTTTGGTTAACATTTTATTTATAAAAACATAAATGATTGTATTTGAATGTAAAATTTTATATTTGGTATAAAATTTATATTTAATAATAAAACGTTTTCATAAATGTTTTATGTTTATATCATATTTAAATATAGGTAACGTTTGGTAAACATTTTTTGAAGTTACGAAAATCAATTTTACACTAAACGTAAAGTTTTACGTTCAAATACAATTTTTTTCAACAGTGCTACAAAAATAATTACTATTTAAAAGTTTTTTAAAACAATTACATCAACTTTTCAACCCTAATTATTTATCTCTACTTTTACCAATCACATCAACTTTTTAACTCTAAAATACTTTTTATCCAAATACACATTTTATTCAAATATAAAACAAATACTTTTTAACCAAATACAATACTCAAAAAAGAATTGTATTCAAATACAATTAAAACGCAATGTGTTTACCAAACTTTCCCATAATATATTAAATATAATTTATATTTAAAAAAATATTTGTATTATATTTAAATATAATATATGTTTAGATAAAAAATATATAAATTGTATTTTAATAATAAATATATGATATGATAAATAAAAATAATTAAAAAATAAAATAATAAATAATAATTATATTAAATTTAAAATATAATATAATTAATATTTAAATATAATATTTTTATATTTAGATGTAAATTATATTGTATTTAAATATAATGTAAATATAATAACATAAATAAACAGGAATAAATATTCTTTACCACCTTCTCCCTCTTTTCTTCCTTTCTCTCTGTGACATGGGTTTTATTTTATTTTATTTTATATTGGCTGAATCTCTGTGACATGGGTTTGTTTTGGGTCCTTTTGGCCACCATTTGCCTTTTGTTCATCCATTTTTGTTTCTCTTCGCCACTATTTGCCTTTGTTCATCCATTTTTGTTTCTTTTGAATTTTATTTTATTTTATTTTTTTAATTTAGATATAAAAATTTAAAATCTATATCTTATAATAAAATAAAAATAAATTATCATTAGATTATATTTACGTATGATTAATAAAAAAAACTATTAATTGACTAATATATACAATGATAAAGTTTGAAATTTTTTTTAGAAAACTAATAATTATATAATGGATTATTAGGGGCTATTATGATCAAGTTTTCATTTTTATGGGGGTTAATATGAAAATTTTATTCAAAAGTTGTAAACTATTAAAAAAAAAAAAAAAGAAAAGTTGAGGAGGCTTTAGCCTCCCATAGGCCATCATTCCCTCTATCCCGGTTATGTATGTTTATATTAGCCTATTATGGATTAACAGAATTTGATTGACGATGATAAATCAATATTCTAATGATTACTAATTATTTTTCAAAAAAAGAAAAGGATCATTGTTTGAATATGAATCAAAAAACTGTCATTTTACTAATGTCCAATTTTCTCATAATTTTATATTCATCTTTAATATTAAAAATTATAAAATTCGAATTTCTTAAGAGTATGGTTCTTTAAGTTTTTTTTTTTTAATAGATGTGATTTTTTATAAATAATTTCGTAATTAAAAATGAAAATTAAAAATTGCTTGGGGTTCTAATCATTATCCATAATTCATTTCTAGTTCTATTAATTTCCCCCACTGAAATTAAGTATATAGTCTTAGTAAGTTTTTTTTTTTTCTCCTCGCTTGATAAATGTGAATTTTAATAAAAACTTCCCAATAAAAAATGACAATGAAAGTTAACTTGGGGGGTCTATCCACGAGATATTTCTAGTTATACTCCTCCAATTTTATTTTAGTTATTATCTTCGTGATTTTGTTCATTCATTCTTATAGGGTGTTTGGATACTGTTTTACGTTCGTATTATGTTTAAACACAATATAATTTTTATTTAAATGTAAAAATTTTACAACAGTATCTCAATTATATTTGCTATATTAAAATACTTTAAAAATAAATTTTTTCCATTCACATTATATTATTTCTCTATCTCTCTCATTGGGGACAGCCCTCACGATGATTCGTCTTACTCTAGCCGGATCTAGGGTGGCCCAGAGTTGGACCGTGTGACTTGGGCTTCTGGCATCCAATATGGCCCGCATCAATAGAGGGCACCGCGTGAGGGCTGGCTTCACAGAGCAGTGACTACCCCCACTCCCGGTGGTGGAAGGATCACAGGCCTGTGCTTCTAGGATCCAATATGGCCAAGTGGGCTGACTCTATCTCAACCAGGATTTTTGCATTTTTTCTGTCGTTTGAATAGATTGATGTCGTTTCTTCGCTTTTTTCCCCCCCTTACTTGAATCTAATTCAAACAAATTGGGAACAAGATTTGCGCCGTTTGGGTTCTTGATTTTGTTTATACTTTTATTTCTAAGTTGAGGAGGATTTGAAATTTTTTTTTTTATAGAGCCTGGTATTTTGCAATTATTGATGTTGTTTTTACTTGATGCCATTGTTTGTTTTATCAGTTGGAGAACAAACGACAAATAACACATTATTATTGACATTAACAGCAAGTAATTCAACTGAAAAGAAAAAAAAAACCAAGTTTTACTCGGAGTCAACATGACCCAGTGGACTGATTCTAATTGAACAACAATTTTTTGCATTTTATTTACCCCTTTTTTTTTTTTTTGTCTTTTGAAGATCTTATGTCGTTTCTAGTTGATGCCATACGTATTACGCTGATGTCATTTCTTAAAATCCTGTTACTTTAATCTAATTTAGAACAAACTGGAAGAAGATTTACGTCGTTTAGGTTGCTGATGTCGTTTTAATTTGATGCCGATAGCTTGTTGTTTACCAGTTGGAGAACGTACGACAAAAAACACATTATTAGTAATATCGACTACGAGTAATTCAATTACAGTAAGAAGAAGATGAGGGCTTAAATAAGAAGCAAGTTTTACATAAAAAGGGAAAAAGGAAAAAAAAAAGGAAAGAAGCAAAGCTAAATCATAAATTGTAATTTGCACATTATTAGCTTCTTACTAATCTAGCCTAAATATTGGTTAGTCTTATTTCTAATCATGTACGAGAGACTAATCACATGATCCAATAACAACCCAGAGTATTATTCACCAACAAATCAGAAATTAGAGACATTTTCTCTGCTGCCAAACAAGTTTTTGCCATGACCATGCACAATAACAATACTTGCCAACATAACACACACAAAAAACGCTTACTTAAAAAAAAAAAAAAAAAACCCACACACACAAAAAAAAAAAAAAGAAAGAAATGCAAAGCAGTATAAAAATGTTATCAAACGAACAAAGAATTCTGCAGAGAATTAGAAAGAATCACACCAAGATTTTAACGAGGTTCGGAGCATATGAACTCCTACATCCTCGGGACTGAAACCGCTTGTAAAGTTCACTAATGAAGAACGAGATTACACCCTCAAAGCTCTCTTACAAAAACCTCTCTGACAAGTATTTTCACTCTAGCCAGACAGAAAACTGATGTAAAATAACAGATATTACACAAGGTGTGTCTCATCCATATTACATGAAAGCTGAAACCATTACAAGATCTCACAGAATAGCTGACTAGCACTTGAGTTGAGAGAGAATGGTTAAAACTGAAGTCTGAAAATTTTCCAAAAATCCAACGACTGAATTTTTTGTTTTTGCAGCTTCAATGCTGACTTGGCCCTCCACCAATCGTTATGCCCATCTCATAACAGATCCGATGCAATTTTTGGTGCTTTTTAGGCAACTGAAAGGTGAAAAAGGAGAAGAGATAACACCTATAAGAAAGATATTTGGCAAAAGAACTCAAAACAATTAGATATGAATATTTCAGACATAGCTATGCAAAAGCAAGAAGCGTTTTTTGCCACCAATTTCAACATAAGGTACATCTTCATTCAGGAATAATACAGTGTGATTGTTAATGTTTAGACGAAAGTAGCATAAAGGGAACACAGTAGGTCCAGCGGCTAAAATCCCAGAAAGATTATTAATATCGCTTAAGTAGTCACTTACGCACACTTAATACAGCATAGCATGCCTCCGAAAAGCAAGAAACGGAGACTTGGCGTGAATTGTATCCTTCCGGTGTTAAAGAGCACTCTGCCATCTTTAAATCTGCTTCATTTAGGGGGAAACAATCTACATAAACAAGATGAAGATGGCCAAATGAAAATTGCTTAAAGCTCAAAACAGAATTTAAATGTAAAAAACGAAATGCAACCGTAAAATTGCATGGTTAGCAAATAATTGTAACAATATAATTAGAATCACACCTAGTTTGTTGTAACAGGAAAGAAACTACCAAATGGGCAATATGTGTGTAAAGCAGGCGAGTTACCTTCTTCATGATGTTTACTTTGTTGGTGTCTCTAATGTGCAAAGTGCCTGCTTTGGACAGACATTTATCGAAGCAATACTCCCTATTTTTTCATGTTTTATTTAGCCCTGCAAGCTTAATCCCGCAAACTAGGCGCCTTGTAAGGCATATCAATCACTGATTATCTGACTTATAAGCCCTGCAGGAATGGAATACACTACGAGTGAATACCAAAGAGACAGAAATATGCATGTTCCTGATAAATTTGAAAGAGCAGGGGGAAAAAAAAAGGTGTGCAGGAATTTCGGGTGAAGATGATTAAAATTGCAGAATTTTGTAAAAGATAGCAATGAGAGCAATTCAAAGGATCACAGTCAATTCAAAGGGTTTAAATAGGAATCAAATCAAGGATAACAAAGATTCGTTTTGTCCGTGACTCGGAGAAAATGAACGTGGACCATAGTTCCTTCATTGTGTACTTATATTATCTTCTCCAAGGTCGTATTATAATAAATTTTCTTCGTTTATTTTTCACAAATATTTTAATAATCAGAAGCTTTTCAGAATTAGGATAAGGAAAGTGTAGAATGGCCACCTTGTTGTCGCGCCGGTAATATACCCATCAGGGATGTGAGAAATCTTGGGCCAACCCTCCCCTTTCTCTTTTCGGTACCGCTGTTCCAGTAATGAACATTCACTTATCACCAAACGTTCAAGAGCATTCAGTAAGCTTCCTTCAGGCAGGCACTGGAGCTCAGGGCAAAAATAAATGTCGAGGCAGGTGAGGCGATGAAAGGCGTTGTTGTTCAGGGCTTTGAGGTGCGGAAAATTCACAATTGACAAATAACTCACTGAGGACGGAAGCCACCCATCTGGAGGAAATGAGTCCAACACGTCTTTACAGCTACCAAGGCTCAACCATATAAGAGAGGTGAGTCTTTGTAGATCCCAATCCACACCTCTTGAGAAAAACTCCTGGCATCCACTAATGCTAAGATCTTTCAGATTTGAGGGCAATCCCCCTTCGGGAAATGATTTTATTTCTGGACAAGCACTGACGTCGAGACTCTCAAGAGATGGAAGGAGCATGTGCATCTGTTCAGGCAATGACCCCAAATTATCACATCGTGAGATCGAAAGATGTTTCAAGTTGGGGGCAGACAATCCTCCTTTTGGAAATGATACAAGCTTCGGCAAGCCAGATAGCTCTATGGAATGGAGAAACAGGAGTGCAGGGAGAGGCTCTTCCTGAAATGTAAGGGAATCAAAACTCTCGCAATCTGACAAAGTAATGTCGTAAAGCTTTGGGGGGGCGTACTCCAATGGAAAACACTTGAGAGATTGAGACCTTCTGATTTTCAATTTTCGAAGCGAAACATAATCGTGTTGGCTCATATGAATCTCTAATTTGCCACAATTTTCGATGGTGAGATTTTCTATTGTGTGGCTGCTAATGGGTAAACCCCCTGAAAGCTTTGGGCAATTAATCAAGCGAAGCGTCTTGAGATGAGGAAAGGCTCCATCTTTGTTACCTTCGACAAATAACCACTTGTTCCATTCTGGAATGTTTTCAAAACTCAACGTTTGTAATGATCTGAATGGTGAATCACAACCATAAAACTCATCACCTATAGTCTCCACTGCATGAAAGCCGTAAATCTTTAGCTCACAGAGAAAAGGCAGCTTCCCAAGTGGTGGAAAAGAGTAACAGTTTTGACACTGTTTCAGTTCCATTGACACCATTTTTGAAAAAGAAGAATCTCCTACCCAAAGCGGAAAACTTGTACCTCCGTATCCAGAGATAAGAATTTCCCTCAAATTTGTATGAGGATGGAGTGCTTGAAGCAGATCTCTTTCCTTTATTGAATCATAAGTGTCACCATTCCACTCCAAAGCTAACACATTTAGCTTCTTCTTATCCTCCAAATTGGCCTTCAAAGCATCTTCAATATCACTGACATTCTCAAGCCCTGAAATTCGAAGTGTTCCGCACAACTGTTGAAGTTCTTCTAATTCTTTAATGTTGGAACCACCATACTTGCTCACAACAAAATCACTTAATGTTTCCATCTCTTTCAAGTTGCCCATTTGCAGTGGCATCTCTTCCAAAGCCGTGTCACGAGTGTCCAGATGGCGCAAGTTGATTTGGCTTCCCATGTTGGTTGGCAACTGAGTCAAGTTACGACAACCTGATACGACCAATGTCTCCAAATTGTGAAGAGTACAAATGGAATCTGGTAATTTTGAAACTTTGGTATGTGATATGTCCAAATAATTTAGTTGCTTCAAATTGCTAAATGAGCCCGGAAACTGATCCATTTCTTGAGGACAACATATGGATTTAAGGTTTGAGCATCCAAAAATGTCAAGATGACGCAAATTGATTAGCATTCCTATATTGATTGGCAACTGAGCAAGATCTCGACAATACCGTAAGATCAATGTCTGTAAATTGTAAAGAGAGCAAATTGAATCAGGTAGTGTGACAAGAGCAGCCCTATACAATTTCAAATACCTTAGATTCTTCAGATTTCCAATTGAATCAGGCAACTCTTTTATACCAAACCCACACAAGGACAACACTCTCAAGCATCCAATTGTTGTCAGTAGTTTCAAGTAATCTATAGGGCCCCTCGATCTTCTTCCTTCAATTTGGATGAAAGTGTGCAAACGCCCAGCTTTAAATGCATCTTCAAATTTATTCAAGTCCTCGAGTGCAAAGTTGCATGACAAATGACGAGTCTTACTTGCAATATCATGTGCTAGCTTCTCTTCATCCAAGCGAAAATAGAATTCACCTGATACATGCATAGCTAGATCGTGAACAAGATCATGCATAACAAAACATGATTCATCCTCATTTGATCTTTGAAATAGTGATCTAGATATAAGATCCTCCAAAAACTGCTCTCCAACATCTTCTAGTCTTTTTCTTGCATGCTCAGGTTGAAGAAAGCCTTCTGCCATCCACAATAGAATCATTTCTTTTCTTTCAAAAAAGTAATCTTTGGGGAATACCGAGCAATAAGCAAAGCATCGTTTCAAGTATGAAGGTAGATGGTAATAGCTTAACCAAAGAGCTGGAAGAACATCATTACTCCCATTTCCATTCAACTCCCATGTGTTGCTGTTTAGTATCTCTTTCCATTTCCTCGGACTTCGTTCAGAATGCAAGACACCCGCGAGAGATTTTACTGCCAAAGGATGACCCCTGCACTTTTCAACAATTTTCCTGCCAATCACTTGTAAATCTGAGTACTCTTCCCAGTTCTCATCGATGTTAAAGGCATGTTTTGTAAAAACTCGCCAACAATCTTCCTCAGATAATTCTGATAGGCAATGAGGTTGTTGAGGGGCCATGATTGACGCAACAGATTCGCTTCGGGTCGTCACAATAATCTTACTTCCACGCATGCCAGACATTAAAGAACTCCTTAAAACATCCCATTCAGCATAACTTTCGTTCCAAACATCATCAAGAACAAGAAGAAATTTCTTTCCCGCTAAAGCCTCCTTTAAACGGAAACGAATTTCTTGTATGTCCTGAATGCTGCAACTTTGAGAATTGGTGACCTTCTCAAAAATTGTTTTGGTTATCAGAAAAAGATCGAATTCGGTTGATATGGTAACCCATACTCTAAGCTTATCAAAATGTTCTCTCACCTTGGGATCATCGTAGACAAGCTGAGCAAGGGTAGTTTTGCCAATACCACCAATCCCAACAATGGGAATCACAGATACATTATGGCCACCAGCATCATCCGATAGCAATGACTCAACAATGGCTTTTTTAACAGCGTCTCTCCCATAAACATCAGATTCTTCTACCAAGGGAGGAGGTAACCTATCAAAGTGTTTCTTTTCACGACTTTCTTTTAGACCAAGAACATCTCTTTGGTCCATAAGAAACTTTAACCGACGAAGAATCTCCTCCATCTCAGATCTAACAGCGTTATCAAATGCATTGAAGGAAGATGGAATGAGTTTGGACAGTACCTTACTCATGCTAGTTCCAGATTCGCCTTCCAACTTGCATCGCAAAACTTCATTGTCGACCTTATCCATCAGCTCGCCTGCTACATAAATGACATCTTTAAGCTCATCAAGCCACTTCCTCACCTTCGGATCTCCGATCAGCTTCGCCTCAGCATCGTCGAGCAACTTATCAGCTGACAACAACATAATCTTCAGGTCCTCCAGTTGCTTGACGATCGGTTTCTTTCCACGGAACAAGTTGATGAATTCTTGAGAAGCCAGCCGATCAAACAAGACCCCCATAAAAGGAGAGAGAAAAGCAGAACTCACCAACTCAAGGGCCATCGTGGGGGATTGAAGAATCAAAGAGATCAATGAAACGGAAGATAACTGAAGCAAGGAGGATACTGGCTGTGGTTTCTCAAAGTTTATTTGCCCTTTGTTTACTTTACAAGTCCTGGTCAATCTCTTTATTCTTTAACTTTGCTTTTTCAGGCGTTTTCCTGAATGGAATATTCGATCACTCTTCGTTGAATAAGTCAAGGTTATGTTACGTGGTCATTTAGTTTTTAGGCAGGTGTCACCCTTGTTTTTTTATTTTTTATTTAGTTTGTTTTATTTGTTCAGAAGTTATCGTGATTATAAGGGTTAGTGGTCCAGTTAATGGTTAGTGGAGTTAATGGTCCAGTTCATTGTTTTTTTCTTGGACTCTGTCGTTTGTGTAACTCCTTATTTAAAGACATTTGATTATTGAAATAATACACAATCATTTAGAGTATTTTATCTCCATTTTTTGTTTTATTTTTTTCGACTTTATACTCTTTATCTTCATTTAAATCATTTATTTTGTAACAATAGTATTAGAGATTGGTAGTAAAATTTGAGTGAAAAAAGGGCGAGTGCGAGAGAGTAAAAATAGAAGGATAAGACCAAGGAAAACATAGCAAAGTGAGATAGAGATTATATAGTCGTACTCTTTCCTTTCTATTTCACCTTGTTTCTGTTTTGCAGCAGCAAAAGCAATGGCATCTGAGGCAATTTTTGTGCAACCAGCCATACCTCGCTTTGATGGTCACTATGATCATTGGAGCATGTTGATGGAGAACTTCTTGAGGTCTAAAGAATATTGGCAGGTTGTTGATTTTGGTGTAGCAAAACCAGCTACTGGTATCATGCTATCGGAGACGCAAAGGACAGAGTTAGAAGGGCTGAAGTTGAAGGATTTGAAGGCGCAAAACTACCTTTTCCAAGCTATTGATCACTCCATCTTGAAAACCATTCTTAGCAAAGAAACTTCCAAGCAGATTTGGGATTCCATGAATAGGAAATATCAAGGTTCGACAAAAGCAAGAAGGCAGCAGCTTCAAACTCTTCGTACGGAGTTCAAAACACTTCGTATGAAGTCGGCCGAGTCTATTACTGATTTTTTCTTAAGAACAATGGCGGTTGTCAATAAGATCTGTGTCTATGGAGAGAAGACAGTAGACGTGATTATGATTGAAAAGATTCTTCGATCAATGAACAAAATAAGAAGAGCAAGATTCTTGCTGATTTATCTAGAGCATGAGGTGAAAAATCACACTTTGTAGAGGAAGAAGAAGTGTCTTTGTAGTTGGTTTGTCATGCTAAGGAGGAAACTAACAGGAACATATGGTACTTAGATATCGGTTGCATCAAACATATGTCGGGATACAAGTCTGCATTTTCTGAGTTGGATGAAACCTACAGTGATAGTGTAAAGTTTGGTGAAGATTCCAAAGTCTCTGTTACGGGAAATGGAAAGGTAACAATCCAAATCAAGAACAACTCTACTCAGCTTATCGTTAATGTTCTCTTGTTCCGGATTTGAGAACAAATTTGCTCAGTGTTAGTCAGCTTCAAGAAAAGGGATTTGAATCTCTATTAAAGATGGAGTTTCCAAAATTGAAGATAAAAAGTTGGGCTTAATTGTTCAAATCAAAATTATAGCAAATCGAATGTTTCCTCTGTATGTCCATAATACAATCAATTCATGATTCTCGATGAGATTGAACGACGAGGCATGGCTATGGCATTTTTGCTACAGTCAACTTAACTTTGGCGGTCTAAAGACTCTTAAACAAAAGAATATGGTGTCTGGTCTTTCTCAGATTAAGATTCCCTCTCAGATTTGTGAAAAATGTGTTGTTAACAAACAACATTGGAATCAATTTCCGCAAGGGGAATTTTGGAGAGCCAAAATGCGTTTGGAGGTGGTTCACTTTGACATTTGCGGGCCAATAAATCCATTCTCAAATGGAGGTAAAAGATATCTAATTACCTTTATTGATGATTACACTCGAAAAATATGGGCATATTATTTGCTGGAGAAATTAGAAGCTTTTGCGGTTTTTAAGAATTATAAAGTGCTTATTGAGAAAGATGCTGGCAGCCCAATTAAGGTTCTTTGCACTGACCGTGGTGGAGAATACAATTCACATAAATTTGCAAATTTTTGTGAAATACAACAAAATCATGCCTTAAATTGATTTTTGTTTTAGAGCAAAAATTTATTACAAAAAATAGCATCGATATATATTTCATTTACTATTCTGTTGATAAATCTTTTATTTATCAAACATAAATATTTCATTTATCAAAATTACATAATAAATGACATAATTACCATTGATTTCATTTATTTATTTTAAATATTATATTTTTTAAAAAAATATCATAAAATCTTGCAATCGGCGACCACGGCAGTGCATGGGAGGCCGAATTAAGCCAGATCTCACTATCGTTACTAATGCTATAACACTGCTACAGTAATGCTATTCAGTTAACCCAGAACTCTAAAGTTCACAAGAATCTTCCAAACTACTTATGCTGCTACCTCTTTACTTCATTTTCAACATATTCATATGCAAAAATAAAGCAAAAATAAAGCATGAGATCAGATTAAGCCTACGTTCCAATTAGGTTATGTGAGGCAAGTGTACATTCGTGCTTAACTTGCAAAATTAGTTAGTTCCATTCACAAAACCAACCAAACTCACACTATTCAACATAGGTCTAACTCTAATCAACTTTCTAACAAATTAGATTCACAGTATTATACTTAAGATGGTCAGTTAGTAAACACAAATTAACAAGAAAAACAATATTGAATAAACTGAATAACATTAAAATAGCATGCTAAGCATACAAGCCTTGAGTCACAGTTTTAGGTACTTTCTCATTTTAGTCTAAAATAGCTTAGCTTATGGATGATTTTTTAAACAACAAAAATAAGAAAACATTGTTCAAAGAGAGAGAGTGAGAAGTACAATAGAAAATTTGAAGGAGAAATAGACAAAATACACATAGTCCACAGTGATTGGCGGTGGATTTCTAGCTCCTCCTTCTGAAAATTTCTCAAATCTGCCTCCAGTCACTGTACGTTGCCTTTTCTCCTTGGGTTCTATCTATTTCTAGTATTCTTCCTTTTTCCTTTTCTAGTTGTCCTTGTTTTTCTAGTCACCCTTCGTCCCTTTTTTCCTAAAGGCATAAGTTTCCTTTTATATGCTAGGGTAAAGGAGGAATGTACAAGTATGCACAAATTCAAGGGCTAAGATTTTATTTGATGTCCTTAATTTGAGACAGCTCACGTGCTTGTCCTTCTTTGCTTTAGTCAGTAATTAAATTTGCTGTCAGCTGTGTTTTAACCTGTCAACCTGGTTTAGCAAACTCTGCCCAATTACTCCAGCAATGCTGCAGCACCACCAGAAATCATACATTCCTGTTGTTTTACTCTAATCTTGCATCTCCTTCTTACCCAAAACATAACTTTTCACTCCTAAAAGCCTTTAACATTTCAACTCTTCAAAACACTTTAAAATATTAAGAATTTACTTAAAAATCTAAATTCAATGTTCTAAAACAAAGTTCTGCATATGAAAACCAAAAATGCTTTAGTAAACTGATAAATTACTAAAAACTCATTGGACAAAACATACTTTTAGACCCAAAAAAATAAAGTTATCAGTTTATTAGGAAATGCCCTAAGCATTAGAGACATTTTAATTTATTTATTTTGAATTAGATAATAAAATTATATATAAAAGTTATTTATTACATTGATGTTTGTCCTTATTCTATTTACATGTTAAAGTAAATGTAAACAAATATGACTCACTGACTACTTGTGTTAAAACTGTTAGAACGTTGCATGTAATAGACTTTTGTCTGCGAGAAGACAATGTTCTAAAGTAGGCGGTCTAAACTAAGGTCTGTAGTCTATGGGGTTAGACCGAGCATCTAACTCATGTTAAGACTATTATGTTGTCTAAAGTCATGGTGGGGACGGTTTGTCTTGACTGTCTGGAGTATAAACTCCCAAGTAGAGACATATATATGTTGCTTGGTAGTGACATATTAGACCGGGACTAAAGCGTGATTGATCTACGTAGTTCACTATGAGTGGATCAATCTATTTTTGACGTTTATTGTGCAGTAACCTTAATCCTGAGTAAATGAACTACTTCATGTATATGACTTGTGTACTTTGATATTCCAATGGTTAAAGCGTTTCAGATGTAGTAAGCTTATAGACCGGTTCGTTAGGTGCATGACTTGTATACGATGAAGGGTTTGTTTACAGGTATCAGAATCATAGCTCTAAGGAGTTAAAGGTATCCTCTTAAAAGCATTATACTGGATGTGAAAATGGACAAGGTCTTAGGTCGTCTACTGGGCAAATGACTTCTTATTCACATATAGTGAATAATCATTTTCTGATTCGGTAGTATAATGAAGCTTTAAGATAGCCTGATCAGTAGGATTAAACGGACTTTGACCTAAGGTTGATCATGGATATCATATGAAGGTTCTGCATATATGACAAGGTCATTGGACAGTAGCTCGTCACAGGTTTACGTAATACGGTATATAATTGAGAGTTTAGTTTCAGGTTTATAATGGTGTGACTCTGAAATTAGTGATCATATGATTGAGTTGTTCAGTACAGAATGATGATCATATGGATTCACGGGAGCCTGATTATATATGTCCAATTGGTCCCTCTACTAGCTCCACATAATTCCTTAACGGTTGGCAAATTGATCAGTGTATGCTTATTGGCTAGTTGATTATGCGTGGATGGTGTTGACATAGGATTAGGATGGTGGACAAGATTCTCTCCGGTTGAATTTATATTTTATTTTGGATAATAGAGTACACAATTATTCGAACTCCAACTAAAGTTGCCATGATTTTATTTGAGATTAGATTGGAGTTGTAGAAAATTATCTATGAGAACAAAAATTTGAAATACAACTTTTTGTGGATTTTTAAATTTAAATTTTGAATTTGAAATTTGAATTTGAAATTTAAATTTGAAATTCGAATTTGAAATTTAAATTTGAAATTTAAAATTTGAAATTGAAATTTGAATTTTAAAATTTGAAATTCAAATTTTGAATCACAATCCAAGTGGAATTCGAAATCTTTGTGGATAATTTCACAAGGTTAGAATTCGAATTTGAGTTGGATTATGGAGAGGAAAATCTTATTTGAATCCTACTTGAATTTTGAATTCCAAATCTACCAAGGAAAACCGAATTTGTTAGGGAAAAATCTCCCAAGGTAATTTCGGATTTTATGGATAAGATTGCAGGGAAAAAATTCAAGTTTCAATCTCAGTTAAATTTGGATTCTCTCCTCCCTGGAAGTGGCTGAAAATTTTGAGTGAATCTCAAAGGAGATTTTCGGTTGTTTATGGATAAGGATGAGATAAAATTCAAGTTAGAAAATCCTATTTGAATTTTGATTCTCCTCACACTTTAATAGACGAATCTGGACAGGTTTGTGGCCTTAGGGAAATTCAGATTTTGTGGATAAATGGGGAGATAAAATTCAAGTTAAAATCCTGTTTGAATTTTGAAAGAAAAATCCTTAAGTGGCTGAATCTACCATTGATTATGGCCTAGGGGATTTCGGATTTTGCATAGTGGATAAGGGAGAAAATCTTCTCCTAATCCAATTCGAATTCAGAGGATCACCTCATGCAAGTCTATAAATAGAAGTCATACCACTCCAGTTCTCTCAGACCACAGACTCTCAGGTGAGCAGGCTTATTATTGCATAACTTACCGTGACAATAAGTTCTTTAAAGATCTGGGTAGTCGGAAGAAGATTAGCAGTGCTAGCATACCGATTGAGGTTCAGAGTACCCACACACTTAGCCATTCAGGAATTGGAGAATAGTAGAGAAGGCTAGTTGGTTGAAGCCCTCCAGTCATTCTCCTCCTGCAGTATTGGCGTCCTTTTGAGGTATGAGTTTTATTGTTATTGGTTTATTGTATATGACATCATGAGATATTTAACAATTTTGAAAAATTTTTATTATTCTGCTGCGCCGCTCTGATGCGTTTTTACCGATTTTATTCCTACACAGTTAAGTTTAGAGGATATTGAACATCCGAGTTATCAGGCATTTCTCCCATTAACATCAGATTCTTCTACTAAGGGAGGAGGTAACATATCAAAGTCTTTCTTTTTACGACTTTCTTTTAGACCAAGAACACCTCTTTGGTCCATAAGAAACTTTAACCAACAAAGAATCTCCTCCATCTCAAATCTTACAACATTATCAAATCCATTAATGGAAGATGGAATGAGTTTGGACAGTAGTTCTGGATTCACCTTCCAACTTGCATTGCAAAGCTTTATTGTCGACTTTATCCATTAGCTCGCCTGTTACAAAAATGACATCTTTAAACTCATCAAGCCACTTCTTCACCCTTGAATCCCGATCAGCTTCGCCTCAGCATCATCAAGTAGCTTATCAGCTAAAAACAGCAAAATCTTCAGGTCTTTCCATCACTTGAAGATCGGTTTCTTTCCATGGAACAAGTTCATGAATTCTTGAGAAGCCAGACGCGTTGGTTACTCTTAAGTTTTGCCGTTTAGAAACTTTTGGTTTCATTTCAGTTTTTGACACTAAATGGTTTGTAACTGTTCTTATTTATGGTTTATCCACAAGTAACTGAAAAAGCTCTTTGGATTCATCCAACAATTTTTGTCCACTTTAAGGTAGGAAGAGAATCAAAATTCAACTAGGATTTTCTTGTTTGAACTTCCCTTAAACCTTATCCATAAAAAACTGAAAATATCTTAGAAGATCTTCCTCAAATTTTTGTGCACTTTTAGTTGGAATTATGATTCAAAATTCAAGTAGGATTCAAACAAGATTTTCCTCTCCATAATCCAACTTAAATTCGAATTCTAACCATGTGGAATTGTCCACAAAGAATTCGAATTCTACTTGGACTGTGATTCAAAATTTGAATTTCAAAATTCAAAATTTGAATTTCAAAATTCAAATTTCAAATTTCAAATTCGAATTTCAAATTTAAATTTCAAATTCAAATTTCAAATTCAAAATTTAAATTTCAAATTTCAAATTTCAAAATTCAAATTTCAAAATCCGCAAAAAATTGTATTTCAAATTTTGTTCTAATGGATAATTTCTACAACTCCAATCCAATCTCAAATAAAATCATAACAACTTTATTTGGAGTTCGAATAATTGTGTACTCTATTATCCAAAACAAAATATGAATTCAGCTGGAGAGAATCTTATCCACCATCCTGATCATATGTCAACACCATCCATGCATAATCTATTAGCCAATAAACATACACAAATCAATTTGCCAACTATTAAGGAATTATGTGGAGCTAGTAAAGGGACCAATTAGACATATATAATCAGGCTCCCGTGAATCCATATGATCATCATTCTGTACCAAACAACTCAATCATATGATCACTAATTTCAGGATCACACCACTATAAACCTGAAACTGAACTCTCAATTATATACCGTATTACGTAAGCCTGTGACGAGCTACTGTCCAATGACCTTGTTATATATGCAGAACCTTCATATGATATCCATGATCAGCCTTAGGTCAAAGTCCGTTTAATCCTACTGATCAGGTTATCTTAAAGTTCCATTATACTACCGAATCAGAAAATGATTATTCACTATATGTGAATAAGAAGTCATCCGCCCAGTAGACGATCTAAGGCCTTATCCATTTTCACATCCAGTATAATGCTTTTAAGAGGATACCTTTAATTCTTTAGAGTTATGATTTCGATATCTGTAAACAAACTCTTCATCGTATACAAGTCATGTACCCAATGAACCGGTCTATAAACTTACTACCTCTGAGACGCTTTAGCCATTGGAACATCAAAGTACACAAGTAATATACATGAAGTAGTTCATTTATTTAGGATTAAGGTTACTGCACAATAAACGTCAAAAATAGATTGATCCACTCATAGTGGACTACATAGATCAATCACGCTTTAGTCCCGGTCTAATATGTCACCACCAAGCAATATATTTATGTCTCTACTTAGGAGTTTATGCTCCAGACAGTCAAGACAAACCATCTCCACCATGGCTTTAGACAACATAATAGTCTTAACATGAGTTAGATGCTCGGTCTAACCCCATAGACTACGGACCTTAGTTTAGACCGCTTACTTTAGAACATTGTCTTCTTGCATACAAAAGTCCATTGCATGCAACGTTCTAACAGTTTTAACACAAGCAGTCAGTGAGCCATATTTGTTTACATTTACTTTAACAGGTAAATAGAATAAGGACAAACATCAATGTAATGAATAACCTCTATATTATAATTTTATTATCCAGTTCAAAATAAATACATCAAAATGTCTCTCATGCTTAGGGTATTTCCTAACAAGAGTTTACAACCTACAAGAAAAGAAACTGGATCCAATGACTATTAATGGGTATTTCATTAGATATGCTGAAAAGTCTAAAGAATACAGATTCTATTGTCCATCTCACAGTACTAAGATTGTGGAATTTAGAAATGTGAAGTTTCTTGAAAATGACATGATTAGTGAGAGTGATCGATTTCAAGACATTATTCCTGAAAGAGATCATAATGATGCTCATCCTTCCACATCAAGTAATAAGATGATTGTCATTGTTAATACCCCTCAAGTTCCAATGGGTGTTTAACAACCAATTGTTAAGGTTCCATAAACTGCTAATAATCAACTATTAGATCAAGTTGATCAAGAAGTACCAGAAATAGTTGAATAATTAGTTGATCAACATGATCTTCAAGAAAATGTTGAAATAACTTTAAGAAGATCTACTAGACTAAGAAGGTCAACAATACCTAGTGATTATATTGTGTATCTACAAGAGTCGGACTATAACATTGGAGCCGAAATTAATCCTAAAACGGTTTCACAAGCCATGAGTTGTAAGGAATCTAACTTATGGCATGATGCTATGAAGGAAGAGATGAATTCTATGTCATCTAATGGAGTTTGGGATCTTGTTAAGTTGCCTGATAGTGCAAAAGTCATTGGATGCAAGTGCGTCCTTAAGACAAAGAAAGACTCACTGGTCAACATTGAGAAATACAAGGCTAGACTCGTTGCAAAAGGATTCACTCAGAAGGAAGGAATCGATTACATAGAGACCTTTTTACCTATATCTAAGAAAGATTCTCTTCGTATTATCATGGCGTTAGTTGTGCATTTCGACCTAGAGTTACAACAGATGGATGTGAAAATGGCCTTTCTCAATGGAGATCTAGAGGAAAAGGTTTGCATAAAACAACCAGAAGGATTTTCCTCTAATGGTAGTAAGCATTTGGTTTGCAAGCTCAAGAAATCTATATATGGATTGAAACAAGCTTCCCATCAGTGGTATTTGAAATTTCATGATGTTCTCTTTTCATTTAGCTTTGTAAAGAACATTATGAATCAATGTATATACTAGAAGGTCAATGGGAACAAGATTTGTTTTCTTATTCTGTATGTGGATGATATTTTACTTGCAACTAATGATAAGGGTATGCTACATGAGGTGAAACAATTTCTCTTTAAGAACTTCGATATGAAGGATATAGGTGATGCATCTTATTTCATTGGGATTAAAATACATAGAGACAGAATACGTGGTATTTTGGGTATATCTCAAGGAACCTATATCAACAAGGTTTTAGAAAGATTTCGAATGAAGGATTGTTCGCCAAATATAGCTCCTATTCTGAAGGGTGACAAACTCAGTTTGAATTAATGACCAAAGAATGATCATGAAGAATATTCCTTATGCTTTAGTTATGGGAAGCCTTATGTATGCTCAAGTCTACACAAGGCCTAACATAGTTTTTGCAATCTGGATGTTAGGAAGATATCAGAGTAATCCAGGTATAGACCACTGGAAAGCTGCAAAGAATGTACTTAGGCACCTTCAAGGTACCAAGAATTACATGCTTATGTTTAGACGGACTGATCTTTTGGAAGTAACTAGCTACTCCGATTTAGACTAGGCTGGCTGTGTTGATTCTCGTAAGTCAACTTCATGATACATCTTTATACTAGTCAGTGGAGCTGTTTCTTAAAGAAGTGTAAAACAAACCTTGACTGCTGCTTTCATTATGGAAGTTGAGTTTGTGTCCTATTTTGAAGCTATCTCACATAGTGTATGGATAAAGAATTTCATTTCTGGGATTAAAATTGTGGATTCAATATCTAGACTACTAAAGATATACTGTGACAATTCAGCTGCTATTTTTATGACTAAGAATAATAAAAGCGATAGTCAAAACAAGCACATCGAAATCAAGTATCTAGCCATAAGAGAACATGTTAAAAACAAATATGTGGTTATAGAACGCATTAGCACTGAATTGATGATTACTGATTCTTTAACTAAACGTATGTCATTATAGAAATTTAAGGATCATGTAGTTAGAATAGAACTTGGTTCCTTTATGTAATTGTGTTATAAGAACAATATTATTATTATAATGAAATTTTTTTTGTGATGTTTTCTCATTTTGACCATCTTGTGTACACGTATATTAGTCTTGAGAAAATATCTTTTATGTTTAAACCTAGAATAAACATAGGTTTATTCATTGAGTTATATGAGCTATTAAAAGAGAAAAATTACATTATAATATATGGAAGATAATACTCGTGCTTAAGAGGACTTGTTGCCATGATTCATGTACTTTGTTTCTTACTTGGTGATTGTTGGAATTTATTGACCAAGTGGAAGAATGTTGGTTACTCTTTAAGTTTTGCAGTTTAGAAACTTTTAGTTTCGTTTCAGTTTTTGACACTAAATGGTTTGTAACCATTCTTGTTTATGGTCCATGAATTCTACCATTATTTCCTCCATTTACAGCCAAAATTTTATGGAAAATCTCTTGATGGAAGAGATTATAAAAGGAGGACATTGGCTCTTACTTCCGAAGCTTGATTCTCTATTTTCTCTTCAGTTTTATACCATCAATTGAGAGAATTGTGAGTTTCAAAGGCCAAACCCTTCGGTGTGTGTTTTTTAATATGTAGTTCTAAGTTTTGTAAGTTCACCTGTGAATCAACAATGGCCAGAGGTACACTTTGGTCCCGAAATTTTTCCGTATATGATCTATATGCTATATTTAGATTTGTTTAGCATATTTAGATCTTTATAGTTTTGTTTACAAGACAGTCAAACAAGACTCCCATAAAAGGAGAGAGAAAAGCAGAACTCACCAATTCCAGTGCCATCGGGGGAATTGAAGAATCAAAAAGATCAATGAAACGGAAGCTCTCTCCTTCGGAAATCACTGAAGCAGTGAGAATCGTGGTTGTGGTTTCCAAGTTTAATGACCTCTGTTTATTCTTTAACTTTGCTTTTTCACGTGGATTCCTGAATGGAATATTCGACCACTATTGGCGTTTGCAATAATGCAATGTGGAGATTGGAGAGCTTACTGTATGTAGTAACTTTACTTTCTAATGTGCCCTTATGAACGGTTGGTTCCACACTTTGCCTAGGTTTTATTTTTTATTATCATGTTTCCACCTTAAATTTTAAATTTTAAGTTCATTTCCATTTTATTTCTCAATTTTGAAAACTCAAATCCAAATATAAGGAGGTGTTTGGAACACCAATAGGGTTTTGGAGGTTTTTTTTTTAAATGAATTAATTTTTGAAAATATATGATTAATTGAAATATAAATTAAAAATGAAATGAAATATTTAAATAGTGTAAAAATATTCATATACACGTTCATTTTAAATACTCAATCCAAATTCTATATTCAGATTCCTACATAATTTGATTGCAACATTCTAAAAAATTGAAATGTAACTTACGATCTATCCTTGATAGTCACAGGCCTTTTTTTTTTTTTTAAGTCGATCATATTCTAAATATAGACTCCAAAAATTACTATAGAACTTAATTTCTTTATAATTTAGTTTGTGATTTTATATTCGTTGTAAATATAAAAGTATTAAATTTGAATTTTTCCCATTGAAAGATTAAGATCACATGATCGTAGAAAAAAAAATTTTTTGCCTGTTGATAGACGTAATTTTTTTTAGAAATAGATTTCCTAATTAAAAAATGATAATGAAAAATAACTTGGGGTTCTAATCCTTTTCCATGAGCTATTTCTAGTAGTACTCCAAATTTATCAATAGCCTCCTGATTTTGTTCATCCATATTTATTTTATTTTCTTATTTTCAATTCCTATTGAGGAAAGGCCAATGAAATGTGCAGTCTTTTTTTACCCATTGATATATGTTGTATTTACTAATAACAAGTTAATTGTAGGAACCCTTCTGAAAACCAATGTAGCAGGATATTTTAGAACACACGTTTGTTCAAAACTTTTATAATTGTCGGTGGATTGAGGCATTGAGCCATTTTGTATTACGAGTCGAGCCTAACGCGCGTGTGTGGAATATCATATGATAAAATAAATTTGAATTACTTTATATAAATTTGAGCTATTAATATTTTATATTTGTTTTAAAGATAATATTTAACATCTTTATGAAAAGTTTTTTTAAAATATAAGTTATTATTTAAAAAATGTGTAAAAGAAATCACAAAAATGTACAAAATATAAAACAAAATCTTTTAAAAAATATATATATATCAAATTTTTGTGCTATTAAAAAAAGACTAAAATTTAAAAAAATATGTAAAACACAGCAGTTATATATGTGTGTTTATTCAAAAATACTTTTAAAACATAAAAGTTGTGTTTATGTGTGTGTGTGTGTTTTTTATTTTCTTTTTGCTAAAAAATTGTGTTTAAATTTTAGAAAACAAATACATATAGAGAATTTTATAACGTGATAAGGTTTTTTATTTCATTAATAAAATAAAAAATTCTCAGTCGTTGACTTCATTTTGATGATGAAGATATTATGTGCACACAAGATCAACCACGCACATGACTACATAAGATTAAAAACAATCACTTAAAAAAAAAAAAAACCTTCTTCCATGCGTATCTTCCCCAACTACGATGCCTCCCAACTCCTCTCTCACTGATGCTGTCGACACCCCCAGTCACTGCCACCACATCGTCTTCTCCGCCAACTCCGCTGCCATCTAGAGCTGCTCTGGCATCTTCTACGTGGCGTCCCCGATCACCCTTGATGCCCACGTGGCCCTCATGACAAACTCTTCTCCTCCACCATCGACGGTACGAAGACCAAAATCAATTGTAGAAGCAAGATCTAGACGAAGCGGTGCTCACAATCCCTGAATTCTGGCATGTACTTGAGCCGACAATATCAAGGAAGACTTCGGCGAGACTAAAGATGTGGGTCTCCGTGGGTGATTCGTGAGGATGACTGACCACGGACGGTCACGGCTTGGGGTGGCCGATCGGATCCCCTATACCCTCGTGATGGAGGTTGAGATCTTTGGCAAAGATGAAGGCTCCATTGGTTGGGCTGGGGCTTGGAGTATCCAACCCAACTCGATGAGGACCGTTGCAACTGCTACTCCGGCGACAGCGACCCAACGTTGGGTTTACTCCGGGAGCCATCAAGGTGGCTCTGCCTTTTGGATGAGGGAAGAGGAAGAATCCAAATAATTTTTTCTTTTTTCTTTTCTGTTTTTTGTTTTTCAAATATTCCCATATTCTACATTTCAATCCAAATATTCTTAAGGGTATTTAGTTGCAGTGTCAAGGACATTTAGTAAAAATATTATATTTTGATTGTATTTAAATGAAATTTATTTTTTAAATATTGTATTTGATTGAAAAATGTTTGTTTTGTATTTGAATGAAATGTATGTTTTGATAAAAAGTATTTTAGAGTTGAAAAGTTGATGTGATTGGTAAAAGTAGAGATAAATAGTGGAATTAAAAAATTGATGTGATTGTTTTAAAAATGTTTTGAATAATAATTATTTTTGTAACATTGTTGTAAAATTTGTGTTTGATATAAAATTGTATTATATTTGAGTAAAATTAAAATGAAATTTTTTTGACAAACGAGACCTTAATTTACATTATATTTAAACATAATATAATTTTTACTCAAATATAAAAATATTTTATTTAAATATCAATCATATCACATTTTAAATCCAATACAATTACTATTTATTATTTTACTTTTTCTATTACTTTTATTAATCACATCATATATTCTTTTTCTCTCCTTTTTTTCTCTTTATTTTTATCCATCATATCACATATTCATTATCAAAATATAATTTAAATACTTTTCACCCAAACACATATTGTATTTAATACTTTTCCTCTAAACACAAATTACATTCAATGTATTGCATTCAAACACAATATGTTTACCAAATAAAGGCTTAATCTTTAGATATTACCCATTAATACGATAAAAAAACTCTACGAATCTTCTAATATATTAAGATATAATTAAAATGTAAAGGCTTTTTCTTGTTTTAATGCATCTTAAATTTATCATAAAATTATAATTTATATCCTAAATTTTTAATTTTGATAATTTATATCCTAAATTTATAAATTTGTAATAATTTACAACTTATGGGTAAATAATATTGATTTTTTTAAGAAAAATTGACTAAATTGTTAATTAAGACTATAAATTTTTTTTATTCAATGTTATTTTAAATTTGCCTCTGGGTCCATTTGACTACTATTTGTCTTTTGTTCATCCCTTTTTGTTTCTTTTAGCTAGGGCTGGCAATTCGTGTTATCATGTCGTGTTCGTATCGTGTTTATTAAATATTCGTGTCAAAATCTCAAATCCAAACCCAACCCATTTAATATTCGTGTCAAAATCTCAAACCCAAACCTAACCCATTTATTAATCGTGTTAATCGTGTTGATCTAAATTAACCCGTTTAAATTAAATATAAATAAAATAATGATGACAAGGTCAGAGACGACTGGTCGTGTTATCGCGAGGGAAGGGGATGGCGATTGGGTAAGGTGAGCAAAGTTACAAAAGCAATTAAAGACTAAAAAAAATAAAGTAAAATCTAGATTTTCATCTAGATTTTCTTTTTTATGTTAAAATTTTTTAAAAATATATATATAAAATAAAATATATATATTATATCTGAATTTTGAATTTTGAAAACTCAAAATTAAAAATAGTAAAACATTATAATATATATTATAATATAAATATATTAAAGATTATAAATGGGTAATTTATGAGTTATATTTATGTCAATCTATATATAATTAATTTGTTAAATGGGTTATTTCTTGTCAATTGTGGGTTGGAGGGTTCGTGCGGGTTTGACCCTTTATTTAATCGTGTTTGACGGGTTCGACCCTTTTTGACCCAAACTCATTTAAGAAAAACCCAAACCCTCTAACTTCGTACGGGTTTCGTGTCGTGTTATCGTGTCGTGACCTAAATTGCCAGCCCTACTCTTGAGCGCTATTTGCCTTCGTTCTTCCAATTTTGTTTCTTTTGAATTTTATTTTATTTTTTGATTGAGATTTAAGGATTTACACTGTAAATCTTATAATATAATAAACATAAAATTATTATTAAATTATATTTATGGTGATCAATAAAAAAAACTATTGATTAACTAAAATATATAATTATGAAGTTTGAAATTTTTCTTAGAAGACTAACAACTATATAATGGATTATTAAGAGTTATTATATCAAGTTTTCTTTTATGGGGGTTAATATGAAATTTTTATTCAAAAATTGTAGACTATTTAAAAAATAATAATAAAAAGAAAAGAAAAGTTGAGGAGGCTTTAGCCTCCCATCGGCCTTCATTCCTTCCATCGCTGTATGTTTTGATCGGTTTATTATTGATCAACAGTTGAGGAGGATTTAGCCTCCCATATGGCCTATATGCTTTTGATGCTTCCAGATTCAACTCAAGAAGTAGCAGTTCGAAAAGCCTCATCCCAAAATGTAAAAGGCAGAGATGATCTAGCTAAAAGAGTGAGACCATTTTCTACTATGTGCCGTTACCTTTCTGCCAAACCATTTTGTTCATGAGTGTGTGGTAATGAGGTCCCATGAATAATGCAACTAGTTAACAACAATTCTAAAAAGGCTCTAAACTCACCTCCCCAATCAGATTGTAACATTTTGACCTTGAATCCTAGTTGCAACTCTACTTTAGTTTTGAAATTGATAAAAGTTTGTAATGCGTCAAACTTGTTTCTTAGAAGATATATCCAAGTAAATCTGCAGAAAGCGTCAACAAAACTTATGTAATATTTATAACCATGAGTGGATTGAGTAGGTGAAGGACCACAAAGATTTGAGTGTATAAGTTGCAAAGCTCATAATATTCAGTATTTGACAAAAAAAAAGAAGGAAATTTGTGAATTTTGTCATAACAGTAGGCATGACAAACTGAAAACTCTTTATTGCTTTTTGAAATGTTACACTTAGTAAGGACATTCTGAACAATCTTTGAAGAAGGATGCCCTAGCCTATGATGCTAAAGAGCAAACATATCACTAGGTTAAGAGTCAGTGACATTTATTGAGACTTTATTTACATTTGACACTTTACTGGAAAGTGAAAAAATTGAATTTTGGATTGAGCAAGGCAACTTCTGCTCCTACTTTTCAAACTGATGTTTTTCTTCATAACAGGCTGCCCTCTCCAATAACACATGGTAAGAGTCCTCAAGAAATTCTTTTTCATTCCCATCCTGATTATAAATCTCCCAGAGTATTTGGTTGTGCTTGTTATCCAAACATTAGACCGTATAACATACACAAACTTGCTTTTAGATAAGTTCAATGCATTTTTCTTGGCTATAGTCTAACACACAAGGGTTATAAGTTTCTTGATCCTAAGGGCCGTGTTTTCATTTCTAGAGATGTCATCTCTGATGAGAATCTTTATCCTTTATTCTCTTTTTTTTTTTTTTAAACCAATTCCTCTCAACCTAATGCAACCTGTTCTACTGTTTCATCTCCCTTAATACTTGTTGTTGTCCAGGCCTCTGGGGATATTCCTATTACTACCATTGCAAATTCCAGTTCAGGAACTGAATTACCTTATGCTCGGTTTTCAAACTCTCCCATTACTAATAATGAGCCAAGTACTGGTTCAGAACTTATAGCTTCTGATGCAGGTTCTCAGCAAAGTTATTAACAGCAAGTTCTTAAGGAAACAGTAGCTATTAAAGGCAATACTTACAATATGGTGACAAGCGCAAAAAGGGGAATCAAGAAACCTAAGTCTTTCTAGCAACCAAAGAACCTCAGACAGTTGAATAGGCTCTACAAAATGAGCACTGGAAATCGGCTATGATAAATGAGTTTTTGGCCCTTCAAAGGAATAACACATGGTCTTTAGTTGAATTACCTAAAGATAGGAAAGCTATAGGCTGCAAATGGGCATTCAAATTTAAAGAAAACCCCGATGGTTCCATTGACAAATACAAAGCTAGGCTAGTAGCTAAGGGTTCCACCAAAACATTTAGTCTTGTTGTTAAACCTATCATAATAAGATTGATTCTCACCATAGCTTTGACTAGAAACCGTAAAATCAGGCAACTTGACCTAATAATGCTTTTCTAAATGGGGATTTGAAGGAGGAAGTTTATATTGAGCAACCAAAAGGGTTTGTACAGCCCCAAACTTCTCACTTGGTCTGTAAACTACCCAAGTCCTTGTGTGGACTCAAACAACCATCTCGTGGTTGGTTTGAAAAGTTATACACTGCTCTTCTTCAGTTTGGCTTTTTTTTCCTCTAAGTCCGATCAATCTCTATTCCTTAGATTCACTCCTAAACATACCACATTCATTTTGGTATATATGGATGATATTTTAATTACTGGAAGTGATGTGAGTGAGGTGCTTACGCTGATCACAAAGCTTAATCACTGGTTTACTCTAAAAGACCTTGGTGAAGTGGATTACTTCCTGGGTAAACAGGTCAAACACACAGTTGATGGAGTTCATTTGTCTCAAACTAAATACATCACAGATTTACCGTGCAAAGCTAAGATGCAATTTGCTCATGGCTTTAAAACTTCTATGACTAGTGGCTTACAATTATCAGCTTATGGAAGTGAACCAGTCAAAGATGTTCAGCTCTATACGAGTGTTGTAGGTGCTCTCTAATATGTGACTATAACCAGACCTTAGATCTCTTTAGTGTTAATAGAGTATGCCTCATGCAAAATCCCCAAGAATTTCATTGGCAAGCTGCCAAGAAAATATTAAGTTGTTTAAGAGATACTCTACACTATGTTAGCATTTCACCAGGTCACAGTCCCTGGATTTGGTGGAATTTTATCATGCAGACTAGACCTCAAGTCCTGATGACAGGCGCTCTACTTCAAGGTATTGTGTCTATTTGGGAAATAACCTAATTTCGTGGCTGTCCAAGAAACGACACACAGTCTCTCGATCCTCAATAGAAGCAGAATATAGGAGCTTGGCAAGTGTTACAGCAGAATTGACTTGGCTCACCTCCTTACTGGGTGAATTATAGGTTACAATGTCTGGACAACCAGTAGTTTGGTGTGACAACCTTAGCACTGTACTCCTCTCAGCTAACCCTGTTTTGCATGCTCGAACCAAGCGCATAGAGTTGGTCAGTTGGACTTATACTTTGTTCGAGAGACGATTCTGCAGAAGAAAATTGAAGTCAAACATGGGCCATCCTTTGATCAAACAGCAGGAGTTTTCACCAAAGCCACTACCAACTCAAGGATTCCCTTGATCCGAAACAAACTCAGAGTATTGGATCTAGATACTCTGAGTTTGATGGGGAATGTTAGAGATGAGATTAAGGGTTGATTAGTTAGTTTGTTAAGTTAGCGAATTTGTTACATTTGTTACGATGATGTAATATTATGTTATGAAGTTAGTTACAAGAGATATGTCATATTAATACATTGTGCACTTACTGAAAATCAATATACATAAATCATTTTCCTAAATTCTCTCTCTCTCTCTCTCTCTCTCTCTCTACTCTTCTTCTTCTTTTTCTTCTTTTCTTATAGTCTCCTTCCCCATCGAACACTCTCCCACTTCCCCTCTCGCTCCATCTACTTCTCCATTTTCGTCACCGGCGTCGTTTAGTACTCTGGACACGAAGCAAGAGGAGAGGATATGCTTGGCTCACTTTGAGATTGCAATATGTTGTAAACACAATATATTGTATTTGAATGTAATACAAACACTTTTCATCCAAATGTTATATTCAAATATAATATAAACACAATACGTTATTCAAATGCCTCTTAAAATTTTCAATTAAATGAATGTGTTTTCTCCAATTAAGATGTTACTAGTTTGTAAACATGTGCTGTTTGTTAAATTTTTTACATATAAGAAAAATAATTATCAAACAAATAAATAATTGTTTTAATGGAAATAAAAATTATTTCAACAAGGTATAGTTAAAAGTATAAGATTAAAGAAAATAAAGATACCATAATTGAAAAACAGAAGGAAAAATAAAGATATATTTGAAAAATGATTATTTTGATAGGGGGAACTTGAAATTAAGAAGGAACAAAGTTTTAGGAAAAATCACAAAACATAAACGGTTGAAATATTAAATAGGAATCAAACAACATTATTATTATATAGACAATTATCAAAAAAGTAAATGAGAAAGAAAATGATGTTTAAATGAAGATACATATATATTAAAAAGAATTTATAAGAATAATTAGATTTTTTTAAAATAATTAAAGAATTTTAAATAAAGACAAATAGGGGGAAAAAAACAGTTACAATAGAATAAAAAAATATTTGTTGAAATAATTAGAATTTATAAATAATATTTATAAAGAATTTTAAATAATATTTGTTGAATTTTAATTAAAGAATTTATAAGAATAATTAGATTAGTTGAAAGTTGGTGAATATTGACAACTTTTGGCACTTCTAATGCATGATTCAACCTTTTTTAATATTATATTTTACCTAAAACACCTTGTATCGATCTTTTTAAGATTATTAGGTGGTTAATATGTTTTTTTTTTTTTTCACATACAAAGACTATGCTGACGAGAAGATGAGTTCTTCGTATTTTAATAATTTCAACATGAAAACAAGCAAGCCATTTGCTTTTTTGATGCATTGCCATTCCGCTATTTCTATGATATTTTTGTCGTTGTTAGTCGTGAAGCATAAAATTTACTTAAAGTTTGATAAGATTTTGGTGACCATACCTAATTCAGCAACCGAAAATTCCAAGCACGACAACTTTCACAAGAACCCGAGCACTTTCTCTAAGAAACGAAAGTATAAAGTTTATAAATTGGTTTCCGATGACATATTTATGATTTATCAACAAAATCTGCACTTTAAAGCAATAAATCAGAGCTCGCGCTCTTCTGGCTTAGAAGAAGTGCGATGGAAAGATATAAACCCCCAAGTCGACAAAAGAAAAAGCAAAGGAGCCATTTAAAAGACAGTAGTACTAACCTCTAACTCGCCGGGCTCAGCAACGCGGGCCTGTGACCCAAGCGGGGGGACGAAAGTAGTGGAACGTGGGTTCATTTTACTTTAGCCGGATCTAGAGTTGCTCTCCGCTGGCCCGCCCGGTCCAAGTTGGGCCGTGTGAATTGGGCGAAGCCCCGGATCACTCGGCTCCTAGAGGAGAGGGCGCCGCGTGAGTCTGGTTTCACGGAGCAGCGACCACCTCCCGCTCCCGGCAGTGGAAGGGTCACGGGCCTGTGCTACTTCGATCCAACATGGTCAAGCGGGCTGACCTATATGAACCACTATATTTGCATTTTTTCTGTCGTTTGAATGGGTTGATGTCGTTTCTTTACCTTTTTTCCCCCTTACTTTAATCTAATCCAAACAAATTTGGAAGAAGATTTACGTCGTTTGGGTTATTGCATCATGTGATTAGTTTCTCTGATGCCAAACAAGAAGTTTTAGCCATGACCATGCACAATAACAATACTTGCCAACATAACACACACAAAAAACGCTTACTTAAAAAAAAAAAAAAAAAAAAAAACCACACACACACACACACAAAAAGAAATGCGAAGCAGTGTAAAAATGTAATCAAACGAACAAAGAATTCTGCAGAGAAAATTAGAAAGAATCACACCAAGGTTTTAGCGAGGTTCGGAGCATATGAACTCCTACGTCCTCGGGACTGAAACCGGTTGTAAAGTTCACTAACGAATAACGAGATTTACACCCTCAAAACTATATTACAAAAACCTCTCCGACTTTCCAAGTATTTTCACCCTATCCAAACAGAAAACTGATGTAAAATAACAGAAATTACACAAAGTGTGTCTCATCCATGTTGTATCTTTTTATACACATGAAGGCTGAAACCATTACAAGAACTCACAGGATAGCTGACTAGCACTTGAGTTGAGAGAGAATGGTTAAAACTGAAGTCTGAAAATTTTCCAAAAATCCAACAACTGAATTTTTTGTTTTTGCAGCTTCAATGCTGACTTGGCCCTCCACCAATCATTATGCCCATATCATAACAGATCCAACGCAATTTTTGGCGCTTTTTAGGCAACTGAAAGGTGAAAAAGGAGAAGAGATAACACCTATAAGAAAGATATTTGGCAAAAGAACTCAAAACAATTAGATATGAATATTTCAGACATAGATATGCAAAAGCAATAAGCGTTCCTTGCCACCAATTTCAACATAAATCATTCAGGAATAATACAGTGTGATTGTTAATGTTTAGACGAAAGTAGCATAAAGGGAACACAGTAGGTCCAGTCACTTACGCACACTTAATACAGCATAGCATGCCTCCGAAAAGCAAGAAACGGAGACTTGGCATGAATTGTATCCTTCCGATGTTAAAGAGCACTCTGCCATCTTTAAATCTACTTCATTTTGGGGAAAAAATCTACGTAAACAAGATGAAGATGGCCAAATGAAAATTGCTTAGAGCTCAAAACAGAATTTAAATGTAAAAAACGAAATGCAACCGTAAAATTGCGTTGTTAGCAAATAATTGTAAAAATATAATTAGAATCACACCTAGTTTGTTGTAACAGGAAAGAAACTACCAAATGGGCAATATGTGTGTAAAGCAGGGGAGTTACCTTCTTCATGATGTTTACTTTGTTGGTGTCTCTAATGTGCAAAGTGCCTGCTTTGGACAGACATTTCTCGAAGCAATACTCCCTATTTTTTCATGTTTTATTTAGCCCTGTAAGCTTAATCCCGGCAAACTAGGCGCCTTGTGATGCATATCAATCACTGATTCTCTAACTCATAAGCGCTGCCGGAATGGAATAAACTACAAGTGAATACCAAAGAGACAGAAATATGCATATTCCTGATAAATTTGAAAGATCAGGGGAAAAAAAAAAAGGGTGTGCTGGAATTCCGCGTGAAGATGATTAAAATTGCAGAATTTTGTAAAAGATAGCAATGAGGGCAATTCAAAGGATCACAGTCAATTAAACCAAAATAGGAAACAAATCAAGGATAACAAAGATTCGTTTTGTCCGTGACTCGGAGAAAATGAACGTGGACCATAGTTCACTCATAGTGTACTTATATTATCTTCCCCAAGGTCGTTATATAATAAGATTTCTTCGTTTATTTTTTTGCAAACATTATAATAATCAGAAGCTTTTCAGAATTAGGATAAGGAAAGTGTAGAACGGACACCTTGTTGTCTCGCCGTCAATATACACATCAGGGATGTGAGAAATCTTGGGCCAACCCTCCCCTTTATCTTCTCGGTACCGCTGTTCCAGCAATGAACATTCACTTATCACCAACAGTTCAGGAGCATTCAGTAAGCTTTCTTCAGGCAGGCCTGGAGCTCAGGGCAAGAAAAAATTTTGAGCTTGGTGAGGCGATGAAAGGCGTTGCTGTTCAGGGCTTTGAGGTGCGGAAAATTCCTAATTGACAAAGAACTCACTGAGGACGGAAGCCACCCATCTGGAGGAAATGAGTCCAACAAGTCTTTACAGCTACCAAGGCCCAACGATCTAAGAGAGGTGAGTCTTTGTAGATCCCAATCCACACCTCTTGAGAAGAGCTCCTGGCATCCACTAATGGTAAGAAATTCCAGATTTGAGGGCAATCCCCCTTCGGGAAATGATTTTATTTCCGGACAAGCACTGACGTGGAGACTCTCAAGAGATGGAAGGAGCGTGCGCATCTGTTCAGGCAATGACCCCAAATTATCACATCGTGAGATCGAAAGATATTTCAAGTTGGGGGCAGACAATCCTCCTTTTGGAAATGATACAAGCTTCGGCAAGCCAGATAGCTCTATGAAATGGAGAGACTGGAGTGCAGGGAGAGGCTCTTCCTGAAATGTAAGGGATTCAAAACTCTCGCAATCTGACAAAATAAGGAAGTTAAGCTTTAGGGTGGCGTACTCCAGTGGAAAACACTTGAGAGATTGAGACCTTCCGATTATCAATTCTCGAAGCGGCACATAATCGTGGTGGCTCATATGAATCTCTAATTTGGCACAATTTTCGATGGTGAGGTGTTCTATTGTGTGGCTACTAATGGGTAAACCCCCTGAAAGCTTTGGGCAATTAATCAAGTGAAGCGCCTTGAGACGAGGAAAGGCTCCATCTTTGGTACCTTCAACAAATGACCACTTGTTCCATTCTGGCATGTTTTCAAAACTCAACGTTTGTAATGATCTGAATGGTGAATCACAACCATAAAACTCATCACCTATAGTCTCCACTGCATGAAAGCCGTAAATCTTTAGCTCACAGAGAAAAGGCAGCTTCCCAAGTGGTGGCAAAGAGTAACAGTTTTGACACTGTTTCAGTTACATTGACACCATTTTTGAAAAAGAAGAATCTCCTACCCAAAGCGGAAAACTTGTTCCTCCGTATCCAAAGATAAGAATTTCCCTCAAATTTGTATGAGGATGGAGTGCTTGAAGCAGATCTCTTTCCTTCATTGAATCATCAGTGTCACCATTCCATCCCAAAGCTAACTCATTTAGCTTCTTCTTATCCGCCAAATTGGCCTTCAAAGCATCTTCAATATCACTGACATTCTCAAGCCCTGAAATTCGAAGTTTTCCGCACAACTGTTGAAGCTCTCCTAATTCTTTAATGTTGGAACCACCACTCTTGCTCACAACAAAATCACTTAATGTTTCCAAGTCTTTCAAGTTGCCCATTTGCGGTGGCATCTCTTCCAAAGCCGAGCCGTAAGTTTCTAGATGGCGCAAGTTGATTAGGCTTCCCATGTTGGTTGGCAACTGAGTCAAGTTACAATTAAATGATACGACCAATGTCTCCAAATTGTGAAGAGTACAAATGGAATCTGGTAATTTTGAAACTTTGGTATCTGATATGCCCAAATAATTTAGTTGCTTCAAATTGCTAAATGAGCCCGGAAACTGATCCATTTCTTGAGGACAACATACGGATATAAGGTTTGAGCGTCCACAAATGTTAAGATGACGCAAATTGATTAGCATTCCTATATTGATTGGCAACCGAGCAAGATTTCCACAATTCCACAAGATCAATGTCTGTAAATTGTAAAGACAGCAAATTGAATCAGGTAGTGTGACAACAGCAACGTCATTCAATTTCAAATACCTTAGATTCTTCAGATTTCCAATTGAATCAGGCAACTCTTTTATACCAAACCCACATAAGGACAACACTCTCAAGCATCCAATTGTTGTCAGTAGTTTCAAGTAATCTTTAGGGCCCCTCGATCTTCTTCCTTCAATTTGGATGAAAGTGTGCAAACGCCCAGCTTTAAATGCACCTTCAAATTTATTCAAGTCCTCGAGTGCAAAGTTGCATGACAAATGACGAGTCTTACTTGCAATATCATGTGCTTGCTTCTCTTCATCCAAGCGAAAATAGAATTCACCTGATACATGCATAGCTAGATCATGAACAAGATCATGCATAACAAAATATGATTTAAGCATCTTTGATCTTTGTAATAGTGATCTAGATACAAGATCCTCCAACAACTGCTCTCCAACATCTTCTAGTCTATTTCTTGTAGGCTCAGGTTGTAGAAAACCTTCTGCCATCCACAATAGAATCATTTCTTTTCTTTCAAAACGGTAATCTTTGGGGAATACCGAGCAATAAGCAAAGCATCGTTTCAAGCATGAAGGTAGATGGTAATAGCTTAACCAAAGAGCTGGAAGAACGTCATTACTCCCATTTCCATTTAACTCCCATGTATTGCTATTTAGTATCTCTTTCCATATCCTCGGACTTCGTTCAGAATGCAAGACACCCGCGAGAGATTTTACCGCCAAAGGATGACCCCTGCACTTTTTAACAATTTTCCTGCCAATCTCTTGTAAATCTGAGTACTCTTCCCAGTTCTCATCGATGTTAAAGGCATGTTTTGTAAAAACTCGCCAACAATCTTCCTCAGATAATTCTGATAGGCAATGAGGTTGTTGAGGGGCCATGATTGACGCAACAGATTCGCTTCGGGTCGTCACAATAATCTTACTTCCACGCATGCCAGACATTAAAGAACTCCTTAAAACATCCCATTCAGCATAACTTTCGTTCCAAACATCATCAAGAACAAGAAGAAATTTATTTCCCGCTAAAGCGTCCTTTAAACGGAAACGAATTTCTTGTAGGTCCAGAGTGCTGCAACTTTGAGAATTAGTGACCTTCTCAAAAATTGTTTTGGTTATTCGAAAAAGATCGAAATCGGTTGATATGGTAACCCATACTCTAAGCTTATCAAAATGTTCTCTCACTTTGGGATCATCGTAGACAAGCTGAGCAAGGGTAGTTTTGCCAATACCACCAATCCCAACAATGGGAATCACAGATACATTATGGCCACCAGCACCATCCGATAGCAATGACTCAACAATGGCTTTTTTAACAGCGTCTCTCCCATAAACATCAGATTCTTCTACCAAGGGAGGAGGTAACCTATCAAAGTGTTTCTTTTCACGACTTTCTTTTAGACCAAGAACATCTCTTTGGTCCATAAGTAACTTTAACCGACGAAGTATCTCCTCCATCTCAGATCTAACAGCGTTATCAAATGCATTGAAGGAAGATGGAGTGAGTTTGGACAGTACCTTACTCATGCTAGTTCCAGATTCACCTTCCAACTTGCATCGCAAAACTTCATTGTCGACCTTATCCATCAGCTCGCCTGCTACATAAATGACATCTTTAAGCTCATCAAGCCACTTCCTCACCATTGGATCTCCGATCAGCTTCGCCTCAGCATCATCGAGCAACTTATCAGCTGACAACAACACAATCTTCAGGTCGTCCAGTTGCTTGACGATCGGTTCCTTTCCACGGAAAAAGTTGATGAATTCTTGAGAAGCCAGCCGATCAAACAAGACCCCCATAAAAGGAGAGAGAAAAGCAGAACTCACCAACTCAAGGGCCATCGTGGGGGATTGAAGAATCAAAGAGATCAATGAAACGGAAGATAACCGAAGCGATAAGAATCCTGGTTGTGGTTTCTCAAAGTTTATTTGCCTTGTGTTTACTTTACTAGTCTTGGTCAATCTTTTTACTCTTTAACTTTGCTTTTTCACGCGTTTTCCTGAATGGAATATTCGATCACTCTTCGTTGAATGAGTCAAGGTTGTGTTACGTGGTCATTTAGCTAGTGTTTTGGACACAAATTTTTTTAGCATTGCATTAATGCAATGTAATTTTCTCCCAAATATAAAAATATTTCATTCAAATACCAATTACATCACATTTTAAATCAAACACAATCACTATTTATTATTTCACTTTTTCAATTACTTTTATTAATTACATCATATATTCTCTCTCCCTCTTTTTTTTCTCTCTACTTTTACCCATCACATCACATATTTATTATTAAAATACAATTCAAATACTTTTCCCCCAAACACACATTGCATTCAAATGCAATGCTAATACTTTTCCTCCAAATATAAATTACATTCAATACATTGCATTTCAATGCAATACAAATGTAATGCGTTCACTAAACGAACCCTTAGTTTTAAGCAGGTGTCACCCTAGTTTTTTTATTTTTTATTTATTTTGTTTGAGTGAAGTTGGTGATACTAAAACAAACGTTTTTAAAACTTTTTTTTTCAAATATCTTACGCTATTTATTATTTATATTTTTAAAATACTAAAATAAACTCTAAATTTTAAAATTTATAATATTATATATATAAATATAAATAAAATGATTTTTTTATAAATTATATAAAATTTGTAGGAGAACTAAATAATATTCATATTAAAATTTTTTTCTAAAAAAATTTTATTTTCTTTTATTTTTCATCTCAAATAATTTTTTCTAAAAACAATTTTTTTCCAACTTAAAAAAAAATTTTCAAAACCTCCCAAACTTCGCCTTATTTGTTCAGAAGTTGTTGTAATTATCAACGTTAGTGGAGTAAATGGTCCAGTTTGTTGTTTTTTTTCTTGGACTCCACCGTTTGTGTAATTGCTTATTTAAAGACATCTGATTATTGAAATAATACGCAACCATTTAGAGTATTTTATCTCCACTTTTTATTTTATTTTTTTAGCTTTATACTCTTTATCTTCGTCTAAATCATTTATTTTGTAACAGTAGTATTAGAGATTGGTCATAAAATTTGAGTGAAAAAAAGTGGAGTGCGAGAGAGTAAAAATTGAAGGATAAGACCAAGGAAAACATAGCAAGGTGAGATAGAGAGTACATAGCCGTATTCTTTCCTTTTTATTTCACCTTGTTTCTGTTTTGCAGCAGCAAAAGCAATGGCATCTGAGGCAATTTTTGTGCAACCAACCATACCTCGCTTTGACGGTCACTATGATCATTGGAGCATGTTGATGGAGAACTTCTTGAGGTCTAAAGAATATTGGCAGGTTGTTGATTTTGGTGTAGCAAAACCAGTTCCTGGTATCATGCTATCGGAGACGCAAAGGACAGAGTTAGAAGGGCTGAAGTTGAAGGATTTGAAGGTGCAAAACTACCTTTTCCAAGCTATTGATCACTCCATCTTGAAAACCATTCTTAGCAAAGAAACTTCCAAGCAGATTTGGGATTCCATGAATAGGAAATATCAAGGTTCAACAAAAGCAAGAGGGCAGCAGCTTCAAACTCTTCGTACGGAGTTCAAAACACTTCGAATGAAGTCGGGCGAGTCTATTACTGATTTTTTCTCAAGAACAATGGCAGTTGTCAACAAGATCTGTGTCTATAGAGAGAAGACAGTAGACGTGATTATGATTGAAAAGATTCTTCGATCAATGAACAAAATAAGAAGAGCAAGATTCTTGCTGATTTATCTAGAGCACGAGGTGAAAAATCACACTTTGTAGAGGAAGAAGAAGTGTCTTTGTAGTTGGTTTGTCATGGCAAGGAGGAAACTAACAGGAACATATGGTACTTAGATACTGGTTGCATCAAACATATGTGGGGATACAAGTCTGCATTTTCCGAGTTGGATGAAACCAACACTGATAGTGTGAAGTTTGGTGAAGATTCCAAAGTCTCTGTTACGGGAAATGGAAAGGTAACAATCCAAATCAAGAACAACCCTACTCAGCTTATCTTTAATGTTCTCTTTTTTCCAGATTTGAGAACAAATTTGCTCAGTGTTAGTTAGCTTCAAGAAAAGGGATTTGAAATCTCTATTAAAGATGGAGTTTCCAAAATTGAAGATAAAAAGTTGGGCTTAATTGTTCAAATCAAAATTACAGCAAATCGAATGTTTCCTCTGTATGTCCATAATACAATCAATTCATGATTCTCGATGAGATTGAACGACGAGGCATGGCTATGGCATTTTTGCTACAGTCGTCTTAACTTTGGCGGTCTAAAGACTCTTAAACAAAAGAATATGGTGTCTGGTCTTCCTCAGATTAAGATTCCCTCTCAGATTTGTGAAAAATGTGTTGTTAACAAACAACATTGGAATCAATTTCCGCAAGGGGAATTTTGGAAAGCCAAAAAGCCTTTGGAGGTGGTTCACTTTGACATTTGCGGGCCAATAAATCCATTCTCAAATGGAGGTAAAAGATATCTAATTACCTTTATTGATGATTACACTCGAAAAATATGGGCATATTATTTGCAGGAGAAATTAGAAGCTTTTGCGGTCTTTAAGAATTATAAAGTGCTTATTGAGAAAGATGCTGGCAGCCCAATTAAGGTTCTTTGCATTGACCGTGGTGGAGAATACAATTCACATAAATTTGCAAATTTTTGTGAAATACAACAAAATCATGCCTTAAATTGATTTTTGTCTTAGAGGAAAAATTTATTACAAAAAATAGCATCGATATATATTTCATTTACTATTCTGTTGATAAATCTTTTATTTATCAAATATAAATATTTCATTTACTAAAATTACATAATAAATGAAATAATTACCATTGATTTCATTTATTTATTTTAAATATTATATTTTTTTTAAAAATATCGTAAAATCTTGCAATGGACGACCACGGCAGTGCATGGGAGGCCGAATTAAGACAGATCTCACTATCGCTACTAATGCTATAACACTGCTACAGCAATGCTATTCAGTTAACCCAGAACTCTAAAATTCACAAAAGTCTTCCGAACTACTTATGCTGCTACCTCTTTACTTCATTTTCAACATAATCATATGCAAAAATAAAGCATGAGATCAGATTAAGCCTACGTTCCAATTAAGTTATGTAAGGCAAGTGTACATTCGTGCTTAACTTGCAAAATTAGTTAGTTCCATTCACAAAACCAACCAAACTCATACTATTCAACATAGGTCTAACTCTAATCAGCTTTCTAACAAATTAGATTCACAGTATTATACTTAAGATGACCAGTTAGTAAACACAAATTAACAAGAAAAACAATATTGAATAAACTGAATAACATTGAAATAGCATGCTAAGCATACAAGCCTTGAGTCACAGTTTTAGGTATTTTCTCATCTTAGTCTAAAATAGCTTAGCTTATGGATGATTTTTTAAACAACATAAAATAAGAAAACATTGTTCAAAGAGAGAGAGTGAGAAGTACAATAGAAAATTTGAAGGAGAAATAGACAAAATACACACAGTCCACAGTGATTGGAGGTGGATTTCTAGCTCCTCCTTCTGAAAATTGCTCAAATCTGCTTCCAGTCACTGTACGTTGCTTTTTCTCCTTGGGTTCTATCTATTTCTAGTATTCTTCCTTTTTTTCTAGTTGTCCTTGTTTTTCTAGTCACCTTTCGTCCCTTTTTTCCTAAAGGCATAAGTTTCCTTTTATATGTTAGGGTAAAGGAGGAATGTACAGGTATGCACAAATTCAAGGGCTAAGATTTTATTTGGTGTCCTTAATGTGAGACAGCTCACGTGCTTGTCCTTTTCTGCTTTAGTCAGTAATTAAATTGAGCAAGGCAGTGTTTTAACCTGTCAACCTGGTTTAGCAAACTCTGCCCAATTACTCCAGCAATGCTGCAGCACCTCCAGAAATCATACATCCCTGTTGTTTTACTCTAATCTTGCATCTCTGTCTTACCCAAAACATAACTTTTCACTCCTAAAAGCCTTTAACATTTCAACTCTTCAAAATACTTCAAAACACTTCAAAACATTAAGAATTTACTTAAAAATCTAAATTCAATGTTCTAAAACAAAGTTCTGCATATGAAAACCAAAAATGCTTTAGTAAACTGATAAGTTACTAAAAACTCATTGGACAAAACATACTTTTAGACCCAAAAAAATAAAGTTATCAGTTTGTTAGGAAATGCCCTAAGCATTAGAGACAATTTAATGTATTTATTTTGAATTAGATAATAAAATTATATATAGAAGTTATTCATTACATTGATGTTTGTCCTTATTCTATTTACATGTTAAAGTAAATATAAGCAAATATGACTCACTGACTGCTTGTGTTAAAACTATTAAAACGTTGCATGCAATAGACTTTTGTCTGCGAGAAGACAGTGTTCTAAAGTAAGCGGTCTAAACTAAGGTCTGTAGTCTATGGGGTTAGACCGAGCATCTAACTCATGTTAAGACTATTATGTTGTCTAAAGTCATGGTGGAGACGGTTTGTCTTAACTGTCTGGAGCATAAACTCCTAAGTAGAGACATATATATGTTGCTTGGTAGTGACATATTAGACCGGACTAAAGCGTGATTGATCTACGTAGTCCGCTATGAGTGGATCAATCTGTTTTTGACGTTTATTGTGCAGTAACCTTAATCCTGAGTAAATGAACTACTTCATGTATATGACTTGTGTACTTTAATGTTCCAATAGCTAAAGCGTCTCAGAAGTAGTAAGCTTATAAACCGATTCGTTGGGTGCATGACTTATATACAATGAAGGGTTTGTTTACAGGTATCAGAATCATAGCTCTAAAGAGTTAAAGGTATCCTCTTAAAAACATTATACTGAATGTGAAAATGGACAAGGCCTTAGGTCGTCTACTGGGCGGAAGACTTCTTATTCACATATAGTGAATAATCATTTTCTGATTCGGTAGTATAATGGAACTTTAAGATAGCTTGATCAGTAGGATTAAACGGACTTTGACCTAAGGCTGATCATGGATATCATATGAAGGTTCTGCATATATGACAAGGTCATTGGACAGTAGCTCGTCACAGGCTTACGTAATACGGTATATAATTGAGAGTTCAGTTTCAGGTTTATAATGGTGTGACTCTGAAATTAGTGATCATATGATTAAGTTGTTCGGTACAGAATGATGATCATATGGATTCACGGGAGCCTGATTATATATGTCCAATTGGTCCCTCTACTAGCTCCACATAATTCCTTAACGGTTGGCAAATTGATCAGTGTATGCTTATTGGCTAGTTGATTATGCATGGATGGTGTTGACATAGGATTAGGATTGTGGACAAGATTCTCTCCGGTTGAATTTATATTTTATTTTAGATAATAGAATACACAATTATTCGAACTCCAAATAAAGTTGCCATGATTTTATTTGAGATTGGATTGAAGTTGTAGAAAATTATCCATGAGAACAAAAATTTGAAATACAACTTTTTGTGGATTTTGAAATTTCAATTTCAATTTAAATTTTGAATTTGAAATTTGAAATTTAAATTTAAATTTGAAATTTGAATTTGAAATTTTAATTTAAAATTTAAATTTGAAATTTAAAATTTGAAATTTGAAATTGAAATTTGAACTTTGAAATTCGAAATTCAAATTTTGAATCACAATCCAAGTGGAATTCGAATTCTTTGTGGATAATTTCACAAGGTTAGAATTCGAATTTGAGTTGGATTATGGAGAGGAAAATCTTATTTGAATCCTACTTGAATTTTGAATCCCAAATCTACCAAGGAAAACCAAATTTGTTAGGGAAAAATCTCCCAAGGTGATTTCGGATTTTATGGATAAGATTGCAGGGAAAAATTCAAGTTTCAATCTCAGTTAAATTTGGATTCTCTCCTCCCTGGAAGTAGCTGAAAATTTTAAGTGAATCTCAAAGGAGATTTTCGGTTATTTATGGATAAGGATGAGATAAAATTCAAGCTAGAAAATCCTATTTGAATTTTGATTCTCCTCACACTTTAATAGACAAATCTGGACAGGTTTATGGCCTTAGGGAAATTCGGATTTTGTAGATAAATGGGGAGATAAAATTCAAGTTAAAATCCTGTTTGAATTTTGAAAGAAAAATCCTTAAGTGGCTGAATCTACCCTTGATTATGGCCTAGGGAATTTCGGATTTTGCATAGTGGATAAGGGAGAAAATCTTCTCCTAATCCAATTCGAATTCAGAGGATCACCTCATGCAAGTCTATAAATAGAAGTCCTGCCACTCCAGTTCTCTCAGACCACAGACTCTCAGGTGAGCAGGCTTATTATTGCATAACTTACCGTGACAATAAGTTCTTTAAAGATTTGGGTAGTCGGAAGAAGATTAGCAATGCTAGCATACCGATTGAGGTTCAGAGTGCCCACACACTCAGCCATTCGGGAATTGGAGAATAGCAGAGAAGGCTAGTTGGTTGAAACCCTCCAGTCATTCTCCTCCTGCAGTATTGGCGTCCTCTTGAGGTATGAGTTTTATTGTTATTAGTTTATTGTATATGACATCATAAGATATTTAACGATCTTGAAAAATTTTTATTATTCCGCTGTGCCGCTCTGATTCGTTTTTATCGATTTTATTCCTACACAGTTAAGTTCAGAGGATATTGAACATCCGAGTTATCAGGCATTTCTCCCATTAACATCAGATTCTTCTACTAAGGGAGGAGGTAACATATCGAAGTGTTTCTTTTTACGACTTTCTTTTAGACCAAGAACATCTCTTTGGTCCATAAGAAACTTTAACCAACGAAAAATCTCCTCCATCTCAAATCTTACAACATTATTAAATCCATTGATGGAAGATGGAATGAGTTTGGACAGTAGTTCTGGATTCACCTTCCGACTTGCATTACAAAGCTTTATTGTCGACTTTATCCATTAGCTCGCCTGTTACAAAAATGACATCTTTAAACTCATCAAGCCACTTCTTCACCCTCGAATCCCGATCAACTTCGCCTCAGCATCATCAAGTCGCTTATCAGCTAAAAACAGCAAAATCTTCAGGTCTTTCCATCACTTAAAGATCGGTTTCTTTCCATGGAACAAGTTCATGAATTCTTGAGAAGTCAGACGTGTTGGTTACTCTTAAGTTTTGCCTTTTAGAAACTTTTGGTTTCATTTTAGTTTTTGACACTAAATGGTTTGTAACCGTTTTTGTTTATGGTTTATCCACAAGTAACTGAAAAATCTTTTTGGATTCATCCAACAATTTTCGTTCACTTTAAGGTAGGGAGAGAATCAAAATTCAACTAGGATTTTCTTACTTGAATTTCCCTTAAACCTTATCCACAAAAAGCTGAAAATATCTTAGAGGATCTTCCTCAAATTTTTGTGCACTTTTAGTTGGAATTAGGATTCAAAATTCAAGTAGGATTCAAACAAGATTTTCCTCTCCATAATCCAACTTAAATTCGAATTCTAACCCTGTGGAATTATCCACAAAGAATTCGAATTCTACTTGGACTGTGACTCAAAATTCAAAATTCAAAATTCAAAATTCAAAATTCAAAATTCAAAATTCAAAATTCAAAATTCAAATTCAAATTTCAAATTCGAATTTCAAATTTAAATTTCAAATTTAAATTTCAAATTTCAAATTTCAAATTTCAAAATCCATAAAAAGTTGTATTTCAAATTTTGTTCTAATGGATAATTTCTACAACTCCAATCCAATATCAATTAAAATCATGACAACTTTATTTGGAGTTCGAATAATTGTGTACTCTATTATCCAAAACAAAATATGAATTCAACCGGAGAGAATCTTGTCTACCATCCTGATTTTATGTCAACACCATCCATGCATAATCTATTAGCCAATAAACATACACAAATCAATTTGCCATCTATTAAGGAATTATGTGGAGCTAATAGAGGGACCAATTGAACATATATAATCAGGCTCCCGTGAATCCATATGATCATCATTCTGTACCAAACAACTCAATCATATGATCACTAATTTCAGAGTCACACCACTATAAACCTGAAACTGAACTCTCAATTATATACCGTATTACGTAAGCCTGTGACGAGCTACTGTCCAATGAACTTGTTATATATACAGAACCTTCATATAACATCCATGATCAGCCTTAGGTCAAAGTCCGTTTAATCCTACTGATCAGGCTATCTTAAAGTTCTTTTATACTATCGAATCAGAAAATGATTATTCACTATATGTGAATAAGAAGTCATCCGTCCAGTAGACGACCTAAGGCATTGTCCATTTTCACATCCAGTATAATGCTTTTAAGATGATACCTTTAACTCTTTAGAGTTATGATTTCGATATCTGTAAACAAACTCTTCATCGTATACAAGTCATGTACCCAACAAACCAGTCTATAAGCTTACTACCTCTGAGATGCTTTAGCCATTGGAACATCAAAGTACACAAGTCATATACATGAAGTAGTTCATTTATTCAGGATTAAGGTTACTGCACAATAAACGTCAAAAACAGATTGATCCACTCATAGCGGACTACAAAGATTAATCACGCTTTAGTCTCGGTCTAATATGTCACCACCAAACAATATATCTATATCTCTACTTAGAAGTTTATGCTCCAGACAGTCAAGACAAACCGTTCCCACCATGACTTTAGACAACATAACAGTTTTAACATGAATTAGATGCTCGGTCTAACCCCATAGACTACAGACCTTAGTTTAGACCGCTTACTTTAGAACATTGTCTTCTTGCATACAAAAGTCTATTACATGCAACGTTCTAACAGTTTTAACACAAGCAGTCAGTGAGTCATATTTGCTTACATTTACTTTAGCAGGTAAATAGAATAAGGACAAACATCAATATAATGAATAACCTCTAGATTATAATTTTATTATCCAGTTCAAAATAAATACATCAAAATGTCTCTCATGCTTAGGGTATTTCCTAACAAGAGTTTACAACCTACAAGAAAAGAAACTGAATCCAATGACTATTAATGGGTATTTCATTGGATATGCTGAAAAGTCTAAAGAATACAGATTCTATTGTCCATCTCACAGCACTAAGATTGTGGAATTTAGAAATGTGAAGTTTCTTGAAAATGACATGATTAGTAAGAGTGATCGATTTCAAGACATTATTCCTGAAAGAGATCATAATGATGCTCATCCTTCCACATCAAGTAATAAGATGATTATCATTGTTAATACCCCTCAAGTTCCAATGGGTGTTTAACAACTAATTGTTAAGGTTCCATAAACTGCTAATAATCAACTATTAGATCAAGTTGATCAAGAAGTACCAGAAATAGTTGAACAATTAGTTAATCAACACGATCTTCAAGAAAATGTTGAAATAACTTTAAGAAGATCTACTAGACTAAGAAGGTCAACAATACCTAGTGATTACATTGTGTATCTACAAGAGTCAGACTATAACATTGGAGTTGAAATTAATCCTAAAACGGTTTCACAAGCCATGAGTTGTAAGGAATCTAACTTATGGCATGATGCTATGAAGGAAGAGATGAATTCTATATCATCTAATGGAGTTTGGGATCTTGTTAAGTTGCCTGATAGTGCAAAAGCCATTGGATGCAAGTGCGTCCTTAAGACAAAGAAAGACTCACTGGGCAACATTGAGAAATACAAAGCTAGATTCGTTGCAAAAGAATTCACTCAGAAGGAAGGAATCGATTACATGGAGACCTTTTCACCTATATCTAAGAAAGATTCTCTTCGTATTATCATGGCATTAGTTGTGCATTTTGACCTAGAGTTACAACAGATGGATGTGAAAACGGCCTTTCTCAATAGAGATCTAGAGGAAGAGGTTTGCATAAAACAACCAGAAGGATTTTCCTCTAATGGTAGTAAGCATTTGATTTGCAAGCTCAAGAAATCTATATATGGATTGAAACAAGCTTCCCGTCAGTGGTATTTGAAATTTTATGATGTTCTCTTTTCATTTAGCTTTGTAAAGAACATTATGAATCAATGTATATACCAGAAGGTCAATGGGAGCAAGATTTGTTTTCTTATTCTGTATGTGGATGATATTTTACTTGCAACTAATGATAAGGGTATGCTACATGAGGTGAAACAATTTCTCTCTAAGAATTTCGATATGAAGGATATGGGTGATGCATCTTATTTCATTGGGATTAAAATACATAGAGATAGAATACGTGGTATTTTGGGAATATCTCAAGGAACCTATATCAACAAGGTTTTAGAAAGATTTTGAATGAAGGATTGTTCGCCAAATATTGCTCCTATTCTGAAGGATGACAAACTTAGCTTGAATCAATGACCAAAGAATGATCATGAAGAATATTCCTTATGCTTTAGTTATGGGAAGCCTTATGTATGCTCAAGTCTACACAAGGCCTAACATAGCTTTTGTAATCTGGATGTTAGGAAGATATCAGAGTAATCCAGGTATAGACCACTGGTAAGCTACAAAGAATGTACTTAGGTATCTTTAAGGTAACAAGAATTACATGCTTATGTTTAGACGGATTGATCTTTTGGAAGTAACTAGCTACTCCGATTTAGACTAGGCTGGCTGTGTTGATTCTCGGAAGTCAACTTCATGATACATCTTTATACTAGCCAGTAGAGCTGTTTCTTAAAGAAGTGCAAAACAAACCTTGACTGCTGCTTTCATTATGGAAGTTGAGTTCGTGTCCTATTTTGAAGCTATCTCACATGGTGTATAGATAAAGAATTTCATTTCTGGGATTAAAATTGTGGATTCAATATCTAGACTACTGAAGATATACTGTGACAATTCAGCTGCTATTATTATGGTTAAGAATAATAAAAGCGATAATCGAAGCAAGCACATCGAAATCAAGTATCTAGCCATAAGAGAACATGTTAAAAACAAATATGTGGTTATAGTACACATTAGTACTGAATTGATGATTACTGATCCTTTAACTAAACGTATGTCATTATAGAAATTTAAGGATAATGTAGTTAGAATAGGACTTGGTTCCTTTATGTAATTGTGTTATAAGAACAATATTATTATTATAATGAAATTTTTTTTGTGATGTTTTCTCATTTTGACCATCTTGTGTACACGTATATTAGTCTTGAGAAAATATCTTTTATGTTTAAATCTAGAATAAACATAGGGTTTATTCATTGAGTTATATGAGCTATTAAAAGAGACAAATTACATTATAATACATGGAAGATAATACTCGTGTTTAAGAGGACTTGTTGACATGATTCATGTACTTTGTTTCTTACTTGGTGAATGTTGGAATTTATGGACCAAGTGGAAGAACGTTGATTACTCTTTAAGTTTTGCAGTTTAGAAACTTTTGGTTTCGTTTCAGTTTTTGACACTAAATGGTTTGTAACCATTCTTGTTTATGGTCCATGAATTCTACCATTATTTCCTCCATTTACAGCCAAAACTTTATGGAAAATCTCTTGATGGAAGAGATTATAAAAGGAGGACATTGGCTCTTACTTCCGAAGCTTGATTCTCTATTTTCTCTTCAGTTTTACACCATCAATTGAGAAAATTGAGAGTTTTGAAGGCCAAACCCTTCTGTGTGTGTTTTTTAATATTTGGTTATAAGTTTTGTAGGTTCACCTGTGAATCAACAATGGCTAGAGGTACACTTTGGTCCCGAAATTTTTCCGTATATGATCTATATGCTATATTTAGATTTGTTTAGTATATTTAGATCTTTATAGTTTTGCTTACAAGACAGTCAAACAAGACTCCCATAAAAGGAGAGAGAAAAGCAGAACTCACCAATTCCAGTGCCATCGGGGGAATTGAAGAATCAAAAAGATCAATGAAACGGAAGCTCTCTCCTTCGGAAATCACTGAAGCAATGAGAATCGTGGTTGTGGTTTCTCAAGTTTAATGACCTCTGTTTATTCTTTAACTTTGCTTTCTCACGTGGATTCCTGAATGGAATATTCGACCACCATTGGCGTTTGCAATAATGCAATGTGGAGATTGGAGAGCTTACTGTATTTAGTAACTTTACTTTCTAATGTGCCCTTGTGAACGGTTGGTTCCACCCTTTGCCTAGGTTTTATTTTTTATTATCATGCTTCCACCTTAAATTTTAAATTTTAAGTTCATTTCCATTTTATTTCTCAATTTTGAAAAGTCAAATCCAAACATAAGGAGGCGTTTGGAACACCAATAGAGTTTTGGAGGTTTTTTTTTTAAATGAATTAATTTTTGAAAATATATGATTAATTGAAATATAAATTAAAAATGAAATGAAATATTTAAATAGTGTAAAAATATTCATATACACGTTCATTTTAAACACTCAATTCAAATTCTATATTCAGATTCCTACATAATTTGATTGCAACATTCTAAAAAATTGAAATGTAACTTACGATCTATCCTTGATCGTCACAGGCCTTTTTCTTTTTTTTTTAAGTCGATCATATTCTAAATATAGACTCCAAAAATTACTATAGAACTTAATTTCTTTATAATTTAGTTCGTGATTTTATATTCGTCGTAAATATAAAAGTATTAAATTTGAATTTTTCCCATTGAAAGATTAAGATCACATGATCGTAGAAAAATTTTTTTTGCCTGTTGATAGACGTAATTTTTTTTAGAAATAGATTTCCTAATTAAAAAATGATAATTAAAAATAACTTGGGGTTCTAATCATTTTCCATGAGCTATTTCTAGTAGTTCTCCAAATTTATCAATAGCCTCCTGATTTTGTTTATCCATTTTTATTTTATTTTCTGATTTTCAATTCCTATTGAGGAAAGGCCAATGAAATGTGCAGTCTTTTTTTACCCATTGATATATGTTGTATTTACAAATAACAAGTTAATTGTAGGAACCCTTCTGAAAACCAATGTAGCAGGATATTTTAGAACACACGTTTGTTCAAAACTTTTATAATTGTCGGTGGATTGAGGCATTGAGCCATTTTGTATTACGAGTCGAGCCTAACGCGCGTGTGTGGAATATCATATGATAAAATAAATTTGAATTACTTTATATAAATTTGAGCTATTAATATTTTATATTTGTTTTAAAGATAATATTTAACATCTTTATGAAAAGTTTTTTTAAAATATAAGTTATTATTTAAAAAATGTGTAAAAGAAATCACAAAAATGTACAAAATATAAAACAAAATCTTTTAAAAAAATAATATAAATCAAATTTTTGTGCTATTAAAAAAAGACTAAAATTTAAAAAAAAATATGTAAAACACAGCAGTTATATATGTGTGTTTATTCAAAAATACTTTTAAAGCATAAAAGTTGTGTTTATGTGTGTGTGTGTGTGTTTTTTATTTTCTTTTTGCTAAAAAATTGTGTTTAAATTTTACATGGCGTTTGGGACACAAATTTTTTTGGCATTGCATTTAAATGCAATGCAATTTCCCCTAAATACAAAAACATTTCATTCAAATACCAATCACATCACATTTTAAAATCAAACACAATCACTATTTATTATTTCACTTTTTCTATTACTTTTATTAATTATATCATATATTCTCTCTCCCTCTTTTTTTTCTCTCTACTTTTACCTATCACATCACATATTTATTATTAAAATACAATTTAAATATTTTTCCCACAAACACACATTACATTCAAATGCAATGCTAATGCTTTTTCTCTAAATACAAATTGTATTCAATACATTGTATTCAAACACAATGTAAATACAATACATATAGAGAATTTTATAACGTGGTAAAGTTTTTTATTTCATTAATAAAATAAAAAATTCTCAATCGTTGACTTCCTTTTGATGATGAAGATATTACGTGCACACAAAATCAACCACGCACATGACTACATAAGATTAAAAACAATCAGTAAAAAAAAAAAAGCCAAAAAAAAAAAAAAAACCTTCTTCCATGCATATCTTCCCCAACGACGATGCCTCCCAACTCTTCTCTCCCTGATGCTGTCGACACCCCCAGTCACCGCCACCACATCCTTTTCTCCGCCAACTCCGCTGCCATCTAGAGCTGCTCTGGCATCTTCTACGTGGCTTCCCCGATCATCCTTGATGTCCACGTGGCCCTCATGACAAACTCTTCTCCTCCACCATCGACGGTACGAAGACCAAAATCAATTGTAGAAGCAAGATCTAGACGAAGCGGTGCTCACAATCCCTGAATTCTGGCATGTACTTGAGCCGACAATATCAAGGAAGACTTCGGCGAGACTAAAGATGTGGGTCTCCGTCGGTGGTTCGTGAGGATGGCTGACCACGGACGGTCACGGCTTGGGGTGGCCGATCGGATCCCCTATACCCTCGTGATGGAGGTTGAGATCTTTGGCAAAGATGAAGGCTCCATTGGTTGGGCTGGGGCTTGGAGTATCCAACCCAACTCGATGAGGACCGTTGCAACTGCTACTCCGGCGACAGCGACCCAACGTTGGGTTTACTCCGGGAGCCATCAAGGTGGCTCTGCCTTTTGGATGAGGGAAGAGGAAGAATCCAAATAATTTTTTCTTTTTTCTTTTCTGTTTTTCGTTTTTCAAATATTCCCATATTCTACATTACATTTTACTCTCCATGACATGTACGACCAAATTTCAATCCAAATATTCTCAAGGGTATTTAGTTACAGTGTTAAGGACATTTAGTAAAAATATTATATTTTGATTGTTTTTAAATGAAATTTATTTTTTAAATATTGTGTTTGATTAAAAAGTATTTGTTTTGTATTTGAATGAAATGTATGTTTTGATAAAAAGTATTTTAGAGTTGAAAAGTTGATGTGATTGGTAAAAGTAGAGATAAATAGTGGAATTGAAAAGTTGATGTGATTGTTTTAAAAATGTTTTGAATAATAATTATTTTTGTAACACTGTTGTAAAATTTGTGTTTAATGTAAAATTGTATTACATTTGAGTAAAATTAAAATGAAATTTTTTTGTCAAACGAGACCTTAATTTACATTATATTTAAACATAATATAATTTTTACTCAAATATAAAAATATTTTATTTAAATATCAATCATATCACATTTTAAATCCAATACAATTACTATTTATTATTTTACTTTTTCTATTACTTTTATTAATCACATCATATATTCTTTTTCTCTCCTTTTTTTCTCTTTATTTTTATCCATCATATCACATATTCATTATCAAAATATAATTTAAATACTTTTCACCCAAACACATATTGTATTCAAATGTAATGCTAATACTTTTCCTCTAAACACAAATTACATTCAATGTATTACATTCAAACACAATATGTTTACCAAATAAAGGCTTAATCTTTAGATATTACCCATTAATACGATAAAAAAACTCTACGAATCTTCTAATATATTAAGATATAATTAAAATGTAAAGGCTTTTTCTTGTTTTAATGCATCTTAAATTTATCATAAAATTATAATTTATATCCTAAATTTTTAATTTTGATAATTTATATCCTAAATTTATAAATTTGTAATAATTTACAACTTATGGGTAAATAATATTGATTTTTTAAAGAAAAATTGACTAAATTGTTAATTAAGACTATAAATTTTTTTTATTCAATGTTATTTTAAATTTGCCTCTGGGTCCATTTGACTACTATTTGCCTTTTGTTCATCCCTTTTTGTTTCTTTTGATTAGGGCTGGCAATTCGTGTTATCATGTCGTGTTCGTATCGTATTTATTAAATATTCGTGTCAAAATCTCAAACCCAACTCATTTAATATTCGTGTCAAAATCTCAAACCCAAACCCAACCCATTTATTAATCGTGTTAATCGTGTTGACCTAAATTAACCCGTTTAAATTAAATATAAATAAAATAATGATGACAAGGTCAGAGACGACTTTATATATATATTTATAATTATTTATTAAAACATATATATATATTTTTTTTAACATCATCATAGCATTGCTATAGTATTTACTATAGCATCATCATAAATCACATCATGACATTAGCATACAAACATACAAACATGATAAGCTTGTTCATAGTTGCAGACGGGTAAATGTCTGAACTTACTCATAGCGTGCTTATCCTTTCTTTGAGATCCATCGACGTCCTTTGTCGCTTCTGGATTAGGTTCCTACAGACAAACTTTGTCCGTTAATCACATTTCCATCTATAGCTTTTATTTTATTAAAAAGCTTAATTCTGATCTTATAACCCTTAATTATAGCCTTAGGACAGCTTTCTAAACTTTAATGACCCTTTTCAAATTTTTCCCCAACTTTTTGAAAAATTACGATTTTTCCCCTAACTTTTGACAAAATTACAATTTTGCCCTTGAGTGATTTTTCATGACTTAAATCTCGATTTTGGCTTTTACAAACTTCATTACCCTATTCTGGGATCATTGGGGCTCTTTTCCCATAATTTGGGAATCTTTGGGCAAAATGACCATTTTACCCCTGATGGGTCGTTTAACCATAACATTTTTATTTTCATACTTAGGCTGGATTTTCTAAACCCAAAATCATCTAATTAACTTTTTAAATCTTATCAAACCTTTTCCGGATCAATTCTTATCATTTTACCAATTTTCACATTCCCGGCCCTCGGGAAGTACTATTCCGACCTAAGAATCGGTTTTATGTTTTTCTTGCGTTCTAGGGTTTCGAAGGGTCTCTTAACTAATTATAACTTGCCCTTTTCTTTTTCCATGCCCTAATTCCTCGAGGGGGCTCGGGTTCCCTTCCCGATCATATTTTTACCCCTCGTTTCCCATATTACCCCTGGTGTCGTTTTTAGAAATTTCGGCAGAGTTTCCCCTTAATTTTTGAGGTTCCAGCGTTTAGGAAACGCCTGAAAACCATCTATCCTAATCTAATTCTATCACGTACTATACTAGAGGCCTAGATTTTACGTAAAACTCATACAGTTTACGTAAAATCGTTACATTATCACATATTTTTCTTTTTCTCCATTACAGCCATTTTCTTCTTTTTTACATACATTCTTTTCCACATTTTTTTTTTACCAAAAATCATAAAATCATATAACAGTCCCAAACAATTAAATTGCGGAACGTAAAGGGGTCGGGATTTATACCGAATTGCAGTCCGGTCTCGACGGCGTAAACCCTAATTCTTCGTTTTTCATGTCTGAGGTCCCGTCTTGCAAATCCGACTCCGCGGATGCATCCGGAACGTCGAAAATAGGCCAACGGGCCAAACTTGCATTTTTGGTCAACGGTCGCCGTTGACCGGCGTTGACCGGCGGCGACGGCGGCGACGGTGGCAAGTGGGTAGTCCATTTTGAAGATCTCGACGAGAGGAATCCATTGGTAGCCTCAATTTCACATTTGGAGGCTCCTATGGCCGGAAATCGACCCCCGAAAACTCGGTCACGGCGGCGACGGTGGAGCTCCGCCGTGCCGGACTTTTTCCCCGAAATTGATTGAGGGCTTTTGCTCCCCTCTTCACGGCGACCATTTCTGTACCGACGGCGTGCTTCAACTCCGCCGGAATCGGCGGTTTCGACGGCGGCTTCACGGCGGCGTTTCGCCGGATTTTCCGAAGCTCGGGCGGCGCGATTCCGTCGGTATTGAGGTAATCCACCACATGGGTTTTGTAGTACTCTTCACCACGAGTCTTTTGGGACCGGTTTCAGCTTGATCGGACGTCGGACGGCGAAGATATCGGCGATCGAAATTTCCGGTGGCCGGCGGCTTCGGGCGGCGCGTGCGCTCTCCTCCGGCGTCGGTTCCGTCGACTCGGCACACCGTTGAACTCAGCTCGGCGAGAGCTTTCCAACGGTGCCGGCGGTGTCGAAAACGGACACCGTTTCTGGTGGTCGGTTACTATTCATCAATGGGGGTAGAGAGAGAAAGAGAAGTGATGAGAGAGAGTACACACCGGCAAATGAGGCAATTCCACTTTTTCCCGCTCTTTATATACTTTTTCGCCCAAAATTTTAACACGGGCTATCTTGACTAATTTCGGCGTCCTGAATCCAAATATATCAGTTTTATTTTCATCTGAGGTCATTTTGACCAATTTCCGATACTGTGAATTTTCGGTCAAAAATTACCCTTGTACTCAATTATCAAATTTGAGCGTGCTGATAGGCTATCCTTACTAATTTCGGAGTGCTGAACCCAAATTTATCAGTTTTATGTCAAGAAAACATCATCTTGACCTACTTCTTGATACTGTGAGTCGCACACACGTGCTCACACCTAAAATCACTATTAATCATTTTTTTTTTCATCCTTTAATATTGTTAGAACATTTTATTTTAGTTCTAAACAATATTAAATCACTAAATTTTACATTTTAACGCTTAAATTCATTGTGTAAGTATTTTCCGAGAAATGTGAATTTTCCCGGTTGTTACAATAATGGATTATTAAGAGTTATTATATCAAGTTTTCTTTTATGGGGGTTAATATGAAATTTTTATTCAAAAATTGTAGACTATTTAAAAAATAATAATAAAAAGAAAAGAAAAGTTGAGGAGGCTTTAGCCTCCCATCGGCCTTCATTCCTTCCATCCCTGTATGTTTTGATCGGTTTATTATTGATCAACAGTTGAGGAGGATTTAGCCTCCCATATGGCCTATATGCTTTTGATGCTTCTAGATTCAACTCAAGAAGTAGCAGTTCGAAAAGCCTCATCCCAAAATGTAAAAGGCAGAGATGATCTAGCTAAAAGAGTAAGACCATTTTCTACTATGTGCCGTTACCTTTCTGCCAAACCATTTTGTTCATGAGTGTGTGGTAATGAGGTCCCATGAATAATGCCACTAGTTAACAACAATTCTAAAAAAGCTCTAAACTCACCTCCCCAATCAGATTGTAACATTTTGACCTTGAATCCTAGTTGCAACTCTACTTTAGTTTTGAAATTGATAAAAGTTTGTAATGCGTCAAACTTGTTTCTTAGAAGATATATCCAAGTAAATCTGCAGAAAGCGTCAACAAAACTTATGTAATATTTATAACCATGAGTGGATTGAGTAGGTGAAGGACCACAAAGATTTGAGTGTATAAGTTGCAAAGCTCATAATATTCAGTATTTGACAAAAAAAAAGAAGGAAATTTGTGAATTTTGTCATAACAGTAGGCATGACAAACTGAAAACTCTTTATTGCTTTTTGAAATGTTACACTTAGTAAGGACATTCTGAACAATCTTTGAAGAAGGATGCCCTAGCCTATGATGCTAAAGAGCAAACATATCACTAGGTTAAGAGTCAGTGACATTTATTGAGACTTTATTTACATTTGACACTTTAATGGAAAGTGAAGAAATTGAATTTTGGATTGAGCAAGGCAACTGCTGCTCCTACTTTTCAAACTGATGTTTTTCTTCATAACAGGCTGCCCTCTCCAATAACACATGGTAAGAGTCCTCAAGAAATTCTTTTTCATTCCCATCCTGATTATAAATCTCCCAGAGTATTTGGTTGTGCTTGTTATCCAAACATTAGACCGTATAACACACACAAACTTGCTTTTAGATAAGTTCAATGCATTTTTCTTGGCTATAGTCTAACACACAAGGGTTATAAGTTTCTTGATCCTAAGGGCCGTGTTTTCATTTCTAGAGATGTCATCTCTGATGAGAATCTTTATCCTTTATTCTTTTTTTTTTTTTTTAAACCAATTCCTCTCAACCTAATGCAACCTGTTCTACTGTTTCATCTCCCTTAATACTTGTTGTTGTCCAGCCCTCTGGGGATATTCCTATTACTACCATTGCAAATTCCAGTTCAGGAACTGAATTACCTTATGCTCGGTTTTCAAACTCTCCCATTACTAATAATGAGCCAAGTACTGGTTCAGAACTTATAGCTTCTGATGCAGGTTCTCAGCAAAGTTATTAACAGCAAGTTCTTAAGGAAACAGTAGCTATTGAAGGCAATACTTACAATATGGTGACAAGCGCAAAAAGGGGAATCAAGAAGCCTAAGTCTTTCTAGCAACCAAAGAACCTCAGACAGTTGAATAGGCTCTACAAAATGAGCACTGGAAATCGGCTATGATAAATGAGTTTTTGGCCCTTCAAAGGAATAACACATGGTCTTTAGTTGAATTACCTAAAGATAGGAAAGCTATAGGCTGCAAATGGGCATTCAAATTTAAAGAAAACCCCGATGGTTCCATTAACAAATACAAAGCTAGGCTAGTAGCTAAGGGTTCCACCAAAACATTTAGTCTTGTTGTTAAACCTATCATAATAAGATTGATTCTCACCATAGCTTTGGCTAGAAACCGTAAAATCAGGCAACTTGACCTAATAATGCTTTTCTAAATGGGGATTTGAAGGAGGAAGTTTATATTGAGCAACCAAAAGGGTTTGTACAGCCCCAAACTTCTCACTTGGTCTGTAAACTACCCAAGTCCTTGTGTGGACTCAAACAACCATCTCGTGGTTGGTTTGAAAAGTTATACACTGCTCTTCTTCAGTTTGGCTTTTTTTTCCTCTAAGTCTGATCAATCTCTATTCCTTAGATTCACTCCTAAACATACCACATTCATTTTGGTATATATGGATGATATTTTAATTACTGGAAGTGATGTGAGTGAGGTGCTTACGCTGATCACAAAGCTTAATCACTGTTTTACTCTAAAAGACCGTGGTGAAGTGGATTACTTCCTGGGTAAACAGGTCAAACACACAGTTGATGGAGTTCATTTTTCTCAAACTAAATACATCACAGATTTACCGTGCAAAGCTAAGATGCAATTTGCTCATGGCTTTAAAACTTCTATGACTAGTGGCTTACAATTATCAGCTTATGGAAGTGAACCAGTCAAAGATGTTCAGCTCTATACGAGTGTTGTAGGTGCTCTCCAATATGTGACTATAACCAGACCTTAGATCTCTTTAGTGTTAATAGAGTATGCCTTATGCAAAATCCCCAAGAATTTCATTGGCAAGCTGCCAAGAAAATATTAAGTTGTTTAAGAGATACTCTACACTATGTTAGCATTTCACCAGGTCACAGTCCCTGGATTTGGTGGAATTTTATCATGCAGACTAGACCTCAAGTCCTGATGACAGGCGCTCTACTTCAAGGTATTGTGTCTATTTGGGAAATAACCTAATTTCGTGGCTGTCCAAGAAACGACACACAGTCTCTCGATCCTCAATAGAAGCAGAATATAGGAGCTTGGCAAGTGTTACAGCAGAATTGACTTGGCTCACCTCCTTACTGGGTGAATTATAGGTTACAATGTCTGGACAACCAGTAGTTTGGTGTGACAACCTTAGCACCGTACTCCTCTCAGCTAACCCTGTTCTGCATGCTCGAACCAAGCGCATAGAGTTGGTCAGTTGGACTTATACTTTGTTCGAGAGACGATTCTGCAGAAGAAAATTGAAGTCAAACATGGGCCATCCTTTGATCAAACAGCAGGAGTTTTCACCAAAGCCACTACCAACTCAAGGATTCCCTTGATCCGAAACAAACTCAGAGTATTGGACCTAGATACTCTGAGTTTGATGGGGAATGTTAGAGATGAGATTAAGGGTTGATTAGTTAGTTTGTTAAGTTAGCGAATTTGTTACATTTGTTACGATGATGTAATATTATGTTATGAAGTTAGTTACAAGAGATATGTCATATTAATACATTGTACATTTACTGAAAATCAATATACATAAATCATTTTCCTAAATTCTCTCTCTCTCTCTCTCTACTCTTCTTCTTCTTTTTCTTCTTTTCTTATAGTCTCCTTCCCCATCGAACACTCTCCCACTTCCCCTCTCGCTCCATCTACTTCTCCATTTTCGTCACCGGCGTCGTTTAGTACTCTGGACACGAAGCAAGAGGAGAGGATATGCTTGGCTCACTTTGAGATTGCAATATGTTGTAAACACAATATATTGTATTTGAATGTAATACAAACACTTTTCATCCAAATGTTATATTCAAATATAATATAAACACAATACGTTATTCAAATGCCTCTTAAATTTTCAATTAAATGAATGTGTTTTCTCCAATTAAGATGTTACTAGTTTGTAAACATGTGCTGTTTGTTAAATTTTTTACATATAAGAAAAATAATTATCAAACAAATAAATAATTATTTTAATGGAAATAAAAATTATTTCAACAAGGTATAGTTAAAAGTATAAGATTAAAGAAAATAAAGATACCATAATTGAAAAAAGAAGGAAAAATAAAGATATATTTGAAAAATGATTATTTTGATAGGGGGAACTTGAAATTAAGAAGGAACAAAGTTTTAGGAAAAATCACAAAACATAAACGGTTGAAATATTAAATAGGAATCAAACAACATTATTATTATATAGACAATTATCAAAAAAGTAAATGAGAAAGAAAATGATGTTTAAATGAAGATACATATATATTAAAAAGAATTTATAAGAATAATTATATTTTTTTAAAATAATTAAAGAATTTTAAATAAAGACAAATAGGGGGGAAAAAACAGTTACAATAGGATAAAAAAATATTTGTTGAAATAATTAGAATTTATAAATAATATTTATAAAGAATTTTAAATAATATTTGTTGAATTTTAATTAAAGAATTTATAAGAATAATTAGATTAGTTGAAAGTTGGTGAATATTGACAACTTTTGGCACTTCTAATGCATGATTCAACCTTTTTTAATATTATATTTTACCTAAAACACCTTGTATCGATCTTTTTAAGATTATTAGGTGGTTAATATGTTTTTTTTTTTTTTTCACATACAAAGAATATGCTGACGAGAAGATGAGTTCTTCATATTTTAAAAATTTCAACATGAAAACATGCAAGCCATTTGCTTTTTTGATGCATTGCCATTCTGCTATTTCTATGATATTTTTGTCGGTGTTAGTCGCGAAGCATAAAATTTACTTAAATTTTGATAAGATTTTGCTGACTATACCTAATTCAGCAACCGAAAATTCCAAGCACGGCAACTTTCACAAGAACCCGAGTACTTTCTCTAAGAAACGAAAGTATAAAGTTTATAAATTGGTTTCCGATGACATATTTATGATTTATCAACAAAATCTGCACTTTAAAGCAATAAATCAGAGCTCGCGCTCTTCTGGCTTAGAAGAAGTGCGATGGAAAGATATAAACCCCTAAGTCGACAAAAGAAAAAGCAAAGGAGCCATTTAAAAGACAGTAGTAGTACTAACCTCTTACTCGCCGGGCTCAGCAACGCGGGCCTGTGACCCAAGCGGGGGGACGAAAGTAGTGGAACGTGGGTTCATTTTACTTTAGCCGGATCTAGAGTTGCTCTCCGCTGGCCCGCCCGGTCTAAGTTGGGCCGTGTGAATTGGGCGAAGGCCCGGATCACTCGGCTCCTAGAGGAGAGGGCACCGCGTGAGTCTGGTTTCACGGAGCAGCGACCACCTCCCGCTCCCGGCAGTGGAAGGGTCACGGGCCTGTGCTACTTCGATCCAACATGGTCAAGCGGGCTGACCTATATGAACCACTATATTTGCATTTTTTCTGTCGTTTGAATGGGGTTGATGTCGTTTTTTTACCTTTTTTCCCCCTTACTTTAATCTAATCCAAACAAATTTGGAAGAAGATTTACGTCGTTTGGGTTATTGCATCATGTGATTAGTTTCTCTGATGCCAAACAAGAAGTTTTAGCCATGACCATGCACAATAAGAATACTTGCCAACATAACACACACAAAAAACGCTTACTTAAAAAAAAAAAAAAAAACACACACACACACAAAAAGAAATGCGAAGCAGTGTAAAAATGTAATCAAACGAACAAAGAATTCTGCAGAGAAAATTAGAAAGAATCACACCAAGGTTTTAGCGAGGTTCGGAGCATATGAACTCCTACGTCCTCGGGACTGAAACCGGTTGTAAAGTTCACTAACGAATAACGAGATTTACACCCTCAAAACCATATTACAAAAACCTCTCCGACTTTCCAAGTATTTTCACTCTATCCAAACAGAAAACTGATGTAAAATAACAGAAATTACACAAAGTGTGTCTCATCCATGTTGTATCTTTTTATACACATGAAGGCTGAAACCATTACAAGAACTCACAGGATAGCTGACTAGAACTAGTTGAGAGAGAATGGTTAAAACTGAAGTCTGAAAATTTTCCAAAAATCCAACAACTGAATTTTTTGTTTTTGCAGCTTCAATGCTGACTTGGCCCTCCACCAATCGTTATGCCCATATCATAACAGATCCAACGCAATTTTTGGCGCTTTTTAGGCAACTGAAAGGTGAAAAAGGAGAAGAGATAACACCTATAAGAAAGATATTTGGCAAAAGAACTCAAAACAATTAGATATGAATATTTCAGACATAGATATGCAAAAGCAATAAGCGTTCCTTGCCACCAATTTCAACATAAATCATTCAGGAATAATACAGTGTGATTGTTAATGTTTAGACGAAAGTAGCATAAAGGGAACACAGTAGGTCCAGTGGCTAAAATCCCAGAAAGATTATCAATATCGCTTAAGTAGTCACTTACGCACACTTAATACAGCATAGCATGCCTCCGAAAAGCAAGAAACGGAGACTTGGCATGAATTGTATCCTTCCAATGTTAAAGAGCACTCTGCCATCTTTAAATCTACTTCATTTAGGGGAAAAAATCTACATAAACAAGATGAAGATGGCCAAATGAAAATTGCTTAGAGCTCAAAACAGAATTTAAATGTAAAAAACGAAATGCAACCGTAAAATTGCGTTGTTAGCAAATAATTGTAAAAATATAATTAGAATCACACCTAGTTTGTTGTAACAGGAAAGAAACTACCAAATGGGCAATATGTGTGTAAAGCAGGGGAGTTACCTTCTTCATGATGTTTACTTTGTTGGTGTCTCTGATGTGCAAAGTGCCTGCTTTGGACAGACATTTCTCGAAGCAATACTGCCTATTTTTTGATGTTTTATTTAGCCCTGTAAGATTAATCCCGCAAACTAGGCGCCTTGTGATGCATATCAATCACTGATTCTCTAACTCATAAGCACTGCCGGAATGGAATAAACTACAAGTGAATACCAAAGAGACAGAAATATGCATATTCCTGATAAATTTGAAAGAGCGGGAAAAAAAAAAAAAAAAAGGTGTGCAGGAATTCCGGGTGAAGACGATTAAAATTGCAGAATTTTGTAAAAGATAGCAATGAGAGCAATGCAAAGGATCACAGTCAATTAAACCAAAATAGGAAACAAATCAAGGATAACAAAGATTCGTTTTGTCCGTGACTCGGAGAAAATGAACGTGGACCATAGTTCCTTCATTGTGTACTTATATTATCTTCCCCAAGGTCGTATTATAATAAGATTTCTTCGTTTATTTTTCACAAACATTTTAATAATCAGAAGCTTTTCAGAATTAGGATAAGGAAAGTGTAGAATGGCCACCTTGTTGTCTCACCGGTAATATACACAAAAGGGATGTGAGAAATCTTGGGCCACCCCTCCCCTTTCTCTTTTCGGTACCGCTGTTCCAGCAATGAACATTCACTTATCTCCAAATATTTAAGAGCATTCTGTAAGCTTTCTTCAGGCAGGCACTGGAGCTCAGGGCAAGAACAAACTTCGAGCCAGGTGAGGCGATGAAAGGCGTTGCTGTTCAGGGCTTTGAGGTGCGGAAAATCCCGAATTGAGAAAGAACTCACTGAGGACGGAAGCCACCCATCTGGAGGAAATGAGCCCAACATGTCTTTACAGCTACCAAGGCTCAACGATCTAAGAGAGGTGAGTCTTTGTAGATCCCAATCCACACCTCTTGAGAAGAGCTCCTGGCATCCACTAATGGTAAGATCTTTCAGATTTGAGGGCAATCCCCCTTCGGGAAATGATTTTATTTCCGGACAAGCACTGACGGCGAGACGCTCAAGAGATGGAAGGAGCGTGTGCATCTGTTCAGGCAATGACCCCAAATTATCACATCGTGAGATCCAAAGATATTTCAAGTTGGGGACAGACAATCCTCCTTTTGGAAATGATACAAGCTTCGGCAAGCCAAATAGCCCTATGGAATGGAGAGACTGGAGTGCAGGGAGAGGCTCTTCCTGAAATGTAAGGGATTCAAAACTCTCGCAATCTGACAAAGTAATGTCGTAAAGCTTTGGGGGGGCGTACTCCAATGGAAAACACTTGAGAGATTGAGAGATTCTGATTTTCAATTTTCGAAGCGAAACATAATCGTGGTGGCTCATATGAATCTCTAATTTGCCACATTTTGCGATAGTCAGATTTTCTATTGTGTGGCTACTAACGGGTAAACCCCCTGAAAGCTTTGGGCAATTAATCAAGTGAAGCGTCTTGAGACGAGGAAAGGCTCCATCTTTGGTACCTTCAACAAATGACCACTTGTTCCATTCTGGCATGTTTTCAAAACTCAACGTTTGTAATGATCTGAATGGTGAATCACAACCATAAAACTCATCACCTATAGTCTCCACTGCATGAAAGCCGTAAATCTTTAGCTCACAGAGAAAAGGCAGCTTCCCAAGTGGTGGCAAAGAGTAACAGTTTTGACACAGTCTCAGTTCCATTGACACCATTTTTGAAAAAGAAGAATCTACTACCCAAAGCGGAAAACTTGTACCTCCGTATCCAGAGATAAGAATTTCCCTCAAATTTGTATGAGGATGGAGTGCTTGAAGCAGATCTCTTTCCTTTATTGAATCATCAGTGTCACCATGCCATTCCAAAGCTAACACATTTAGCTTCTTCTTATCCTCCAAATTGGCCTTCAAAGCATCTTCAATATCACTGACATTCTCAAGCCCTGAAATTCGAAGTGTTCCGCACAACTGTTGAAGTTCTCCTAATTCTTTAATGTTGGAACCACCGTACTTGCTCACAACAAAATCACTTAATGTTTCCAAGTCTTTCAAGTTGCCCATTTGCAGTGGCATCTCTTGCAAAGCCGTGTCACTAGTGTCCAGATGGCGCAAGTTGATTAGGCTTCCCATGTTGGTTGGTAACCGAGTCAAGTTAGGACAACTTGATACGTTCAATGTCTCCAAATTGTGAAGAGTACAAATAGAATCTGGTAATTTTGAAACTTTGGTTTGTGATATGTCCAAATAATTTAGTTGCTTCAAACTGCTAAATGAGCCCGGAAACTGATCCATTTCTTGAGGACAACATATGGATTCAAGTTCTGTGCATCCACAAACGTCAAGATGACGCAAATTGATTAGCATTCCTATATTGATTGGCAACCGAGCAAGATCTTCACAATTCTTCAAGATCAAAGTCTGTAAATTGTAAAGAGAGCAAATTGAATCAGGTAACGCGACACCAGCAGCGTCATACAATTTCAAATACCTTAGATTCTTCAGATTTCCAATTGAATCAGGCAACTCTTTTATACCAAACCCACATAAGGACAACACTCTCAAGCATCCAATTGTTGTCGGTAGTTTCGAGCAATCAATAGGGCCCCTCGATCTTCTTCCTCCAATTTGGATGAAAGTGTGCAAACGCCCAGCTTTAAATGCACCTTCAAATTTATTCAAGTCCTCGAGTGCAAAGTTGCATGACAAATGACGAGTCTTACTTGCAATATCATGTGCTTGCTTCTCTTCACCCAAGCGAAAATAGAATTCACCTGATACATGCATAGCTAGATCGTGAACAAGATCATGCATAACAAAATATGATCCATACTCATTTGATCTTTGAAATAGTGATCTAGATATAAGATCCTCCACAAACTGCTCTCCAACATCTTCTAGTCTATTTCTTGTAGGCTCAGGTTGTAGAAAACCTTCTGCCATCCACAATAGAATCATTTCTTTTCTTTCAAAAAGGTAATCTTTGGGGAATACCGAGCAATGAGCAAAGCATCGTTTCAAGCATGAAGGTAGATTGTAATAGCTTAACCAAAGAGCTGGAAGAACATCATTACTCCCATTTCCATTCAACTCCCATGTGTTGCTGTTTAGTATCTCTTTCCATTTCCTCGGACTTCGTTCAGAATGCAAGACACCCGCGAGAGATTTTACTGCCAAAGGATGACCCCCGCACTTTTTAACAATTTTCCTGCCAATTTCTTGTAAATCTGAGTACTCTTCCCAGTTCTCATCGATGTTAAAGGCATGTTTTGTAAAAACTCGCCAACAATCTTCCTCAGATAATTCTGATAGGCAATGAGGTTGTTGAGGGGCCATGATTGACGCAACAGATTCGCTTCGGGTCGTCACAATAATCTTACTTCCACGCATGCCAGACATTAAAGAACTCCTTAAAACATCCCATTCAGCATAACTTTCGTTCCAAACATCATCAAGAACAAGAAGAAATTTCTTTCCCGCTAAAGCCTCCTTTAAACGGAAACGAATTTCTTGTATGTCCTGAATGCTGCAACTTTGAGAATTGGAGACCTTCTCAAAAATTGTTTTGGTTATCCGAAAAAGATCGAATTCGGTTGATATGGTAACCCATACTCTAAGCTTATCAAAATGTTCTCTCACTTTGGGATCATCGTAGACAAGCTGAGCAAGGGTAGTTTTGCCAATTCCACCAATCCCAACAATGGGAATCACAGATATATTATGGCCACCAGCACCATCCGATAGCAATGACTCAACAATGGCTTTTTTAACAGCGTCTCTCCCATATACATCAGATTCTCCTACCAAGGGAGGAGGTAACCTATCAAAGTGTTTCTTTTCACGACTTTCTTTTAGACCAAGAACATCTCTTTGGGCCATAAGAAACTCTAACCGACGAAGAATCTCCTCCATCTCAGAACTAACAGCGTTATCAAATGCATTAAAGGAAGATGGAATGAGTTTGGACAGTACCTTACTCATGCTAGTTCCAGATTCACCTTCCAACTTGCATCGCAAAACTTCATTGTCGACCTTATCCATCAGCTCGCCTGCTACATAAATGACATCTTTAAGCTCATCAAGCCACTTCCTCACCTTCGGATCTCCGATCAGCTTCGCCTCAGCATCATCGAGCAACTTATCAGCTGACAACAACATAATCTTCAGGTCCTCCAGTAGCTTGACGATCGGTTTCTTTCCACGGAACAAGTTGATGAATTCTTGAGAAGCCAGCCGATCAAACAAGACCCCCATAAAAGGAGAGAGAAAAGCAGAACTCACCAACTCAAGGGCCATCGTGGGGGATTGAAGAATCAAAGAGATCAATGAAACGGAAGATAACTGAAGCAAGGAGGATACTGGCTGTGGTTTCTCAAAGTTTACTTTACCCAGTGTTTACTTTACAAGTCTTGGTCAATCTCTTTATTCTTTAACTTCGCTTTTTCAGGCGTTTTCCAGAATGGAATATTCGAGCACTCTTCGTTGAATAAGTCAAGGTTATGTTACGTGGCCATTTAGTGTTTAGGCAGGTGTCACCCTTGTTTTTTTATTTTTTATTTAGTTTGTTTTATTTGTTCAGAAGTTATCGTAATTATAAAGGTTGGTGGAGTTAATGGTCCAGTCTGTTGTTTTTTTTCTTGGACTCCACCGTTTGTGTAATTGCTTATTTAAAGACATCTGATTATTGAAATAATACACGACTATTTAGAGTATTTTATCTCCACTTTTTGTTTTATATTTTTAGCTTTATACTCTTTATCTTCGCCTAAGTCGTTTATTTTGTAACGGTAATATTAGAGATTGGTCATAAAAATTGAGTGAAAAAAGGGGGAGTGCGAGAGAGTAAAAATAGAAGGATAAGACCAAGGAAAACATAGCGAAGTGAGATAGAGAGTATATAGCCGTAGTCTTTCCTTTCTATTTCACCTTGTTTCTGTTTTGCAGCAGCAAAAGCAATAGCATCTGAGGCAATTTTTGTGCAACCAACCATACCTCGCTTTGATGGTCACTATGATCGTTGGAGCATGTTGATGGAGAACTTTTTGAGCTCTAAAGAATATTGGCAGGTCGTTGATTTTGGTGTAGCAAAACCAGCTACTGGTATCATGCTATCGGAGACACAAAGGACAAAGTTAGAAGGACTGAAGTTGAAGGATTTGAAGGCGCAAAACTACCTTTTCCAAGCTATTGATCGCTCCATCTTGGAAACCATTCCTAGCAAAGAAACTTCCAAGTAGATTTGGGATTCCATGAATAGGAAATATCAAGGTTCAACAAAAGCAAGAAGGCAGCAGCTTCAAACTCTTCGTACGGAGTTCAAAACACTTCGTATGAAGTCGGGCGAGTCTATTACTGATTTTTTCTCAAGAACAACGGCGGTTGTCAAATTGATCTGTGTCTATGGAGAGAAGATAGTAGACGTGATTGTGATTGAAAAGATTCTTCCATCAATGAACAAAATAAGAAGAGCAAGATTCTTGCTGATTCATCTAGAGCACGAGGTGAAAAATCACACTTTGCAGAGGAAGAAGAAGTGTCTTTGTTGTTGGTTTGTCATGGCAAGGAGGAAACTAACAAGAACATGTGGTACTTAGATACTGGTTGTATCAAACATATCTGCGGATACAAGTCTGCATTTTCTGAGTTGGATGAAACCTACAGTGAAGTTTGTTTGGTGGTGAAGATTCCAAAGTTTCTGTTACGGGAAATGGAAAGGTAACAATCCAAATCAAGAACAACTCTACTCTGCATATCTTTAATGTTATGCAAATTCTTTTTTTTTTTTCCTTTTCCTCTCTCTGTTCCTTTTTTTTTTTGGGTCCTAATGGAGTTTGTATGGCAGAGAATGTAGAATTTCATTGGTTATATTTTGAAGAGAAAATGTTTTCTGTCATCATTTTATATTTGCTTGCATGAATATTCTTTCAGTAGGTCACGAACTTCAAATCCAGCTGAAGTTGCATATCTCTCTCTCTCTCTCTCTCAGTTAATTATTGCAAAGTATTCACTTACCAAATCTTTCCTACTCTAGCTCCTTTCGCTACTACGGACTCCAAATCCAATTTCTTTGAGTCCGTTTTTGAAGTTCATATGCACAATTCAAACAGCAAATTCAAATTATTAATGATTCTCTCTCTCCTCTCTCTCTTATCTTTTTTTCCTCCTTATCCTTTTTCTTTTGACTTTTTATACCTGCACCCCTAAATTTATGCATAGTTGTAATTTATATTCCTAACTAGTAAATTTATAATTTACACTCTAATATAAAAATATGTACCAATCTACCTCATTAATGATAATACTAATTCTAATTTTTTAAAGGAAATTAACATCTAAAACTTAATTAAAAAATTTAACTTCAATAAATCATAGTTAAAATGGATAAAAATGACCCTTCATACTATTAAATGACTATTTGTATACAAATCATATGTTAATTTTTTATTAGAAAATTAATAATATTATTATCAATAAAGTATATTATTACAAATTATAAATACAAATGCAAATTATCAGAATTACAAGTTTAAATTACATTTATAACTACGTGATTAATTGAGGGAATTAATGTTACCATTTCTTTTCAGCTACTGATTTTAATAAAATATGAATATTCTATTACCTACTTGACGGTGACTGGTCTATTACTAATTTACTATAACGAAACCTCTATTCTTTTTATCATTGTTATTTAGCCAACGCGCCACTCATGAAGCAATGCATCTGAGGACTACGGTAAACGTTGAAAAAAATTCTCTTCAAAGCTTTTTTTTTTTTTTTTTTGTAAAAATTCAAACCAAATTTTGAAGTTAGTGGAAATATGCATATTTTCCTGTCAAGTTAACAAAGTTAAAAACAGTACAAATTTGGTGCAACAGAAATTACTTTTTAACTATTGGATTAATTTTTCAATAATCTAATTTGTAAGTATCTATTTTAAATATCTACATTGCAGGGTATATAATTGCTCCATTTATAGATTGAAAAATCTGATTTTACTTTATTTATCAGGCTTAATTAATTAATCTAATTAATTAATTACTAAAAGTACAGATAATTTTAACGAAATTCGGTTTCCCTACTCCTTAAAGCCACATCTAGACATTGAACTTTTAACTAACTATAAAAAGATTATAAGGTCTAGTAGTCTTATGCAATTTAAAAACTCTCTCTTTGTTGTTGTCATCAGTCATCTTAAAATCCAGTCAAAGAACTCATTCAGCAAGATTCCCTACTAGCATATGTTGAAATCCCTTCAACTAGTTTTGCTTTCTCTCGAATACGACATATCTCTTTCCCGAAAGATGAAACAGGTAACAACTTCAATAGTTTTAAAATATGCTCTAATGAATTTGTGCTCCGTATCCCTACTATTCACTATGTTGAGACTTAAATAGATATCCCTAAAAAATCCAAGTCAATCCCGAACTTGTAGGGTATTCAAATTTCAAATTGTTTCTCGGCCTGTTATGACACATCTTAAAAAATCTGAATTTTAAATCTTCCAGATTTCAACTAAAATCATGCTCCTTCAAATCCATGCATTTATCTTTACCAAATTTTCAGTAGATATATTTAAATACTTAGAAATTCATTGTCTTTGATTTGAGGAATAAATCCTAATTTATATAGGACTTAAAATCTTATTTAAGCTAAGATTTCTTTTCAAATTTAAATCTCAAAATTATCTCTGACTTGTCGAGCCGCAAATTACTCAACTAACTCTATCAAATTTGTTTTTCAAATCTCCAAAATTTATTCTTCAAGATTTACACAAAATCTTCCAAGATTATCTTTAAAATTGATTCAAATTTCGAGATCTTCTTCCTGTGCTTATCCACGTCAATAATTCTTATCATAGTTTATTACATTAGTTGGAATTTAATTCAAAATACAATCTATTTAAACAGACTCATATTGTAACATACTATGCCACATACTATGTAATACAGAATTTAAAAACAGTCTAATTTTTTTTCTAACTAACAGATTTTATTTTTATTTTTTCCTAAACATAATTGCTATAAATGCAAACACGGAAAAACCTAACATAAATTAAATCATTAAATTTAATCCGATAACTACAGTGATATTTCCTTCGAATGGTACAAAGTAGGAGATCCAATGTTTGAAATTCCCTTTAATTTTATGCTATACAATTAAAAAACAGATAAATTATGAAGATTAAAAGATAAATTAAAAAAAAAAAACAGAGACTAACTTATATGTCCGTTTGTGGAGTGTATATATATATATATATATTTTATTTCCTTGAAGTATGATTGCAGTCTCTCTGTCCCAATTATTTTTCATTTGATGACAAATGTGGATCACTCCATGCCAATCCAAGTCTCAGCCTTGCTCCATTATATACCTCGCTCTTACTTCGTTGAGTTTTACACAAATTTCAACCCATACTACAAAGAATAAGGGGACGTTTGGTAAATGTATTGTATTTGAATGAAATTTATTTTTTGAATGTTGTATTTAGTTAAAAAGTATTTGTTTTGTATTTGAATGAAATGTGTGTTTGGATGAAAAGTATTTTAGAGTTAAAAAATTGATGTGATTGATAAAAATAAAAATAAATATTTAAATTGAAAAGTTGATGTGATTATTTTAAAAATGTTTTAAATAGTAATTATTTTTGTAATACTGTTATAAAATTTATATTTAAGGTAAAATTGTTTTTTTTTTTTTTTTTTTTTTTCTTCGAAACGCCTCCTAAGCCAATGCACAATACAAGGAGGAAAAATGGATAGAGGAAAACCTTGAATGCCATATCACTTAAACAGGAAAAAATTAATTGACGTCTACAAAGAGTTTTTGCACTTGATTACAGTATGAAACGTCAAAATAAAAGATAGAAATTAGGGAGTAACAATTGATTGCTCATTCTCTTTTTTAAATTTCAAAAAGTGAACATTATGTGAAAAATATGCTAAATGCACGTGAGTGTCAGGAGTGCGAATTGGAGTATATACTATAAAAACGAGAGTTGAACTGATTTTTGACACGAGATTAATATACTATAAAAGTTTTGAAAAAAATACCACAAATTTGATTTTGATAAATCAAAATTATTTTTATTATTTATTCTCTCTTTCTGCCCTTTCTCTCTCTTCCCTTCTCTCTCTACTCTTTCTTGACACCCTTATCCTGTCTCTCTTCTCTCTCCATCTCTCTTATTTCTCTCTCTCGCCCCCCCAATGCCGGCCAACATCGCACTGCAAGCACCGTCCTGTCAAACTCGGACGACGGCCTTGTCCAAAACTAGAGAGGTGGCTGATCTGCAAGCCAAATTTGTCAATGCCTTGGCAAAATTCTCTCTTCTTTCTTTACTGAATCTTTTGAATAATATTGGTTTGTAGGCCTTTCTTATTTTTTTCTTCCCTTTTTTCATTTTTCCTTTTTTGAGCAATCAATTTGGCTCTAAGTCTTCTAAGAGCGGTTTGCAGGCAAGAAGTCTTTCCTCAATAGGGAATTGAAACTAATACCCCATTGCAGTTCTACGCATTTTAGCGCATGAAAATTCATAATTAGTCTTTATTTCTATAAAGTCTCTTTTATTTATTTGATAATTTGAACTCTTCACTTTAAAGTCTCCTATTAGATTTTAATACCGTGCTTTAGAATTACAAATTTAACCGTAAACCCATTTGGTTGTTGTCTCAGCTCTTTTAGGGTTCGTTTGGTGAACGCATTGCATTTACATTGTGTTTGAATGTAATTGATTGAATGCAATTTGTATTTGGATGAAAAGTATTAGCATTGCATTTGAATGCAATGTGTGTTTGGGAGAAAAGTATTTGAATTGTATTTTAATAATAAATATGTGATGTGATGGGTAAAAGTAGAGAGAGAAAAAAGAGGGAGAGAAAATATATGATGTAATTAATAAAAGTAATAGAAAAAGTGAAATAATAAATAGTAATTGTGTTAGATTTAAAATGTGATGTGATTGGTATTTGAATGAAATGTTTTTGTATTTTGGAGAAAATTGCATTGCATTTAAATGCAATGCTAAAAAAATTTGTGTCCCAAACGCCCAATTAATTTAGCAAAATAATTTTATTACTAATATACCCATTTATCTTTTTTTTTTTTTTCTCTCCTCCTTTCATTTCAATCTCTTCCCCGGCCAAATAATTTGGTAAATTTGAAAGTACAGAGGTGGCAAATAAGATGGAATATCATGACATGTTCATGCACCTTTTTTGCCCCTACGATAAGCCCAATTCATATAACTTGCGTACAATAAAGAAAAGGAGATTAGAGTTACTGGTATTTTTCTTTTCTAATTGCTTGGCCATAGTTGATTGGCAGAATTCATTCAAATGGATAATTGATTTCATAATAATCAAGTTCATAATTTCCTTTATCGGCAAATTTAAATTATTCACAAATAATATCTTTATATATTTAAAGATTTCTAGTGGTAAATTTTGTATCCGGCTCTTTTCTCCCGGACCCACAATGGTTATCAATCAATACTTAAGATAAATTTGACGTAAATTTGGTAATTATTTAAGTTATTTATATAAATGTCCAAATTAAAATTATTAAGGTGAAAAATATCTATTTTTTATTTATATAAATGTCTAAAATAGCATTTTTAAAGACAATATTATCATATATAAAAAATTGAGAATTAACATATAAGAATTATAAAAAAAAAAAAGAAATTAAAATTTTTGAATAAATAGGTAAAAAATGGTATTAGTAATATGATTTTATATAAAAAGAATATTTGACTTTTATAGTAAGAAAAATTTCACAATCTAAATTATGATAATTTTTATTTCGTATAGCACACTTATACTTATTTTATGATTTTTATGGTTTTTTATGAAAATTTCAGGTATAATAGTTTAATGGTGAAAAAATATTCTTGTCTTGGAAATTATCAATTTATTATGATAATTTTGTGTTTTTTATTATAACTAAATATGGAAAAATAAATACAAAATATGATTAAAACATGTTTAGGTTTACTAAAAGCAATTCACATTTATCAGTAAAAAAAAAAAAATCATCCCATTTCACATTAATACCCTGACTTTCTTTTTTTTTTTTGTTGATAAAAATGTATCAGGTAAGGAGTGTAAGTGTAGCTCACCTTGTTAGGGGTGAACATTAAGTGGATTGGGTGGGTTTTTGTGAATTTTCAACCCACCCAATGAATATTAGGTGGGTTGACAATTTTTTTTTACTCATCTAATCAACTCAATGTAAAAAATTAACCCACCCAATTAATATCAGGTTGGGTGGGTTATGTATTTTACTAATAAAAATAATAAATAATACTCAACATCCAACAACAAATGAAAAATTTAATAGGAAAAATAGAAATTAAACTCATGACATAGTTTTTAAAATAAATTCTACCATAGATTTTGCACAAATTAAAAAATTTCTAATATAATCTCATTAATAGTCAAATGTAAAATAAATATAAGTTATAAGAATCACTAAAAGATACAAGAAAACTAAAGTAATTAGTAGTATTTTTTATAAAATTACCAAAAATTACATCCATATTGAATATTAAGTAATGCATTTTATATATTTACATAATCTAAACAACACTTAGGGGTGAATATCATTTAGCAAAAAAGAAAAAATAGTAAGTGAGTGAATATTAGGTGGGTTGGGTGGACTTTTGAAATTTTTGCAACCCACCCAATATAGCAAATCAACCCACCCAATTAAGATCGGGTTTGGTAGATTGGATGGATTTGTTGGGTGATCGGATTTTTTGTTCACCCCTACACCTTGTATCTAAACTAGGTGGAATTTTGGGAAACCATCTAAAGAAAGTATGCTCTCTACAAACTTCTTCAGGAAATAGCTTTAGATTTTTACGACAGTTTATAACAATTTAATTAGTCTAATTTTTTTTCCCTGCCTAAATAATCTTAAGTAATAAAAAGAAAATGAAATTTGTTAAAATATAAAACTATGGTTGGTTCTTAACGACTATCTAATGTCAATGTTGTTTTCCAATAACTTAGATTAGGTCATGATTTTTGAACCTTTAGTACCGGATCTCTCTATCCAAAATCAAAATAATTAGCAAAAATGGCAAAATGGTTTTCCCATAAATCTCATCATGGTTTGCTAATACATGACTAACATAAAGTTCTATTATCTTCTTGATGCTTCGACGATCCCCTTTATAGTTTTCTTGGTGTTTTCAGATTAAGATCTCGTTTGTTTTATTGACTCGAATTTAAAATTTTGATTTTATATTTTTTTTTCTGAAAAGTCAACAAAAATAATAACTAACTCAACTAGTTTTGACTCAAAATTTCATTTCATTCCGGACTCGATTCGTGAACCATTCAAGCTAAAAGATTGAAAGCTTGTCACCATGCCTAATTTAGCAACCAAAATTTCCAAGCACTGCAACTTTCATAAGAATCTGAACACTTTCTCCAAATGAAATTAAAGAGTCTGTAAAGTGGTTTTTAAGGACACAATGGTGGCGTTTGTTTTTATTCTCGAGAATGATTTTTCATTTTCAAAAATAATCATTTTGAAAACGTTGAATAAATAAACGATATTTTGAAACCGTTTTCATTTTCAAAAATACAGAAAATGAAAACGGTTTCAAAATATCGTTTATTTATTCAACGTTTTCAAAATGATTTCGAAAATATCGTTTTCAACTATGTTGTTTTTTTTTGTTTTTTGAAAACGAAAAAAAATTGTTTTTACTTTTTGTTTTCGGTTTCTCCCTCCATCTTCTCTCTCTTTCTCTTTTTGTCTGTACAGCGTCAGTGATGATCATGTCCAACGATGGCATCCATTTTCGACGAAAGTTGATGACCATGAGCTAGTGATAATGACAAAGGTCCCCTCACGACGATGACTATCTACTTATAACCTAAATCTAGCTATCACTGCCACCTAGAACTCAGATCACCAATCTTTTCCACCCCTATCGCTTATTGCAAAACCTACAACTAAAGGTTTTTTTTTAATTATAACTAATAATTTATTTTTTATTTTTTTAAAGTAAATATAAATATGTTTTTATAAGATACTCACTTATAAAATGAGTTTTCAAAATATATAACTAAATAAAATTTTATTTTTATGTTTTTCAAAATATACACTCAAAAAATATAATCAAACATAATTTCAAAAATGATTTCAACATAATTTTTAAAATATTCTTATTTTTAATTTTTTTTAAAATGAAAAACATTTTAAAACCAATACCAAACGCCACCAATAGTTTTCACAGCGTAATTTGCACTCCCATCAAACAAAAACGAAGCAAAAAAGTTATTCATAAGAAAATGATAAGGATACGCCGCTTGCTCGCCTGGCTCAGCAACATGGGTCTGTACCCAAGTGGGCCACAAAAGTGGACGTTGGGTCAGTTCATTTGGGCCAAATCTGTTTCCATGATATACTTGGGTCGTGTGAATTGGGCGCAGGCCCTGATCATTCGGTCCCCAGAGAGCAGGGCAACGCATGAGGCTGGCTTCACAGAGCAGCGACCTTCTCCCGATCCACTACCTTTTTGGGCCTTTTGCTCTCCATGAAAAAAAAAAAATGAGAGAGAGAGAGAGATCATTTACATATATGGTTAAATTATAACCTGATTTTGAAAAATTTCGAGATTTCAATTTATTTACAAAATTGAACAAAATTCAAAGCAACTTATATTGTGTTAACAAAAATACCCCTACATCTAATCTGTGAAAAATAAAAAAAGGGATCAATTACCTCTTAAAAAAATGCGCAATTATTTCATAAATTTAAATATGCCAATATCTAATGGTTTGCGTAATTATATTTAGAGGGTGATTTGTGTGATTTTGATACTAGAAAGGGGGAAAAAAACCTAACCAATAATGATCCTCCATTTTCACGATTTTGATTTTAGAAAGTAAAAGGAAAAATTAAAATAAAATTGAATGCATGAAATTTTGTAAAATTTCCTATAAGCGTTAACGTTGGGTCAATATTGTAGGGATTTTGATTTTCGGCTTTGCGGTTTTTTTTTTTTTTTTTGGGTGTCATTGTGGTAGTGGTGATTGTTTTCTTGCCAAATGTTGAATACTGGCATAATGAAGATGACAATATCGTAATGACTGTGTCCACAGATATTGAATAAGACTTCATTCATCAAGGAAAAATATATTTGGGAAGTTTGAATTACTAAACATATTTATTTTGTGCAAAAATAGCTTTATTAATAATAACTATTACAAAAAAATTGAGAAGCCAAAAGAAAAGGAATACAAATTATGGAAAAGAGATTATTATAATGACATGGTCAACATTGTATTTTGATTTAAGGGTTTTTTATGATTATTATATCAATTATGATAATTATACTCGTATATGATAATTATGATTTAAGGGTTTTTTATGATAATTATGCTCGTATATTCTGACAATTTATTATGATTTTAGGATAATTATATAATAATTATGCAATATTTGTAACATCTGATTATCATATGTCCTTACGGTCATTATATTTATTTTATAATGCGTGTCTTCTTTTTATAATGGTATAATCCCAATCATAATAATTTAGCCTTTTACTTGCAAGTTCTAGTGAACAAAACATGTGGTCCGAGGATTTTCATGGCTATGCAAATATCGTGACTTGGTCATTATGTTGTCAAAAAAAAAAAAATGTTTTTGGTTCGATATAATAACCACTTTGAACATTTTATTACTTTGTACAATACTCTATTTTAAAATATACCATGTAGTTTTATTAACTTTATCATTATCTTGTTGGTTTTCTTGGTCAATATAATATTGACTTTGTCACTTTATATTAAACATTAAATAGCAATTTTATTTAAAATAAATTTTTATTTTAAATGGCAACCACAAGAATAGGAAAACACAATTTTATTTAAAATAAAATTTTGAAAAAATTTTGAAATAAACAACTACTTGACTTCCTTAAAAATTGATTTCTTGTCAATTTTGTGTAGATATAGTAAATTAAAGGGATTTATAAACTTTTTTCAATAAGTTTTTAAATAATGACTCAAGTTTTTAGAAATCAATTGAGAGACTATTTTTCTTAAAATGATTAATCAATTTTTTAAAATAGTTAATCACTATTTGATCATAATATAAATTATCAAATTTATTAATTAATCACAAATTGACCAATGGTCAATCAAATTAACCAAAGATGAAAAAATAACAAACAGTTATTTTATTAAATAAGAAAGTTTGACTCTCTATTAAATTAAGTGATTAAAATAGATTATCCAATCCGATTTTCCTAAATTAAATCAGTTAATAAAGTTTTATTAAATCTTTTACATGCAATCTTATAAACATGAAAAGATTTAAACAACAAAAAAAAAAAAAAAAAAAAAAGAAGAAACCACACGCACACACCCCCTACAAAAATTGTTAAAAAAGGACTTCCTCTTTAAAAATTAAAACACCAGCAAAATAAAAAACATAGTTTTAGAGAACTTAAACCAAAAAAAAAAAAAAGAAAGAAAGAAAGAAAAATTCTTCCTTCATAACGTGTTAGGAGATAATTAGAACAAAAAAAAAATCCTTCCTCACTCAAAATGAAAAAAAAAACTATGTAAAACATCTAATTAATTTAAAATTGATATATGAATTGTATTGATATTATTATATATAATTAAAGATAAGCCAGATTTTACTATATTATCTACAGTAGAGTTTTCATTTTATCCCTGACTTATAGATTTACGTCTTTGCCCTTATTTTGGTGTTGTTGGTCGTTTGGCCTACTCTTTGGGGCAAGGCTTTTTGGGTATTTTGCCCATGATGATCAATGTAAAGATATGATATTACAATAGTGATACTGATTTCATACACCATGTGATATGATGACTGTTCCTTATGAGCCTCTCAAATTTATCCCATTTGCTTACAACCTTTTTTTTTTTTTTGAAATTTTGTGATTGTTTTTTTTTTTTTTAAGGAGTGCTCTAAAAAATAGCATATTTATGAAATATTGCTTAATTTCTATTGGATTTTATGATTTTTGTCATTTTGTGATGTCAAATAAAAATTGAATTTAGGATGAAAATATAAACTCTGGAGCAAAAATTCTAAACAATGTTTATAAAGACCAAATTATGTAATGCAACAAAAACAAATGTCTAATTTTTATTTACAAATAGAGTCAGATTTACAATAAGAGTAATAATATTTCAGTTTGAAACACAATAAGGCTGGTGTCATAACTCCTTTCATTATTGTTATAAATAAATAAGAAGTAAGAAGTGGATGGTAGTTTGACACTCACGATTAACCACAATACCAACATTATAGTAATAAACATAGTTAAATGCCTTAGACAAATAGCTTTTATGGTATCTTTTCTTTTTGCCCTTTTTCCACTTAAATTTTTTGATTAGTTTTTTCCAGTCTCTCTCTCCTTTTACATATTTGCTTATAAAGCTTAACGCATTGCATCCCAAATCATAAATTAAATTCTTTTACATTTTTCTTACTTTCATTTAACACTAGCAAATACAAATGGAGGAAGAATCCAAGATGAAACTGGTTATACAGTAATAACAATATTTGGAAGAGCAGCTCAGATATTGATAAAAAAACTATGCTCTACATTAACAATTAAGGAAGAATATACAGATTCAACGATATTACTGCCTATAATCGAACAACTAAAAGGTCAAACCAAGATATTTTAAGTCTACTTCAAGCTAAGATGAAAACTGATCGATACAATTGTATCAAGAATATTTGACGATGATGAATATACAACATAACTGCTTCCCTTGCCAACAATTACTGCACTGGATCCAAAAACACTAGATTCCAAAAAAATTATTACAAGATAACAAATTATTATTAAAGTACATTAAAGAGAATAAAAAGCAAAAAAAAAAAAAAAAACACCAACCTTAATAACAATATATTTTATTATTTCAATGCAGAAGTAAAAGCAACAGAAATTTCAACGAAACGAAAACTAACCAGGTATTTAACTTATTTATAGTCAACATAAATATTTTCATACTATCAATTAAGATTACAAAACTTTGTTAAATTATACTTATTATATTTTCTAAACTATCTATAATTTTTATTACAATAACAGGGATTAGCAATGAAAAGGCAAACAAAAATTATAATGCAAAAAATTAACTACTATAATTATATAAATATTATGTACTGTGTCAAATACATATTATTACATTATAATATAATATAATTTAATACAAATTACACAATCTATATTTTATATGTAATCCATTACATATTGCAACAATAGCGCGAACAAGCATGCTCATTTAAATTAAGCCTCCGTTTGGATGGGAGGTTTATTTTTGGAAAATGAAAAATTTTTAGATATGAAAAATAAAAAGTTGTTTGTAATTTTTTTTAAAAGTAAAAAGTTATTTGAATAAGTGAAAACCTTTTTTTGTCTAAAGAGCTCTTTTTTCATTTTTTTAAAATGAAAAATTTTAGACGTTCTGATACAAAAATTTAGAAAAGTTGTTTTTTCTTAAAATAAATTTTTTTTTCATTTTTTAACTTTGAACATGTCAAACAAACGGAGCCTAAGACATGCTTCATTGATTTAAGGAGATAAATACGAATGTAAAAAAAATCAAAAAAGATTATTATTTTTTTATAAAAACATAAATCGAATTTGAAAAGAAAAAGTATTGGTAAACGTGGAAAAGAGAGACAGTGGAATTTAAAATTTGTTCAAATTTATAAATAAATTTAAAAATGTTCATATTTTAAAATGGGTGTTCACATATGCCTTCATTTATTTTCAGTATTGCATTCATATTACATTCAAATACAATGTAATTTTCATTCAAACGTAAAAGTATTATATTTAAATACCAATCGAATTATATTTTAAATCCAATACAATTACTATTTATTATTTTACTTTTTAAATTATTTTTATTAATTACATCTCATACTTTTTCTCTCTCTACTTTTACTTATTACATCACATATTCATTATTTAAATATAATTCAAATATTTTTTATCCAAGCACAAATTGCATTCAAATGTAATATAAATATTTTTCCTCAAAATATAAATTACATTTAATGTATTGCATTCAAACGCAATATAAATACAATGTGTTTACCAAATGGAGCTAAAAAAATGATAAATTTGCTCTTTTGGTCCTAGTTTTATAAAAAATTATGGGAATACCCTTTTAGTGTACATGTTTAAAATTTTTACCATATAATTTGAAATTTTATCATAAAATTATTTTTTATTTAATATTATGAGAGGGTAAAAATCATGAAATAATTATAAATGAGGCAATATTATAAAGATGTGCTCTTTTTAGTGAATTTCTCTAAAATTTATTTTATTTTATTTTATTTTTGTGTCTAAAAACTTAAATAGAACAATCATATATATGATAACTATAAATTGAATTGTATGAGTTATTTTTCTTAATTACCCTTAAATAATAAATTATGTATAATATTAGTGATGTTTCTTGGTTAAATTTTTAACTTCTGTTTAAAAGAAGAACTATTTCGTATCTTGTTTAAGAAGTTTTTAATCACATAAACATGACTAAGGATCAAATTACAACTTTACAAAAAATTTAATGAACACATGATCAATTTAAAAAAAAAAGTAAAGACTAACATTTTATATATGACATAATTATACACATATTTTCCTAAAAAGCAAAAAAAAAAAAGATATTGATATTGGTATGGGTATTTCATCTTATTCTTGTAATGTTTTTTTTTTTTTTGGAAAATAGTTGTAGAACCATTATTTTCCAAATTCATTACAAGCAAAATACAGAAAAAAAAAAGTCCCCCTTCCCCTTTTTTCGAATGAAAAATTTTGTCTAATTTTAATATGCTAAATCGTATTTATTAATTATATTATGACGTATTATTAAAACATAATTAGCTTTTAAAATATAAAAATCTATTATAAAATATTTAAATTTTTAAAAATAATTTGATATAATATCATTAGTTATATATTATTTAGAATTCTAATTTTTAAACAAGTGATTTGGATATTTTTTCTTTAGCAAACGCATAAACAGTAAATGATTTTAAATATGGGAAATCAATTATTTCACCCAATAAATTGTTTGAATTTGAACCATTACGTTTCCAACAAACATTTTTATGGTAATAGTAATAATAATAGGAGGGGAAAAGAAAAAAAATAAACACCAACATAGCTACGCATAAAATGTTGGAGATACATGCCGCTGAGCTGTAGCTTTACATGGAAGGTGTATTAGGTCAGAGCACAAAAGTACACCCTAAAAGATTTTAATTTAAAAAAAGTAAAGTAACAGTATTTAAACAAAAATTTTTGCTTTTCTTAGAAGCAAAATAAAAATAAAAATACCCCATTAAAAAAAAAGGGTATTTTAGACCGAGACATTGGGGTCCGATTTCCGATTAAAAAAACCCACACTTAGACCAAAAAAAAAAAAATTATTATAGCTATTACTTTTTTTTTCCTATTTTTACAAAATAATCAAACCTATAATTTTAGATTCAACCAATTTTATATTATATTTTATAATTTAATTATTATATTTATTTAATTTAAAATTATAATATCTTTTAATTTAATATTAATCATCTATTTAATTTTATAAGAATATTTTTTTATATTCATAATAGAATTATATTTTATAAAAATAATTATAGAATTATAATCAAATCCTTACAAAATAAAATAACTATTTTTTGTTTTAACTTTTTTTTTTTTTGCCTTCTCTGAACTCCAGTCTGACTTGTGTGTACAGTCCTTAGCTCAGCTCACAAGACTTTGCTCTGTAACCACTTCTCTCTCCTCTCTCTCTCTCTCTTTTTGGTCCATTTTTAAAATTTTTTTGCTTCCATTTTGGGTTTAGTTAGATCTACCAAATATCCCACTAAATTCATTCCCTTTCTTCTCTCTTCAACTCCATTTCACCATTATTTCTACTTTCTCCAGAAATCCCAAACTCAAAAAACACATCTTCTTCTTCCCTTTTTTTTTTCCGCAGAGCCGAAACCCTAGATCTGCAATGCTGCACCTCCGGCCGCGCCGGGATGCCACTCCGGCTGCCGCCAAATGGCACAACAAGGTAATGCGGGCCGATTCGCCGGTGAAATTATAAAAATTTTGCCTTTTTTTAAAAATATTTATTTAGGTTTTTTTTTTTTTTTTTTTTTGGGTTTGGGTTTTTGAAGTTTGAGGAGAATTTGGAGCAATGGCCGCATCTGAAGGAGCTAGTTCAGTGCTACACGGCGGACTTGGTTAAGGACGAGAACAAGTACGGCCATTACGAGAGTGTTGCCCCTGGGTCGTTCCAGAATCAGATTTATGAAGGGCCTGATACTGATATGGAGACTGGTAAAAAATTATTCTTTTTCTTGTTCTTTGATTCTTCAAGTACATTTTGATTGCTATCAAATTTTTTTTTTTTTTAGTAAAATTCAGTAGTTTATGCATTGTACTCGACTTGCTCGGCAAAATTGGTATTTGGCTGAAAACCCATTCTTTGCTTTAAGTCTGCAATCTGCATTTATTAACAAAAGAGAGTTTTTACTATTGTATGTGCGTGTGTGTGTCTTTATGTATACATATATATATACACACACTATATATTTGCATATATGTTTGTATGTATGTAACTATTACTTGGTCGGTATTAGTAGTGGGTTGAAGAAAGAGTTATATTGTGGGGGTGATTTAGTTGTAAACAAATTAACAATTACATTTGTTCACTTGTTTGTGAATGTAGCAATTAAAGTTGGAAAAAAAAAAATTTGTTTAAGAAGTCCGAATTACAAGGTTTATTTGTGTGTCAGAATTTTTAGTGTTTGTGTGTGCAAATGAAGGGGGAAAAAGAACTGTATGAGTGTGGTTTATAGAAACCTTTTGGGAAAATGAATGGTAGAAGGCTTGGTTTCTCTGTCTATCTATATGTACTTGTGGAACTGTGATATTGTGAAGAATATGATGGGATTGAGCAGTGAGTATGCTACCAGAAATTTGTTCTGCACCACCCATATTGGATTCTTATGGTCTACAACACTTCTTCAATTCACAGAAATGCATCTTGCTAGTGCGAGGCGAACCAAAGGTGAAGATACTACTGATGATGATGTGCCAAGTACTTCAGGAAGGCAATTTGCGGAGGCTACTGCTTCTGATCCATCACAATCAAATTCCTTGAAGGTTGTACTGGTTTATATGCATTGTTTATTTAGCTTCCTTCTAGTTTACTTCCTCAAGTTCGCAAGGATTGATGAGTTTTTTAACAACAAAATTATTTGCAGCATTTTGGTCAATCCCCATTGCCAGCTTATGAACCGGCTTTTGACTGGGAAAATGAAAGGTCGATGATATTTGGTCAACGAATTCCTGAAACTCCTTTATCCCAGTATGGCATTGCCAAAGATCTTGTTGCTCAGTAGAACTTTTGCCCATCTTTTGTGTTTTTTTTTTTTTTTTTGCTTTTCTCCCCCATATTTATGTTTTTCCCTTTTCCCTCTCTTCTGGGTGGTTTCAGCGGATTGAAGATCTCTGTGAAAGTTTTGTCCTTATCTTTTCAAGCAGGACTAGTTGGTAAGCAATATTTGTACTGGCGTCTTATTCCCCATCCTTTTTTTCCCCTCCAAGTTGTACTTATGTGATTCTTAGCGACTCTTGAGCTGTATGTAAAATACTGATATCTCTTTCTCTTCCCCTTATAGAGCCATTTTATGGTACAATATGCTTGTACAATAGGGACCGAAGAGAAAAATTGTCTGAAGATTTCTATTTCCGTGTGGTACCAACTGATACACAGGATGTAAGTTATATCGCTATTATATCTGGTTTTATCAATACAAGGCCGTTTGTTTTTAAACAGGGAACTATTGTAGCATCTTTTTGTACGAATCATTAACTAAGAACTTACTGCTCCTATGTTGTCTTTTCCAGGCCAACATTTCATTGGAGTCTCGTGGAATCTTTTACTTAGATGCCCCATCGGGATCCGTTTGTCTGCTAATTCAGTTGGAGAGGCATGCCACGGAAGAAGGCGGGGTTTCTCCTTCTGTCTATTCTCGTAAAGAGCCAGTACGTGAATGTCCAAGTTTTTCTGTGTCTTAATTTTATAATTACCTCTAGGTCCCCTACTTGCCTCAATGTATGGAACTTTGCTAACAAATAAGTCTCACTTTCCTTTTTCCCTATGATAGAATATCATTTGCACTTAAGATGCTGCATGAGAGTGTGCAACACCTTTGATAAATTGAATGCTAATTATGGATTGAAATTTTTCATTGCAATTCCTGTGTGTTTTCCGGTGGAAGATCATTGGGCTTTCTACGTGCTTCCATGGTATTTATCTTTACCTTTATACGTACAATGCTTGAGAAACTTCCTAAATTAGAGAAAAGGCTTTATCATTGATTGTTCCTGTTTGTGTAAGTAGGCTAGTATGCTGTATGCATCGCGATGTATAAGCATGTAGATCTGTCCTTACAAAATGTGTCACAACCTACACCAGCAGTGTCTGTGAAAGAAATAAATATCGGATCAATTTGTTCCCCCATGGTCATTGTTGAAAAAAAAAAAAAAGTGCTATTTGTGTTGGCGGTTCAAGGTGTTTTTTATGCATATCAGAGTGGATATATTTTTACACACACACACACACACACACACACACCGTATTAAGTATCCCTCTTTCAGAAGTCCATATCTCATGTATTTAACTGATCTGAGCAGGTTCACTTGACTGAGAGAGAGAGGCAAAAACTGCAGGTGTGGTCTCAAATAATGCCTTACAGAGAGTCCTTCGCCTGGGCTATTGTTTCATTATTTGATAACAGCATTACTGCAGCTTCTGGAGGGCCTGCTTCCCCAAGCAGTCCTCTTGCTCCGAGTGTGTCTGGATCAAGTTCTCATGAGGGTCTTTTTGAGCCTAGTGCAAAGGTCACTTTAGATGGCAAGTTGGGTTATTCAAGTGGGAGCTCTGTTATAGTGGAGATATCGAACTTAAATAAAGTTAAAGAAAGCTATACTGAGGACTCACTTCAGGTATAGCAGACATATCTTGAAGTTATTTAGGGGGCATTTGGAGAAATATTCAATTTTAATTTTAATTTTACTCAAATACAATACAATTTTACACCAAATACAAATTTTGCAACAGTGCTACGAAAACAATTACTATTCAAAACATTTTTAAAACAATCACATCAACTTTTCAATTCCACTATTTATCTCTACTTTTACCAATCACATCAACTTTTCAATTCTAAAATACTTTTCATCCAAACACACATTTCATTCAAATACAAAACAAATACTTTTCAACCAAATACAACATTCAAAAAACAAATTTAATTCAAATACAATCAAAATGCAATGCGTTTACCAAACGCCCCCTTATTGTTTATTGTTTCCTTTTAAGGGGACGTTTGGATGACGTATTGCGTTTGCATTGTATTTAAATGCAATGCATTGAATGCAATATTTGTTTGGATGAAAAGTATTAGCATTGCATTCAAATGCAGTATTTGTTTGGATGAAAAGTATTTGAATTGTATTATATGTGGTGTGATTGATAAAAGTATAGAGAAAAAAGGGAGAGAGAAGGAGAGTATGTGATGTGATTGATAAAATTAGTAGAAAAAGTGGAATGATGAATAGGGATTGTATTGGATTTAAACTTTGATGTAATTGGTACTTGAATGCAATACTTTTGCGTTTAGATGAAGATTATATTGCGTTCAAACGCAATGCTTTAAACAAACGCACTCTAAGAGTAGGTTTTGAAATTATATGGAATCTCTAGCTACCATTTTTTTTACTTTAAAGTGCTTTTCAAGTTATTGACATGTAATGAGTTGATCATCTTCACCTTTTTGACAAATGAATATGTTTATTTGTTGCTTGATTACATGTGAATGACATTATCTATTATCTGTATGCTACTCACAATTATTATTCATAGTTCTTACTGTAAGTTTTGTTTTGTTTTGTTTTTGTTTTTTGTTTTTTGTTTTTTTGGGTGGTTTCATTGTTGTTGGTTTTTCCTGTGATATGTAGGATCCTAAACGCAAAATTCATAAACCTGTAAAGGGCGTTTTGAGGCTGGAAATTGAGAAGCACCAAATTGAACATGCTGACTTGGAAAATATATCAGAAAGTGGTAGTGTGACCAATGATTCAGTTGATCCAGGGGACCGCATTACTGATTCCTTGTATGGAAAGCTCCCCAGTAATGGTTCAGATGGTCCCCACGGAAGCCATTCTAAGTGGAATTCTTTTGATGCTGGAAATGGATCAAGTGTTCAAAGGAGTCAAGATTGCAATGCTGATGATGTAAGTACGATCCCGTTTCATTGCTTTTACATTTATCGTGTTTCTGAACTCAAACTATCACTTATTAGAAGACATTTCTTTTGAGATACGTATAACTACTATCTAGTTGTTGTTATATATTTGCAATAACAATTTTTACTTAAATTTCTTTATTTTCTGTGTTAACGCATGCAGCATACGCATGGAAAGTTCATTAGCTTTTTTAATAATGGGTAGCATTTTAAATCTTGATTATATGTTTAGTTAATGCTTTCTTTATGTTCCCAGTTAACTAAATGATTGTATTGGTTAACTTCCAGTTCCAAGCGTTCGACTTCCGCACTACAACAAGAAACGAGCCTTTTTTGCAGCTTTTTCATTTCCTCTATGTATATCCCTTGACTGTTAGTTTAAGTCGGAAGAGGAATTTGTTTGTGCGGGTTGAACTTAGGGAGGATGATACTGACATTCGTAGACAGGCTTTAGAGGTAAGCAGATCCCGATCACTTTCATATACTAAAACTAGTTTTTCTTGTGAAAAACTTTTACCTTAGTTGTTTCGTTTTCCCTGGCTCATTTGAGTAGGTTATGTATCCAAGGGAGCATGGAACAACACTTCAAAGGTGTACTCACACACAAATTGCTATTGGGGCTAGGGTGGCCAACTACCATGATGAGATTAAACTTTCACTGCCTGCTACCTGGACACCAACTCATCATCTTTTATTCACTTTCTTCCATGTCGATCTTCAAACTAAAATGGAAGCTCCAAAGCCGGTAAGATTCTACTCAACCTGTGATAATTCCTGAATTTCCCATTTTGTTTCCCTCTCTATGGCTGTTTCTTAAGGATGCTTTTATTTAAATGACTGATTTTCCCATGCATTTTCCAGGTAGTAATTGGATATGCTGCGCTTCCATTATCTACACATGCTCAGTATGTATATACCTTAGTGATCAACCTTCCTTTCCATTTCTTTCTTAAAAATATATATATATATACATACATACATACATATATATAATATATATTTATGGCCTTGACAGTTTCTTTCTTTTCAAATCTTGTCAACGTATCTGCTTAAAAATGGCTCTGAACATTATGATTATGATATTTCTCAGGTTGCGATCTGAGATTTCTTTACCAATTATGAAAGAGTTGGTTCCTCATTATCTCCAGGATACTAGCAGGGTATGCAGTACGTTTGAGAAACGTTTTTGAGTTTTGATTTTTTAAGCATAATTTTCTTAAGGTATTGTTAGTTTTGATTATCTGGACTGGAATGAATAATCTTATTGCTTCTTATCTCATTCGTAGGAGAGGCTGGATTATTTGGAAGATGGAAAGAATATCTTTAGATTGCGCTTCAGACTTTGTTCGTCTTTGTATCCCGTTAATGAGCGCATTAGAGATTTTTTCCTTGAATATGATAGGCACACTCTTCGTACGAGCCCTCCTTGGGGTTCTGAACTTCTTGAGGTATTGTTTCCTAGTATGCTCTTTTTGATCACCGCTTGGCATATGATTTTATTTTTTGATACGTTGATATTCTAATTCATTCACTTGAGAAAAGTAATTGTGAAGATTCGTTGAACATTGTACTGAAGATGCATATAGATGAAAAGGCTTGCTTTTGTCGTATTTCTCCATTTTGTCAACTGAATACAGATCTCATCTCTTTTTTGTTAACCTATCCCTGTGCATTTTGATATATCTGTTGGAAGTGTAGATGAGTTGATGAATTGGATAATTGAAACAATGTAAGACAGTTTTAAGGCGCTATAGAACAGAGTGATTCAATATTGTAATTTTGCACGCAGGCTATTAACAGTTTGAAGAATGTTGACTCTACTGCCTTGCTGCAGTTTCTTCACCCAATTCTGAATATGCTTCTCCATCTGATAGGCAATGGTGGAGAAACCCTCCAGGTTATGTATATGTTCTTCTGGATTTTTCACCTTAAGGTTCAGTTGGAAACTGTCATCTAAATTTGTCTCCCACTGTTTTTCAGGTTGCAGCTTTCAGAGCCATGGTAAATATTGTAACCAGGTGTGTGATTTCAACTTATGCTTTTACATATTGTATAACTCAACAGAAATTGTGATGTAATTGTTTATGTAGAATATATTCTCTACCTGGGACACAGAAGTTTTTTGACACTTGGATGTTGCAGAGCGAATTGTACATCTATTGATGTATATTTTTGTTTGTTTGTTTGTTTAGTAATTGGTTTAATTTATTTTGGATTTATTGACATTCTGTGGAAGATTATCTGTAGGGTGCAGCAGGAGTCGGTTGATGATGCTGAAAGGAATCATTTTCTAGTTAACTACGTTGACTATGCTTTTGATGACTTTGGGGGTCGTCAGCCTCCTGTTTATCCTGGTCTTTCTACGGTTTGGGGAAGCCTGGCTCGAAGTAAGGTGAGTTTCCCGCAATATTCATTGTTCGTCACAATATCATCACATATGTTTTCTATTCCTTTCCTTTTATTTTCTTCTCCTTAAACTCGTGTAATTTTATGACGTTGGTTGTGCAGGCTAAAGGCTATCGTGTTGGACCAGTATATGATGATGTTTTAGCTATGGCTTGGTTTTTTCTTGAACTCATTGTCAAGTCAATGGCATTGGAAAAAACTCGCCTTTTCTATCATAGTCTTCCACTAGGTAAATTGCGGTGACAACGTATTTCCAGTTCTCAAAACTTCATTTTATTTTTGTTTTTTATTTTTCATGTTTTTCTCAACATTTGTATTCCCTCTGTGGTGCAGGTGAAGAAATCCCGCCCATGCAACTTAAAGAAGGTGTTTTCAGATGTATCATGCAGCTGTATGATTGCCTGCTGACAGAAGTACATGAGCGTTGTAAGAAGGGGTTAAGCCTGGCAAAACGCTTGAACAGTAGTTTGGCTTTCTTTTGTTATGATCTATTGTCGATTATAGAACCTCGCCAAGTTTTTGAACTGGTATGCTTTCTGCTTAATTTAGATTCTATATTAGTATGTATGTTCCATATATTTTTGCATTTTATTCATGTACGGGATCAAGTAATGACCCTTATGCCATGGGGAGGGAAGGGAAGAGAGAATGTGTGTACAGCGAGAAAAGAAACATGATGGCCTTTAGAGTTTGAGTTATAAAATTACACACACACACACACACACACACACACACACACACACACACACAAATGAACAAATGCAAGCTGGGGCCTCGTTTCTGTTTATTTCTGCTTCTTTTATTGCTATTTATTTGGTTGTGTGTGGTCCACTGTAGGTGTCATTGTATCTGGACAAGTTTTCTGGAGTTTGTCAACCTGCTCTGCATGATTGCAAGCTCACGTTTTTACAGATTATCTGTGATCACGATCTTTTTGTTGAAATGCCTGGAAGAGACCCTTCAGATAGGTATTTAAGTAATCAAATAGATTTTTTGCTCTGTACCCCATGACTACCTTACACAATCATGGAAATTTTAAGTGAAAAAAAAAATCTCTTGCCATAGTAATTAGACATCTTTCTTAGAAATTTACCACTTGTGATTTGTGTTGATGAAGTCATATTTATGTTTCAGGAACTACCTTTCATCTGTCCTAATTCAAGAGCTTTTCCTTACTTGGGATCATGATGACTTGTCTCTGCGAGCAAAGGTAAGTTTCGAATGGATAATGCACTTCACTAATGTGGGAGGATGTATTTGTATACTCCTAACATAGTTGATATACACAAGTTTTAAGTATCTTGGAGTTATTAGAATTTTATGGGCTTGCGATATCATAATCCCTCCCTTTTAAATGTATCCTTGTACCATAACAGTATTATTTTTATGTTTTCTTATTCCATTCCAATCCTGGTGGTCTTCTCTCTGTAGGCAGCTAGAATTTTAGTTGTCCTTCTGTGCAAGCACGAATTTGATTCTCGGTATCAGAAGCCTGAAGATAAGCTATATATTGCACAACTATATTTTCCTCTTATTGGCCAGGTGAATGGTGTTATATAAATTTTTTATCACCTCATGCATACTGTTTTTTATGTCATTACTAGGAATTTCAGTTTGTGCAATTGCTGCTTAAATTGGCATATTTGGCAGCACAGTCTCTGTAAAGTTCTTTTTTGTTATAGTACCTAGCATCGACAATATTCTCGTTTTGTCAATTTTATTGATCCACGGTGATATGGTCAATGCAGATTTTGGATGAAATGCCTGTCTTTTACAACCTTAATGCTGTTGAAAAGCGTGAAGTTCTAATTGTTATTTTGCAAATTGTACGAAATCTTGATGATGCGTCACTTGCAAAAGCATGGCAGCAGAGCATTGCACGGACCAGATTATTTTTCAAACTCATGGAGGAATGCCTAGTCCTTTTTGAGGTTGCTCCATTTTGCATATATTTCGTCTTGATCATGTGAATGATTGCTTCATCTAACTTCCCTGTTTAAGATCTTACCTTGAAAACCCGCAAACTTTTCTTTATATATATATATATGTATATTTAGTTGACCATATGTGATGCGTTTTACAGCATAAAAGATCTGCTGATGGCATGCTTATGGGATCTAGTTCTCGCAGTCCTGTTGGTGGAGATGCACCTGCTTCTCCTAAATACTCTGATCGACTCTCTCCCGCAATCAATAATTATTTGTCTGAGGCATCTAGGCAAGAAGTCAGGGTGAGGTGTTTTATTTATTTCTTTATTTTTCTGGGTGGGGTGTCTTAGATTGAGAAAACAATGCTCACTGTGTTGTCTATTGTTGGTTTTTTGTTATTATATTTATATTGTGAGGTTATCTTTGTATGAATTGAGTTGTGAGTCATTTTGCATGACACTTACGTGCCCTCTTGGTCAAAATTGTTGATATTTATGCTCATGTATGTTGAATTTTTTGTGCAGCCTCAGGGAACGCCTGAAAATGGTTATCTGTGGCAGAGAGTAAATTCTCAGTTAAGTTCTCCTAGCCAGCCTTATTCATTGAGAGAAGCTCTGGCTCAGGCACAATCTTCTAGAATTGGAGCTTCTGCTCAGGCTCTTAGAGAGTCTCTTCACCCCATATTGAGGCAAAAACTGGTAAAGTTCTTGTGGAGATTTTTTTCTATTTATCTATTTATTTATTGGCATTTCTTGGATGTTAAATACCATAGGATTTTTTTTTAATTTTAATTTAGTGCAATAAATTTGATGTGCCCTCAACAATATTTACGATGAATTTATTGTTTTCAGTTTGCTAAAAAAATAATTATTTTCAGGAGCTTTGGGAAGAAAACTTGAGTGCGTCTGTCAGTCTTCAGGTTTTGGAAATAACTGAAAAGTTTTCCACCATGGCAGCACCTCATAGTATCGCTACAGACTATGGAAAGCTTGATTGTGTCACAGCGATTTTTATGAGCTTCTTCTCCCGAAATCAACCGTTGGCTTTCTGGAAAGCCTTGCTACCTGTTTTCAACACTATATTCAATCTTCATGGTGCAACTTTGATGGCGAGGGAGAATGATCGTTTCTTGAAACAAGTTACTTTCCATCTTCTTCGACTTGCAGTTTTCCGGAATGACAACATCAGGAAAAGGGCCGTCGTTGGGCTTCAGATTCTTGTTAGGGTAGGTTCTCTAGTTTCCAAATTGTATAAATGCTTACGATCAGCTTTCTGAACACAAATGATTTCATTTTATCTTTTGCAGTGTTCGTTCTATTACTTCATGCAGACAGCAAGGTTGAGAGTCATGTTGATTATTACGTTGTCAGAGCTGATGTCTGATGTGCAAGTGACTCAGATGAAGCCTGATGGGACATTGGAGGAGAGTGGTGAAGCACGACGTCTTAGAAAATCTTTAAATGAAATGTCAGATGAAGGTAAGAGCCCCAATCTGTTGAGGGAGTGTGGACTTCCTGAGAGTGCTCTATTGGCAATCCCAGAAAAGATGACAGAGAGCAAGTGGTCCTGGTCAGACGTGAAGTATCTTTCTGACAGTCTAATCCTTGCTCTTGATGCTAGTTTGGAACATGCACTTTTGGTAAGATTCGCAATATTGCACTTTGTAATTGATTCTCTTGTCCTACCCCCTTTATGTGCGGACTGCAGTTCTCTATTTTTGCCAACATGAGCAAATGTTTATACTCTTAATACTGTAAAACTGGGTGAAACCTTTTTTCAGGGCTCTTTAATGACTATGGATAGATATGCAGCTGCCGAAGGTTTTCATAAACTTGCCATGGCGTTTGCCCCCGTCCCAGATCTTCACATAATGTGGCTACTTCATTTATGTGACGCACATCAGGAAATGCAGTCCTGGGCAGAAGCTGCCCAATGTGCCGTGGCTGTAGCTGGGGTGGTGATGCAGGTAAACTACAGATTAATATTGTAATGCAGCCTTTCAATAAAAAATTTCTTATAGGTTTGGTTTCTGGTCTAGTGTCTGTTAATTCAACCAAAAGCTTACTGATAACCAATATCTTTGAGATCTGATTCCTATTGGTCTCTGCCAAAGTCTTGGGTTTTGTAGAATTTTCTTTGACACCTGGTCATTAAAGGAAACATAAATAAGAGGTCTTTTGATGGTTTGAAGTTTGAAAACGTTACCAACGTTCGTAGAATGATACGTGCAAAACACACAAGTTGGCTTAATCATAGCTTTTTTTCACCTGATAACGTGGCTACATTACATTCAACTGTTTGAAGTATGTGAAAGTAAACCTATCTGCCTGTTGAAATTGTACTATTACTATTATTTTTTATTGGGATGCTTTATCTCTTATTTCTGATTAATTTTCTATACTTCCTAATGCATTGATCTTTATTCTTTACAGGCCCTTGTAGCTAGAAATGATGGCGTTTGGAGTAAGGATCATATAACAGCTCTTCGTAAAATATGCCCAATGGTCAGTAGTGAGATCTCCTCTGAGGCATCTGCAGCTGAGGTGGAGGGATATGGTGCTTCAAAGCTCACAGTTGATTCTGCTGTGAAATACCTTCAACTTGCAAATAAACTTTTCTCCCAAGCTGAGCTCTTTCATTTCTGTGCTAGCATTCTGGAACTTGTCATTCCTGTTTACAAGAGCAGGAGGGCATATGGACAGCTGGCAAAATGTCACACGATGCTCACTAATATCTACGAATCAATTCTTGAGCAGGAATCAAGCCCAATTCCATTTCATGATGCCACCTATTATAGGGTGGGATTTTATGGTGATAGATTCGGAAAGCTGGACAGGAAAGAGTATGTCTATCGAGAGCCCCGTGATGTACGGCTTGGTGACATAATGGAGAAACTTAGTCATATATATGAGTCTCGGATGGATGGGAACCACACCTTGCACATTATTCCGGATTCTAGGCAAGTGAAGGCAGATGAACTACAGCCTGGAGTCTGTTATCTCCAAATAACTGCTGTTGATCCAGTCATGGAAGATGAAGATTTGGGTAGCAGAAGGGAGAGAATCTTTTCTCTGTCTACCGGAAGCGTCCGAGCACGGGTATTTGACCGATTTTTGTTTGATACTCCGTTTACCAAGAATGGAAAGACTCAAGGTGGATTGGAAGACCAGTGGAAGAGACGAACTGTTCTTCAGACTGAGGGCTCATTCCCTGCACTTGTCAATAGGCTCTTGGTAACTAAATCCGAGTCACTCGAGTTTTCTCCAGTAGAAAATGCAATTGGGATGATTGAAACTCGAACTGCTGCTTTACGAAATGAACTTGAAGAGCCTCGCAGTTCTGAAGGAGACCAACTACCACGTTTGCAAAGCTTACAGAGGATTCTTCAAGGCAGTGTTGCCGTCCAGGTTAGTCTTATTAAACCTTTTATCAACCTTTTGATTTCTATACTATCATTATTTCAAATTCACACTTTGAGGTACAACTATGCTTTTTGGAAATTGCTATGTCAAAGACCTGATTTATTTGCCTCTTGTCGGTTATTAGTACTCTCTGGTGACTCAATTTTGATATCAATTTTCTTGTCTGTACAGGTCAACAGCGGAGTACTAAGTGTATGCACTGCATTCTTGTCAGGTGAACCGGCAACAAGGCTTCGTTCTCAGGAACTGCAGCAACTAATTGCCGCACTCCTTGAATTTATGGCCGTCTGCAAGCGTGCGATCCGTGTACATTTCAGATTGATCGGAGAGGAAGACCAGGAATTCCACACACAGCTTGTGAATGGATTCCAATCGTTAACTGCCGAGTTATCCCATTATATCCCCGCCATCCTGTCAGAGCTTTGACGATGTTGTAGCATTTTTGTATTTTCTTTTTCTCTAGTGTGGCAGCTTGAAATGTGTTCATATCCTATTGTTTTCTCTTTATCCTTGTGCAAAGGAATCTTCTCGCCTTCTTGGTTGTCCATATGTAACCAAATGTTTTTGTTATCAAAATTAAACTTCTAGAATCCAGAGTAATATCTCATTCATCTTTGTGCTGTGAATGGCATTTTTGGCCCCGTGTAGAAATGTTACTGTTTTTCCTGCTGTGCAATCTTTATTGAAGACTGTAATTAGATATGCCCATAGGAAAAAAATTAGTATTTCTATCAACTATTTCCTAGTGCAAGTGCTCAATATTTTCTTCTCTCTTCTTTTTAAAATTTTTGTAAGCGCTCAAGAGAGGTTATCGTTTTCCTTAGTGCCGTTCTATTATTATTATTATTTTGATAAGCTAGTGCCATTTTATTAGTTGGTTCCCCAAGGCTTTTACTTAATAATATGGTCGTTCACATGGATTCAATGAAACGAATAACGTTAACAACTGAACTCGATGGAAGGATCATGTTTCAAGCAAGAGGATACTTTCTATAACAAAGGAAAAAGAAAAATAGAAAAGAAAGAAAAGACCATAGATGATGTTTAAACATAATATACGATGTTTAAACATAATATATACTTTTTATTTTGGATTACAAATAAACGGTAAGCTTGTATTCATGTGCATACCTTCATAGTCGATCTGACGTTCTGAGTATACATGATTAAGAAAATAAATTTAAAACTGAAATGTTTGTCATTTCATCATGATAATAAAAGCATTATGCCTTCAAGGTCAATTTTGGTAGTTTTATATTTGAGACTGAGATTTAGCTTGTTTTCAGAATATTGTTTTCAATGGTCGTTTTCATAATAGTTGAATGAATATTTTTGGTTTAGTATTTGGTGGTGAAAAAAAATTATGTGAACTTAAAATAGTGAAAAGTTGAAGTTAGATTAAGATTTTTTAAAATCAATTTTTTTTTACAAACATAAATTTGTTATATTTGTTTGTCCTTATTTTTTAACAAATCAACATGTCATAATAATAAAAATGAAAAAGAAAAAAATTACCCAACACCAAAAAAGAAAAAAACTCGTTGCTCCCGGACTCGGTCCATACACTGACGATGACACTCTCGCAAAGCGCATGTTGTTTAGAAAGCCGGCGAAACACACACTCTAATTCTGACTTCACAACTTCCACATTGATTGGAACCGCGCAAACCAAAAACTCCCTCTCTCTCTAGCCTTCTACGGATAAACCCCAAAACCCCTAACTAAAACCCAACCCAAAAAAAGAGGAATTTTTTTTTTTCCCAGAACAAAGTTGTCTTTTCTGCTTTTTCCATCAGAATTCGAAAGCTCAAAACCAAAGATACACCCACCTAGAAAAATGCTCTCTTCCTCCTGCTTCTTCTCCAGCCAACAATTTCTCCAATTCTAAAAATGGACCTTAAACTCTTCTACAAGCCAAACCCACTTCTCTTTTCCTCTTCTCCACTCTCCCCACCAAAGTGCAGACCCAAAATCTCCTGCCAAAGACCCGGCTTTCGCGTCCTAGCCGCCGTGAACCCAAATGGGTCTGGTGGGTTTTCGTGGCAGGGCCTGTCTCGGTCGCTTAAGCAGGGCTCCGTCCGGTTCTGGTCCAGTTTGGGTGAGTCGGTCAAGAAGGAGACTGGCTTTGACTTGGAAGAGGCAAATAAGAAGGTGACTGAGTTCGCGGGACGAGTAAGAGAAGGAGTGGGGGTGAGTGGGAGCGAGTTGGAGCGGTTCAGGGCTGGTGTGTTTGATGAGTTTGTCAATTGGAACAAGTGGGAACGTTGGAAGGTATAATTCTGCTGAGTTTTACTCCCTTTTTTTTTTTTTTTTTGAAAAATGCTCTATTGTTGTGGTTTATGTTTGGTTGGTGAGAAAGCGTGGGAAAGAGAAGGTTAATTAAGATTTAAAAGTTTTAGTCTTTCGTGTGCTCTTTTGGACGTTTTGTTCTGGGATTGAAAGTGCAAGGATATTTCTTTCCATATGTAACATGTAGTGAGAATTTTGCTTAGAAAAATTTATATCCTAAGGTGAGTTTGTAAGGACCTACATTGTTGAGGAGACCATCGATGTTGTTGTTGTTGTTGTTGTTATATATATATATATATATATATATTTTTTAAATGCGCTTTTGTTGTGATTTATATTTGGTTGGTGAGAAAGTTTTAGTTTTGCGTGCTCTCTTGGAGGTTTTGTTCAGAGGGTTGAAAGTGCAAGGATTTTTCTTTTCCTTATGTACGCGTATGAGGACTTTGCTTTGAAAGTTTTATTATAAATATTAGTCTTTTGTGTGCTCTCTTGTTGTTGTTGGGGCATTTTTTTATTTTAATGATTTAGGATTCTTTATGAATTCAGATGTTAATATGCTGTTAAGCTAAACAATGACAGAAGCATTCTCATTTGTTATTCCTAGGATTTGAAGTCATGGGATTCTAAACGAATTGCTGCATTGGTTCTCTACATCTTTGTTGTTTCAATTTCTTCTCGAGGAGTGTATTTAGTAGCTCGAGCTCCTTTCATAAATCGCCAAAGAAAAGAGTTGACAGAGGCTTATATGGAGGCTTTGATTCCTGAGCCTTCTCCTACTAACATAAGAAAGTAAGTCATATTTTATTTTCGTTTTTCTTTTTGTTATTAATTTTAGCTTCTTAGATAAAATCTGATGATTACAAAAGATTAGGACTTCAGGTTTTATTACTTCTCAGGAGTTTGCATTTACCATTTTGAAGCATCTCATTGTTCATTTGAGTGCAGGTTAAAGAAGACTATCTGGAGGAAAACGACACCCAAAGGCTTGAAAATGAAGAAGTTTATTGAACGACCTGATGGAACGATTGTTCACGACAGTTCTTTTGTGGGTGAGGATGCATGGGATGATGACCCAGAGCTGCCTCAGGAAAATATAAAGCAAATTGTTGATGGTGACGTAAAATTAAAACCGGAAAAAAAGAAAGAGATTAAGGAAGAATTGGGAATTTCAGGTTTGTTTGGGTATACGTGCTTACTATGACATCTATTTTGGCCTCAGTTTGCATTATACGTGATGAAAATTCCTTCTTGCTTTTAACTAGAGACATGCTATTTGGCACTTTCATCATTTACACACAGTTTCTTCATGTTTCTCTTATAGTCTATAATAGCTGTTCTTTTTATTTTTTTATTTTTTATTTAATTTATTTTGTATCTTTGCTTTGCAGGTGAAATTCAGGAAGGTGGAGGAACATGGCGAGAAAGACTTCAGAAGTGGAAGGAGATCATCCAAAAGGAAAAGCTAGCTGAACAAGTCGATTCTCAAAATGCCAAATATGTAGTTGAATTCGACATGAAAGAGGTTGAAAAAAGTCTTCGCAAGGATGTTGTGGAAAAGACAGCAGAGACACAAGGAACTAGGGCTTTGTGGATTGCCAAGAGATGGTGGCTCTATCGTCCCAAACTTCCTTACACTTATTTTCTTCAAAAACTTGATAGCTCTGAGGTAAGTTGTTCCGATTCTGTGATGGTATGGTTTTCTTCTTGTTGTATGCTCACAGATATTATGCTTCCTAATATTTCTTCGATTCCAAGTTCTGTGTGTGCATCTACTTGTTTATGAAAAGACTTTATAGATACTACCTATAAAAAATATATGTATATATATTTATATATTTTATAGCATTTCAGTCTCTTTTTTGTCTTAAAGGTCAGGTAAAAATGGAAGTGTTAATTTTCAATTCAAACAATCTACCCATATTGTAAATTTGCAAATTAGTGATTTACATGTAAAATGTACTTGGTATGCAGTTTCTGATGCAAAGATTCTTTTTGACAGGTTGCTGCAATTGTATTTACTGAAGATTTAAAGCGAGTATATGTGACGATGAAAGAAGGTTTTCCACTAGAATACATTGTAAGTTGAAAGGAAGATAACTTCATAAATGAAAAAGAATTACAAATGTGAATTTTCTCTCAGCATGTAAATGGTTAATTTAATTTCTATTTGTTAGGTTGATATTCCCCTAGATCCATACTTGTTTGAGACTATCACAAGTTCAGGTGTTGAAGTAGACCTTCTTCAGAAGCGTCAGATCCATTACCTCCTGAAAGTTGTGATTGCATTAGCACCTGGTATTTTTATTCTGTGGCTATTAAGGGAAACTGCGATGCTTATGCTCATCACTTCCAAGCGTTTTCTCTACAAGAAGTATAATCAACTTTTTGATATGGCTTATGCAGAAAATTTCATCTTGGTAATTTTTTTTTCCCTAAAATACTTTTCCTATACCGTTATTTAGTTGGATTTTGAGTTCTCATTTCATTTCCTGATCATTCAGCCAGTTGGAGATGTTGGCGAAACAAAATCGATGTACAAGGAAGTAGTATTAGGAGGTGACGTTTGGGATCTTCTTGACGAGCTCATGATTTATATGGGAAACCCAATGCTGTACTATGAAAGAGGCGTGCAGTTTGTTCGGGTAATTTTTGGTTCTCTCATAGGTGTAGGCAAGGAGGCAAGATTAGAACTTGAGAAGGTAATGTAGTTAAAGTTTTTGTGATTTATAGGGCGTTCTACTCTCTGGACCTCCTGGAACTGGAAAAACACTTTTTGCAAGGACACTTGCAAAAGAGAGTGGACTGCCTTTCGTTTTTGCTTCTGGTGCCGAGTTCACAGATAGTGAAAAAAGTGGTGCTGCTAGAATCAATGAGATGTTTTCAATTGCAAGGAGAAATGTAAGCAAACTTCTGATTTCCTATTGTTTTAATTTAAAATTTTTTCATGTACGGACTTCAGAGGGTAATTTTGGGAGCTTTTTTCCCCATAAATTGAACAGTTCAGAACAGAAACTTGGGAATTTACTCGACCAGGAAGTTCTATTTAATCCATCTTCATCTCCACCTCCATCACCACCTCCACCCCTTTTCTTTTTCTTTTAATTTTTTATTTTGTCTGCAATTGTTTTAAATATAACCATTATTCTTATTCTTTTTTCTTTTTCTTTTTTTTTTTGTGGTAAAATTAACATAATTGTTATTCACTTTCCCTTGTGCAGGCTCCTGCTTTCGTGTTCGTGGATGAAATCGATGCAATTGCTGGAAGACATGCTAGGAAGGATCCTAGAAGAAGGGCAACGTTTGAGGCATTGATAGCACAGCTTGATGGAGAGTAAGTTATTCAGCCAAAAAGGATCTCTCTCTCTCTCTCTCTCTTAACTGGCCTAAATATCTAAAGGCAAGGAAGTTCCATAACAATTACGTTATTTATTTAGTGGCTTGATTGTTTTCTATTATATAATGTTTCATGTTTATTTTTACTAGAAATACTTTTAGTTGGTCATTATGAGTTCCAGTGTTAGAGAAAATATATTGGTAGTTTTTTATGTCATACCGAGTTTCTTTTCTTTAACCTATGGACTACTGCAATATCATTTAACTAGATTAATTTTGAGTTTTCACATAATGAGGGTCAGTAGATGCTTTTCTAGATTCACTTATCCGTTATATATTCAGGTAAACCCTTAATAAAGCTAATTTTTTGCCCCTAGTAAAAAAACGAAGCATTGCATGCTAATAACATAGATTTTCCTAAGTTTGTTTCCATGAACATGATTCTAATGACTGTTGGTAAAATTTACGTTGAGTGCCCTGTACCCCATATAGTTTGCGGTCTCACCTGAAATGGAGTTAGTTCAGTTGAGTGGTAATAAGTGCCTTTTCTTTAATATGAATTATGAGCTGTTGCTGATTTTTTCATATTTATGGTTGGTCGTATGTTAGGAAGGAAAGAATTGGTGTTGATCGATTCTCACTTAGACAAGCTGTGATATTCATCTGTGCAACCAATAGGCCAGATGAGTTGGACCTTGAATTTGTTCGTCCGGGACGGATTGACCGTCGTTTGTACATAGGATTGCCTGATTCAAAGCAACGAGTTCAAATTTTTGGTGTGCATAGTGCAGGAAAGCAGCTGGCAGATGATGTAGACTTTGGAAAAGTATGTTTTGTTCTCTTTCAGCTAGTTAGATGTGTGCGTGTTTGATACTCTTACCTGATGAAATAAACACAATCTGGTTTTTGTGTTTCTTCCTTTTTGGACTCTACAGCTTGTATTCCGTACGGTTGGATTTTCTGGTGCAGATATTCGGAATCTTGTCAACGAAGCAGCAATTATGTCTGTAAGTTGAATGATTACATTAATGAAGGGAGACTTCCTCAGGTTTCTGTGTGAATATGCTAATATGTTCCTTGATTAGTTACTTGCAGTTTCACTTTAGTCACTTGCTTCATATTTCAATATCCTTCTGAAACTTTGTAATGTTGGTGAAGAACACTTTTTTTCTGTCCCCTCCAAAATTTTAAGCGGTTAGCTGTTATTTAATGTTTACATGTAACTGGCAGGAATTATCTTTCGTAGCCATGAAATTTTCTAGTTGTTTTAGTCTGCTGAAATTGGAAGTGTGATTCTGAAGCCCCTGAGTCATCATTAACATATTTAAGCAATTATTTCTAGTTAAATGGTTCTATATTTTTTCTAATGTTTTTTCTTCCATTGCTCATTGCATACAACTTCATATTGCAGGTAAGAAACGGACATTCCAAAATTCACCAGCAAGATGTTGTTGATGTATTAGACAAACAGTTGCTGGAGGGTATGGGCGTACTTCTCACTGAAGAAGAGCAACGGAAATGTGAAGAAAATGTATGTTTCTCCCTGCACCGTCTGATTGGTAGTTACTTTGAAACATTGAAAATGACAATTACTAATATTACTCTAATCATTGCCTCCTTATAATTACATAACAGGTATCTTTCGAAAAGAAGCAGCTGTTGGCTGTACATGAAGCGGGTCACATAGTGTTAGCTCATTTGTTTCCACAGTTTGATTGGCATGCCTTCTCTCAGCTCCTGCCTGGTGGGAAGGTACTTCTGTCTGTAGCAAGGGATTTTCAGTTGATGCTATTAAAAGTTCGTTAAAAGATGCCTTTCGTAAGGGGTTTCCTTTTTGATGTGTGTAGGAAACTGCGATTTCTGTATTCTATCCCCGAGAAAATATGGTTGACCAAGGTTACACAACATTTGGCTACATGAAGATGCAAATGGTGGTTGCACACGGCGGTCGTTGTGCCGAGCGTGTTGTATTTGGTGATGATATAACTGATGGCGGAACGGATGATCTTGAGAAGATAACAAAGGTATAACATTTGGTTCTCTCTTGTGGCACCCTTTTTTTTTATTTTTTTTGGGTATCAAGATTATCTGCAACAAGGTGCTTTTAAGTTAGTATCTTTAACATTAGCGAGGTTGATCTCTTCAGATTGCTCGAGAGATGGTTATCAGCCCTCAAAACCGGAGGTTGGGGCTTCTTCCTTTGACGAGAAGAATAGGACTAGTGGATCGACCAGATAATCCCGATGGCGAGTTAATAAGATACAGAGTAATTTTTCTCTCAAATTCTCTCTCTATTTGGGAGTTTCCAATTTTTACGTACTTCATATCATCGAACTGTTTTATTTGAAACTTTGGTCCATCAATTTTTTTCAATATCTTTTCTCCTCATAGTGGGACGACCCTCATGTTATTCCCGCCAATATGACACCTGAAGTGTCTGAGCTGTTTACTCGAGAATTGACACGGGTAAGCCATTTCATTCATATAATTTTTTTGCTCCACTATAAGGACAATGCTTCTCATTAGTTTTCTAGTTACACGACCTCTTAAGACGCTAGTCCATTACAATTTATGATTTTGGTTTCTTTGACGAGATGAGACGTTACGAAATTTGATATTGCTTGCAGTATATTGAAGAAACAGAAGAGCTTGCAATGAATGCTTTGAAAAACAATCGGCACATACTGGACGTGATAACAACGGAACTATTGGAGAAGTCGAGGTTAACTGGACTAGTAAGCTAACAACGCCTCTTTCCAATTTCAGCTTCATTATATGTACTTTGTTTTCTAGAACAACTTTGCTATGCTTATTAATGCCCAAGTTATCATTTAGAATGCCAGACAATTGTACTTTAGAATTTAGATCCAACTTCTAAGTTTCTCTTTTTCTGATGTCTACTTGGCCATGTAATATGGGTCAAAACTTGTGAAGTTTTTATATGTTTTATAACCATTTGGCTTTACTTTCTGTAGGAGGTTGAAGAGAGAATGAGGAGTCTTTCTCCTGTGATGTTTGAGGATTTTGTAAAGCCGTTCCAGATAAACTTGGAAGAGGTAAATTCCTTTTAATTCTGAACAGTGAGACAATATTGTTTGTTTCATTGTTTACCATAAGTGAAAAGTTTTTCTAACCTTGAAAACATACCACGGTTATTAGGAGGGACCGTTGCCGCATAATGATCGGTTGCGATATCAATCATTGGACATATTCCCTGCACCATTGCACAGATGCTAAATTCTTCTAGATGGAAATGGCGCAAAGCAATGTCGTTTCGTAGCGTAGAAATGGGACGCTTAAGTTCCGGCCATCAAAAAATTTGGGAGCAGCTTTATGGAGAAAAACAAGCGAACAAGATGTTCACGGTCATTTGGACTCACTTCTTTTTTTGTTTTTTGGTTTTTTTTTGCGGCGAAAATACCAGTTTGCATACATAGGCAAGAAGTCTGAACATCTTCTTAGCAGAGTTTTTGGTGGATGTTGCAACCAGGTTGACAAAGGAGTTAAAATCTTGGAGAAAATAGGATCACTCATCACACAAGCCTTGGAAGTTTTTTAGGTTTTTTTGTTTATTATTATTATTATTGGCGGTGAGCAAAAGGCTTAATTCAAACAACGATTTTTACAATATCTTCAAATGAGGCTTGAAGATGCTTCATGCCAATTTTGTATTTGATTGATAAATTATTCCTTTAAATTTTGCAATTGCTAATAAAGTATTTCTGGTCTCTTAAAAGAGGGTATTCTGAATTTCTGAGTATTATCGTATAAAGTATTGCAAACAACATACGGGAACAGATAACCAAAATCCAATGAACCAATAAACTAATTATTTAAGCATAAAGTCCTTTCCTGAAATACTTTTGGCAGCTATTTTAACTAGCTAAGTTTTGAAGCCTTGGGGATTAAGGCAATACACCCCAAAAATTAATTATATTCCTTCTCCATGCTTAAATCTTGCTTCTTGGGACTCCTACCGGTGCATCCCTAGACCTCTTTTCAACAGCTCTAGAAAGCTTCTTAACTTCCTCTTTTTGTAGATGGCGAGGGCGGCTCAGCCACAGTCCTCCATCAACCACCAAAACAGTTCCATTGACGTATTTACCTGCATGGTTCACACACCAGAAACAATAAATTAAAAAATTTAAAAGAATTGCATTCTTAAATACCTAGCCATACTTGAAAGCATCAAATAACGAGTTCAACTGTCTCTACGTAATGATGTGTTTATGTACAAAATGGGAAATGCCAATTTAAGGGAATTGCATTATTTGAGAAATGGACAACGAGGGAGTCAATCTTGAACCAACCCATGTTATTAGTTTGCCTTCCAAATGGAAACAACAACAAAGGTACTTTTGTAACCTTACCTAGACTAATAATTACATGCTCAAGGACGTTTAGTACTTGAGAAATTAGGATTCCTATTTCTAAACTTATTAACAAGGAAATAAACACTAAAATGGGTTGCTTCCCTTATTCCTTTTTTTTCCTTTTCCGACACCTATCCCTTTCCATTACATTCCGTTACAAGTTGATAAAGAATGCCATATATTTACTACTTGCAGTAGCATGGATTGAAAAATAGTGTCAAGAAAACAGGAATGCCTCTGCATAAGTGAATGAAGCTACCGAACCTGCATCTGAAGAAAGATAAAGAGCAGCCATTGCAATATCCCATTTCTCCCCTAACTTGTACAAGGGCATGTAGTCCCTAGCTTTGCTATTTATCTCCTGAGGCAAGAGTTTACTCACTCCAGGAGTATCACCAATAGGACCGGGTGCTATGCCATTGACCCTAATATCATAGTCGGTACCCCACTCCAATGCCAAGTTTCTGGTCGTGGCATCAACAGCCGCCTGCGGTGCCGAGAAACTAAAATTAAAAATAAAATTTGATACAAAAATTTAATTTACGCTACATCAAAACATGTCTTAAATCAACCTTGGCTGCTGACACATGAATTTGGTACCAAGCAGCTGTATAATGTAAGTTAGCAGTGATGTTCAATATTACTCCACCACTATCAGATGAGCTCCTTCCTGGCCCTCCTTTCTTGAGATACTTGAGTGCCGCGTGGCACATTGTGAATGTACCAACAGCATCAATATCCATAACTACAAGAAGTATTACAATTCATTGATGAGAAGTGTGTTCTAAAGGTTCAACAACCATCAACTAAAGAGTAAACAAATGGTTTTCTCAACAGTCAACTGTCAAAAGAGTAACTTTATAGGAGAAAAAAAAAAAAAAAAACAATAGAGATCAACATATTAATAAAATATATCAAGGCTCGATTGACCGAAGAGATGTTTCTAACTAAGAAGTTGGAATTCTTTTATTGTCTAGCGTACAATCCAACATCCGTTTTGACATTAATATAGAAACTTTCAAATCAAGAGAATTTGACTTCTCTAGCTCTTAATGTAATGCAGTTCTTACGCTCTAAAAAATTTAGAATATATTCCAAAAATATCATACCTAGTCATAAAAGAAGAGATGAAAAAAGGTTAACAAATTTACACCGCCGAACCTGTTCGAAAGCCATTAGGAGACAAATCCTCTGGTGAGACAAGAAAATTTCCAGCTGCAGCATTCACAAGTATGTCAATCCTACCGAAATGCTGAAAAGTCGATTCCACTACCCTTTTCGCATCTTCTGGCTTACGAACATCCCCTTGGAATCCAATTGCCTGAGATTAAAAAAGGGATAAAATGGGACAGTATTATCAAATAAATCATTTGAATGCATAGAAGTAGATGAATTTAGTAATGTTATCTAGAGTTGCAAATGCACAAAAGCAAACAAACCCAATTGAAATAGTAAGAATTAACCACCAAGATCTCCAAAAACTTAAAGCAAAAACACAATCTTTGTTCTCCAAAGTGAATAAACAAATATCTTTTTCCAGCCATTAAGCGAGAATAATCCCATGTAAATAATGATTCCAAAATGTCATTCTCAATACAATAATGAAAAATCTGAGAGAGAGAGAGAGAGAGAGAGAGAGTTTCCTTGTTAATAAGCTCCTCAATTGATTATGCAGAATATTCTTCCATTAAAATAGTGACGTTTTCAAGCTCAAATGTGCGCGCATAAAATCACTAAAAACAACAAATTCGGTTCCTTGCTTCGCATTTTTTTCACACCAACCAAACAGAATCACAATTGATTAACAACAACATATAAATGGAAAAGAGACAAAAGACGTATTAAAAAGATGCTAAAAATGAAAAAAAAAAAAAGAAGAAGTACTGGGATTCCAAGAGAGCAAAGAGAATCGACGGCGGAGTCGATGATATGCTTCCGACGACCCATGACGGCGACGGAAGCTCCATGTTTGCCCAACTGAGTCGAAATCTCGAACCCAATTCCCGATGCGCCTCCCGTTATCAGAGCTACCTTTCCCTTCACTGCATCTGCCTTGAACGGAGACTCCATTCTCTCTCTCTCTCTCTCTAACTTTCTCTCTCTAAGTTTCGTTTTCTTGGTACTGCCAAAAACTCTTGGACACTTAACTTGGTTTCTCTCCCTCTCTCTCTCTCTGTCGGGTTGTGTTGTAAATGTGAATGCGTCACCACTCACGTAGTGAGCAAACGAGGATGTGGCCTTATTAGCATTAGCATTTGGTAAACGCATTGTATTTTGATTATATTTGAATGAAATTTATTTTTTAAATATTATATTTAGTTGAAAAATATTTATTTTGTATTTGAATAAAATATGTGTTTGGATGAAAACTCTTGAACACTTAAGTTGGTTTCTCTCTCCCTCTCTCTCTCTTTATCGTGTTGTGTTGTAAATGTGAATGCGTCATCACTCACGTAGTGAGAAAATGAGAATGTGGCCTAGAATAAGGAAGCATTTGGTAAATGCATTATATTTTGATTATATTTGAATGAAATTTGTTTTTTAAATATTATATTTGGTTGAAAAGTATTTATTTTGTATTTGAATGAAATGTGTGTTTGGATGAAAAGTATTTTAGAAATGAAAAGTTAATGTGATTGGTAAAAGTAGAGATAAATAGTGAAATTGAAAAGTTAATATGATTGTTTTAAAAATATTTTAAATAGTAATTATTTTCGTAGCACTATTGTAAAATTTCTATTTGGTGTAAAATTGTATTGTATTTGAGTAAAATTAAAATTGAATACTTTCTCTAAATGCCCCCAAAAGGGCGATTTCTAAAAATGTCCCTTACTCTTGCTGAATTTAATACTGCACCCTTCTTCTATTTTAAAATTGCAGAAAGTGCACATTGGTTGGGACCTTGGGTATGGCAAAGTTTTTTTTTTGTATAAAAAAAAATATACTTGACCGGTCAAATTTTTTATTATTATTATAATCTATGGATGTGTTCATGTTGGTGCTAATGTATAATGTGACACATTAGATTAGTAATTTAATATTAATACGATGACTAACTCATTATTATTACAAAGGTAATTTCTTACCATACTTGATTTTAAAATTATCTGATTAATATTATTTATCGATACATATTAATAAAGATGAGTGTAAACATGCATCCTAAAAATTAAAATAGTTTAATTTTAAAAGTTTTGTTATTAAGTGTAATAGATAAATATTATGGTTGCAAGCTAGATTTTGAATCCTCTCCCCACCTTAAGAGAGAGAGAGAGAGAGAGCATTGTTAGGATCACTAATGTATTGTTGATATGGCTTTTTCTTTAATTATTTTTAATATTAAAAAGATTTAAAAGCTTGAACGTTTGTTTAGGGATAGATTATGTATTAACTAGAGCATGTTTTTAATTTTAAAAAGTATAAGTAGTCAAAAGAATATTTTTATTTACATTCAAGGGAAGTTAATCTATTTCTAATAATGAAAGGTGGATTGTCAAATTATGCTTAAATTAATGACAACAAAATAACTGCATAACTAATGGGTCTATCGCTGGTTCAGGCGGACTAGTCTTCATAAGCCCATTAAGTGCAGGCCCAAACCGTCAAATAAGACGAGCTTCTCTTCTCGTCTCTCTTCTAAATCCAAACAAGAAATTTTCCGGGAAAATTTTAGGCGGCGGAATAAAAATCTGTAGTACAACCCCAAGTAGCCCCTGAACTTCTCAGTCCACCGAATCAGAATGGAAGAAGGAGGAGAAGAAATCACAATCGACAAGAGCTTCCCTCTCTTCTCCAAACTCTCCAAAAACCCTAAACCCCGCCCAAAACCCAACCCCGAACCACTGGCCGGCGCCGCCGGGGACGACGACTGCGACCGCGGAGAACCGCACGTGGAGAAATCGACGGCGGAGCCGGTGGTGAATTTGACGTTCAAGGAGCTAGGGCTGGCGGAGTGGGCGGTGCGGACGTGCAAGGAGCTCGGGATGCGGCGGCCGACGGGGGTCCAGGCCAATTGCATCCCGAAGATCTTGGCGGGGCGCGACGTGCTGGGGCTGGCGCATACGGGGAGCGGCAAGACGGCGGCGTTTGCGCTGCCCATCCTCCAGCGGCTGGCGGAGGACCCGTACGGGGTGTTCGCGCTGGTGGTGACTCCGACGAGGGAGCTGGCGTACCAGCTGGCCGAGCAGTTTAGGGCTTTGGGATCGTGTATATATCTCAAGTGCGCGGTTATCGTCGGAGGCATGGATATGCTGACGCAGACCAAGAGCTTGATGGCCAGGCCTCATGTCGTCATCGCCACTCCCGGGAGGATCAAGGTCTTGCTTGAGGAGAATCCGGATATTCCTCCTGTCTTCTCTAAGACCAAGGTCAATGTGAAATTTCAGTTCTTGCTTATATATATGTGTAAATATGTACTGGAAAGTTTGTAGGTTTGTAAGTAGAAGCTGTAATGGAGTTGGATTTTTGGAATTGCTTGAATGTTTTCCTTCCTGAAATTGCATGTTGAAGCTATGATCTTGTAGGGTATGCAGGTCGAAGCTGTAATGTAATTGGGTTTTATGAAGTCCTTTATTTGAATGTTTATATCTGTTTATACATTATATATATTTAAGAACTACTTGATTTTTATCTTATAATCTAGTTTCTCTCTATTTTTTGGGTTGAATAGTGTCTGGAAATTGGAAATTTTGTAGCTTTTTAAGTTGAAGCCTGTGATAGAGTTGGGTTTTTGGAATTCCTTATTTAAGTATTTTTGTTGGAAATCGAATCTATTTTCTCTCCATTTCTGTTTTCCTTCCGGGAATTGAAAATTTTGTAGCTTTAGGATTAGAAGCTGTGATGTTTTATGCTGGTTGAACCTGTAATGGAGTTGGGTTTTTCAAATCCTTTCTTTGGACGTTTATCCGGTCTCTCCATTATTATTTTCCTTAGGCCATAAAGTACTTTCTTTTTGTTTTTTTTTTTTTTTTGCTTTTTTTTTTTTTTAATGTGCATATTGGCTAGATTTTCCTACCTTGGGGTTTGAAGAGTAGTAAGGTGTAGAACACGCCTTTTGAACCTCTAAGGAAGATGGGTATGTGATATCCTTTATTTGAATTTGTTTTCTTAAATTCTTGTAATTTTATTTTATTTTATTTAATCCTTGTATTTGCGTCAGTTTCTGGTTTTGTGTGAACTGGATAGAGTTGTAGATGTTGGTTTTCAAAGATGAGTTACTGGATAATATCCATGTTGAACATGTAATGGAGTCGGGTTTTTGGAAACCATTTCGCAATGTTTTCTTAGAATCTAGTTTCTTTCCCCTTGTATAGATGATAAAGTGTTCTCTTTTTGCAATTTTTTGCATTAACTCGTTGCTTATAGCTTCAATATACTTGTTTCAGTTTCTGGTTTTGGATGAAGCGGATAGAGTTTTGGATGTTGGGTTTGAAGAGGAGTTGAAAGTGGTGTTTCAGTGCTTGCCAAAGAATCGGCAAACTTTATTGTTTTCTGCAACAATGACAGGCAACCTTCAAACGCTTCTCGAACTTTCCGCAAATAAAGCCTACTTTTATGAGGCATATGAAGGATTGAAGACAGTTGAGACTCTTAAGCAACAGTATCTCCTTGTGCCCAAAGATGTGAAAGATGTTTATTTGGTACATACTTTGTCTAAAATGGAAGAAATGGGTATTCGTTCTGCAATGGTTTTTGTCTCAAGTTGCAGGTATATTCTCTTTTAACCTGGAGAATCTGAATTTTCTTGGGCAGTCTGATTTTTCGTTGCATCTCTTTCTGTTTTTTCTTGTAATGTCCATGGATATGGTGACTACAAATTGACGTAAGTTGTTTTTGGTCCTTGCTGCCATGTCCCTGCTGACCCTGCATGTTGTCTAATGGTTGTTTATCTTCGTGTTATAAGAGATTTGTATTTTACACTGTATAATAGCTGTAGAGATCTTATTGCTTGTATTTTGATATTCACTGAGTGCTTAAAAGAAGATTTGGTCTAATTTGAGATAGATAATTTTTTTTTTTCTTCTTGATTATGTGGATGCAGAAGTTGTTACCGTTTGAGTTTGTTATTGGAAGAGCTGGATCAGAAAGTTGCGGCATTGCATTCATTAAATTCTCAGTCTCTAAGGCTGTCTGCTCTGCATCGCTTCAAATCTGGACAGGTTTCCATATTGATTGCTACTGATGTTGCCAGTCGTGGCTTGGATATACCAACAGTTGATCTTGTCATCAACTATGATATACCATGGTATTTATTTGATTTGATACTTACTATTACTTGAATTTGTTTTTAATGCAATTGATGTAAAATTTAACAGCTGTCTGACTGCAGGTTGCCAAGTGATTACGTTCATCGTGTGGGGCGTACTGCAAGAGCAGGCAGAGGAGGTTTAGCTATCAGCTTTGTATCCCAAGTCAGTATTATGTTACTGAAATGCTAAGTAAAATGTGGAACTGTAGATTTAAACTATGCGTGTGTCTAAAGTATATCTGTTGCTTATGGCGTGGACATTCATTTTGCAGAATGACATAAACCTTATTCACGAAATAGAAGCTGAACTTGGGAAACAATTGGATAGGTTTGAATGCAAAGAGAATGAGGTGCTATCTGATATTAAAAAGGTAAGACACCAAAGCTCAATCGATCTGTTTTTTTGAATAGTGTTCCCTTCCCAATTACAAATTTTATAACTTCAACGCTCTCATGGTGTTAATAGTCCATTTCATTGATTCGATTGCCTACTCTATTCAGAGTGCTAGAAACGAAATTAGTGTGTTTTAAAAGAGTGCTGACATCCACCATAAAAGGTTCTTGCATGATTGGATTTATTGCCTCATAGAAACTTATTTTGGCTGGAGCATGCACAGAATGTTATAGTTAATTTTCTTATGCATAGAAGTAACAAATCACCAAAATAACTATGTTCCATGCGAAACCATGCTATGGTCATGTTGCGTGTTTTAGCAACGTTCCAAAAGTTTGTTCTTTGTATGGTCTTGTTCAGTAGATCTGGTAAACTATTCCTAACCTGTCTAAATTTATTTTTTATCCATGTGAGAGCCTTGTGGGCTTAGAAGTTCTAAAGGCTTGTATTAATGGTAATCATCATTTCAGATTGGTGGCTTGTGAAATCCGAGCAACTGCCACATCTCTGCTCCCGTTTGATGTAAAAACGACATACGTACATCTCATTTTGCTCTTGTGTTTCTACCTTGCTGTGCAGGTTTACAGTGCTAGACGTGTGGCGATAATGAAGATGAGGGATGACGGCTTGGAGGAGAGAGCTAAAGATAGGAAAAAACAGAAACTAAAGGCTCTAGCAGAGAAAGGATTATTGAATAAGAGGAGTAAGAAGAGGAAAAGAGAGAAAAAAACTGCTTAGGAATAGGATGACCCATTGTCAATGTAAATTCCTTCAATAGATTATTGATTATTGCGTAACTTAGTCCGCAAGAAAGAGAAAAGGCATCACTTTTTTTTTTTTTTTAACGAAACCGGCAAATCCTAATTTATTGAGAAAATTTCGTGACGGGAAAATCTGAACTTTTCCTCCCAATTTTGAGCTTTATAAGATTTTGTTTGTTCTTGTTTTTCTTGTTTTGGTAAGTAAGAATATAACAAAAATCACGGCTTTTTTGTTTTTTTTGACCTCTTGGTTCATGAGCAAACGCCGGAGACGTTAAAAAAAAAAAAAAGGATTTGTGATACTAACGAAGAGACAATTGTTAAAAAGTGAAAGCTTTAGAAAGTAAATAACCCAATTGACCTTTTCTTTTAACAGTAAACGACCAATTGGGTCGTTCAATGTAGAATTACGCCGGTCGTTTTGGATTGTTCATGGTCATTTTGTAAATAAAATTTGTCATCTTGCAAGATGATTCACCTGCCAACAACATTTGAAACTCAAGAAGGGAACAAGGAAAAAAGTTTATTAAGTTTAAAACAAACCACGGATGTTAGCAACTCAACAATCATTCATGATGCCTTAAAAATACAATTTCTCAGAATTCCAGAAGCGCAGGCATTCCTCTGTGAAGCAATCTAATCCGAGATCAGTCAATAGCTATCCCGCCCACAGGTAACGAAAGCAATAAAGACGATAAAAAGCCAAGAAAAAGATCATGCAACGACCCATGAAAATTAGGAAACGAAAGCAATGCAAGCTCATAAATGATACAACCACCTCTAGCACTCGAAAATGACAAAAATTACTCGCTAACGATTTTCTTTCACATATTCGCACTCCCACTAATGCTAAAAGCTACCAATTCACTACAAACTCAAGACACAAACTAAAACCCTATCTAACAACGAGAAAACATGCTCGGGGACCAGTCACGACACCTCCAACAGACTCAATTGTCCGTTTGCGGTTGTTGTTGTTGCTGCTGCTGCTGCTGCTGAGGTTGAGTTTGTGGCCAAGGAACAAATGCCATTGGTGGTCTTGGCTGTTGGGATGCATACATTGCAGCTTGATCTACTGGCTTCCCCATGATCATCCCAGTAGGTCCCACGGGATGCTGTGGCTGCACATAGTAGTACGGCATGTCGGCGGGTGAGCCCACTACCGGAAGTGTAGCCTTAGTGACACCAAGTCCCTCCTCTTTCAACTCATCTCTAGGGATAATGTCGACTAGAAAGTCAAAGACATCAGTCCTCGAAATGGCAGCTGCAATATCATTCTTTTGTAGTGTCCTCCTTTTGTTTTCCTCAGTGTGGATCCATGAGCGTAAAGTCAGCTCCAAGATGAACATTTCGCACGCCTTTGCGAATATGACTGGAGCCTCGGCTGAGATCATCCTAACGTCCTCATCAGCTTTCATTATCTTTTTGATCCGAGCAAGTGGTAAGCTGTGGTTTTTAAAATCAGTTGTTTGCTCGATTTCTTGCATTTGGTTGGCCCAAAACACCTGAAGCTGCTGCTGCTGCTGTTGTTGCTGCTGATGGTGGAAATGCTGGGCTTGCTGGTATGCAAGCTGGTGTGGAGAATTAGAGAAAGTAGCAGGGGCCTGCGTTGGGGAAGGGACAGTGACAGCAGGAGTGCCAGAAGCCACCATCGGAGCAGTTTGATAGGACGGAGGAGCATATGTCATCTGGCCGGAACCTGCTACAATACCAACCGCTGGCTGCTGCTGCTGCTGTTGTGCCTGTTCTGATTGATCCATGATCAATTACTGAGGTATGCCTTCTATTTCCAGACTAAACTCTCATTCCAATGCTGAGCTACAAAACTTGGACAAAGCACCTGCTAATACAAAAAATGAACGAGACTAACCCAGCATTTCTATTCTATGCAAATATAACAAGTTCAGATTTGTTCGTGCTTCAAGTTTCTAGCTTCTTTCACTAAACCATTTGGAATTTACTCCGTCATGCCTAATGAGTTAAACATTTTCCTGACATACATTCTTGTTAACAAGTCGAGGTTGTTACTTGTCAATGCAAGTAAAAGATATACCAGATACACTTGAACGCGTTTATATGATGTCTAGTGTACTATCACAGAGCCGTTAAAACGCCGATTAATTAATGTAATCAACTTAAACTATTAGGAAAAGAATTTTTCAGTATGACACAAAATCTAGCAGAGATAAAGCAGTAAAGAAGTGAACCCCAAAAAAAAAAAAAAAATTCAGTGATTGAAATATACAAATGCGGGTTTACTAGTCAAGAAGGAAAAGAAAATTGCATCAGGTTTAGTTCCTAGGAGGCTTTTCTTAAGCGCGAGTTAAATTTGAGTAGAAATGAAAAGTTAATAAATGCTTATTACAGCCTAGAAACAGAACCAATTAATGAAGAACTAATTATTAAAAAAAAAAAATCCAAACTCTCTTGCTCAATCTGACAAAAGGTCGCCACTAGCGTAGCCCAAAAAAAAAAAAGATAATATATATATTGCTTAAAATTCTTTCATTTTCTGATGCATGCAATTCAATTTCCAACCAGTAACTACCAAAATGTAAGATAAGAGCATTTGCATGATTTCTTTTTCACTATTGCATAAACCCTAATGCTCTGTTTGGTTACCTAGGGGGGGAAAGAAAGTACAGTTAAAAAAGATCAAATTTTTACACAAGAATCATCATGAAAAACATGATTTTTCTTGCAAAAAGAAAAAAAAAAAAAAACATCTTTCCCTCAACAATTTCCAGACGAATTTTAAGAAGAAAACAACTGGACAAAGCGATCCAACTATGAAACAGTTGAAAAATAGTAAACAGAACTCAAAGAGAAATACTTACCGGAGAATTTCAGCTGAATCTTCTTCACTGGGGGGAGAAACCCTAAGAGAGAGAAGGCTAGAGAGAGAAGTGAGTTTGAAGAGAGAGAAAGAGAGTTAAAAGCGAGGGACAGAAGGAGTTTGAAATGTGGTGTTTTAGAGGGCGAGGGAGAGAGAGAGAGAGAGATCTCAGGGCATCTATACGGCGGCACGTGTCCAGAACTGAGGTGCCTAAACAAAAGGCCTAATGTTCACGGTATCCATGTGGCAAAATTCTACTGGCTGTTTTGTAGAAAAGATGCTCACGTAAACGACCGCGATGTACGAGGAAAAAAGAAAAATGAAGAAATTGCAATTTCACCCCTTTATTTTTTCTTAATCTTACATGTGTCATGCGAGCTGAAACTATTTGTACATGAGACCCAAATGGTCATTGATTTTGCGCTTGTGGGGTTTTTTTTTTTTTTTTTAATGAAATATTTTGCTTGTGATTTCAGTGAGAAGAAAAGTAAAGGTCTTATTTTTTGAAAGGTTATCGAAACATTTTTGGAGGATTTTATTGTTAGTGCTCCCATTAGAGAAATTTTACTCTCTTCATCTTTTGGCCTTCTGGTCTTTGACTACCTCTTTTCTTGTTGAGGAATTATATTCGTATTAAGAGCTTCCTTTTTTTTTTTAAACCTTTTTTTTTTTTAGTTTTGGTTTCATGTTTTTAATTTTAAGTTTTTTTTTTCCTTTTATTTTTGTATCTAGGTTCTTTTATTCATTTCCTTGTATCCTGTCTTTATTCCTTTCTCTTTTATCTCTTTTTTGATTCATTTCCAATTTCCACCGCCCTTATATTTTTCTTCAGTATCCTATTCCTTCAAATCTCATATCACAATAAAGCTATCTAATATTTATTAGCTTGAATGACCAATAACTAACATATATATCCAAACTTATATGGTTAGTGAAATATTATAGAGATTTATGGAATCTTACAATATACTTAATTTATCAATTTAACTTAATTTAATTTATAAGTTAATTTAAGTTATCTAAATTGATTCTAATTTTTTTTAGTTTAGTAAGATCTCCTTTCATTATTTATTATCACTATTTTAATATAACTTTCAAAACAAATTATCTTTATTTTTATAATCATCAATATAAGTCAAGTAAAAAAAAAAATTAAAACAAAATGTCCATGTAACTTAACTTTCAAGCTAAATTAAGTTAGATCGACAAACCAAACGTATTCTTATTTTATTTTATTTGTTTAAAATTTTTTTAAATTATAAGATATTTAATATTTTATTTGTATTTAGAGGCATTAAAACCATAAAACATGTCAAGTAGAATTACAGTATGTTGCATACTGAATAAAATTTTACTAATAGGGCGTTTGGTAAACGCATTGCATTTTGATTGTATTTGAATGAAATTTGTTTTTTGAATGTTGTATTTAGTTGAAAAGTATTTGTTTTGTATTTGAATGAAATGTGTGTTTGGATGAAAAGTATTTTATGATTGAAAAGTTGATATGATTGGTAAAAGTAGAGATAAATAGTGAAATTGAAAAGTTGATGTGATTGTTTTAAAATTGTTTTTAATAGTAATTGTTTTCGTATACTGTTGTAAAATTAGTGTTTGGTGTAAAATTGTATTGTATTTGAGTAAAATTAAAATTGAATATTTTCTCTAAATGCCCCCTAAGAATAATTATAAAAATTTATCAACTTTTTCAATGAATTTTTAATGAGATAATTACTTAGAAAACTACATTTATTTTCATTTATCAATGACACAAAATCCCTCCTCTTCCTTAATATACAACAAGCTTATTTTATTTTCCTTTTGTCTTGTATCATTTTTAATTCATTTTTCAATTTGACAATTGTCATTTTTGCCCTGGCTGCGTTGAGTTTATTTTTTATCAGATTTTTCGTTTTTATTTCTCCCTCTCTACCCCGTCACTCTTGCTCTCCCTTCCTTTCTCTCTCCCTTCGCCGTCACCAAGGTGTTGGAGTACAGATTTCGCCGAAAGTTGCAGATCTGCGCTGCCGACAATGAATCCCAGTGGTGAACTCCGAGTTTTCGTCGCTCGAAGTTTCCACCGTCTCTCCCATCCGATTAGAGGAGATCTGCGCGATTCCGCCGATCGGATCTACAAGCGAGAAGAGAGATCGAGGATGGCGTCGCAGATTTATGTGTCGAGGATTCTGCACAATTCCGGCCAGCACTGTTGTAGATCTATCCGTCGAAAACCGAAAACTTCGACCTTGCCGGAACTTCTACCTCGCCGGTTCTTTTCCCCTGCCACTTAGTGGGGAGGATTTTATCTAGCCGGCAACGTAGTAAAGAGAAAGAGGAAGAAAGAGAATTGTTTGGGGATAGATAAAAATCGATGGGGGAATTTTCTCGAGTTGCAACGTAAGAGAGAGAGAGAGCGGCCTTCATTGATGAAGTGAGTTTTGTTATTTTTAGGATTATTTTAATAAACGGATCATGCATTATAGGACTATATTTAAATTAGTCATTGATGGAAAATTTTTAAAATAGTTTTTTTATTTATATTTATTCATGATTTTAATATAATTTATTAATAGATATAAATAATGAGTGTAATTACTTTTTTGTCCTTTAAAGAGAGAGGTTACTAACATGCAAGAATCCTGAACTGTAGATGTTCATCTTCCTTGTTCATAGTAGCCATGGAAATGTAAAGAGTTACAAAAAGAAAATAAGGCTATATATAAAATTATTAAAATATCCTTATAATATTTAATTTTTATAAAATATCTTTATAAAATTTAATTATAAAATTGGGTTTTTCATTAAATAAATAAAAATGTAATTTTAAATGAATTTATATATATTAGAACACATAGATCGATTTTGAAAAAATATGGATCAACTTAAATGGAGTCTATGATTTATGGACTATTTATAAAAATAATCTTTATTTTTATTAAGTTGAAAATATTGGAATATAATGAGGGTTTTTTGGTAATTTAATTTCTCTTTTTTTTTTTTTTTTTCAAATAGAGTGTTTAGTTGTGTCATATTAATGAAGTGACTTAATTTTGTGCCATATTAGTAAAGAGATCTCCAATTTTGTGTTATTTTGGTGTCTTTCCCTTTTTTAATTTAAAATTTTTATTTTTATTTATTGTAGATGCTAGAATCAATGGTCAAAAGAAATTACAAATCAATTTAGAATGAAAGGTGGATCAAGATCATTGGACACTATAAATAAGAACAACAAATCATTTAGAAATGAAAAGCAAGAAAAATAATTAAATATGCATAAACTAAACATCACTGGAATATATTTATAATAGTTCATTAGATTATGCTGTGTTTGAGCTCTTCAGTACGAACAGAATAGTGATTATAAAATACAAGAAGTTCCTATAGAAATTTTGATAGAATTTTAATATATAAAAATGCGTGCGTCCATTTTTTAAGGGATTCTTCTTCTATTTATAGAAGAAGAGATACCGATAGTAGTTCTTCTAATTTAGGAATTTAGTGGACTATAAGCCCACTCTCGGAATTGTAAAGATTGTGTGGTCACATGTGGACACGTTCCTCAGTTAAGGCCAAATTCTTAGTGATCAAATCATCCATAAAAACTACTAAGAATGTGGCGTTATGTTGAATGTCGAGATATGTAATGAACCACATGAAGGGAGTCGATCATCAGTTGAATGATGTAAAGCCGAACGTCGACCAGTCAATCATTCAAGTATAAGGTAATGACTATTGCTTGTTAGGAGTGCGGCAACGTCAAGGTGTCAATACCACCTAGGAGTCAAATGTCGACAATTGGTTAAGCGACGGCAGTCGTCAATTAGTAGGTCACCAGCTGGAAGACATGTAGCGATATTCATAGCTCTCTAATCTAATGGCTTACTTTTCGCTATTCTTTGGCTGTTGATAACAAGGCTGATCTAGCCAGATTACAATATGAGGATGAAGTCGGATCCTATTATTTATGCCTTCACAAGATTAAAATCCTGTCTCCGACATTGTTAATAGCTTTTGAATCCAAGTAAAAAACTTCTTGTAAGTAATATCTATAGACAAAAGTCCTACGACAAAACAAAACTTGAATTGGTTGTTAAGAAAATATATCAATTCGTTCAGATTTGGTAGCTATAGTTGGAAGTTGGTGTTCGTTCAAATAAGTTGGCATAAGAACTTTACTATATATGGCCATCTTGTTTGAGGATTAAAAAAAATAAAAAGCGTGAATTAATTAACCAAAATGTAGGACATGGAGTGACCAAAACCGCCACCCAAGATAATAGCTATCATTACTACGACTTTTTTTAATCAAGTGTTTAAAAAAATTATAATAAAAATAATTAATATTTACTTGTGAAAACTATCTGTTTTGATTATGGAAGTTCTAATCTGGCAAACGTTTATATACATTAATTAGCGTTCTTCAACTCCCTTCGAGTAATAATTCTCCCAAGTTCAAATTTGTCCATTAACTGGGGTAGTTCCTAGAAATGAAAAATGAAATTCAATAGAAAATCAAGAAAAATGAAAAACTTAGTTGAAATTCGTTCACTATGTAATTAAACTAACAAACTCTAAAATATTAACTGACGTGATTCATTATAATAACAAAATAACATTAATTAAAATTGTAATAACACTCTAAACACTATTACGTAAACCTAATTATAAAGAACACAAAAAACTATATATTTTAGCATTCCAAAAGAGAATAGAATGACCTTTTTTTTTATAGGATTAATAACAGCAATGACTTTTGTACTTTTTCACATGTGAGATTAGACTCATTTTATATGATTAAGGAGGAGCAGTGGCTTTTGTTACTTTCCGAAGTAGAACTAATTTTTTTTCCCCTACTTTCCAACATTCCTAATTTTATACGTACACATAAGAATCAATTTCTTATTTATTTGTTTATCATTTTATATATATGAATGTATCATTTTAAACTGCATATGGAGGAGAACATATATCTATCTTGACCCGTTACAAATATGTATATACCCTACTCAAAATTAGGCCTAAAAAATAATTCTCAACATAGGTTTTCCAAACCATTTTCCAACAAATCCTCCTACAAGATTGCCACATATAGCGAAGCTATTATGCCAACTAATCAGAGGGAACTACAACTTTCAACTATAGCTACCTAATTCATGACTTAGGGGAAAAGAATTTTGACAATTGAACCGAAATAGAAAAGCACCATTTTTTCCCCCTATTCCCAATATATACCTAACAAAAAATAATGATTTGAGGAAAAAAAAAAAAAAAGGAGTTCTCTACACTTCATACAACTACATTTTACTACACAAAATCAAATACTCATGACGCATAAAAGATATAGATTTGATTGCTTTTCTCAATTTGGACCATGGGCTTTGAAATGTGAAAAGTAAAGCAATTATGGTTTGGAAGACATGATTGAAGTTCTAAGAAATTTGTGTAGTACTAAAGTAAACCAAGCTCATTAAAAAATAATTAAAAATTTTTAAAAATAAAAAAAAATTTAAAGTTCAAAAATTTTATTACAAGGCATAGGCCAGGCTTAGGCCACCTTCCATGTCTTATTGCTTGTTGGCCGACCAAAATGAGGATGACTTGTGACAAACGCATGACACCAATACCAACTACATACTCTTCGCCCACATTTATATACTATTGAGATTACCGGTAAATTCTGTTCTTTCTTCAAAGCCGGCTATATTTGCATTAATTATAAGATTTCCAAGTTTAACTTAAACAAAAAAGAAAATATCATAATTAATTCGGAGCTTTCTATAAATGGCCAACTAATCATATGTCTGTTGTGCTTATTTTCACCTAATTAGATTGTGTCTCTATAACTGATTTGTTTATGCTATCATTTAATCACACGATACCAATTCTTTTTACCTCAGAAGAAGAAGAACCAAATCTGTTTTAGTAAAAATGGTGTCGTGTAGGTACAAGTTTAGACAAAGAAAAACTAGAATGGAGCAATAATTTCCATAAAATGAACACATGTATTGAAATAAAGCATGTTTGTGGTATTGAATTATAATTTTTTTAATATCCAAGCTTTATTCAATGTTAACTCCATTTATGGCTGGTAATATCAATATATATATATATATATTACATATATTTACAAAATAGTGTCTTTTCAACGTGGTTTCAAATTTCAACATAAAGTAATGTATAATGTAACCAATAGTTTCTTTGGCTTTTGGTAAGATTGTGGAAAACTTTAGCAATATCTTTTCAGATTTGGCATATTCTACATTAATTCCTACGCATATGTCTTGCTGGAAGTAAACAATGCAGCTCACCCGTTAGCCAGAATTCCAATATTAAAAAATATATAACTAAAATTCTTGGGCTCTTATATATAGTGGACCATTAATTAAGATTCATGTGTTGCAGTTAACTTGGTCATTCATAATCATAAATGAAGCCAACTTACTACACTCCAACTACTAATCCACCAATGAATTTGCCTGTCCTATTGTAATTCTTAAACATATTTAACTTCCCTTGTCGAAGGAGCCATTTACATCATGACCTCATATTCTATGATACATAAATATATATATTTATGTATATGTATGCATGTATATAAACCTTTGATATTATATAAACAGGGAGAATATACTTGTCATTACATAGTTAATAAAGGAATCACCCTTTTTCCACTATTCCAAAGTCGTCTTCAGCAACTTCTTCCTCAACCACCGCCAACTACTTTCCTTCGCAACCTTTCCTGAATTCTCCATATAAGAAAGAAAAAATGGAAAATTTGAACTTCGATTGGCTCTCTCCCTCACATGAGATCATGAGTCTCAACCATGATCTCGCGATTCGCAGGTTCTGTCCCGCAAGACTTGAGGAAGAACAAGGAGATTGGGAGGAGATGTTGCATGAGATTGAGCTGTGTTCACCAACGGATTCAACTAGCACTTCTTGTTTGTCCCCTTCGGAGATCGATGAGTTTGTCGAGAGCTTTATCAACATGGACCATTGTGACACTGGCGAAATCGAGTCCCCTGGAGAGCAACAACTTGGAAATGAGATGGAGATGTTTTCCATGGCCAACAATAGTGTCTGTGAAGATGTTCCAATGATGTTGGAAGGAGATGAACAAATGGAGATTGGTGGTTCGCCAGTCGAGGATTTTCGTGTTAATGTTTCTGATGTGGTGCCTAGTGTTGAAGAGGTCAGCCATGGGGTGGACCAAGGGCTTCACTTGGTGCACATGTTGTTGGCTTGTGCTGAGGCTGTGGGCTGCAGAGATACCCAACTTGCAGGCTCAATGCTGAACCAAATCTGGGCTTCAGTCAGTCCTTTTGGTGATTCTTTACAAAGGGTGTCTTATTGCTTTGCCACAGGGCTAAACTCCAGGCTCTCACTTCTTCACAATGTCAACACAAATGGTGCACTCAAGAATCATGAGGCTGCTGATTTGGAGGCTTCGTTGATCACTAGGGCAGAGAAAATGGAGGCCTTTCAACTCCTTTACCAAACAACCCCTTTCATTGCTTTTGGTTTTATGGTTGCGAATGAAGCTATATCTCAAGCAGCAGTTGGAAAGGACTATATCCACATTATTGATTTAGGGATGGAACATAATCTACAATGGCCATCCTTGTTAAGAACCCTTGCTTCAAGGCCCGAGGGTCCTCCAAAACAGCTCCGAATAACAGGACTAGTCGATGATCACAATCTTGTCTCAGGGCTTGAAGCCAGCATGAAAGTCCTTGTGGAAGAAGCTAGCTCACTAGGCATACCAGTAGAGTTCAACCTGTTGTCGGAGCTGGTAACACCGGCGCTTTTAACCAGAGAAAATTTAGATTTGAGAGACGGAGAAGCGTTGTTTGTTAACGGCCTCATGCACTTGCACAAGTACGTCAAAGAGAGTAGAGGCTCTCTAAAGGCAATACTCCAAGCATTGAAGAAACTAGCCCCAACTCTGCTTACTGTGGTGGAACAGGATGCAAACCACAACGGGCCATTCTTTCTAGGGAGATTCCTCGAGTCCCTTCACTATTACTCAGCCATTTTCGACTCCCTCGAGGCTAGTCTCCCAAGAAACAGCCTGCAGAGGATGAAAATAGAGACGCTTCACTTTGCAGAAGAGATCAGGAACATAGTGGCTTTTGAGGGCTCAAGTAGGATTGAGAGGCATGAAAGAGCGGACCAATGGCGAAGGCAATTAGGCCGCGCCGGGTTTCAAGTGATGGAGTTGAAGTGTATGAGCCAAGCAAGGATGATGCTGTCTGTGTACGGCTGTGATGGATACACTTTGGCTACAGAGAAAGGTTGTCTGCTACTTGGATGGAAAGGAAGGCCAATATTGCTGGCATCTGCTTGGCAAGTTCACAATGTTCCTTCCTCCTAGAGTCTTGGATATCATAGCCAAAGTGTGATTATTTTTTAAATATACATATAAAATTAATCATATGTTATTTTTGAATTCAAAATTGACAATATATTGTCTTGTGATTTATGTTGTCGAAATGATCAATGAAGCAAAAAATTTTTGTATTTTAATTTTTGGTATATTTCACGTCCATTTTGTTGGATGAGAAAGATGATGATAATTGATGATTATCTGTCCACTACCATTTGTATAGTTGAGAACTCGTATTTTCTATCTCTTTTGGATATAAGTTTAGGAATCTATGTTATATATTAAAAGAGTCAATAGTATATGAATAATATTTTTTTAGTCATTACTCTCACGATATCATATTGATATCATATGATAGTTTTATCATCGTCATGTAACAGTCATATCATCTGTCATGTGACGAGTCATAAATTATATCATGACTTTTTTGTTTTGCCAATAGCCTATGAACAATGTTTTTTGATTATTGCTTTTACGTTGTCATTTAACAGTTTTGTCATTATCACATGACAATCATATCATCTGTTATATAACGAGTCATAAATTATCATGTAACTTTTTTTGCTTTGCTTTATTTTGCTTGACAATTTTGTATGCTCAAAGTGCATGCTATACAATTAGTAATACAAAAGTTTGGCAAAAATTCACCAAGTTCAAAAGAAGAGAGAGAAAGAATAATAATAATAATGATTTATTAGGATGAATTAATGAAAAACAACTGAAAAAGGGGCTGAAAAAGCAGCTGATATATTAATCCCTGCATCGAATTAAAATAAGATGATAACAACATGTTTGAAGGCATAGAAGCAAGATGTCCAGAATTACTTGCAAAATTAAAAGGAAAGATAAAAACTAATAATAATAATAATAATAATAATAATAATTAAAATGAGTTGAGAAATTCTTTTCAGTTGATAGATATATTAGTGTCTACAGTTCTTGGCATCACTTCAAGTCCGTCTGGTGAAAATCCTCCCAATTTGACACTCGTTTATAACTTTATGAACTGTTGTAGTTCCTTCTTATGAAAAGAAAACTATATATATATATATATATATTGTACTAGTCATACGAACTTCTATCAAGAAACTACCCAAGTCCCACCTCGTAAACGTATGATATAAAAACAGACATTTAAACCTATAAACTATACTAATAATAATAACAATAATAATAGTTAAAAACTCGGGAAAACTAAGTTTGATCTAATGATGACTTCTACCGTTCTAATGTTGGGATGTTTTCAAGTCCCATCTACCAAAAATACTCCCAATTTGACACTCGCACTTGCTCATCAATTCTGGTATTGACTGAAAATGAAAATTAAAAAAAATATAAACTGAAAGTGAAAATTAAAAAAAATATATAAACTTTAAAAATTAAAAGAAACAAAGTTTCATGTTATAAAAAAATAAAAAATAAAAACTTATTAGCATACAAGTTTTAAATTTTCACTTAATATATCTCATACAAAATTGTTAATTCAGAAACAAAGTTTTACATTATAAAATAATAAGAGTATTAAGTTGTTGGTCTTCTACTTACGTTGACATTGTAAAATAAAAACTTATTACCATACAAGTTTCAGATTTTCACTTGGTACCAAAACCCAACAAGCTCAAACAAACACTGCGATCTATCTTATACAAAATTGTTTACTCTAAAGGGAATACCATACTGATTATTGGGTGCAAAAGAAAGTCGAACAATAGATATCTTCAAGCCCATATTGTCAACTTATTGATTTGAAAAATGGCTTGAAAACATTACCAGAGATTCATGTAAGAATTTGAACTCCTTTCTCTATTTAATATTCTTCTTTGAATTTCTTTGAAGAACTTAAAAACGACAACGTCTAGCAATAGGAGAAAGATCAACATTACAGTCAAGAAGGATTGATCATTTTGACTTAAATTCAATACAAGATCCTTTGAGAACTTGAACCTAATTCACAAATTTGATCTGATGACACCATTGCCTTTAACTAAATAGAGTTTGGACATGTGAGAAGGAGAAACATCGTTGATTAACGGCTTCATGCATTTGCACGAGTATGTCAAAGAGAGTAGAGACTCTCTGAAAGCAATCCAAAAAGCGTTAAGAAACTTGCCCCAAAACTGCTCACAGTGATGGAGTAGGGTCCAAACCACAACAGGGTCGTTCTTTCTAGAGAAGATCCCTCAGGTCCCTTCCACTATTACTCCACCATTTTCAACTCCCTTGACACAGCCTCCTGAGAAACAGCCTGGGGAAAAATGAAAATAGGGAGGCTTTACTTTGCAAAAGAGATCAGGAAAATTAGTCACTTTTGAGAGCTAATGTAGGATTGAAAGGGCATGAAAGAGCAGATCGATGGCCTAAGGCAATTAGGCTGCGCGGACTACAAGTGATGGTGTTGAAGCAGGGACGAAGATAATAAGGTCCTGGGGGGAGCTTAGGGCCCCCCTCAACTTTATATTAATTGAAATTTTGAATGTGTTTTTAACTCAAATTTATAATTAGCCCCCTAAAAATTATAAAAATTCATTACTCCCCAAAATATTAAAACTTATAATCATTAGCTACCCCCTAAAAAAATTCTTGGCGTCGTCACCGGTTGAAGTCTATGAGCCAAGCCAGGATGATGCTGTAAGTGTATGGCTGTGATGGATACAGTGGCTAACAGAGACAGGTTGTCCACTACTTGGATGGAAAGGAAGGCCAATATTGTTGGAATCTGCTTGGCGAGTTCACAATATACCTTCCTACTATTGTCTTGGACAATATCATTAAATAATAGCTGATGCGTGATTTTTTTTTTTTTTTTTTGGTATAAACTAATCTCAAGTTATTTATAAACTCAAAAATTAATAAAATGGACTCTCTTGTGACAAGAGTTATGCTGCCAACATGACGAATGAAGCAAAGAAATTTTTTTTTTTTGGTTTATTTCAGGTCAATTTTGTAGCATTAGTACTATGATTAAAAAAAAAAAAGGCAAATGATTTACTAGGATAAAAAAATAGATTTGTTGAGAAAGTTCTCTTCAACTTTTTAGAGGCACCCCATTACGGTAAAACATGGGTCCAACATTTATAATTTGAATAATACATAGAAAGGCATTCCAACGAGAAACAAATGAAAAGAAGAGTATGGTAGAGCAACTTTTGCAACTATTTTAGTTGCTGGAACATCCACTGTTGTCAGCATGGCAACTAATAAAATTTGTTACCAAAACAAAGATACTAATTGGAAATCAACTTAGGATAAATTACCCCTTTTGCAAGTAGTATATGTATTACCTTCTTTTGTGCACAATTGAATGAATAAATTATCGTTTTTGCAGTAGTCAACAACGAACAGCATAAGGAACCATGAATTATCCTCTACTTAGATGCCTTCTGACCCTGTCCTCTGGCTTGGCTAGCCGCTGCAGACATTATGCGCAAGCGACTTGCAATCTCCGTGAAAGATGGCCTAGCGGCAGGATTAGGAGCCCAACACTGCTCCATCAGCGTTCTCCATTCGGGATCACAATAACTTGGAATGGTTGGCCTCAAGGTATTGTTCACAATGCCTCCTGCATACACAGAGGTTATGTTTTCTACGGACAAGGGAGGGCGAGAGAGAAGAAGCATACAGAAGTGATGTAGGGAATGAGAGGGTAAACATTTTATAATACCGTTTCTGACATAGCGGCCATATTGAGAGCAATGAGTTCAAACGTAAAAATAAAGAAAGCGTAAAGGAATCAGACCTATAATTGCACCATAATGCATGTTGGCATATGGCTCTTCACCAGTGAGAATCTCCCATAAAACAATACCAAAGGAGAACACATCAACCTGTTATCAAGTATCAATAGCAAGTCAGAGGAGACAAGGAAAGATGCTGCAGTTTTTTGTTTATATACATGCATCTATGTATAAAAAGGTAAAAAAGCTGCAGTGGATTCAATGTTTTTCTCATCTTACCTTCTCAGAAACCTTGTTACTGCTGCCATTGAGCAACTCCGGTGCCATCCATGGTAATGTTCCCCGAACACCACCGGAAACCAAGGTATTACGTTTGATTTTTGAAAGTCCAAAATCACCAACCTGAGAGACAATATATTTCATTAAAGAGATTCGCGAAGTCATTCAAAATTTAAAACATTAGCCATAAAGAATTATTGTAAGACTATCAAATTTACCTTGCATATTGGCCGCACAGGATCTTTCAAGTTCACGAGCAAGTTGTCACACTTCAAGTCAAAATGCACAATATTCTTTGAGTGCAAGTATTCCATTCCAAATGCTGCATCCATAGCAATTATCAGACGCTTGCGACGATCAAGATACCTGTAAATGCAGTTCATGTTAAACATGAAAGAGCAAAGTGCAAGAAGATTAACTAAATACAATGAAGTTGCAGGGATAGAAAAATATTAAGCACTTCTTATTGCCAAATTTTATATAACATTGATATTGCCCAATATACGTAGAATAAAGGGAAGAAAAAGATACAAATTAGGAATTAATGGTTAGTGTATGTTACCTGTCTTTGCGAAGTAAAACATGCCTTAGAGAACCGTCAACCATGAACTCAGCTACAGTAGCTAAGGTCCCCCCTGGTCCATCTTGCACTACACCATAAAAAGCTACTACATTCGGATGGTGAAGCTTTGAAAGAATGTCAGCTTCGCGCCAGAACTCTATAGTCTGAGGATAACAGTAAGTGTTATCTAATAAGGTCCAAAACTCATGACACTAAGACACTAACCGAAGCAATAAATTTTTGAGTAAAATAAGAAAAGTAGAAAGAAACAATAAAATTTCAAAATTATGTTTTCTTCATTGTAAACAAACAGGTTTTGGTGGTGAGGATCACTACCAATCTCTCTTGCTCTGATGACCTCGTGGTGAAGCAACTCTTCTTTATTCTCTTTATTGCAACATCTGTTCCCCGCCATTTTCCATGATACACAGTCCCAAAGGTACCTGAACCTAGTTCCCTTAGCTCTTCAAGATCTTCATTCTTTATGACCTATAATATGGATAAAGAAGGAAGATTCAAACAAATATGACAGTGAAAGACTCAACAAAGTCATTGTTGATTTTTTTTTTCTTCCTTTTTTCTTTTCTTTTCTTTTCTTTTCTTTCTTTTTTTAAGACTATAAAAGTTATTTCCCAGCAAGGAAGCATACAAAATTTTTATTAGCAATAAAAATATCAATTCATTACTGCTAAATATAATGTAGTTCAACAACATTACTCATTTAGAATTAAGGTATTCAGATATGCAGTAAAATCTATCTACAAAATTTCCAAGAAAAATACTGTAAGTTAACTCTTCTATCATGTCTAGGTGAACAAAGTCCAAACAGCAACATTTTTAATTTTAAACATGCATATTAAAATCGCAAATGAACATCATACCTGCAATGTACTAATGTCCAAATCTCCCAGGGAAGGATCTAGAGGAGGTAGACCAGCACTCCTTGTTTCGAAATTCCCATCCTACGCCAAAGTCATTGGAAGATTATCAGAACAAAAGCATTAAAAAGCAAGACAATAATGATTTTTCTCCAACAGAATACCTCAAATTCTGATTCTGGTATTCTTAAGTTTTCCATCATAACACCAAATTGCGTACTCTCAGTGTCCTTTATATAGGAACGATCATAATTTGTTTGCAAAGTGGAATCAGCCGCAGTTGGTCCGGGCAGTTCATTATGATTGCTTTCACCAAATTTTGGCTGTTGATCCACATGGTCCCGTGATATTCCGTCTGCTGGTTGACCCATGGGAGGATAAGCTCCATTATCTTTTCCAACTTCAGTTGAAAAACCAAGATCCTGGTCAATAAGAGAGACATCTTTCTGTACAAACCCTTCTTGTGCCAATTTCTGAAAATATGACCATCGCTTAGGTTCGTGATTTTCCATGTTTAAACTTAAGCCAGCCCCATCTTTATGCAGCAAATCATAACCAGATGAATCTTCAGAAAGTATTGCTTTGGAGAAGATGTCAGAAAGTAAGTCCCGAGGAAATCTGTCTTCAATATCAATAAGGATGTCTCCCTGCCGCAATGCACCAGTTGAAGATGTCTGCTCAGGAAAAGGCATGTTCGAGCTTTCTGTCCAAGGAGAAGGCTGTCCATGTGACGCTGGGCCATCATTAGTTGAATCATTGCCAGTCACCCCATCAAAATCACGTTCTGGCTGATTAGGTGCAGGATCGACATGGTGCTCAACAGAAGTAATCTGACTTCCAGCAGGGAGATCAGATGTAGATGCTGCGCTTTCATCTGTTATTTCCTTCTGGGCAACTTTTATGGGAATTGTGTCTTGGTCAGACTTAAGAGCAGCATCCCCTTTAGCACCATCCTTATCATCCACAGGTTTCGATAATGCCTGCTTTAAGGTGCCATCCCCGTTCTGCAAAGGCTTTGTGTTCAGCTGGGAAACTGAATCAGTAAACTCTTTGTCCTTCTGAGGATCTGCAGGAATCACATTTGATGTTGAGGTGGATTGCTCAATATGGGGAGCCAAGTTTCCATCTTTGTGCAATTTCTCAAGACCATCCTTTTTTGGATTCTTCTGGGATATGAGAAACGGAGAACCATATGAATCATCAGACTTTGATGACCGATTCAGCAACTCCACCTGCTCCCTTGGTATTCTTTCTGAATAGTAAACTCTCTGAGGAATTACAGGAGGTTCAGGGTAACTCTGGTCGCTTACGGTAGAGTCAGACCTTATATAACCAGGAGCAAATGTAGTACCATGTGTAGAAGACCGATCATCTTCACTGAATTTAGGAGCCTGTGGTGGGATTGCAGAATCAATTGATGGAGAAACCCTGTTAGGATCATGGAACCCTGCCTCATTTTTTGACACATGCAAACCTCCTTCTGCCACAGTAACCGTAACTGACACATCTTCAACAGGAAAAAAATTTGCTGAATTGTTATCATATGGCTGTGAAGGGACAAAATACTCTTTCCCTGCGGGGAAGACCTTTTCAGAGTTACTGGCTTGTTGCACCGAACTATCTATAAAAGGAGCTTGACTATAGGTCACATGGCTGTTGTGCTGTGCGTACTGCATATTTTCTGCATGATGCATCATCTGGCCATGAAAAAAATGAGGATGATCTTCATAAGCATTGGAGGAACTCAGTACAACTGGTTCTGGAGATTGGCTAACTACCGATGATACAATATTGCTGGTCAACACTACATTGCTTGCTCCTGTTGGGGCTACAGCATCAATATTTTTCTCTTTTTGCATACTTTGTCTGCCTAACACCTCCAAGTTATTTGCTGTGGAGTTTTCAAAATGCATATTTAAGCTTTTTCTCGAACCCAGGTCCATGCCATTGACAGCAACCATATAGTGAACCTCTGAATCACCATCCATGCTACCAAGGCCAAAATGAGCATCCTCCAAGTCACTCATAGAGAACAGGAAAATCCTAAGCTTTTGTGAGCTTTCCCTGTGTTCAAGTTCATTACATTCCTCCATCATATTCTGCAGGTCCTCATCACAGGATACGGAAACGAGGGCATCAAGATCCTCTCCAGGAAGCTGATACTTGATGACATGAGTTTGGTTATAGATTGAAAGAGCTTTCAGGGTAAGTTCCTGGCAAGAAATGTCTTTTCTTATACGTACGATGCGTGTTTCACCTCCAACATACCTGAGCTTCCCATCTCTAGGCCTAGGTAGAATTTTACCACCAAAGCTAAAAAGAATCTTCATCTGCAAAGATGAGCTATCAGAGGTGCCAGAAGAAGCATAGCCTTGAATAATACCTCGACCACTCTCATAGGCCAATGATGTTCGCGGTACTGACTGAACTGATGTGTAGATACTTCTTTCTTCATGCAAAGACGTGTTTTTTGGCTCAAATTGTGTTGGACCCTTTTCAGCCATTGTGAGCATTGAAATATCTGACCCACTCTCAGAACCTGTATGGCTCATACCCGACATGCCCTTCAGTTCCATATAACCCATTGCATAATTGGGATCACCCCCATTATTCGGAAGCAAAGGCTTCCGAATAAATTCAAGGGCGAACTCCTCACCAGTCTGAATGGAGAAATTAAGCCCTGGTTTAACTTCTGAGGCATTCAGATTAGGGGTTCTTGTCTTAGGATGTTTGCCAAGCGTGTCAGAAATAAATGTATGAGATGAGGACTGTGACTCCTCATTTCCAGGTTCCATGGGATTGTACTGAAACTGTTTATTTGGCCTTGGTTGATCCATTGTACCATTCTTGGAACTTTTTGCCGAATCTATCTAAACTCAATCAGGGTTACGAGAAACCATCTACATGTTCCAAATTACCATCAAAAGTTGCAGGCTGGTCCACAAAACAGAAACATGAAGCAAACCCCAATAATTTAAATGTTCAAATAACCATTAAAAAAAAAAAAGTAACGCACGAAAATATGTGCTATGAATCCAATTAAAGATGAATCGTGTTCAATTACATTCCCAAGTAAAAGTCCCTAATTTTCCGAAACTAACACATGTTAGAAGAGATGCAAAATCAAATGCTTATTCCATTTCTGGGCTAAAGCTTGTGCCCAAACTCCTAGTTCTCTTACAAAGAGTTGCTTCCATTAAGTAATAGGTTATTTAAGTATCTTTCAAAAGGGACTCCATAACTTTCGTTAAAAATTCTTAGTACCAAGATTCTCGAACTAGACTTACATCTGTCGATGGTTTCACGACATGATATTGCACCTTTTGCTTTCTAATACCCAAATGGCTTAATGATTTACTCAACCCTAATCTTAACTTTATAGAATTTTCTTTTAGGAAAAAAAAAAAACTCAACTAGCTTGTGTAAAGTCACAAGAACACAAAACCGTAGCACAACAAAAATACAGTATTTATACCCCTGTAAGTTTATGTTGGATTGAGCTGAAATTTCTTCAAAATTGTCTATCTAAACTTAAGTACACTTTTCCCCTTACAAAATTTTCAACTTTGGTATTTTTATAGATTGCAAAACCAAGAAAAAAAATTCAGACACGGATTAGAAAAAGCTGGTTTCAGTTCCATAACACAGTACAAACAAACGCAGGCACATAGATTCATACCTAAAAAAAAAAAAAACTTTTTTTTCCTTTGAACCAAAGTATAAAAAGCAAGATTCAAGAACCTATCTTGAAAATTACAGCTAGATCAGCACAACAGAGAGAGAGAGAGAGAGAGAGAGAGTACCTGATGAGAGAGAAACGCGTCTTTTTTTCCTCGATGAAGACCTAAGCAGAGAGAGAATAAATCAGAAGAAACAAGAAGGAGATGAAGAACGAAAAGGAGAGAGTTTGAAACCAGCTGAGAAAATAAGTTTAAAGATTTTCTCTCAATTTCCCCCACTTTCTCGAGTTTTCTCCCAAAAAAATTTTGTAATTTTTCCTTTCTTCGAAGACAAACAGGAAAAAGAAAATGACGGCCTTTCTACGCGTCGCCGATTTTCTGTCTTTCTGCCCAAAAACGTACAAATATTTCTTCTTCCTCTAATGCTTCCTCTTCAGCTCAAGTCAAAACAAAATGATGACAACGAAAAATTACAAGCTTCCCTGATTAGCCTTCTCTCCCGAACTTATTTACGGAATTGCCACTATCAGCAGTGATGTGATGATAAGCATTCGATGGCTGTTCACCCTTGGGGAAAGCGCCAGAGAAAGTCCTCGTGAGTCTCACTCGATCTAAATTATTATTATTATTATTATTATTTTCTTTTATATTATTCGTTTTATTGCAATTATATTATTTTAAGGATTATATTTATATTATATTTGAATATAATATTTTAAATATAATTTATATTTAAAAGAAAAATATTAATATTGTATTTTTGAATAAAAAATATTTAAATTATATTTTAATAATAAATATGTGATGTGAAGGATAAAAATAAAGAGAAAAAAAAGGAGAAAGAAAATATATAATATAATTAATAAAAATAATAGAAAAAGTGAAATAATAAATAGTAATTATATTGGATTTAAAATGTGATATGATTAGTATTTAAATGAAATGTTTTTGTATTTGAGTGAAAATTATATTACATTTAAATGTAATACAAATTAAATGTGTGTACCAAACACATGGTAATAATTTGTCTTTCTTAGCTGGAAATCTATAAACGATTTATAAATTTCAATAGCCACCAATTTGTGTGCCAAAAAAAAAATTTTGCGTTCCAATATTGTTTTAGTTCAGACCTTATTTGTTTCATTAACTTGAACTTAAAATTTTGATTCCAATTTTGTCTTTTTCTGAAAAATTAACAAAAATTATAATTAGGTCAACTAATTTTGACTCAAAATTTCATTTCATTCTGGACTCGATTCGTGAACCATTCAGACCCTCAGCATTAGCATGTGTAAATAAAACTGAGAGATGTTTGATTATTACATTACATTCATATTATGTTTAACAAAATATAATTTTTATTCAAATATAAAAGTATTGTATTTAAATATCAATCATATTATAATTTAAATTTAATATAAGTATTATTCATCATTTTACTTTTTTATTAAGATTCATTTGGATTGCCAATTTGAACTAAAAAATTTGGGTTAAGTTTGCAATTAGTTGAACCATGAAATAAATCTTATGTTTGGTGCTCAAGTTTGAGTTAGAGAATTTCATCTTAGACTAAAAATATTTAGACGATAAAAGTTATGTTTGAATTTATATTGAAAAATGTACTTCCCTTTACTATTTATATGGTTAGTACAATTTTTTTATATAAGAGAAACTTTGTGAACAGTATTTTTGAGTCCAAAATACTGTGTAATTCATGAACTAAAAAGCTTGAAACAGACTAATAAATCAAACATAAGATTGAATTTAAACTTAATTTTTTGAGTAGAAATATGTGATCCAAACAAATCTTTTTATTTTTTGTTATTAATCACATCACATATTTTTTTTTCTCTCTTTTTTTATATTTATTTTTATCAATTACATCACATTAATATAAATAAAATATTTTTTATTTAAACAAATATTATATTTAAATGTGATATAAATACTTTTTATTCAAATATATATTGCTTTCGAATATAATATAAATACAGTACATTTTTGTTTTATTTTTTGTTATTAATCACATCACATACTTTCTTTTTCTCTCTTTTTTTAATTTATTTTTATCAATTATATCAAATATAATATAAATAAAATATTTTTTATTTAAACAAATATTATATTTAAATGTGATATAAATATTTTTTATTCAAGTATATATTGCTTTCGAATATAATATAAATACAGTATATTATACAAACGTGAAATATATATAGTATTTATTAGTTTAAAGGAAAATCCTATTATTTTATGTATATCAATAAATTTAAGAGGTATAAAAAATACATTGTTACACCTCCAGTTATTGTAAATTCAATGTTTGGAAGTTGGAACCGATCTTGCTAAATGGATGAAAATCCATTTAAAATTAAGATAGATTGAAAATCTAATCAACAAACTCAGGTGTTTCTAAGACTACACTAGAGATGATTTTCTAATATTCAATTGTATATCTAAATTATGCTCGTGTTGGATGGACAATTGTCTCATCTCAAAGCAAGCCATTAATACTTTAGATTCTGCCAAATATGAACAACTATACATATACATATTTGACGGGATATAAACAACCATATATTGAACAAATATAAATTCATTAAAAAAAAAAACCAATGAGATATAATATTTTATTCTTTTAGATCATAAATTAAAAAAAAAAAAAGATCAAAGGGTTTGAATTTATGCCTTGTGGAAATGTGCACTTATGGCTTTCCCTTCGAATATAAGTGAGAGATCAAATGGAAACGTGGGGTCATATGGACGTGGGAGATCCAGTCACATTTCAATTTAATAAAAGAACAAAAGAACAAAAATGGAGATTGGTTTTGACCTTGCTATATCTTTATTTTATTTTCAAAAGTTCATCACTTTGGAAAATCCATGGTCGGCCATTTTCTATTTTTTGCACTTTTAATTTTTGTTGTTTTGTTCGTATGCTTACTAATTAATTGTTTTATTTAAATGATTATTTTATAAAATTGTTTTGAAAATAAAGGATCTAGGGAATCCATTAATTATATTTATATGTGGACGGCCAAAGTCGCTTTTTTTTTTTTTCCTCTTTAAATCACAAATATTATTTGTCATTCTTTGGAAGGGAAGGTACAATAAAAATTCTTGTTTCATTTCCTTTTATTTAAATAGGGAAACTCGACCAACAAAAAGTAAAAAGGAGACATAACGGAAAAGAAGAAAAGGTGCTAAGCACATTTTTTAGCAAAAGAAAGGTATAACTTTTTAGACATTGTTGTAAATATTCACGAAACTTTCATAATTAAAGGATCCTATATTTTAAATATAATATTTTTTTTTAAATATTGAGAAAATATTAAAATATTAGTAAAAAAAATCGATATTGACAAGGATAAAAATATTCAGTGAAAATATTAATAATTCAATTTTACAAAAAGTTCAATAATGTTATTAATATCAATGAAAATATTAAAAAAATTACGTAAATTATAAAAAATTGCTTCAATTCATATTTATAACAATTTAAAATAGCATAAACGTTAAAAAGATACATAAATATATAAACTTTATATAAAAAAATCTTATATTTTACATATCTTAATTTTAAAAGAAAGTTTATGAAGTTTAATTTATAAATAAATATAAAAATAAGTTTTATAGATAGTTATCTCCTTACATAGAAAAGTTGTATAGATAAGATAGTCTCTGTGAAGAATGAGCTTATATGTTTATAGAAATCTAGCCAGAAGCATGATTATAGAAAGGAAATATATTCTTTTTTTATTTATTTTTGCTAACGCTCGTAGCTTTCAAGTTCTTTCACTTGCTTTTTTTTTTTTTTTTTTTTTTCTCTTTTATTTATGAATTAAATTATAAAATAGCACTCTTAAAAAGACAGTAAATGAAAACAAAAATTTAAAAATTTTCAACAAAAATTTTATAATTTTTTAACCAAAATTTTCATCGAAATTTCTGATATTTCACCTAAATTTGTTGATATTTTGTACAAATTATATTACATTTTACCGATATTGATATTTTTTATTGATATTTTCTGATATTTCTTAATATTTTGATAGAAAAATATTACACCTAAAAGATATTTCGGGATTCTTTAAATATGGAAATTTTGGTAAAAATTTTGAAAATATCATAGATATTTGTGACCATGTATATCCATAAAATGTAGTGTAATTTGTACAAAATAATGGTAAATTTCAGAGAAATATCAGAAATTTTGATGAAAATTTTGTCTAAAAAATTATAAAATTTGTATTAAAAAATTTCATTTTTATTTTCATTTGCTATTTTTTTAGGACTGCTTTCTTATAATTTATTTCAAAAAATAAAAGTAAAAAAAAAACAAGTGAAAGATAGGATATAAAAGCTAAGAGTGTCAAAAAAAAAAAGTATATATCATTTTGTTACGGCCATGTTTCTAATTAGACTCTTATAAACTTTGTAGAATGTCATTTTTTACAAATAGTTATCTCTTCTTTACAACAAAATAGTTATCTACAAACTTATTTTTATATTTATTTATAAATTAAACTTCATAAAACTTCTTTTTAAAATTAAGATACGTAAAATATAAGATATTTCTTATGTAAAACTTGTATATTTATATATTTTTTTAATGATTGTATAATTCTAATATATTATAAATATGTATTGAACCAAAAATTTTTATAATTTTTATAATTTTTTTTTATATTTAACTGATATCGATGATATCTCTTTTAAATTGTTATAAAATTAAACAACCCATATTTTCATCTTAAATGTGTCAAACGCAATCGAGGCCATTTATGTAACACTTGGAAGTTGCAATATTCCAAAAATTTATGCTGTTTTATGCGGAGCAAAGGTAAAGAGTGTCATTCTACCAAGGGTAGATCCATATCTATGATGACAAATCTTTACTTTCCAGAAAACGAAGTCATATTTTTTTATTTAAAAAAAAAGGGAAAAAAAGTGTTTATAAAACTTATTCCTAAATGTAAATCCATTGGGGTCAGGACAAAAAAAAAGGAGATGGCACTTGCCAATTCCATCCTCATTTTTTATTTTTTATTTTTTTGCCTATCTTCTTTTCCGTTTCAGTTTGCGTATCAGTATATTTAGAAATTAGTAATTTCGACAGTAAAACCAACTGGATTTTCCTGGCTCTAAGCTACCAATTACATATATCTTGGCAGGTTTGTGAATATATATACATTTATCTATATATTGGCAAGTTGGCATTTTGGTTCCGAAAGAACAAAGCACCTCGCACTCAAAATGGCATTATTATTATTTTTTATTTTTGATGAGTGGCAATGTATGGTTTTTTATTAGCTTGGATGCAAAACTTTTCATTTTCCATATATCAATTTTTGACAATTTCGACTTTTTTTTTTTTTTAAGATAACGCCTTATGTTAGATAGAGTCAATTTCTTAAAACTAGTTTAGAAGATGAGTTTTAATTTATCTTTGATGAGTTATTACAGTATTTTTTATTTTTTTTAATCAATTTTTACTATTTTAATCGATCCTAATTAAAAAAAAATCCAATCTTTTTCTCCACACAAGCCCTTGGAACTTGTGTCTCTACAATCAAGTGCCAAGTTGGAAAAATAAATAATTTTTTTTTCCACACTGGCTAAAATAACAGCATTCTATTTTGAAGTTCTTTTTTTTTTTTTTTTTGGTAAAAAATGGTGAAATAAAATTGAAGTTGCTCTTTCAACTCATCTTGCAATAAGTAAAGGTAAGTAATGACTCACATCTCCATCTTCATATACTTATAAGGCCTAAAATGTGTGTGTGAGAGAGAGAGAGAGAGAGAGGTCATGAGATTCCGTTGACAAACCCCATGATATATCATTGTACTGTTCGTAGACATATGTCGTGTCGTTTCCCTGTGTTGGAGAAAATAGCAGTCGTTTTCCCATAAAATAAAGACATGTCGTTTTATGAAACAAAACTACAAGTCGTTTTTTTAATAGGCGTCGTTTGTACTGGATGATACGTCATTTGTCTTAATGGTGAACGAGCTGACGTTTTGCGGTCTAGAAAAAATAAATAAAAAGTGGTTTTGTTGCTTTGTAAGCCACAGATCAAGGTAAACTACATGCTGTTTATTGTTCAGTTTACACCGTGTTGTCATTTGTCTTGAAAAATATATGAACAAGCAACATTTATTTCCCTTCAATTCACCAAATCAATGTTTCTTCTTCTTCTTCTTTTTGTTTAATCATAAACGACATATGTATAATGTTTACTCAACTGAGACTAAACCATGGTATATTTTGGACATCCATCAATTTAGTATGCAAACAGAATCTTCCAATAAAAAATGACAAGACAATAACTTGAAAAGCGACAAAAAATTACAGGTCAAGGAAAACGATAAGAAATGACAAAATGTAGGATTTAAACGACAGTCACTTTAAAACGACAGGCAATTAAAACGGCAATCATCATTCAGGACGTAGAAAGTAGAAACGACGTTTAAAACGACCAAAAAAATTGTTTTACTAAAATTGAAAAACGCCAAGAAATGGTCTAAAGAGAATAATCTTTTTTTTTTGCTTTTTCTTTTTCTTTCTCTTGTACCAAGCAATATTTATATAGAAATCTTTCTATTAATCCATCCCTTTTCTTTCTTTCAGTTTTCTCACCAACCAAACGCAATTTAAATTGAAAGAAAAAGAGCACCGATCGTTTCCGAAGAGCTACAAAATTGAAACAAATAAAATGAGAATAAGTGGGAGCGACAACACTAAGGTGATAGAAACGACAATTACTCAAAATGTTGGGCCGCATAAGAGGTTAAGAACAATAAAAAAAAAGGAGAAGAAAGCATACACTAAAACAAACGGTAACAAACAATGACAGAAAATAATAAACGGCGTAGCAGAAATGAAAAAGATGAGACCAATTAAACAAACAAGAATAGTTTCCAGCAGGAGGAAAAAAAAAAAAAAAAAAGAGAATAGCTTGAAAAGAACGACAGAAATGAAGAAATGGCAAAAGCTTCTTCATCTCCGTTTCCCGCCTTAGCAAACCCTGCCAATACTCGTCTGAATAGGTACGCCGCCTACAGGGCCACCATGGCAGCCAGCTACTTCCCCGCTGGTCGTTCCCTATGGCCCTGCGTCTACGCCTTCTCCATCACCTTGCAGTAACCGGCCGCCTCCTCTCCCATATTATGGTAAATGTCAAGGTTACAGAGCCCAAGGTCATACAACACAACTATGTCCCCTGTTTCGCCTGACACCGATTACTTTTCTGAGTTCTCGACTGCAACTACAATGGCAACCTCGACCTCAACAAAACTGGCAGCCTCATCCCCAACATCAATGGCAACCCAGGGCAAATCTTACTACTACCAACACTTCAAATAATTCTGCATGGCTTCTGGATGATGGTGTTTTGCACCATGTTACCATCAACTTGAGTAATCTCTCTATTCATACCCTGTATGACCACACTGATGACTGCTCTGATTGGAGATGGCTAGGGTCATCCTATAGCACACACTGGTTTTACATCTCTCTCTACTCCTTCCCATACTTTCTCTTTACAAAACGTTTTCTATGTCCTGTCCATGCAAAAGAATCTAATTTCAGTTTCTCAGATTTGCAAATCTAATAATACCTCTGTTGAATTCTTACTTTTTTCTTTTCATGTGAAAAATCTTCGAAGGGGGGCAATCCTTGCGAAGTATTTGTAAGTTCAAGCATTTATTTGTCTGCAATATAAACTTACACGTTTATGTCTATGTTTATGTGTTATACAAAAGTTATGTATGTGAGTACTATATGCACTAAAGTGTGACTAATATAACGCACACTATAAAAACTATATTAAAAAAGAAAGGATTTATGACATGGTTATGAAAGAGAAAAAATGAATGAAAGAAAGAAAGAAAAGAAAGGAAAGAAAGAAAAGAAAAGAAACGAAAGAAAGAAATAAAAGAAATGAAAGAAAGAAAGAAAGAAAAGAAATAAAAGAAAGAAAGAATGAATGAATAAACGAAAAGATAAAGTAAAGAAAAAGAAAGATAAGCAAGACAATAAGACTGAAAATTTAAGTGTTGGCGTACCGGTCTCCCGTAGATGAGATTTTATGTTATGATTTCCAGCATAGAATGCTACCTCCCATAGGTGAGGTTAATGGCTTACAGTGGAATGCTACCTCCCGTGGGCGAGCTTAATGGCTAAAAGTTAAAGATTGACTGTGAGGTAGGCTGGTGTGTAGCTCTCCCTCTTTCTATTGGTCTGCGCGCATTACGTGTAACAACCAGGAAAATTCATATTTCTCGGAAAATAATTACACAATGAATTTAAGCGTTAAAATGTGAAATTAAGTGATTTAATATTGTTTAGAACTAAATAAAATGTTCTAACAATGTTAAAGGATGGAAAAATAATTGATAGTGATATTATGCGTATACACGTGTGTGCCACTCACAGTATCAAGAAGTAGGTCAAGATGATATTATCTTGACATAAAACTGATAAATTTGAGTTCAGCACTCCTAAATTAGTTAGGATAGCCTATTAGCACGCTCAAATTTGATAATTGAGCACAAGGGTAATTTTTGACGTAGAATTCGCAGTATCGAAAACTGGTCGAAATGACCTCAGATGAAAATAAAACTGATATATTTGGATTCAGGACGCCCAAATTAGTCAGGAAAGCTCATGTTGAAATTTTGGGTGAAAAAGTATATAAGGAGCGAAAAAAAGTGAAATTTCCTTATTGTCCACATACACACTCTCTCTCATCCCTTCTCTTTCTCTCTCTACTCGAATGTGTACAGTAACCAACTTTCACTTACGGCCTTTGTTCACGACACCGCCGGCACCGTTGGAAAGCTCTCGCCGAGCTGAGTTCAACTGTGGGTCGACGCGACGGAACGGCCGCTGCACACGCTGCCCGAAGCCGCCGGTCACCGGAAATTTCGCGCCGCCGTATCTCCGCCGTCCGACGTCCGACGTCCGATCAAGCTGAGACAGGTCCCAAAAGACTCGTGGTGAAGAGTAGAACAAAACCCAGGTGGAGTTTCAGCCCAACGGCCGCCGGATCGCGCTGCCCAACTCCGCCCGTCACCGTCGTGAAACCTACCGTTTCCGGCAGAGTTGAGTTGCAAGGTTGGTATCAAAATGCTCAGAACAACACGTAGATCAAAAGCCCCAAATCAATTGTGAGCAATAATCGCTGGAAAATGGAGATTCAGGCTCGCCGCCGTCGTCGGTTTTTTGAGGGGTGATTTCCAGCGATAGAGGTGTCGAATGGTGAAATTGAAGCTACCAATGGATTCTTCTCGTCGAGATCTTCAAGATGGACTACCCACTTTCCACCGTCGCCGCCGATCAACGCTGGTCAACAGACGGTCAACGGCGACCGTTGACCAATTTTGAAAGTTTAGCCTGTTAGCCTATTTTCGACGTTCCGGACGCATCCGCGGAGTCGGAATTGCAAGACGGGACCTCAGATATGAAGAACGAAGAATTAGGGTTTATGCCGTCGAGACCGGACTGCAATTCGGTATAAATCCCGACCTCTTTATGTTCCGCAATTTAATTGTTTGGGACTATTATATGATTTTATGATTATTGATATGAAAATTATGGAAAATAATGTATGTAAAAAGAAGAAAATGGCTGTAATGGAGAAAAAGAAAAATATGTGATAATGTAATGATTTTACGTAAACAGTATGAGTTTTACGTAAAATCTAGGCCTCTGGTATAGTACGTGATAGAATTAGATTAGGATAGATGGCTTTCAGACGTTTCCTAAACGCTGGGACCTCAAAACTTAAGGGGAAATTCTGCCGAAATTTCTAAAAACGGCACTAGGGGTACTATAGGAAAACGAGGGGTAAAATATGATCGGGAAGGGAACCCGAGCCCCCTCGAAGAATTAGGGCATGGAAAAAGGAATGGGCAAGTTATAATTAGTAAACCGACCCTTCGAAACCCTAGAACGCAACGAAAACATGAAACCGATTCTTAGGTAGGAATAGTACTTCCCGAGGGCCGGGAATGTGAAAATTGGTAAAATGATAAGAATTGATCCGAAAAAGGTCTGATAAGATTTAAAAAGTTAATTAGATGATTTTGGGTTTAGAAAATCCAGCCTAAGCATAAAAATGAAAATATTATGGTTAAACGACCCATCAGGGGCAAAATGGTCATTTTGTCCAAAGATTCTCAAATTATGGGAAAAGAGCCCCAATGACCCCGGAATAGGTTAATGAAGTTGTACAAGCTAAGATTGAGGTTTAAGTTATGAAAAATCACGCTAAGGGCAAAATTGTAATTTTGTCAAAAGTTAGGGCTAAGTTATGAAAAATTATGGGAAAAGAGCCCCAATGACCCCGGAATAGGTTAATGAAGTTGTAAAAGCCAAGATTGAGGTTTAAGTTATGAAAAATCACGCTAAGGGCAAAATTATAATTTTGTCAAAAGTTAGGGGTAAAATCGTAATTTTTCAAAAAGTTGGAGAAAAATTCGAAAAGGGCCATTAAGGTTTAAAAAGCTGTCCTAAGGCTATAATTAAGGGTTATAAGATCAGAATCAAGCTTTTTAATAAAATAAAAGTTATAAATGAAAATGTGATTAACGGACAAAATTTATCTATAAGAACCCGATCCAGACGCGACAAAGGACGTCGATGGATTCTAAGAAGAGGATAAGCACGCTATGAGTAAGTTCAGACATTTATCCGTTTGCAACTATGAACAAGCTTATCGTATTTATATGTTTTGTATGCAAATGTCATGATGTGATTTATGATGATGCTATAGTAATGCTATAGCAATGTTATGATGATGTTAACAGATAGGTTTTAATAAATAATTTATAAAAATATATATATATATGTATATATTGAATTACGAAGGAAAGGTATTATAAAAGTTTTATGAGAATAAAGATGTAAGTAAGAGAGATAGAAGAATGGAGAGAGTAAGAACGAGAATGTTATTATAGAATGCATAAGAAAGAGACGAGGTATGAAAGGAAAGAATAGATGTTTTATGAAAAGTTTTATGAAAGTTAAGTTATGCTTGATAGAGTAACGATGATCGGTGATGAAAAGAATTAAGAAAAGGTATGTTTTATGATAACGAAAGGATAGGTGTTTTATGAAAAATGATATGAAAGCAAAGAGTTAGACAAGAAAGAGAAACAATGATAGGTTATGATGAAAGGTATGATGAAAGGATTAAAACATAACGGTAAGATGTGATTGATGGAATAGAACGATAGGCTATGATCGATAGGAGTATGATGATAAGATACGGTAGATAGGAGGATACAAATAATAAACAGAGAATAATTGTCTGCACTTAATTAAACGTGTTTGGTTTGTTATGATGTGATGTGATGATATATAAGTAATATGTGCTATATATGCTATGCGAAAGTGTGATTAACATAATTCACACAAGTAAAGTAAAGAATTAAGAAAAGAAAAATAACGAAAGAACAAATGTTCCATGAAATGTTTTATGAAAAATGAGAAATGAAAGATGATGAATGTCATGAAAGAAAAAAAATGTATAACGAAAAATCAATATAAAAAAAATAAAAGCCTACAAGATAATAAGACTGAAAACTTAAGTTGTTGGCGTACCGGTCTCCCTACAAGGTCGAGACTTCCGGTCTATATCCTCCGCGTAGATGTGGTGCTACCCCGAAGGTGTGGTAGATTATAGGTTGGACCAACCCCGAAGGTGCGGTTTTTATGTGACTGTGAGGTAGGTTGGTGGGTCGCTCCCCATCCTCCCACTGTCCGCGCGTAAATAGGTACGTCCAACAACGGGCCCACCAAAGGAAAGTGAAAAGAAAAGAAACGAAAGGAAAGTGAAAAGAAAAGAAACGAAAAGAGAGTGAAAAGAAAAGAAAGGAAAAGAAAGGAAAGGCAAAAGGATAAGAGCGTGAAAAGAAAAGAAAGGAAAAGAGAGTACGTGAAAAGAAAAGAAAGGAAAATAGCGTGAAAAGAAAAGAAAGGAAAGGAGCGTGAAAAGAAAAGAAAGGAAAGGAGAGTGAAAAGAAATGAAAGGAAAAGTAAAGAACAACATGAAAAGAAACGAACGATATGAAGAATGACATAATGAAATCGATGAAAAATAAATAAATAATAAAACGAAGTTAAAAGAACATAATAGAATTAATATATGTGATGCGATGTATTTGATGTTATATGTATGGAATGACACGTTTTCACGTGAAGTTATGCTAGTGTATATGTTACTAGCTTTTAAGATATGAAAGGTTAAGAGATGATGATAAAGCGATAGAAAAGTTATAAAGGATTAGAACAGAAAGTTAAGAAATGATAGGGATGAAAAGCAAAGAAATGAAGAGATTAGATTACAATGATAAGAGATGATCGATGGAATGATAAGAACGATGAACGAAGAGATAAATGAGCATGAAGAGGCTAACATAATATGTTATGTTTCGAGGATATGTATAGACGATGTGTATGATGTGTATATATGTGATGTCATATATTCTAATAATAATATATATTATTAGTATTTATAAGTTAATGAATGTATGTTTGAACTTACTGAGCATCTAGCTCATTAGTTGTTCATGTGTTGCAGGTAAGCAACATGTTAGTTTAAAGTAATATGATGGACAACGGACGGATCTGCACGTGCCAAGGGACTGGGCGAGGGTATGGTACTATCATGAGTCTTTCGCTGAGCATTCAAAAAGAAGGTTGAAAGAAAGAAATTTATGAATTATATGTTATAAGAGTATGATAGAGATATAGATATAATATGTAAGTGTGGCGACCCCCCACGTACGTTACCATACCAACCAGCCAAACTCTGACGCCGACCGCGATGGTTGGCAACCTCGTGGGTCGTCATCCTCTTACTTAACATACTTAACTTTTCATTCTTAACGTTCTCATCTTATAGCGGAAGCAATTTCTATAGCAATTTTTTTTTTTTACTTACATACTATACCTATCTCTATCATACTCTTATAACACATATATCATAACTTTCTTTCTTTCATCTTCCTTTTTGAACGCTCAGCGAAAGACTCATGGTAGTACCATACCCTCGTCCAGTCCCTTGGCACGTGCAGATCCGTCCGTTGTCTATCATATTACTTTAAATAAACACGTTGCTTACCTGCAACATATAAACAACTAATAAGCTAGATGCTCAGTAAGTTCAAACATACATTCATTAACTTATAAATACTAGTAATATATGTTATTACTAGAATATATAACATCACGTATATACACATCATACACATCGTCTATACGTATCCTTGAAACATAACATATTATGTTAGTCTCTTCATACTCATTTATCTCTTCGTTCATCGTTCTTATCATTCTATCGATCATTTCTTATCATTCTAATCTAATCTCTTCATTTCTTTTCTTCTCATTCCTATCATTCCTTAACTTTCTGTTCTAAACCTTTATAACTTCTTTATCACTTTATCATCATCTCTTAACCTTTCATATCTTAAAAGCTAGTAACATATACACTAGCATCACATCACGTGAAAACGTGTCATTCCATACATATAACATCAAACACATCACATCACATATATGATTCTATTATGTTCTTTTAATTTCGTTTTATTATTTATTTATTTTTCATCAATTTCCTTACGTCATTCTTTCGTATTGTTCTCCTTTTTCTTATCTACCCACCAACCTACCTCACAGTCACATAAAACCTCGCCTGTCAGGGTTGGTCCATCCTATAATCTACCACACTTCGGGGTAGCACCACATCTGCGCGGAGGATATAGACCGGAAGTCTCAACCATATAGGGAGACCGGTACGCCAACATTAACTTTTTAGTTTTCTTATCTTGCATTCTTTTAGCTTTTCTTATATTGATTTTTTTTTCGTTGTACATCTTTTTCTTTCATGACATTCATAATCTTTCACTTCTCATTTTTTCATAAAACGTTTCATGGAACATTTATTCTTTCGTTGTTTTTCTTTTCTTAATTCTTTACTTTATTTGTGTGAATTATGTTAATCACACTTTAACATATATAGCACGTATTACGTATATAACATCACATCACATCATAACAAACAAAAGTATATTTAATTATGTGCAGACAATTTTTCTGTTTATCTTGTCATTTACATCCTTCTATCTATCGTGTCTTATCATCATATTCCTATTGATCATAGCCTATCATTCTATTCTATCAATCACATCTTATCGTCATGTTCTAATCCTTTCATCATACCTTTTATCATAACCTATCATTGTTTTTCTTTCTTGTCTTACTCTTTGCTCTTATATCATTTTTTCATAAAACACCTATCCTTTCGTTATCATAAAACATACAATTTTCTTAATTTCTTTCATCACCGATCATCGTTGCTCTATCAATCATAACCTAACTTTCATAAAACTTTTCATAAAACATCTATCCTTTCATCCTCATAAAATATTCCTTTCTTAATTCCTTTCGTCACCGATCGTCGTTGCTCTATCAATCATAACCTAACTTTCATAAAACTTTTCATAAAATATCTATTCTTTCCTTTCATATCTCATCTCTTTCTTATGCATTCTATTCTAATACTCTTATTCTTACTCTTTCCATTCTTCTATCACTCTTTATCACATCTTCACTCTCATAAAACTTTTATAACACCTTTCCTTCGTAATTCAATATATACATATACTTATATATATATTTATAATTATTTATTAAAACATAACTTTTAACATCATCATATCATTACTATAGCATTTACTATAGCATCATCATAAATCACATCATGACATTTTCATACAAAACATGTAAACACGATAAACTTGTTCATAGTTGCAGACGGGTAAATGTCTGAACTTACTCATAGCGTGCTTAAACCCTTCTTGGAATCCATCGACGTCCGTTGTTGCGTCTGGATCGGGTTCCTATAGACAAATTCTGTCCGTTAATCACATTTTCATTTATAACTTTTATTTTATTAAAAAGCTTAATTCTGATCCTATAACCCTTAATTATAGCCTTATGACAGCTTTTTAAACCTTAATAGCCATTTCGAATTTTTTCCCAACTTTTTGAAAAATTACGATTTTACCCCTAACTTTTGACAAAATTACAATTTTACCCTTAACGTGATTTTTCATAACTTAAATCTCAATTTTACCTTTTACAAACTTCATTAACCTATTCCGGGGTCATTGGGGCTCTTTTCCCATAATTTGAGTATCTTTGGGCAAAATGACCATTTTGCCCCTGATGGGTCGTTTAATCTTAACATTTTCATTTTCATGCTTAGCCTGGATTTTCTAAACCCAAAATCATTTAATTAACTTTCTAAATCTTATCGGACCTTTTCCGGATCAATTCTTATCATTTTACCAATTTTCACATTCCCGGCCCTCGGGAAGTACTATTCCGACCTAAGAATCGGTTTCATGTTTTTCTTGCGTTCTAGGGTTTCGAAGGGTCGGTTTACTAATTGTAACTTGTCCATTCTTTTTTCCATGCCCTAATTCCTCGAGGGGGCTCGGGTTCCCTTCCCGATCATATTTTTACCCCTCGTTTCCCATATTACCCCTGGCGCCATTTTTAGAAATTTCGGCAGAGCTTCCCCTTAATTTTTGAGGTTCCAGCGTTTAGGAAACGCCTGAAAACCATCTATCCTAATCTAATTCTATCACGTACTATACCAGAGGCCTAGATTTTACGTAAAACTTGTACCGTTTACGTAAAATCGTTACATCATCACATATTTTTCTTTTTCTCCGTTACAGCCATTCTCTTCTTTTTACATACATTCTTTTCCATAATTTTTCATACCAATAATCATAAAATCATATAACAGTCCCAAACAATTAAATTGCGGAACATAAAGGGGTCGGGATTTATACCGAATTGCAGTCCGGTCTCGACGGCATAAACCCTAATTCCTCGTTCTTCATCTTTGAGGTCTCGTCTTGCAATTCCGACTCTGCGGATGCGTCCGGAACGTCGAAAATAGGCCAACGGGCCAAACTTTCATTTTCGGTTAACGGTCGCCGTTGACCGGCGTTGACCAGCCGTTGACCGGCGTTGACCGGCGGCGACGGCGGCGACGGTGGCAAGTGGGTAGTCCATTTTGAATATCTCGACGAGAGGAATCCATTGGTAGCCTCAATTTCACATTTGGAGGCCCCAATCGCCGGAAAATCCCCCCGAAAGTCACGGCCACGGCGGCGGCGGCGGTGGAACTCCGCCGTGCCGGACTTTTTCCCCGAAATTGATTGAGGGCTTTTGCTCCCCTCTTTACGGCGACCATTTCTGCACCGGTGGTGCAGCTCAACATCGTCGGAAACGGCGGTTTCGACGACGGCTCCACGGCGGCGACGTCGCGACTTCGGGCGGCGCGATTCCGCCGGTGTTGAGGCGATCCACCACCTGGGTTTTGTAGTACTCTTCACCACGAACATTTTGGGACCGGTTTCGTGGCAAATGGTGGCCGGACGGCGAAGATATCGACGATCGAAATTCTCGGCTCCGGCGACCTTCAGGCGGCGCGTGCAGCTTGCTCCGGCGGCTGCTCCGTCGCGTCGACCCACCATCGGACTCAGCTCGGCGAGAGCTTTCCGATGACACCGGCGGTGTCGAAAACGGACACTGTTTCCGATGGTCGGTTACTGTACACATTCGGTTAGAGAGAGAAAGAGAAGGGATGAGAGAGAGTCACATGGGCAAATGAGGAAATTCCACTTTTTCCCCGCTCTTTATATACTTTTTCACCCAAAATTCCAACACGGGCTATCCTGATTAATTTGGGCGTCCTGAATCCAAATATATCAGTGTTATTTTCATCTGATGTCGTTTCGACCAGTTTCCGATACTGCGAATTTTTGATCAAAAATTACCCTTGTGCTCAATTATCAAATTTGAGCGTGCTGATAGGCTATCCTTACTAATTTCGGAGTGTTGAACCCAAATTTATCAGTTTTATGTCAAGATAATATCATCTTGACCTACTTCTTGATACTGTGAGTGGCACACACGTGCACACACATAATATCACTATTACTCATTTTTCATCCTTTAACATTGTTAGAACATTTTATTTAGTTCTAAATAATATTAAATCACTTAATTTCACATTTTAATGCTTAAATTCAATGTGTATTTATTTTCTGAAAAAATGTGAATTTTCCCGGTTGTTACAGTAAGTAAAAAAAAAATTTTTTTTTTGCTATAGAAATTGCTGGTTGGTATGGTAACGTACGTGGGGGGGGGGGGGGGCACATGTGCCAAGGGACTGGGCGAGGGTTATGGTACTGCTATGAGTATTCTGCTGAACTATTTAAAAAGAGTATTGAAATGATGTTTTATGATGCAAATTAAATTACGATAACGTAAAATGTTTACTATAGTAAATGTTTTACGACGATACAGTTTTTAAGCTTAAAGTTTTTAGAAAAAAAAAAAAAATTTGTTCCCCATTTTCACGGTCAAATGAAAAGTTTAAAATAAGTATGTTAAAAGAAAGACACAGCTATCGGAGCACAAGTAAGGGTAGTAGTAGCTTACACTATAACTCTCTATTTTTCTCAATTAGTACTATTGCTTAGCTACGATTATGTGAACCAGAGTGGGGTTCGTTTTCTTATTTTACTTCTTGATGTTTAGGCCATTTTTATGCCATGATTGCTGTTGATCATAACTTGAATCAGTGTACAGCACCCAGTATTTGACTATTGGAAAAGAGTATTAGGAAATTAGATGGAAGGAAATTGGATCCAAACTTTTCAAGAAAAAAAAGGGGAAAAGATATGATCCTTATTAGCTTCTGTAAGTAAAATGGCCACCATATATTAGCTACTAAAAAAACATAATTTTCTGTCATGTAATTTAACAGCTGTTAGAACCAAACGGAGGACAAAATTGAATATGCGGTTGAGCAATGACAATAACATAATTGGAGCTATAGTAGCCAAGTCCTATGAAAGATGGTCATAAAACTGCGATCACTCATCAGCCGGGTCAGTATACTACATATGAGTGGCCGACCCCAACTGTTGAGCTAGGAATATCAAGATTCCGATTTAGAGGAAGTCGCAAGCGGTAAGCTGCTTCCTATGGCTGAGAAATAGGCAGGATTTTAAAAGAAAAAAAAAATGAGATGCGTTGTGACAATAAAAGAGGAGGCAAAAATATAAATATTGGTTTAAAAGAAAAATACCAGACTCTATTTTCTCATTGCTTTTTTTTTCCCCAATAAAATATTAAAAAGTACAGATTGAGAGCACATAACATAATAATTGGCTCAAAAGTCTTGTGATCTTCCCTAAATATGAATGGTTCTCTCAAACATATCTGGTAAAACCAAACACAGGGCCAATCCAAGGACACAAATATTTTAATCTGCGGGTCTCCAATTCTTACAAAAACCAACGAGGACCAGATTCAATCAGCACATAACCATTATTCCTAAAAGCTAATGCACGTTCGTAAAAAAATTCCTGAAGAGGCTGGTAGTTATCCAAATCGATCTTCACTTTCCTGACCCACAAGTCCTCATACACAAAATTTTTAAGCAGTTTAATATCTCAATATATTCGTCAAACTCGTTGTATATGTGAGGCAAGGGTATGGATTAGTAGGTAAGTAAACCGCGGGTTTTAAAAACATGTGTTACGTTGGTGGCAAATTCAAACTCTACAATATCATGTGATAAAATCAGATGTAAAATTATTGCCTGCTAGATTATGTGGCACGTGCCTGCAATCACATAATCATGTAATATTGCCCATGATAATTGAAAAACGAATTGCATGAATTAAAATATTATGACATAATTGATGGGACACTTAAGTAATGGTATTGATATCTGAAATAAATTAAAGAACAAAAACATACGTAACCGATAATTTTGTTTTTTTAACACGAGCCACATACATTCCATTTCATTCCACATACATATAAGCCCACCATTCAATATAACTTCAACCACAAATCATACATATGACACACTCAAATCAACTGTAGTTATAACAAAAGTTTTTTCTTTGCCCTCATTTTGACCATTTGAAGCCTTTATTGCAATGCGCTACTAACTAGGATAGGAAGCTAGTACGTAGGCGAATTTAATTTAATAATCTAGTGAAATAGTGGAGGTGATGGCTTCTTAGAGCGTGAGAAAAAAGGTGGCAATGGTTTCTTAAAGAAGGGGTGCTCAAATATTGGCCTCTTATAGACCGGAGTGGGATGAGGGTGTGGCTTGTGAACTGGAAGTGGATGAGGTTTCGGCTTGTGAGCAGGAACTGAATCAGGTTTCGGTTTGTGAACCGGAACTGGATTAGGTACTTTTGGCCTTTTACTTGGAATTGGTGGCTTTTTGTGAATGGGACTACTGTGTTTTGGGAATGGATTTTTGAAACCTGGGATTGGGTGATGAAAGAAGTCGTGATATTTCTTGAAAATTGGTTCATGTGGTGAAACGAACGTCTCTCCTTTGATTCCTGCAGCCTCTGGCGTTTTGGACTCTTCAAGTTTGGCTGCATGAAAAAATAGTGGTCAACATTATAATGTCATAATTAGACATATATTATATATATGTACATATAAATATATATATATATACAGGAAATGGAAGTGGAATTCATTCTACAATTCAAAATGTCATCTAATACATAGAGTACTGAATGAATGATGGCGTATTATCAAATCAAAAAATCAACGTAATTATTCGAAGCAATCAACTGGCTAGAGAGTGAGCTACATTATTCGCATTACGGGAATGTACTTAGCAAACAATGTTATTGAGGACATTATCAAAACCATAATCGATTTTTTTTTTTTGCTATAAAATATTAAATGGATCTAGGCGAGAAGGAATAAAATGTTACCTGAAGAAGCATGGCAGAAGCTCACGACAAACAGGCAAAACCACAGGCCCAGAAGCCCTTGGGAGAGGGAAGAAATTCTCATTTTGAACCGTATTTCTTATTTGACACCAATCTTAGTATTAATATAGAGAAAGCCTTTATAAACTTATGAGGTTCAACTCAAGTTTCAAGCTTTGAGTGGTTGATCTGCTCCATGGGTTGGTGATAAAATATATACCAACGAAAACCTTCGCTTTAATTTGATTGTGTTATTATTCATTATGAGTTTACCCAACTGCTATCCATATAATAAAATCTCTAACTAAATGAACCAGAGTGGGGTGTCATTTTTTCACAATTTTCTTATTGCTCATTGGGCAATTTTAATGCCATGAACTGTGTTGATCATAAATTAAATCACTATTAAAAAAAAAATAATGGTACATGCCATCTTTTAAATGTTGATTACTAACTTTAGACGCTAACCGAGTAGTCAGAGATTTCGCCAGCAAAGATCATGTAGCTTAATTGACTGCAAGTTGAATAAGCGAGGACCTTCTTTAGATTGTAGAACGGGAATAATAGCATATACGGTTAAAATGGCTAAGGGAGCCCGGGGCCAGTAGCACCAAAGTATTTGACTATTTGCCAAAAAAAAAAAAAAAAACTCAGGCGAATGAAATTACTTATTACCTTTTAGAGTAAAATTAAACTAAAAAATATATTCGACCGTTATAAACTTCTGAAGTAAACAGTGTCCATTTTAGCTACAAAATAAAAAGAAAGTCAAATTTTAATTCACCATATCCCTGCGACATTAAATGTGCAGTTGACCAGTGACATAAATGGAAAAATATGCTAGGGTATGCAAGACAAGAAGAGGCAACCAAAAAAAAAAAAAAGTTGGTTAAAGAAGAAAAAAAATTGCCAGATCCTATTTTCTCATTGCATATTTTGTTTCATTAGATTAAAATGCTAGAGAGAGCACATTAGTCATTACGTCATTATAGGTTAAACAAAAAGAAAAATCTCATATTTATTTAATTTTTATTTAAACATAATTTAGATCTTGATTGTCTACTTATATATTTTGTAATTGTAGGTTAATTGTATCTTAGCTATCACTTTGTGTTTAATACATGATTCTCCTTTTTGTTTTCTTTTTACGTTATATTGTAAACTGTTTAAAGGGTAACCAGTAAGATTTCCCAACTCATCCCAGATCCCACCTCCCTAATGAGCGGGCGATGGAGAAGGACATATCTCTCCATTGCCATCTCTCATTGAGTATGAATAACCGTCATTTATTAGCCTCTTCGTTGAGTTGCCATTTATCAGAATGATGCAAAATATATATATACATATAAAAGGAATATTGTTCTGTTACTAAAAGTAAAAAAAAAAAAGTGAATGAATAAATAAAGCAATGAATCACAAATATTGGAAAACAACAAAAAAGAAAAACGAAAAAGGACGATAAAAAATTGGAAAACGACAAATAATTAAATAAACGACAACAAAATTGAAAGGAAATACTAGCAATCAATTAGGAGAGAGATGATAATAGAAAATTGAAGACGAGAATAATCAAATCAACCAACAACAAAACAAAATGGATGATAGAAATGACTAGTAAAGAAAAGAAAGACAGAAAACATGATAACAAGCAGTAAAATAAACAACAACCAATAAACTATGGATGACAAAAAAATGACAGCACAACTAAACGATTAACGTTAAACGACAATCTTAAAAACGATAGTCATCTCAATAAACGACATTCATTTTGAAAGTGCAACAAATAATTAAATAAACGACAGCCAACTTTAAACCGACAAGATAAAGAAACGAACGACAAAAAATAGGAACAAAATAATACACGACAATGTAAGAAAACAACAGAGAAGGTTAAAAACAACACTGCTTGCCAAACGACAATCAGGAAGAAAACGACAATAAAATTGATCAAGCAATAACAAACAGTTAAGCAACTTAACATGAACGACAAAAAAGAGGAAAAGAGTAACAAAAGAAAAACAAAGATGGTCAACCAAAAAAAAAAAAAAAAGCAGTAGTAGGGTTTGCCAAGATTTACAGACGCACTTGAAGCGCCGGAGAGAATTTACGTGCAATCTCAAGAGTATATCTTTGATGATATCATCTTGTAGGTCATTGAAAGAAACGGATCTCTCTAATCTTGTCTCTTGACTCGTTGTTTACTTCAGAGAAAGAGAGCTAGGATTGAAATTTAGGGCGTAGAAAAGGTTTCAAAGTTCAATACACTGCTACTGAAAATATCACCATGCTTTACTCATAGGGGGACTTGATTTAAAATCGATAAAAAAAAAATCAAAAAAAAAAAAAAAAAAAACAAAAACAAAACCAAAGTTAGAATTAAAAAAAAAAAAAGCAACAACAGAGTTTGAATCAAAAAAGAAGAAAAGAAAGTTGAAAACAAGATAAGAGATCGATTGCATAGAATCGGATACTTAGCAAATTATTATAAAAGGAACAAATTATAAATTGGGGTGAAGTGTTAATTTCCAACATTCAACTCAAATGCTTATTAATAATAAGTTAAATATATAAAATATTATCTGCCAAAATAATAAATAAATGTGTAGAAGAAAAAAATCGATTAACTCAATATTTTATAGTCCAATCTAACCTGATTAATTCAAGGATGTAGCTAACCCACACAACCTAACATTGGTTTCAAAAACCGATATTGGTAAAAATTAGCAAAAGTTTTGGATCATAAACAATAAAAATTTCTCAAATTTTCATAATCTTTCTATGGCTATGTCAATTTAAAATACAAAATGGTAAAAGATAAGAATTGTACTATTGTCTGATTAGGTCGATAACTCTTAATCTTATCCAAAAAACATCACCCGAATCTAGAAGTGACTTAGCTCCTTCAAAACTAAGTTCTTCCACGCCTGAACTCCGATACTTGATTGAACAAACAGATGGGCATTCCAATTGAGGGATTGGTTCACTCACTTACTTTTGGGTGTCTTTGTTTTGACTCACAACACATGAGGGGAAAAAAAAAGAAAGTGCAAACTAGAACTCTTCCCTCATAAGTTTTTCAATTTGCCAAAAAGTTTAAAAGTATAAAAGTCACTCCTTGTGGCGACCACCCCCACGTACGTTATCATACCAACCAGTCGAGCTCTGACGCCGACCGCGATGGCTGGCAACCTCGTGGGTCGTCATCCTCTTACTTAACTTAACTTTCCATTCTTAACGTTCTCATCTTATAGTGGAAGCAATTTCTATAGCAAATTTTTTTTTTTTTTAACTTACATATTATACCTATTTCTATCATACTCTTATAACACATATATCATAACTTTCTTTCTTTCATCTTCCTTTTTGAACGCTCAGCGAAAGACTCATGGTAGTACCATACCCTCGCCCAGTCCCTTGGCACGTGCAAATCCGTCCGTTGTCCATCATACTACTTTAAGCTAATAGGTTGCTTACCTACAACATATAAACAACTAATGAGCTAGATGCTCAGTAAGTTCAAACATACATTCATCAACTTATAAATACTAGTAATATATGTTTTATTACTAGAATATATGACATCACATATATACACATCATATACATCATTTATACATATCCTTAAAACATAACATAGAATATGAGTTTCATCATGCTCGTTTATCTCTTCGTTCATCGTTCTTATCATTCTATCGATCATCTCTTATCATTCTAATCCAATCTTTTCATTTCTTTGCTTTTCATTCCTATCATTTCTTAACTTTCTGTTCTAAACCTTTATAACTTTTCTATCGCTTCATCATCATCTCCTAACATTTCATATCTTAAAACTAGTAACATATACACTAGCACAACATCACGTAAAAACGTGTCATTCCATACATATACATCAAACACATCACATCACATATATAATTCTATCATGTTCTTTTAACTTCGTTTTATTATTATTTTTCATTGATTTCATTGTGTTGTTCTTTCATATCGTTCGTTTCTTTTCTTTTCTTTTCGTATCATTTTTCTTTCTTTTCTTTCCACTCTCTTTTTCCTTGTTTTTTTTTTTTCTCACGCACTCTCTTTTCTTTTCTTTTCACGCTCTTTTCTTTTCTTTTCTTTTCACGCTCTTTTCTTTTCTTTTCTTTTCACGCACTTTTCCTTTCTTTTCTTTTCTTCTCTTTTCCTTTCTTTTCTCTTCTTCTCTTTTCCTTTCTTTTCTTTTCTTTTCTTTTCTTTTCACTTTCCTTTGGTTGGGCCCGTTGTTGGACGTACCTAGTTGCGCGCGGACAGTGGGAGGAGGGGGAGCGACCCACCAACCTACCTCACAGTCACATAAAAACCGCACCTTCGGGGTTGGTCCAACCTATAATCTACCACCTTGGGGGTAGCGCCACATCTACGCGGAGGATATAGACCGGAAGTCTCGACCTTGTAGGGAGACCGGTACGCCAACAACTTAAGTTTTCAGTCTTATTATCTTGTAGGCTTTTATTTTTTCTTATATTGATTTTTCATTGAACATTTTTTTCATAAAACATCTATCCTTTCGTCCTCATAAAACATCCATTTCTTAATTCTTTTCATCACCGATCATTATTGCTCTATCAATCGTAACTTAATTTCCATAAGACTTTTCATAAGCACCTATTCTTTCCTTTCATATCTCATCTCTTTCTTATGCATTCTATCATAATATTCTCCTTCTTAATCCTCCCATTCCTCAATCTCTCTTACTCACATCTTTATCCTCATAAAACTTTTATAATATTTTTCTTTCGTAATTCAATATATACATATATATATACATATATATACATTTTTTATAAATTATTTATTACAACATATCTTTTAATATCATCATAACATTGCCATAGCATTACTATAGCATCATCATAAATCACATCATGACATTTACATATAAAACATATAAATACGATAAGCTTGTTCATAGTTGCAGACGGGTAAATGTCTGAACTTACTCATAGCGTGCTTATCCTCTTCTTGGAATCCATCGACGTCCGTTGTCGCGTCTGGATTGGGTTCCTATAGACAAATTCTGTCCGTTAATCACATTTTCATTTATAACTTTTATTTTATTAAAAAGCTAAATTCTGATCTTATAATCCTTAATTATAGCCTTAGGACAGCTTTCTAAACCTTTATGGCCATTTTCGAATTTTTCTCCAACTTTTTGAAAATTTACGATTTTACCCCTAACTTTTGATAAAATTACAATTTTACCCTTAACGTGATTTTTCATGACTTAAACCTCAATTTTGGCTTTTACAAACTTCATTCACCTATTCCAGGGTCATTGGGGCTCTTTTCCCATAATTTGATAATGTTTGGGCAAATTGACCATTTTGCTCCTGATGGGTCGTTTAACCATAACATTTTCATTTTCATACTTAGGCTGGATTTTCTAACCCAAAATCATTTAATTAACTTTTTAAATCTTAGCAGACCTTTTTCGGATCAATTCTTATCATTTTACCAATTTTTCACATTCCCGGCCCTCGGGAAGTACTATTCTGACCTAAGAGTCGGTTTCATGTTTTTCTTGCGTTCTAGGGTTTCGAATGGTCGGTTTACTAATCATGACTTGTCCATTCCTTTTTCCATGCCCTAATTCTTCGAGGGGGCTCGGGTTCCCTTCCCGATCATATTTTTACCCCTCGTTTCCCATATTACCTCTGGTGCCATTTTTAGAAATTTCGGCAGAGTTTCCCCTTAATTTTTGAGGTTCCAGCGTTTAGGAAACACCTGAAAACCATCTATCCTAATCTAATTCTTTCACGTACTATACCAGAGGCCTAGATTTTACGTAAAACTCATACCGTTTACGTAAAATCATTACATTATCACATATTTTTCTTTTTCTCCATTTCAACCATTTTCTTCTTTTTACATACATTCTTTTCCACATTTTTCATACCAAAAATCATAAAATCATATAACAGTCCCAAATAATTAAATTGTGGAACATAAAAAGGTCGGGATTTATATCGAATTACGGTCCGGTCTCGACGGCATAAACCCTAATTCTTCGTTCTTCATGTCTGAGGTCCCGTCTTGCAAATCCGACTCCGCGAATGCGTCCGGAACGTCGAAAATAGGCTAACGGGCCAAACTTGCATTTTCGGTCAACGGTCGCCGTTGACCGGCGTTGACCGCTGTTGACCGGCCGTTGACCGGCGTTGACCGGCGGCGACGGTGGCAAGTGGGTAGTCCATTTTGAAGATCTCGACGAGAGGAATCCATTGGTAGCCTCAATTTCACATTTGGAGGCCCCAATCGCCGGAAAATCACCCCGAAACTCACGGCCACGGCGGCGGCGGTGGAACTCCGCCGTGCCGGACTTTTTCCCCGAAATTGATTGAGGGCTTTTGCTCCCCTCTTCACGGCGACCGTTTCTGTACAAGTGGTGCAGCTCAACATCGCCGGAAACGGTGAGTTTCACGGCGGCGACGGCGACGGCGACGTCGCGACTTCGGGCGGAGCGATTCCGCCGGTGTTGAGGCGATCCACCACCTGGGTTTTGTTCTACTCTTCACCACGAGTCTTTTGGGACCGGTTTCGTGGCAAATGGTGGCCGGACGGTGGAGAAATCTCGCCGGGAAGATTTCGGCTCCGGCGACCTTCAGGCGGCGCGTGCGGCTTGCTCCGGCGGCTGCTCCGTCGCGTCGACCCACCATCGGACTCAGCTCGGCGAGAGCTTTCCGATGACACCGGCGGTGTCGAAAACGGACACCGTTTCCGATGATCGGTTACTGTACACATTCGGCTAGAGAGAGAAAGAGAAATGTAGAAAGAGAGGGCGTGTGGACAAATGAATAAATTACACTTTTTCCCGTTCTTTATATACTTTTTCACCCAAAATTTCAACATGGGCTATGCTGACTAATTTGGACGTCCTGAATCCAAATATATCAGTTTTATTTTCATCTGAGGTCATTTCGACCAATTTTCGATACTGCGAATTTTCGGTCAAAAATTACCTTTGTGCTCAATTATCAAATTTGAGCGTGCTGATAGGCTATCCTGACTAATTTCGGAGTGCTGAACCCAAATTTATCAGTTTTATGTCAAGAAAATATCATCTTGACCTACTTCTTGATACTGTGAGTGGCACACGCGTGCACACACATAATATCACCATTACTCATTTTTCATTCTTTAACATTGTTAGAACATTTTATTTTAGTTCTAAACAATATTAAATCACTTAATTTCACATTTTAATGCTTAAATCCATTGTGTATTTATTTTCCAAGAAATATGAATTTTCCCGATTGTTACACTCCTACTTTGATATAAAGTCAAATAAAATAATTTAGATTACTAAAAATTTTTATCTTAAATTTTAAATATTCTCAATATCTAAAATTAAAATTAATTCAAAATTAGACACTAATTATATTATATTTAACATATAATATAATTCGCATATTATACTTATATGTAACATATATATATAATTAATATAAATATTTCATTTAAAATAACTTTAAATAAATATATTTATAAATTTAAAAATAATAAATTAACAAATAAATAATATACGCACACTAGTGGGTCCTATCCAGTAGTACGAGGCATAGATACAGTGTTATCGAATTTTATTATTTAAATAGTCTCTTTTATTTCAATAACACAATTAATTCACAATTAATTGTTTGGATAACAAATATTTATGATAATAAAATAATAAAATTAATTACTCTCATTTATATTTTATATCAAATAATTAGTGAGCAAATAGTCAATCCACCAAATACACTTGAATGGAATTGCAAAGAGGTATAGGGAACTATATATCTATAATTTCAAGTTCTAATAAATTTGATAATTAATCGAATTCTTTAATTAATTTATCAACTTTATTAATTCAAAAATTACTCCTCTAAAAACTTAGAATTACACTCTTGAAATTATAAATAAAAAATTACTCAAAAAATAAAGTCATCTATTCGATATAGTCATTATTTATAAATTGATCCTCTATAAATATTTCATAATAGAGTTAGGTAAAATTCGTTAATCTGTCTAATTATATCTTTATCATTAAGTACTATTAATTCTCTAATTAATGAAATGTTCAAGAAATAATCACGAATTGAGCGCTTATATCATTCAAGTCCCAAATCAACATGCAAAGGAATTATTTATCAGCTTCTTTAATAAGAAGGAACAGATTCTACTTTGCAATTTTAACATTCTTGATGATTTACTTCATCATATCTCTAAATTACAAGGAATCAAATTAAATACTTCAAATTTGTACTAACTAAATCAAAAGATATGATTCTATAAATAAAACTCTGCTAATAACTCTGGAATATGATCATTCTATAAATGATCATAGGTTGACATGATTAGAATCAGCTATATCAAATGGAAATTATTAGCAATTCATATTAAATCATGTCCTCTATCCTACATAATCACATTATACACAATGCACTCATTAAATGTCTCTCTACAATAACAGCTCAGATAAGATCGTTTCATTCTTAATAGTAATGATGTACGCTAGTAATATTTAATTAAAAATACCACACTTTGATTGTTTAATAAATAAAATAAATAATTAATTATTACAGACCACTTTAGATTATTATCTTTCAATATTATCTTCTTGTATATAACACTTATATATAATATTTAAGATTATATAAATAATCATGAAATTTTATAATATTTATTAAGTATCAAATATACATGCATATAAAATATAATGAAATAAAACATTTATCGCAATAAGATTATAGCATTATATACTTTATATTCACCAATCCCAACACTTGAATCATAAAGGAAATTAGGTAAATGATATTTAAGCGAAATCACATTCCTAACAATATGAATTATATTTAAAAGAAATCGCACTCCTAATAAGATGAAGGCACCCTTAATTTAGTAAAATGGCTAATTGGAACAAGCCTAAGGAAAAAAAAAAAAATTATCTCAACAACTGTGACAGCCGAGACTTTTACTGTTCTCGAAATTAATGTATAATATGAATAGATATGTACTGATATGACAGAAATGTATGAATAGTATTTGAATAATTAATTAGAGTTTATAAATGTTTTATAATAATGTTGAAGTGAGAAGACAGTGACTGTAATGATTGTCGGACCAAAATGATTCAGACAGTGCATTTTCGGTATCGAAAAACAGAAATTTACTGAGACTGGAAATGTTCTAATTGTAACAACCGGGAAAATTCATATTTCTCGGAAAATAATTTCACAATGAATTTAAGCGTTAAAATGTGAAATTAAGTGATTTAATATTGTTTAGAACTAAATAAAATGTTCTAACAATGTTAAAGGATGAAAAATAATTAATAGTGATTTTAGGTGTTAGCACGTGTGTGTCACTCACAGTATCAAGAAGTAGGTCAAGATGATATTATCTTGACATAAAACCGATAAATTTGAGTTCAGCACTCCCAAATTAGTTAGGATAGCCTATCAGCACGCTCAAATTTGATAATTGAGCATAAGGGTAATTTTTGGCCGAAAATTTTCAGTATCGGAAACTGGTCGAAATGACCTCAGATGAAAATAAAACTGATATATTTAGATTCAGGATGCCCAAATTAGTCAGGAAAGCCCATGTTGAAATTTTGGGTGAAAAAGTATATAAATAGCGAAAAAAATGAAATTTCCTCATTTGTCCACATACACACACTCTCTCCAATTCTCTTTCTCTCTCTACCCCCATTGATGAATAGCAACCGACCACCGGAAACAGTGTCCGTTTTTGACACCGCCGATGTCATCGGAAAGCTCTCGCCGAGCTGAGTTCAACGGTGTGCCGAGTACACGGAACCGACGCCGGAAGAGCCCGCACGCGCCGCCCGAAGCCGCCGGCCATCAGAAATTTTGCGACGCCATATCTCCACCGTCCGACGTCCGATCAAGCTAAAATGGGTCCCAAAAGACTCGTGGTGAAGAGTAGAACAAAACCTAGGTGGAGTTTTAGCCCTACGGCCGCCGGATCGCGCCGCCCGAAGCCGCGACGTCGTCGTCGCTGTCGTCGCTGTCGCCGTCGTCGCCGTGAAACCCGTCGTTTCCAGCGTTGTTGAGCTGCACCACCGACACAGAAATGCTCGCCGTGAAGAGGGGAGCAAAATCCCCAAGTCAATTGCACGCCACAACCCCGGCACGGCGGAGTTCCAAAGCCGCCGCCGTGATCGAGTTTTCGAGGGGCGATTTCCGGCGATAGAGGTGTCAAATGGTGAAATTGAAGCCACCAATGGATTCCTCTCGTCGAGATCTTCAAGATGGACTACCCACTTGCCACCGTCGCCACCGTCGCCGCCGGTCAACGGCCGGTCAACGCTGGTCAACGACGACCGTTGACCAAATTTTGGAAGTTTGGCTCGTTAGCCTATTTTCAATGTTCCGGACGTATTCGTGGAGTCAGATTTGCAAGACGGGACCTCAGAGATGATGAACGAAGAATTAGGGTTTATGCCGTTGAGACCGGACTGCAATTCGGTATAAATCCCGACCCCTTTACGTTCTGCAATTTAGTTGTTTGGGACTATTGTATGATTTTATGATTATTGGTATGAAAATTATGGAAAAAAAATGTATGTAAAAAGAAGAAAATGGCTGTAATGGAGAAAAAAAAAAGTGATAATGTAATGATTTTACGTAAACAGTACGAGTTTTACGTAAAATCTAGGCCTCTGGTATAGTACGTGATAGAATTAGATCAGGATAAATGGTTTTCAGGCGTTTCCTAAACGCTGGAACCTCAAAAATTAAGGGGAAACTCTGTCGAAATTTCTAAAAATGACACCAGGGGTAATATGGAAAAACGAGGGGTAAAATATGATCGGGAAGGGAACCCGAGCCCCCTCGAGAAATTAGGGCAAGGAAAAAGGAATGGGTAAGGTACGATTAGTAAACCGACCCTTCGAAACCCTAGAACGCAAGAAAAACATGAACCGATTCTTAGGTTCGAATAGTACTTCCCGAGGGTCGGGAATGTGAAAATTGGTAAAATGACAAGAATTGATCCGTAAAAGGCCTGATATGATTTAAAAAGTTAATTAGATGATTTTGGATTTAGAAAATCCAACCTAAGTATGAAAATGAAAATGTTATGATTAAACGACCCATTAGGGCCAAAATGGTCATTTTGCCCACAGATTCTAAAATTATGGGAAAAGAGCCCCAATGACCCTGGAATAGGTAAATGAAGTTTGTAAAAGCCAAAATTGAGGTTTAAGCTATGAAAAATCACGTCAAGAGTAAAATTGTAATTTTGTCAAAAGTTAGGGGTAAAATCGTAATTTTTCAAAAGTTGGAGAAAAAATTTGAAAATGGCTATTAAGGTTTAAAAAGCTGTCCTAAGGCTATAATTAAGGGTTATAAGATCAGAATTAAGCTTTTTAATAACATAAAAGCTATAGATGAAAATGTGATTAACGGACAAAGTTTGTCTTTAGGAACCCGATCCAGACACGACAAAGGACGTCGATGGATTCTAAGAAGAGGATAAGCACGCTATGAGTAAGTTCAAACATTTACCTGTCTGCAACCATGAACAAGCTTATCGTATTTATACGTTTTGTATGCAAATTCCATGATGTGATTTATGATGATGCTATAGTAATACTATAGCAATGCTATGATGATATTAAAAGATATGTTTTAATAAATAATTTATAAAAAAAAATATATGTATATATTGAATTACGAAGGAAAGGTATTATAAAAGTTTTATGAGAATAAAGATGTGAGTATGAGAGATAGAAGAAAGGAAAGAATAGATGTTTTATGAAAGGTTTTATGGAAGTTGAGTTATGATGGATAGAGCAATGATGATCAGTGATGAAAGGAATTAAGAAAATGTATGTTTTATGAGGACGAAAGGATAGATGTTTTATGAAAAATGATATGAAAGCAAAGAGTTAGACAAGAAAGAAAAACAATGATAGGTTGTGATGAAAGGTATGATGAAAGGATTAGGACATAGCGATAAGATGTGATTGATGGAATAGAAAGATAGGCTATGATCGATAGAAATATGATGATAAGATACAATAGATAGAATGATGCAAATAATAATAGAGAATAGTTATCTGCATTTAACTAAATGTGTTTTTAATTGTTATGATGTAATGTGATGTGATGTTATATTAGTAATATGTGCTATATATGCTATGCTAAAGTGTGATTAACATAATTCACACAAGTAAAGTAAAGAATTAAGAAAAGAAAAACAACAAAAGAACAAATGTTCCATAAAATGTTTTATGAAAAATGAGAAATGAAAGATGATGAATGTCATGAAAAAGACGTACAATGAAAAATCAATATAAGAAAAATAAAAGCTTACAAGATAATAAGACTGAAAACTTAAGTTGTTGGCGTATCGGTCTCTCTATAAGGTCGAGACTTCCGGTCTATATCCTCCACGTTGATGTGGTGCTACCCCGAAGGTATGGTAGATTATAGGTTGGACCAGCCCCGAAGGTGAGGTTTTATGTGACTGTGAGGTAGGTTGGTGGGTAGCTCCCCCTCCTCCCACTGTCCGCGCACAACTAGTTACGTCCAACAACGGGCCCAACCAAAGGAAAGTGGAAAGAAAACAAACGAAAGAAGAGTGAAAAGAAAAGAAAAGAAAAGAAAAGAAAAGAAAGGAAAAGAGAAGAAAAGAAAAGAAAGGAAAAGAGCGTGAAAGGAAAAGATAAGAAAAGAAAAGAAAGTGAAAGATAAGAAAAGAAAAGAAAGTGAAAGAAAAGAAAAGAGCGTGAAAAGAAAAGAAAGGAAAGGAGAGTGAACATAAAAGAAAAGAAAAGAGAGTGAAAAGAAAAGAAATGAAAAGAGAGAGGAAAGAACGATAAGAAAAGAAACGAATGATATGAAAGAATGACATAATGAAATCGATGAAATTTTGACTCAAAATTTCATTTCATTCTGGACTCGATTCGTGAACCATTCAGACCCTCAGCATTAGCATGTGTAAATAAAACTGAGAGATGTTTGATTATTACATTACATTCATATTATGTTTAATAAAATATAATTTTTATTCAAATATAAAAGTATTGTATTTAAATATCAATCATATTATAATTTAAATTTAATATAAGCATTATTCATTATTTTACTTTTTTATTAAGGTTCATTTGGATTGCAAATTTGAGCTAAAAAATTTAGGTTAAGTTTACAATTAGTTAAACCATGAAATGAATCTTATGTTTGGTGCTCAAGTTTGAGTTAGAGAATTTCATCTTAGGCTAAAAACATTTAGATGATAAAAGTTATGTTTGAATTTATATTGAAAAATGTACTTCCCTTTACTATTTCATATGGTTAGTACAATTTTTTTTATGAGAGAAACTTTGTGAACAGTATTTTTGAGTCCAAAATACTGTGTAATTCATGAACTAAAAAGCTTGAAACAGACTAATAAATCAAATATAAGATTGAATTTAAACTTAATTTTTTGAGTAGAAATATGTGATCCAAACAAATCTTTTTATTTTTTGTCATTAATCACATCACATACTTTTTTTTCTCTTTTTTTTAAATTTATTTTTATCAATTATATCACATATAATATAAATAAAATATTTTTTTATTTAAACAAATATTACATTTAAATGTGATATAAATATTTTTTATTCAAAAATATATTGCTTTCGAATATAATATAAACACAATACATTATACAAACGTGAAATATATATAGTATTTATTAGTTTAAAGGAAAATCCTATTATTTTATGTATAACAATAAATTTAAGAGGTATAAAAAATACATTGTTACACCTCGAGTTATTGTAAATTCAATGTTTAGAAGTTGGAACCGATCTTGCTAAATGGATGAAAATCCATTTAAAATTAAGATAGATTGAAAATCTAATCAACAAACTCAGGTGTTTCTAAGACTACACTAGAGATGATTTTCTAATATTTAATTGTATATCTAAATTATGCTCGTGTTGGATGGACAATTGTCTCATCTCAAAGCAAGCCATTAATACTTTAGATTCTGCCAAATATGAACAACTATATATATACATATATGACGGGATATAAACAACCATATATTGAACAAATATAAATTCATTAAAAAAAAAAACCAATGAGATATAATATTTTATTCTTTTAGGTCATAAAAAAAAAAAAAAAAGATCAAAGGGTTTGAATTTATGCCTCGTGGAAATGTGCACTTATGGCTTTCCCTTTAAATATAAGTGAGAGATCAAATGGAAACGTGGGGTCATGTCGACATGGGAGATCCAGTCACATATTTCAATTTAATAAAAGAACAAAAATGGAGATTGGTTTTGACCTTGCTATATCTTTATTTTATTTTCAAAAGTTCATCACTTTGGAAAATCCATGGTCGGCCATTTTCTATTTTTTGCACTTTTAATTTTTGTTGTTTTCTTCGTATGCTTACTAATTAATTGTTTGATTTAAATGATTATTTTATAAAATTGTTTTGAAAATAAAGGATCTAGGGAATCCATTAATTATATTTATATGTGGACGGCCAAAGTCGCTTTTTTTTTTTTTCCTCTTTAAATCACAAATATTATTTGTCATTCTTTGGAAGGGAAGGTACAATAAAAATTCTTGTTTCATTTCCTTTTATTTAAATAGGGAAACTCGACCAACAAAAAGTAAAAAGGAGACATAACGGAAAAGAAGAAAAGGTGCTAAGCACATTTTTTAGCAAAAGAAAGGTATAACTTTTTAGACATTGTTGTAAATATTCACGAAACTTTCATAATTAAAGGATCCTATATTTTAAATATAATATTTTTTTTAAATATTGAGAAAATATTAAAATATTAGTAAAAAAAATCGATATTGTAAAAGTGTGTAAAAGCTTAAGCAATAGTCGTCTATGGAACAGCAATGGATGCTGTAAAAGTGTGTAAAAGCTTAAAAAATATTATTTTATGATATTTGGGCTTAGAAAATCCTGTTAAAAGTCATAGTAAGCATATAACGGTCCCAAGACCCGTCAGGGGTAAAATGGTCATTTTGACCAAAAATTTCTGAAAGGCTCGGAAAGGATCGTGAATGCCTAAGGATAGTTAAAATGAAATTATAAAAGTTAAATTTGGGTCTTAAACCAACAAAAAGTAGATTTATGATGAGAAATCAAATTAGGGGCAAAATGGTAATTTTGCCAAGAGTTAGTGTAAAAATGAAAAATGAGATTTTAGATTCCTAAGACCATTTACGGGAAATAAAACATAGAATTTTTTACGTTTTACTAAATTTTGAATATGAAATGAAGATTTAGAATAACCGTGGTTATTCCGGTTATAGGAACCCGATCCAGACGCGGCAAAGGAACGTCTGCGGAGCCGGGGAAGGAAATGCTATCGAAAGTATCTGTAAGTTCGAACATTTAATTGACTGCAACATGAATAGACTATTATGTCTAAGTGTGATATGTGTAAGTTCCAGCATTCATTTGTCTGCTCATGAACATTCTGATGTTGTTCATTATATGAATGAATTGATCTGTTATGTCTAGGTTTATGTGCTATATGAATGTTTCATAGCGCGATGCTATGATAAATGTTTGGTAAGCTCAGATATTTACATGTCTGCAGCATGAATTACTATTTGATTGATTTAAGTACTTTTCGTACAAACTTGTAAAGTCCTACGGGCAATAGGGGTGTAGTTAAACTAACTCACCTAATGAAATGAGAAATTAAAAAGTGTATAAATAATACACTATGGAGAAGTGTTAGGGCACTGTAGTGTGGTTAATTAAAAACACACATAAAGAAATAAATGTAAAGACCTACGGGCAATAAGGGTTCCAACGTGGGACGATTCATATGAATGTCGCCGGTGGAGAACTATAAGAAAGATGGTAATGAAACCACTAAGGCGTACCGCCCCTCCAACATAGTGGTGGAGGTTTTTCTCAGATCCTACAAGGATATCAGGGCTGTGGAGGCCGATGTTCTAGGTCGCTCCTTAGACCCTCCCAGTCAGCGCGCTAATCATCATCGGTACTGCCATAAACAGAGCTCTAAACTAGAAATCAAATAGAGAATAAACAATCAATAAAATGATAAAAAAAACCATAATTGAGCATAACCGAAGCTTACGGTAGAGTAATGTAAATTCGGTTAGGGTATGTGAATAGTACCCCGATAGAGTAAAGTGAATAGTAATCAGTTACCCTAACTGGTTACTATTCATCTGTCAAAGGTCAAAGTTACTATTCATGGTAAATAGTACTATTCATAGGAAATTGAGTTTTAGTGTTTTTGAATCAATACGATTCTTACTATGTATATTTAAACTTACTGAGCCTGTTAGCTCATCAGTTTGTTCATGTTGCAGGTAAGAAACCTGTCCAGTAGATTTCTGAATGGCGGCAGGATGCGAGTGTGTCAAAGGGATAGGAAATCCACTGTGGATATGATCCTGCTACAAGTTTGCCGCTGAGCGTTGAAAGAAAAGACATGTATTGTAAAAAGATTTGATTTAGGTATATTGTGTATAAAGTATGTTTGTACTTTTAAATGTGACAAACATAATTCAGTTTAATTACGTTATGTTTACAAACAAGAAAAAGTATTTAAAAAAAATGATTCCAAATTTCACAAAGGGTTTAAAGGAAAGAAAATAATTTAGGCGACCCGACGAAGTTCACGAGCTATTTCAGCCGGCTAAGGAGCTTGATTGTAATAGTTTCGGTGGATCGAAGTTGGGGGCGTCACAGATCATCGCTACTCTATCAATCATAACTTAACTTCCATAAAAATTTTAATAAAACATCTATTCTTTCCTTTCATATCTCATATCTTTCTCATATCTTTACTCTCATAAAGCTGTTGTAATACATTTCCTTCCTAATTCAATATATATTCATATATATATATATATTTTTATAAATTATTTATTAAAACCTATCTTTTAACATCATCATAGCATTGCTATAGCATTACTATAGCATCATCATAAATCACATCATGACATTTGCATACAAAACATATAAATACGATAAGCTTTTTCATAGTTGCAGACGGATAAATATCTGAACTTACTCATAGCGTGCTTATCCTCTTCTTAGAATCTATTGACGTCCTTTGTCGCGTCTGGATCGGGTTCCTACAGACAAATTTTGTCCGTTAATCACATTTTCATTTATAACTTTTATTTTATTAAAAAGCTTGATTCTGATCTTATAACCCTTAATTATAGCCTTAGGACAGCTTTTTAAACCTTAATGGCCCTTTTTGAATTTTTCTCTAACTTTTTGAAAAATTACGATTTTACCCCTAACTTTTGACAAAATTACAATTTTGCCCTTAGCGTGATTTTTCATAACTTAAACCTCAATCTTGGCTTTTACAACTTTATTAACCTATTCCGGGGTCATTGGGGCTCTTTTCCCATAATTTGAGAATCTTTGGGCAAAATGACCATTTTACCCCTGATGGGTCGTTTAACCATAATATTTTCATTTTTATGCTTAGGCTGGATTTTCTAAACCCAAAATCATCTAATTAACTTTTTAAATCTTATCAGACCTTTTCCGGATCAATTCTTATCATTTTACCAATTTTCACATTCCCGGCCCTCTGGAAGGACTATTCCGACCTGAGAGTCGATTTCATGTTTTTCCTTGCGTTCTAGGGTTTCGAAGGGTCAGTTTATTAATTATAACTTGCCCCTTCCTTTTTCCATGCTCTAATTCCTTGAGGGGGCTCGGGTTACCTTCCCCATCATATTTTTACCCCTCGTTTCCCATATTACCCCTAGTGTCGTTTTTAGAAATTTTGACAGAGTTTCCCTTTAATTTTTGAGGTTTCAGCATTTAGGAAACGCCTGAAAACCATCTATCCTGATCTAATTCTATCACGTACTATACCAGAGGCCTAGATTTTACGTAAAACTCATACTGTTTACGTAAAATCGTTACATTACCACATATTTTTCTTTTCCTCCATTACAACCATTTTCTTCTTCTTTTTTTTACACGCATTCTTTTCCATAATTTTCATACCAATAATCATAAAATCATACAATAGTCCCAAACAATTAAATTGCGGAACGTAAAGAGGTCAGGATTTATACCGAATTGCAGTCCGGTCTCGACGGCATAAACCCTAATTCTTTGTTCTTCATATCTGAGGTCCCGTCTTGCAAATCCGACTCTGTGGATGCGTCCGGAACGTCGAAAATAGGCTAACAGGCCAAACTTCAATTTTCGGTCACCGATCGGCGTTGACCGGCTGTTGATCGGCGGCGACGGTGGAATGTGAGTAGTCCATCTTGAAAATCTCGACGAGAGGAATCCATTGGTGATCTCAATTTCACCATCCGACACCTCTATTGCCGGAAAATCTCCTCGAAAGTCACGGCCACGGTGGCAACGGTGGAACTACGCCGTGCCGGACTTTTTCCCCGAAATTGGTTGAGGGCTTTTACTCCCCTCAACCCTGCGGTCAATTCTGCACCAACGGCGTGCTTCAACTCGGCCGAAATCGACGGTTTTGATGGCGGCTCCACATTTGCATTTCACCAGATTTGTCGAAGCTCAAGCGACACGATTCCGCTGGTATTGAGGCGATCCTCCACATGAGTTTTGTAGTACTCTTCACCGCGAACATTTTGGGACCAGTTTCGTGGCAAATGGTGGCCGGATGGTGAAGATATCGGCGATTGAAATTCTCAGCTCCGGCGAGCTTTGGGTGGCGCGTGCGGCAGCCGTTCCGTCGCGTCGACCCACCGTTGAACTCAGTTCGGCGAGAGCTTTCCAACGGTGCCAGCGGTGTCGTGAATGGACACCATTTCCGATGGTCGGTTACTGTACATATTCGGGTAGAGAGAGAAAGAGAAATGAGGAGAGAGAGAGCATGTAGACAAATGAGGAAATTCCACTTTTTTTGGCTCTTTATATACTTTTTCGCCCAAAATTTCAACATGGGCTTTCCTGACTAATTTGGGCGTCCTGAATTCAAATATATCAGTTTTATTTTCATCCGAAGTCATTTCGACTAGTTTCTGATATTGCGAATTCTCAGTCAAAAATTACCCTTGTGCTCAATTATCAAATTTGAGCGCGCTGATAGGCTATCCTAACTAATTTGGGAGTGTTGAACCCAAATTTATCAGTTTTATGTCAAGATAATATCATCTTGATCTACTTCTTGATATTGTGAGTGGCACACACGTGTACACACATAATATCACTATCAATCATTTTTCATCCTTTAACATTGTTAGAACATTTTATTTAGTTCTAAACAATATTAAATCACTAAATTTCACATTTTATCACTTAAATTCATTGTGTATTTATTTTTCGAGAAATATGAATTTTCTCGGTTGTTACACTTCCCCATGTTCTCAAGCTTCCAAAAATCTCAAAACTTACAAAAATTGTGAGAAAAAGTGAATGAAGCTTCAAATTTAAGGGAGTTCCACACCAAGGGCCAAGTAAGTAGTTCAAAATCAAGCTTTGATGTTGTTTTTCAAATGTTTTCATGTTTATGGATCGAGGAACAAAAATGGGGTTGAGTTGATTTTAGTGGCTTTGGTGAAAAATTAAGTGAAAATCATATTTTTGTGCTTGGTTTTGAAAGTTTTGTAAGGTTGGAGTTTGAAAATGATTTTGGTTGCTTAGGGTTCATTATGTTGACATGAATGGAGAGATGGGAACCTTTATAGAACTTTGGTAAAATGATGTGAAAGTTGGATATGAATTGTTTGAGCATAGATGTTGAAAAAAGAAAGAAAAAGAGGTGATTTAAAGGTTGATAAAGTTAGAATCAAAACCTAGGCTTTATGACTATGGGTTCTCATTTTGTATAGGAGGATGAAATCATGTTATGTACTAGGATTTTGAGTAGGCACATAAGGAAAACTTTGTCAAATGATGTATTTCGTGTAGTTTTGGCATAGTGGGAAAGTAGAAATTTAAGCTATTATAATACCGAAATTTTCGGATTATAACTAGAATTAAATGTTTTAAGGATGACAAAGCTTATAAGAAAAGTTTTGAAATGTTCTAGTGTTGGCCTATAAATATTCCATTTAATGTTGAATTGTTTCGTCGTAGGACAAGGACTGGAAAACGAGAGGGCGGAACGAAGGAATCAAACCGAGGAAACCTTAGCAGATTTCTGGTAAGTTTCGACATTTAACTGACTGAACACGAGCATTTTGATGCATATGTTGTGTAATAACCGAGAAAATCAACTATACTTAGAAATATGTATATTGTATTTAACACAATAATTTTTGTGTTTAAAAATACAAAATAAACGATTTAATACTATTAAGAATGCAGGATAATGTTTTAATAGTGTTAGAAGTTTGGAAATTAGGAATAGAAATTTTTTTACCGAACCAAAAATGTAAGGAACGATACCATATAGATGTCAAAAGCCTTAAGAAGTGTAAGAAACCGCACTAAAAGATGAAAATGTTTGATTGGGATTTTCGGCCAAACAAAAGAAAAATAAGACAAACCAATTGCATCGGAGGTCCCAGGATCCTGCTGGGGCGATTCTGGTGAAATTTCTTCGATTTGACTTTTTGGTCAAAATTATGATTGAATTAATATAAATAGTGAATAAGCTATATTAATATGGGATTAAGTTATATTATATAATAATTATGACCTCATAAATTGTATTTATTAAAAAAGTAAGAGAAAGAAATGGGAAATCCTAAGGCTAGAAATTATTGCTATCTAGAATCAATGGCTTAGATTAAGCAAAAATTTTATTAATTGTAATTTTGAAATTTTGGGAAAGAAATAGAGGTGCTAGGTGTCAATATCTTGTGGAAGGAAGAATGAATTAATAGATTTGTTGAATTAAAAAGAGGGAGCATTGGTTTTTATGGAGAAAAAACCGAAGGAAAATGAGAAAGAGAGAGAGAAAGAGAAGAACCAGAAGAAGAAGAAAGAAGAAGAAAGAGAGAAAGAGGAAGAAAAAGAGAGAGAGATCTGTAGCTAAAAGTTTTTCTTCAAGATTTTCACACTAAGATTCAACCCCAACCTCTTAGGAGTGAGAAAATTTCTTTGATAAAAAGGTAAGTTTAAATTTCTTGTTTATGGTAAATTTGAAATTTGAGATTTATGATTTTTAAGTATATGATGGATGATGAAATGTTGAAATAGAACTTGAGAGTGTTGGTTGATTGTAAAAATATGTGTGGTGTAATATATGGATTGTGGAAACTATTGAGTTATATTGTTGTTAGAAAAAGAGTTTTGGATATGTGAAAGTTAGGATACATGGTTTTGAGGTGTTTTCCTAAACACCGGGAACCTAGAAAATTAGCGGAAATACTGCCAAAAATTTTTAAGGATTATACCAAAAAGTATCTTGGGAAAAGTGTAGAAAAACAAAGAGGTTGATGTTAAAACCGAGCCTTTAGTGCTCTAAGTTGAGGAAAAAGGGACATAAAGGGATTAGGAATGTTATAGAAATGTTTAAATAAGTTTTAAGAGTCAAAACTTAGGTTTTTAAAGCTAAAAATCAAGTTTTGTATAGTACACGGACGTGTACTTTGGGTACACGGGCGTGTAATAAGGAGAAATGAATTACAGAAAGGTACACGGTCATAGACACGCCAGTGTATCAGGCCGTGTACATGCAATGTCCAGTTACACGGGTATTTTGCACGGTCGTGTATCGAGAGAAGAAATTCCAGAGGATTACATGGCCAAAGACACGGCCGTGTATTAGGCTGTGTAGATGCACAGTGCAGGCTACACGGTAGATCACACGACCATGTTGAGAAGAATTAAATCACAGAGAGGTACACAGTCAAAGACACAGCCATGTACCAAACCGTGTATATAATATATAGTTCACACGGCCATGTAACACGGTCGTGTAAGGAGGGAGCTTGAGAGGTAGAGGGGTACATAGTCATGGACACGGCCGTGTACCAGACCGTGTTTTAAAAAAAAAAAAATCCCACAACACATATAATTTCTTTAAGAAGAATCAAGATAACTTAAGGAAAGGAATTAATCAATAATATTATTGCTTATAGGGAACATGACGAAAAGTAAGGACGATCTTACAAACGACCCAAAGACGACCACACTAGAGCAAGTCCTGTAAGTACTGACATTTAATTGTCTATCCACAAACTAACTTCTTGTTTGACTAACTTGTTGTGGTTATATTTCCATAAGCCTTTAAAAGGTTGCTTGAGGAAATAGATATGATCATAAGATGAGTTAATGGAATAATAATAAAAGAAAGAAAGAAAATAAAATTTAAAATTTAAGTGTTTGGCGTATCGGCCTCCCATAAGTGAGGTTTAAAGTTTAAAGTTATAAATTCCACTACCACTAAATAGCGACCTCACAAGGATTAGAGGTTAATGGCTTAAGTGGAACGCTACCTCCCAAGCACATGAGGTTAATGGCTTACAGTTGAATGCTACCTCTCAAGCACATGAGGTTAATGGCTAAGCTGAAAATTTGCCATGTCATAGGTTGGTGGGTCACTCCCCCTCCCTCCCACTGGTCCGCGCGATAGAGATACGTCTAACACAGGGCCCACAAGTGAAAGTAAAAAAAAAAAAAAGAGAAAAACAAAGAAGCAAACAAGGAAAGAAAAGAAATAAAGGATATAGAATGACAGAAAAAGGATATGATCTAAAGAACAATTATGATGATTTTAGTGTCATGATGGAACTAACCCTAGTTACCTCATACTTAAGTGTTCTTGTATGTATATTAGTACTTGCTGAGCTTTAGCTCATTAGTTTGTTTGTGGTGTAGGTAATAAGGGTAAGCAGCAATCGAGATAAAGAGGAGACACAGGATGGACTGGCGGGCAAATTCCCAAGATGTCATGGATAGGGAAGTGGACTCGTTATGTTTTCGAGCGACCAAAAGAATATATATATTTTGTAAAGATATAAAGTAGTAGCAATGTAAATTTATGTACATGATATTTTGTGAACCAAGAACAAATGTATTATTTTGAAAAGGTACATGTTTATAAAAAAAAAAAAAATATGCCCTCAGATTTTACTAAATAGATTATTAAATTAATATATGAACTCTTAAGCATGTTTCCACGTTTTAGAAAACGAAAGTAAGGTATATAAGGATTAAAAAGAAAGGAAGTGTGGACGACGGCTTAGGCGAGCTGGGTCGGCATCCCACATGTTGTGTAGAGATGTTTATATTATTTAAATTATCTAGCCACTTCTTGCTCAAATAGTATTATGAGGTGATTGTGATGTCAAAACGTAAAATTTGGCAAGTACACGGGTGTGTACTGATACGATATGAGTACGTATTAGTAAAAGTACAAGTTTTTGACTCTAGAATGCCTTAATTATACTCTAGGATGAATTGAGATTGAATGAGCTAAGTTTTGTGCTAGTTTGATGTTAAAAATTTAATCTAACCGAAATCAAGCGCCAGACGCTAGGCATGGAGTGCCCTGGCACTAAACTCTTGGCCCGATTTAGATGTAAAAATTGCTAAAGGAGCGCCAGGCACCAGGGATAGAGCGCCAGGCGCTTGCACTGCTATGAAGGAGCGCCAGACGCTAGAAATGGAGCGCTAAGGCGCTGAGCTCTCTGCCAAAAAATTTTATGTGTAATCCCGATTCAAGGGCCAGGCACTAGCATTCAAGGGCCAGGCGCTAGCATTCAAGGGCTAGGTGCTTCTACTGTTCCAAAATTTCTAACTTAAGTTTTGCGCCTTGTTTCTAGTCTTAATCATGCCCATTTGATTTTATCGCGTGAATTATGACTGTAAAGCAATATTAATGACTAATTAGGCACAGAATCAAGTATATAATGTTCATAGTATTATGACTAAACAGTAAGCAAGATGGTAACAAGAACTTGAGATTTTTGGCATACCAGCATCTCGCTAGGAGAGGTTATTTTATTACTGATGAAGGAGAACCAGGGTCGCTCCTCGGCCCCTCTTACTGCGCGCAACATGGTACCACCAAAAAGGGTCCATAAAGACAGGTGACAGATAAGACAGTAATTGGGCATAATGAACTCAAGATATGACTGTTAGGTTAGACTGTAATGTTTATATGTTTAAATTGTGATGTCTGAACTTACTGGGCTATAGCTCATTCGTTTGTTCGTGTTCAAGTAATCGGAGTAAGCAACCTGTAACCTGAGAATCACTGAATAGATTTGGCTGAGGGATGGAATGCTGGTGTTATGAGAAAGGTTATGGACCTGCTAAACTTATCCGCAGCTCAAGGAAAAAAAAAAAAGAAAGAAAAAAAAATATGTATGATATAGTATAGACTGAACCTATATGTTAAACTGTAAATAGTTCCAAGACAGTATTTTGCTAAAGTTATATAAATAGTAAAAGATAGTTTTCAAGCTATAATATTGTAACAGCCGAGATTTTAAATCGTTTTCGGGTTCATTGTATAGTGAAAATTTATATATATACGAGTGTGACGGAAATATATAAATTTCACTTTAATAAATCATCATTAGAGTTGGTAAATATATTTATTAGAGTTGATAAATATTTTATTGGCTATAGATGTGATGATTTTCGAATCGAAACGCCTCAAATAGTGCATTTTCGGTATCGAAAAACAGAATTCTGTTGAGACTTAAAATGTGGCAAACATAGATTTCAGATGGAAAATAATGAAATATCTAGAGTTTATGGAGTGATTTAAATGATATAAATGCATCGAAAGGCTCTAACAACATTTCGAGAGGTAAACTGCGAAATTTGGCCAGTATAGCTTTTCGGTCAAAATTTCGACAGATGAAAATTATACTGTTATTAAAGAAAAACCTATATTGTATAAACAAATAATATTTTCTTATTAATATAGGAATCAATGGATGAGATCAAATCATCCTTTTTGATCCAAAGGCTATCAAAATTAAGGAAATTTTGGATTTTTCCTTAAAAATCAATTTGAGAAAGAAAAATTTGCATTAAATGCATGATGATCTGCTCATGCACGTGGAAGAGAGGGGGAGAAACAGCTGTATTTCAGCTGAAAAAGTTCCCAAAATTTTGCAAAAATACCCCCAAGAAATTTTCATTTTGACCCCAAAATTTTCAAAATTTGCAAAAATGCCCCTAAGGATTTGTATAAACTTTTTCCCCTGATTTTTCACGTCCCCCACAGCAGAAAACTTCATTTTCTTCTGTTCTTCTTCTTCTCCCACGTTCCCTTGCTCACAAAAATTTTCAAAGTTTCAAAACTTGCAAATTTTGAAGAAAAAGTGTGAGAAAAGTTCAAGTTGAGAAGTATTCACCTTAAAGCTCAAGTAAGTTCTTCAAAATTCTGTTTCAATGCTTGTTTTTAAGTGTTTTTGTGTTTATGTGAATAGTGGAACAAAATGGAGTTAGAGTGTTTTTGAGTGTTTTGATGAAAATCATATGGAAAAACATGTTTTGAACTTGTTTTTGAAGTTTTTGTGGGGTTAGTTTTTGAAAACAAAAATGTATCATGGGAGAGGGAAAATTTACGTGAAAAAGAGGGTGAAAACCCTTATGGATTGGAGATAATTATGTATGATGAAGTGAAAAAAGGAATTTGATGTGGTATTGAGTGTGGAATGGAAGAAAGACAAAGAGGAAAGTTTAGGGTTGTGAGAGAAACCCTAAATTTTTGGGAAACATTGTTATACCTTGATTTTGAGAATGAATTATTGTTATGCACTGGGATTTTGAGCAGGTTTATGATGGAAACTGTGTTCAATAACGCGATTTAAGCGATTTTGGCACAGTGGGAAAATGAAAAATTAAGCCGTTATAATGCCGAAATTTTTGGACTTATAACCAAGGCTAAGGATTTAATGATAACAATGTATAGGAGAAGTGTTTAAATGTTCTCGTGTTGACCTATAAACATTTAACTGAATGTTGAACTGTTTCGTTATAGGGCAACGAAGGAAAACTAAGGAACGGAAACAGAAATCAATTTCTGGTAAGTTCTGGCATTTAATTGTCTGAACATGAACAACTGGAAGTATATGTCATTTTAGAAATTTCAAAATATGTATAGCCTAAATTCTTTGGTTAGAAATATTATATGTTGTTGTGAACTCGTTAAAACGCCTAAATTGGCGAGTAGGCGAGTGCGCAGTGATGTGCTTTGTGTATATGGCTGTGTTTCATGGATTTTGACCCTAGAATGTCTTAAACATGTTTTAGGGTTGAATGTATGCATGAGAATTGGTTTTTATATCAAAATGTGTTCAAAAACCTATTTTTACCGGAGCCAAGCGCTAAGCGCTAGCTAAGGAGCGCCCCGGCGCTGAGCTCTCGGCCAAAATTTGGTGTTTAAAATTCAATAGGAGCGCCAGGCGCTAGGGTATGAGCGCCAGGCGCTAGTGTAAAAATTGGCTAAAGAGCCAGGCGCTAGGGTATGAGTGCCTGGCGCTAGTGTAAAATTTAGTGGAAGTGCCAGGCTCTAGGGTATGAGCGCCAGGCGTTAGTGTAAAATTGTCTGAAGCGCCAGGCGCTAGGGTAAGAGCGCCAGGCGCTTGCACCGGATTTTCGAAAGCGCCAGGCACTGTAAAGAGAGCGCCGAAGCGCTGGAGTCTCTGTCTTAAGTTTTTACAGAAAAATAAAATGAAGGGCCAGGCACTCGGGGATGAGTGCCAGGCGCTTCAACTGTTCCAAAAAAGGTTTAATTAAAGTTTTGTGCCTTATTTTCAGTTCCAATCACGCCTCAATGTTTAAGTGCGTGGATAATGATTTTTAAACAGTATTTTTGGACTGAATAGGCATAACATTGAGTACATTATTTATGCATATGTACACTGGAATAGTTAAGACATCATAGTAAGTAACATAGCACAGTAAACAACAAGGTAATGAAAAAGACCTAATGTTTGGCGTACCGGCCTCTTGCGAGGAGAGGTTATTTTATGTCGAAGTAAAAGACATATCATAGTTGAGGGAGAGTCCGGGTCGCTCCCAGACCCCTCTTACAGCGCGCACACGGTACAACCAAACTGGGCCCATAGACATAGTAAATGAACAATGCAAAGTGTAAATTGAGCATAATGAACTCATGCATTGTGTCGAGTTGCATTGTTGTGTTTTATTATTTTAAATGTTATGTCTGAACTTACTGGACATGTAGCTCACCAGTTTGTTCTTGTTCAGGTAATCGAGGTAAACAACCTGTAACCTGAGCCACAGTGTATGGATTGGACTGCAGGAATGAAGTGCCAGTGTCATGATAAAGGTTATGGACCTGCCAGGCTAATTCCGCAAGAAGAGAGAAAAAGGGCAAAGAAAAATACAATTGTATGATATTGTATAAAGTACACTGTTATGTTTAACTTTAACTATATTTAATACAGTATGACAGTATTATATGCAAGTAATATAAAATAGTTTTCCTACTATGATAACTTAGTTTTGGAAAGTTGTAGTACTACGTATATCGATGGTTTAAAAAAAAAAAAATTTCCGCAATCTATTTTATTATGATTTGATAGAAAAGAATTAAAGTAAAGCAGAGTTTTCAGGTGACATCTCCCGCACGAGGCGGGGGGTGTTACAAAGGTGGTATCAGAGCATACGGTTCTCCATAACCTGTTATGACATTGTGAGCATTTCCTTCTGCGCAGTCCAAGTAAGTTAATGTTTCATTGTTTTCTTATTCTAAATTTTGTACGTAATGCATGAATACTAGGATTGGAAAATGAGTAACCGACCAGATTCCCGAACAACTGGGAAAAAACCTTTTATTCGATTCCGAATGACAAGAACGTCGGAAATGACTCCTTCAACTGCAGACGTACCATCGTCATCAACACCACCCATAGCTCTAACGTTTACAGAGGGTCGGAATTTTGTTATGAAAGCAGAGAACTTTAGGATGCATTTGTCAGACACAGTAGTATCCTATGTAGCTCGTTTTCGGAATGAGATTATTATGAGTAGTCCTTGGCCAACCCTGACCGAAGAGGAGCAGTGTGCAATGCTCTGGAGAGGATTAACTCATGAACTGAAGCTTCGAACGGTCCCTGCACTCGACGAGACACTGGAGCAATATATTACTTCAGTAAAAGAGGTAGAAAGAAAAATGTTGATAGAAAAATATGATCGGATAATGAGAAATTATGATCCTCGCGGTGACGTATCCTCCAGACTTGATGAACCACCACCGGTGAGGGAGAATGACGATGTGAAATCCTCAGGCGAATCATGTATTGCGGGTCCAGTCCATGTAATTAGTGACTCGACCAATGAAAATGAGGATGACAATGAAGAAGATCCAGAGGAATTTCCTTTGGACAGTGATGAGGATAGAAGTGGTACCCCATAAGTTATTAACTTATGTGTATGCAAATGCAAGTTTTGTATATTATGGAAATTGACTGGAATATGTATAAGTACTGGATGTGAATTAAATGTATGTGAATACAAGAATATGTTTATACATGGTCGCTTACTTAAGATTAAGTGATTGCATATTCTATTATGATTGCATTGATAAATGAAAAGAGAAGATTAATGGTATTTCTCTCAATATCGATACTGAACGTTTGATTTGTGTTGATAGATCTAAAGAAATCAAATGGCACGAAGGAGAGTCCAACCTCCTAGACGTGGTAGACCTCCCACCCTGACTGAAAGGGTGACCGAATTAGAAGCTTTATTAGCAACCCAAATACAAGAGAATCAAGCCTTAAGAGACCAACTAAACCAGATTCATCGCGAACGTGCTGAAAGGGAAGCTTCACCACCACCCATGGCACCAGAAGCTCCTGTAGTTCCGGAAGTTGAACATAACTCCCCGGCAGTCTCAGCTTCAGGGGAAAGGATTCCGGAACCACAAGTCATTGTCCCACAGGAACCCCTATACGAAAGGTTTCGACGAATGAGGCCACCGGAGTTTGATGGATCCTTAGATCCGTTAGAAGCTGAAGAGTGGCTATCGTCTTTCTAGAGGATCATAAACTTTATGAATTTGACTGATAGGGAAAAAGTCCTCTGTGCTTCGTACGTGCTTAACAGAGATGCACGGTACTGGTGGGAAATGGTTTGCTTAAGAAGAGACGAGAGCCAGATAACCTGGAATGATTTTGTGGAAGAGTTTAATCAGAAATATTACGACCCTGCTGCTCTCGGACCACAACAGAGAGAGTTCGAGAATTTGAAGTAAGGAAACATGACAGTGATGGAGGTATGCCGCAAGTTTGACCGGCTGTCGAGATTATGTCCCTATATGGTCCCTACTGAAGGGGATCGCATTCGAAAGATAATTGGGACATTTCGACCAGAAATTGCCGTAATGGTCGACAGTGCAGCATCTCCACCCACGTCAGTGGCGGAATGTGTCTCCCGAGCATTGAAAGCTGAACTTCATTTGACAAGAGCCAGAGAAGAACGGGCTCAAGCATGGGAAGCTCGGAAAAAGGAGAGACAACAATTAAAACAAGGTCAAAGTGGAAGTCAAACACCACAAGGACATCGCTCCAACCAGTCCTTAAAGCCTGGACAAGGAGTGGACAGAGGCCTCAAAATTCCAATAAAAGAAAATGGAATTTCAGGGGTAACAGGAACCAGCAACAGAAGAATGCAGCAAGTGCTGGTCCCAGTACGCCAGGCCCTGTGAGCACTCCAAATTATCCTACATGCGGAAAGAAGCACTTGGGAGAATGCAGACTAGGCCGCAATGTTTGTTATTATTGTGGCAAAGAAGGTCATTATGCAAGAAGCTGCCCAAGTAATCAACAGAATCAAGCCGGCACGGTTCCTCAGCGTCTGCCAAATCCTCAGATGCACGCTATTATAGCAAAGGCAGAGACGTCATCACGACAACAGGAGCAAAGTGAAAAGGCACCTCCAACCAATGCAAGAGTGATGGCATACACAAAAGAAGATGCAGAAGCGGGCACATCCATGGTTGTTACAGGTCATATTTCTATCGCTCAACACTCGGCATATGCTTTATTTGATTCGGGTGCTTCACATTCATTTGCGTCACAAGAATTTGCCGCCAGGTTAGAGTATGCTAAGGATAGAATTGGAATGACCTTTAGGACTATGTTGCCTTCGGGTGAAGTATTGTTGTCAGATTACTGGTTACGACATGTGCCAGTAATTGTGGCAGATAGAGAGCTTTTTCTTGATTTAATTGTGATAAGGATAGCGGATTACGATGTAATCCTAGGAATGGATTTCCTGGGAAAGTATCGGGCTACAATCGACTGCCGTCATCGAAGGATAATCTTTCGACCAAATGGAGAAGAAAGCTTTGAATATGTTGCTTCACCTCCAAAGCCATCGAGGATCCTGATAAATTCAATGAAGGCTCACAAGTTGATAGCTAAAGGATGTGTGGGATATCTAGCTTTTGTTACTAATGTGATAAAAGAAGAAAAGTTACAACCAAAGGATATTCCCATAGTCAACGAATTTGTAGATGTATTTCCAGATGAATTACCTGGATTTCCACCGGAACGGGAAATTTCTTTTGAGATCGAATTAGTACCAGGAACAGCGCCGATATCCAAGGCCCCTTATCGGATGGCTCCAGCTGAACTGAAGGAGCTACAGACGCAATTAAAGGAGTTATTGGATAGATGTTTCATTCGACCGAGCTATTCGCCTTGGGGAGCTCCGGTTCTATTCGTGAAAAAGAAGGATGGAACTCTACGAATGTGCGTAGATTATAGGGAGCTGAATAAGGCCACCATCAAGAATAAGTACCCACTACCCAGGATCGACGATTTATTTGATCAACTGAAGGGAGCCTCAGTGTTTTCGAAGATTGATTTACGTTCTGGGTACCATCAGCTGAGGATTAAAGATAGTGATGTAACAAAGACGGCATTCAGAACGAGATACGGACACTATGAATTTCTAGTGTTGCTGTTTGGATTGACGAATGCACCAGCTGCTTTCATGGATTTGATGAACCGAGTTTTCAAGAAATTTTTAGATAAGTTTGTCATCGTATTTATTGATGACATCCTTGTTTATTCGAAGACCCGGGAAGACCATGAAGAACACTTGCGATGGGTACTACAAACACTCAGAGATCACTAGCTATACGCCAAATTTTCAAAGTACGAATTCTGGTTAGATCAAGTTCATTTCCTAGGACACAAGGTGTCTAAGGATGGAATTTCCGTTGACTCCGCAAAGACTGAAGCTGTTAGCAAGTGGCCTATTCCGAAAAACGCTACTGAAATTCGTAGTTTTTTGGGATTAGCCGGATACTACAGGCGTTTTGTGGAGGGATTCGCTAGGCTTGCTGAACCTCTCACGGCGTTAACTAAAAAGGAAAAGAAGTACGAGTGGACAGCAGCATGTGAAGAAAGCTTCCAAGAATTAAAGAGGAGATTGACAAGTGCACCTATCCTTGCCATTCCTACTGAAGGGGAAAGATTCGACATCTACAGCGATGCTTCGAAAGAAGGATTAGGAGCGGTATTGATGCAAAATGGGAGAGTTATAGCTTATGCTTCACGACAACTAAAGAATCATGAGAAGAATTATCCAACTCATGATTTGGAACTAGCTGCAGTCGTGTTTGCATTAAAGATTTGGAGGCATTATCTATATGGTGTTCAATGTCAAATTTTCACAGATCATAAGAGCCTGAAATACTTCTTCACTCAAAAGGAGTTAAACATGAGACAGCGGCGATGGCTAGAACTCGTGAAAGACTATGATTGTGAGATTTTATATCATTCGGGGAAAGCGAATAGAGTTGCTGATGCACTGAGTCGCAAATCAACATCGGTACAGCAATTGCCTATCGATGGATTGTCCAAGCCGCTACAAAAGGAGATTAATTCGCTAGAAATAGAATTAATTTCTGGAAGTTTGGCTATGCTACAATTGAAACCAACACTGTACGATAGGATTAAGGAGGCTCAGAAACAAGATGTGTTCTTGGAAGAGATGAGAGACCGAGTCAATAAAGGAGAAGAAATTGAATTCAACATCGAGACAGATGGAATGCTATTGATGAAAGGAAGAATTTGCATACCTGCCAATACAGAATTGAAGGAGCAGATTATGAAAGAAGCCCATCAAACACCCTATTCTGTTCATCTAGGAGCCACCAAAATGTATCATGACTTAAGATTACAATTTTGGTGGAAGAGAATGAAGAATGACATTGCTGAGTTTGTTAGTCGATGTCTAACTTGCCAGAGAGTCAAAGCAGAGCACAAACACCCAGGCGGGAAATTAGAACCTCTAGATATTCCAGAGTGGAAATGGGAGCATATTACCATGGATTTGGTGGTAGGGCTACCCAAGACACGAGGAGGTTATGATGCCATATGGGTGATAGTAGATCGACTGATGAAAACAGCTCGATTCATAGCGGTGAAAACGACATTCACATTGGAGAAATTTGCAAGCTTATACGTTGCGAATGTGATTAGATTACATGGAGTTCCAAGATCCATTGTATCTGATCGAGATGGTCGTTTTACCTCCAAATTCTGGAAGTGTGTACAACAGGAAATGGGCACAAAATTGAAGTTTAGCACGGCTTTTCATCCTCAAACTGATGGACAATCTGAGCGAGTCATTCAGATTTTAGAGGATATATTACGAGCTTGTGTCATGGATTTCCAAGAAGCATGGAATGAGAAACTGTCGTTGATCGAGTTCTCCTACAACAACAGTTATCAAGCTTCGATTGGAATGGCACCCTATGAAGCTCTTTATGGCAGGAAGTGCAGGTCCCCAATCCACTGGTACGATTTAAAAGAGAAGCAACTGCATAAAACTGATTTTGTTCAAGAGACTTCAGAAGCAGTTGAAAAGATACAGAAACGAATGAAAACAGCCCAAAGTCGACAAAAGAGTTATGCTGACAAACGACGCAGATTTCTTGAATTTCGAGAAGGCGACTTTGTATTTCTTAAAGTTGCGCCTATGAAAGGAGTTATGCGTTTTGGAAAGAAGGGCAAACTCAGTCCGAGATACATCGGACCATTCGAAATTATCAAACGGATTGGGAAGGTGGCTTACAGATTGGCATTACCACCTGATTTATCTAAGGTACATGATGTTTTTCATGTCTCTATGTTGCGTAAATATGTACCTGATCCATCGCACATTTTAAAATATGAGCCAATACAAGTACAGAGTGACCTGTCTTATGAGGAAAAGCCTGTTCAAATACTCGCACGAGAAGACAAGGTACTCAGGAACAAGACAATCGCATTAGTCAAAGTGTTATGGCGTAATCACCAAATAGAAGAGGCTACATGGGAAAGCGAAGATGAAATGAAAGCCCTATATCCCCACTTGTTTTAAATTCTCGAGGACGAGAATTCTTTAAGGGGGGAGGATTGTAACAGCCGAGATTTTAAATCGTTCTCGGGATCATTGTATAGTGAAAATTTATATATATACGAGTGTGACGGAAATATATAAATTTCACTCTAATAAATCATCATTAGAGTTGGTAAATATATTTATTAGAGTTGATAAATATTTTATTGGCTATAGATGTGATGATTTTCGAATCGAAACGCCTCAAATAGTGCATTTTCGGTATCGAAAAACAGAATTCTGTTGAGACTTAAAATGTGGCAAACATAGATTTCAGATGGAAAATAATGAAATATCTAGAGTTTATGGAGTGATTTAATGATATAAATGCATCGAAAGGCTCTAACAACATTTCGAGAGGTAAACTGCGAAATTTGGCCAGTATAGCTTTTCGGTCAAAATTTCGACAGATGAAAATTATACTGTTATTAAAGAAAAACCTATATTGTATAAACAAATAATATTTTCTTATTAATATAGGAATCAATGGATGAGATCAAATCATCCTTTTTGATCCAAAGGCTATCAAAATTAAGGAAATTTTGGATTTTTCCTTAAAAATCAATTTGAGAAAGAAAAATTTGCATTAAATGCATGATGATCTGCTCATGCACGTGGAAGAGAGGGGGAGAAACAGCTGTATTTCAGCTGAAAAAGTTCCCAAAATTTTGCAAAAATACCCCCAAGAAATTTTCATTTTGACCCCAAAATTTTCAAAATTTGCAAAAATGCCCCTAAGGATTTGTATAAACTTTTTCCCCTGATTTTTCACGTCCCCCACAGCAGAAAACTTCATTTTCTTCTGTTCTTCTTCTTCTCCCACGTTCCCTTGCTCACAAAAATTTTCAAAGTTTCAAAACTTGCAAATTTTGAAGAAAAAGTGTGAGAAAAGTTCAAGTTGAGAAGTATTCACCTTAAAGCTCAAGTAAGTTCTTCAAAATTCTGTTTCAATGCTTGTTTTTAAGTGTTTTTGTGTTTATGTGAATAGTGGAACAAAATGGAGTTAGAGTGTTTTTGAGTGTTTTGATGAAAATCATGTGGAAAAACATGTTTTGAACTTGTTTTTGAAGTTTTTGTAGGGTTAGTTTTTGAAAACAAAAATGTATCATGGGAGAGGGAAAATTTACGTGAAAAAGAGGGTGAAAACCCTTATGGATTGGAGATAATTATGTATGATGAAGTGAAAAAAGGAATTTGATGTGGTATTGAGTGTGGAATGGAAGAAAGACAAAGAGGAAAGTTTAGGGTTGTGAGAGAAACCCTAAATTTTTGGGAAACATTGTTATACCTTGATTTTGAGAATGAATTATTGTTATGCACTGGGATTTTGAGCAGGTTTATGATGGAAACTGTGTTCAATAATGCGATTTAAGCGATTTTGGCACAGTGGGAAAATGAAAAATTAAGCCGTTATAATGCCGAAATTTTTGGACTTATAATCAAGGCTAAGGATTTAATGATAACAATGTATAGGAGAAGTGTTTAAATGTTCTCGCGTTGACCTATAAACATTTCACTGAATGTTGAACTGTTTCGTTATAGGGCAACGAAGGAAAACTAAGGAACGGAAACAGAAATCAATTTCTGGTAAGTTCTGGCATTTAATTGTCTGAACATGAACAACTGGAAGTATATGTCATTTTAGAAATTTCAAAATATGTATAGCCTAAATTCTTTGGTTAGAAATATTATATGTTGTTGTGAACTTGTTAAAACGCCTAAATTGGCGAGTAGGCGAGTGCGCAGTGATGTGCTTTGTGTATATGGCTGTGTTTCATGGATTTTGACCCTAGAATGTCTTAAACATGTTTTAGGGTTGATTGTATGCATGAGAATTGGTTTTTATATCAAAATGTGTTCAAAAACCTATTTTTACCGGAGCCAAGCGCTAAGCGCTAGCTAAGGAGCGCCCCGGCGCTGAGCTCTCGGCCAAAATTTGGTGTTTAAAATTCAATAGGAACGCCAGGCGCTAGGGTATGAGCGCCAGGCGCTAGTGTAAAAATTGGCTAAAGCGCCAGGCGCTAGGGTATGAGCGCCGGGCGCTAGTGTAAAATTTAGTGGAAGCGCCAGGCTCTAGGGTATGAGCGCCAGGCGCTAGTGTAAAATTGTCTGAAGCGCCAGGCTCTAGGGTAAGAGCGCCAGGCGCTTGCACCGGATTTTCGAAAGCGCCAGGCGCTGTAAAGAGAGCGCCGAAGCGCTGGAGTCTCTGTCTTAAGTTTTTACAGAAAAATAAAATGAAGGGCCAGGCGCTCGGGGATGAGTGCCAGGCGCTTCAACTGTTCCAAAAAAGGTATAATTAAAGTTTTGTGCCTTATTTTCAGTTCCAATCACGCCTCAATGTTTAAGTGCGTGGATAATGATTTTTAAACAGTATTTTTGGACTGAATAGGCATAACATTGAGTACATTATTTATGCATATGTACACTGGAATAGTTAAGACATCATAGTAAGTAACATAGCACAGTAAACAACAAGGTAATGAAAAAGACCTAATGTTTGGCGTACCGGCCTCTTGCGAGGAGAGGTTATTTTATGTCGAAGCAAAAGACATATCATAGTTGAGGGAGAGTCCGGGTCGCTCCTAGACCCCTCTTACAGCGCGCACACGGTACAACCAAACTGGGCCCATAGACATAGTAAATGAACAATGCAAAGTGTAAATTGAGCATAATAAACTCATGCATTGTGTCGAGTTGCATTGTTGTGTTTTATTATTTTAAATGTTATGTCTGAACTTACTGGACATGTAGCTCACCAGTTTGTTCTTGTTCAGGTAATCGAGGTAAACAACCTGTAACCTGAGCCACAGTGTATGGATTGGACTGCAGGAATGAAGTGCCAGTGTCATGATAAAGGTTATGGACCTGCCAGGCTAATTCCGCAAGAAGAGAGAAAAAGGGCAAAGAAAAATACAATTGTATGATATTGTATAAAGTACACTGTTATGTTTAACTTTAACTATATTTAATACAGTATGACAGTATTATATGCAAGTAATATAAAATAGTTTTCCTACTATGATAACTTAGTTTTGGAAAGTTGTAGTACTACGTATATCGATGGTTTAAAAAAAAAAATTTCCGCAATCTATTTTGTTATGATTTGATAGAAAAGAATTAAAGTAAAGCAGAGTTTTCAGGTGACATCTCCCGCACGAGGCGGGGGGTGTTACAAATATTATGGTTCAAAAGTTTTATACAATTAAATATGTAGACGATTATGGGTTTAAATAAAAAAATTCTGCAAATTTACTATAAGATGGTTATATAAAAAGAAAAGACTTAAGTATGATGTAAGAAAGAGTGGGATTCTCTGCGCGAGGTAGGGGATGCTACAATAACCAAAAATAAATAAATAAATAAAGAGAAAGAAGAAGAAGAAAGAAAGAAAGAAATATTTATCAGCTTCTTTAATGAGAAGGAACATATTATTTATTAAGTATCAAATATACCATTCAAGTCCCGAATCAACATGCAAGAGAATTATTTATTAGCTTCTTTAATAAGAAGATATAGATTCTATTTTGCAATTTTAACATTCCCAGTGATTTACTTCATCATATCTCTAAATTACAACGAATCAAATTAAATACTTCAAATTTGTACCAACTAAATCAAAAGATATGATTTTATAAATAAAACTCTGCTAATAATTCAAGAATAAGATCATTCTATAAATAATCATAAATTGACATGATTAGAATCAGCTATATCAAATGGAAATTATTAGCAATTCATATCAAATCATGTCCTCTATCCTACATAATCAGATCATACACAATGCACTCATTAAATGTCTCTCTACAATAATGGCTCAGATAAGATCATTTCATTCTTAATGGTAATGATGTACACTAGTAATATTTAATTAAAAATACCAGACTTTGATTGTTTAATAAATAAAATAATTGATTAATTATTACAGACCATTTTAGATTATTATCATTCAATATTATCTTCTTGCATATAACACTTATATATAATATTTAATGTTACATAAATAATCATGAAATTTTATAATATTTATTAAGTATCAAATATACATGCATATAAAATATAATGAAATAAAACATTTATTGCAACAAGATTATAGCATCATTGTAATATCTGTATGATCATGGAATATAATTACTCTGTAACAAGTAATTAAGCTCAAAAATACCATATAATTATCAATTTGGATAGATTAAATGAAATAAAAAAATGTTTAATTTCCATCTATACAATAAAAGGGATAAACGAGATAAATTTAATTCACCATGATTACTCTTGAGTAAGATATACATATATATATATTGAGTAATATATGATTATATATGTGTGCGTGTGTGTGTCACACATAATATCAAGAAATTGATCAAGATGACTTTTTATTGATATAAAATTGATATATTTAGAATCAGTATGTTTAAATTAGTCAATTGAGCACAAAAAATCAACTTTTGCCAAGAAACATGCAGTATTAAGAAATTAGTCAAGATGACCTTCTTCTGATATGAAACTGATATATTTAGAATCAGTATGTTTAAATTAGTCAATTGAGCACAAAAGCTAACTTTTGACCAGGAAAAACCCAGTATCGAAAAACTGATTGAGACGACCTCGAATGAATGTAATACTATTATATTTGTGTTCAACATGCCCAAATTTGCCATTATAGCACATGTTAAATTGCACAGAATAAGTATACTATTCATGTGCGGTGTTAATACAGTACATGGGCATAATCACAGGATCGGAAAAAGGAAGTAGGAAGATGCAGAGGAGGGCCCATTTAGGTAGTAAATGGAGTCGTCAACCATTTCGAATATAATTAGAATATTTATACCGTGATTATGATACACAAATCCTTAAAAATAAAATAAAATAAAATAAAATAAAATAAAAAAAGGTAAAAATAATACCAATAATAGTAATAATGGGTGTTAGAAGCAGCTAGCCCCATGTTTTTCCCCCTCCATATTCTTCATCATCATATCTACATAACTCTTTCTCTTTCTCTCTTCCTTACAACTAAACGTTTCATGGCTTTTGACCACCAAAACTGAGTTCGTTTTCGACATCTCCCGGCTCGTTGGAAAGCTCTCGATGAGCTGAGTCCAATGACATGCCAAGTCGATGGTAACTCCATCAGAGGAAGCCGCACTAGCCAGAAAAAGTCTCCAGAATATCCATTTCTTTCCGATGCCATTACTTTGTTGTCTGACCTCCAATTGAGGTGATTCGAGTTCCTATAGCTTCGTGGTGATGAAGAGAACAAAATCCATATCTCATTTCACCTTAACAGTCATCGAATCGTGCCGCCTAAGGCCACCACGTTGCCGCCAAGCCCCCACCATGGAAGTCATTGTTTCCAACAGAGGTGATCAACACCACCCAGCTCAAAAGACTCTTATTGATGTTGGCAACAAAAACCCAAGTCAATTTCATAAAACAACCATGAGATAGCGGAGATTAGACCTTGTCACCACCATCCACTATTGGGAAGGCTGATTTTCAATGATAGGAGCTCTGATTCAGTAAATTGACACTAGATATGGGTTCTTTTCATTGAGATCTATGACATGATGTCCATCTTCGCCTACACCGCAGTGGTCAATGATGATCAACATCAGTCAACAGTTGGTCAACACCGATCAAAGTTTGACTTGGCCAACAAGTTTTAAAGGATGGTTCTTTGGTTTATTTTCGACGTTCCGGACACGTTTGCAGCATCATATTTGCAAGACAGAATTTCAAATATCAAGAATGGTGATTCAAAGTCTGCACACTCGACATCAAATGGCTCTTTTGATCACCAATTGAAATCAACCTACCCATTAGACATCATTAAACGCTTTTAGTTGTGATCTCGACCACTTTTATTTCTCAATTAATTTATTAGAATGACTACATGCTATTAATGATCTATTTGAATATCGATACTTTAATTTTATAGTATTTGATATTTGATTAGATAAAATGATGTTAGATTAAATGGAGGAAAAATATACATATAGATATATATATGTTTTAATTGATTATCAATACTTAAAAGTTTTACAGTATTTGATATTCAATTTGACAAGTGAAGTTAGATTTAAATAAAATATGCATATTGCTTTGATATGATAAAATTATTCTGAGTGGCACGTCTTGAAGTTACGGCGTGCCCAAATCTTTTATGAATTGTGTTCTCTCAGGTACTTTTGAGCAGTTTTGGACTATGGGGAAACGTGGAAAAATAGGAAAAACTCTATCTGTTTTTATACAGCTCAAAACACGAGTTTTAAGTTGTATTAGACTGTGGGAAAATGTGGAAAAACAAGGGAAACTCTGCCTGTTTTTCTATAGCTCAAAACATGGATTTTTAAGTAGTTTTAAATTATAGGGATAGGATAAAAATAGAGGAGGCTTTGTCTAATTTCCTATAAAAGTAGGATTTTAGAATTTTTTAAAGAAACTAAAATCGAATTAAGTAATAAAACAAATGTCAAGAAAAATAAGCCATTATGCTATCGGATTTTTATGAAATCTGAACATAATTGGCGATTGATTTATAAGTAGTTTTACGAGTCAAATTGGCTTCTGAACAAAACATAGAAGTTTTAAATCTTTAAAAAGCAAATGTTTTCCGTTGAGAAAGTTTTGTCAAATTCTTAATAGATTTTAAGTTTTAATTTTTAAATAAAGATTTTATCATTCAAGTAGACAACTAAAATGGGTCTTAATAGTTTCAAAACTTTTAAGAAAAAGAGGGATCCAATATCCTGATGTTCAAAAGAAACTTTCAAAAGCTATTTTTCAACTTAATGATATTCGATATGAAAAAGTATACTACAAAGGTAATCAAGAGAGAATTTATTAACAGATGTTAATTAAATTTTCTATTGAGACCTTATGATAGGAAATTTAAGTAATAGCTAAACCGAAAAGTTAAGCTTAGAATTTTTGTTATGAAATACGAATAAGATTTTATCTTGATAGGGTATTAAATTAATACTTGTTAGGAGTATATTTTCAGGTAATAAGAATTAGATCACGTATTAGCTTAGCAAGTAGAAACACTAAACATGGAATCCAAGTAAGTACAAACTCTACCTACAGTATGAAAGCTATGGTTTTTCAAAATAATGTTTTTATATGACTAATGATCTCTTAAGATAGAGTATTACAAGCAAGTTTTCTTTTGAACAAGTTTCATTGCATGATTTTGCAAAACCATGTTATGACATATGATTTATGACTTATGTTGAAGTATGACATATTGATTACTCATTTAAGTAACATGATCAAGATGAGATAAGTTAAAAAAAGTGTCATACCAACCTCCTGACCTAAGAGGAGGATTCATGTTTATGTTTCAAGTCAAGAAAGATTTGATCTCAACAATGCTGGAACCTTGCATACCCTAACTTCTTGATGATTGCACCCACCCTGTACGTACACTAAGGGTCCACATGTTAAGCAAGATAATAAGATGATAAATGAAGCATAAATTGATCATGCATATGTTATTGAATATATTTTAAAATGTTTTTGCGGGATTTTATGTTTATACTTACTGAGTGTTAGCTCACTTATGATTGTTCATACTATAAGTATGAGCCCGATGAACTTTCTTCATGGACTGTGCAAACGATGGGGTTTATGTGAAGGAAAGGAAATGGATACTACCATGAAGTTTATTTCCGCATATTGCAAAAGCTCATATTTAAAGTTGATAAGCATATATATATATGTTTCTAAGCTTTTGATGAAATTTCAAATGCGGTTTAAATTATCTTACAAATTATTAGAAAGTATATAAAAATATAAGTGTGTGTGTGTGTGTGTGTATGTTTTCAAGTTTTATAGTATTTCAAGACAAGTATAAGTAAAAGTTAAAAGACGATCACATAAACAGGGTCATTACAATATGAAAAATATTATTTTGGTTTTAGACCTACAAAAGTTAAAATGATGGTAGACTTCACGTAAGTCATGACCTAAGCTAAGAATATACTTATTAATGATTTCATGTACACAAACAGTTTTAATAATTTTCCAACTTGTGCTTTTTATAATTGTTTTACAAGTGTTACAAGGTTTAATAAATTCTACACATGTTATGAATTTTGAGTCAGCCTTATATATACCCAGATTTTAAATATGTTTTAAGTTAAAAAAAAAATTCTTTGAAATTTTGAAATATAGTTTTAGATGAAAACAAGTAATTATATTCAAGCAAGTAAGTCAATGGTTACATTCAGGTTAGGCTATTACAATCATATATTTTATGAGCACCAATCCCAACATCTAAATCATAAGGGAAATTAGGTGAATGATATTTAAGCGAAATCACACTCCTAATCATATGAATTATATTTAAAAGAAATTACACTCCTAATAAGATGAAGGCACCCTTAATTTAGTAAAATGGCTAACAGGAACAAGCTTAAGTAAAAAAATAAATTATCTCAACTACAAAAAAAAAAAAAGGGGAGAAGAAGAAGAAAGAAAGAAATACTCGTGCACCCCTTGCCCAACGTCAAATAAAAAGAACAAATTGGTGACAAATAAAACTTACACCTTCTGTCTTTATATTTTTGTTTGAATCTTGTTTATCTTTTCGATTACTTGTCAGGATATATATCCAAACTTGGGTTTAGATTTAATGATTGTTGCTATTAATATTTTACCGAAAATAGGAAAATCATCTGTGTGGGTTGTACTAGAGAGAATAAATGGAATCATTTGGGTGCAATGATATAAATTGTAGTAAAAACACTATAAAGATGTTTCTTTATAAAGGGTGTGCCTTTATGGTGAATTAAACACAATACAAATGCAAAACTGTAAACAATTTTGCTGTTAATTTCTTTAACTCTCTATTTTTCCCCAATTAGCACTACTGCTTAACTGCGATTATGCGAACCAGAGTGGGGTTCGTTTTCTTATTTTACTTCTTGATGTTTAGGCCATTTTTATGCCATGATTGCTGTTGATCATAACTTGAATCAGTGTACAGCACCCAGTATTTGACTATTGGAAAAAAGTATTAGGAAATTAGATGGAAGGAAATTGGATCTAAACTTTTCAAGAAAAAAAGGGGAAAAAAATATGATCCTTATTAGCTTCTGTAAGTAAAATGGCCACCATATATTAGCTACTAAATAAACATAATTTTCTGTCATAAAATTTCACAGTTGTTAGAACCAAATGTATGACAATATTGAATATGCAGTTGAGCAATGACAGTGACATAATTGGAGCTATAGTAGCCGAGTCCTATGAAAGATGGTCATAAAACCGCGATCAGTCATCAGTCGGGTCAGTATACTAAATATGAGTCGCGGACCACAATTGTTGATCTAAGAAGATCAAGATTCCGATTTAGAGGAAGTCGCAGGCGGTTAGCTGCTTCCTACGGCTGAGAAACAGGCAGGATTTTAAAAGCAAAAAAAAAATGAAATGCATTGTGACAATGGAAGAGGAGGCAAAAATATAAATATTGGTTTAAAAGAAAAATACCAGATTCTATTTTCTCATTGCTTTTTTTTTTTTTTTTACACAATAAAAGATTAAAAAGATAAGATTGGGAGTGCATAACATCATAATTGGCTCAAAAGTCTTGTGATCTCCCCTACTTATGAATGATGCTCTCAACATAACTAGTAAAACCAAACACAGGGCCAATCCAAGGACAAAGATATTTTAATCTGCGTGTCTCCCACGTTCGTAAAAGAATTCCTGAAGAGGCTGGTAGTTATCCAAATCGATCTTCACTTTCCTGACCCACGAGTCCTCGTATACAAATTTTTAAGCAGTCTGATGTCTCAATATATCGTCAAACTCGTGGTATATGTGAGGCAAGCGTATGAATTAGTAGGTAAGTAAACTCTGGCTTTTAAAAGCATGTGTTACGTTGGAGGAAAATTCAAACTCTACAACATCTTATGATAGAATCAGATGTAAAATTATTACATACTAGATTATGTGGTGCACGACTGCAATCACATAGTCGTGCACCACATAATCACGTAATATTGCCCATTATAATTAAAAAACAAATTGCACGAATTAAAATATTTGTGACGCAATTGATGAGACACTTAAGTAATGGTATTGATATCTAAAATAAATTAAAGAACAAAAACATACGTAACCAATAATTTTGATTTTTAAACACGAGCCATATACATTCCATTTCATTCCACATACATATAAGCACACCATTCAATATAACTTCAACCACAAATCATACATATGACACACTCAAATCAACTGTAGTTATAACAAAAGTTTTTTCTATGCCCTCATTTTGACCATTTGAAGCCTTTATTGCAATGCGCTACTAACTAGGAAAAGAAGCTAGTAGGCGAATTTAATTTAATAATCTAGTGAACCAGTGGAGGCGATCGCTTCTTAAAGTGTGAGAAAAAAGGTGGCAATGGTTTCTTAAAAAAGGGGTGCTGAAATGTTGGCTTCTTATAAACCGGAGTGGGATGAGGGCGTGGCTTGTGAACTGGAAGTGGATGAGGTTTCTGCTTGTGAGCAGGAACTGAATCAGGTTTCGGCTTGTGAACCGGAACTGGATTAGGTACTTTTGGCTTTTTACTTGGAATTGGTGGCTTTTTGTGAATGGGACTACTGTGTTTTGGGAATGGATTTTTGAAGCCTGGGATTGGGTGATGAAAGAAGTCGTGATATTTCTTGAAAATTGGTTCATGTGGTGAAACGAACGTCTTTTCTTCTTTGATTCCTGCAGCCTCTGGCGTTTTGGACCCTTCAAGTTTGGCTACATGATAAAATAGAGGTCAAGATTATAATGTCATAATTAGACATATATTATATATATACATACAAATATATATATATATATAGGAAATGGAAGTGGAATTCATTCTACAACTCAAAATGTCATCTAATACATATAGAGTACTGAATGAATGATGGCATATTATCAAATCAAAAAATCAACGTAATTATTCGAAGCAATCAACTGGCTAGAGAGTGAGCTACATTATTCGCATTACGGGAAATGTACTTAGCAAACAATGTTATTGAGGACATTATCGAAACCATAATTGAACTTTTTTTTTTTGCTATAAAATATTAAATGGGTCTAGGCGAAAAGGAATAAAATGTTACCTGAAGAAGCATGGCAGAAGCTCACGACAAACAGGCAAAACCACAGGCCCAGAAGCCCTTGGGAGAGAGAAGAAATTCTCATTTTGAACCGTATTTCTTATTTGACACCAATCTTAGTATTAATGTATAGAAAGCCTTTATAAACTTATGATGTTCAACTCAAGTTTCAAGCTTTGAGTGGTTAATCTGCTCCACGGGCTTGGTGATAAAATATATATCAATGAAAGCCTTTGCTTTAATTTGATTGTGTTATCATTCATTATGAGTTTTCCCAACTGCTATCCATATAATAAAATCTCTAACTAAATGAACCAGAGTGGGGTGTCATTTTTTCACAATTTTCTTCTTGCTCATTAGGCAATTTTAATGCCATGAACTGTGTTGATCATAAATTAAATCACTATGTCATCTTTTAAATGTTGATTGCTAACTCTAGACGCTAACCGAGTAGTTAGAAATTTCGCCAGCAAAGATCATGTAGCTTAATTGACTGCAAGTTGAATAAGCGAGGACCTTCTTTAGATTGTAGAACGGGAATAATAGCATATATGGTTAAAATGGCTAAGGGAGCCCGGGGCCAGTAGCACCAAAGTATTTGACTATTTCCCAAAAAAAAAAAAAAAAAACTCAGGAGAATGAAATTACTTATTACCTTTTAGAGTAAAATTAAACTAAAAAATATATTCGACCGTTATAAACTTCTGAAGTAAACAGTGTCCATTTTAGCTACAAAATAAAAAGAAAGTCAAATTTTAATTCACCATATCCCTGCGACATTAAATGTGCAGTTGACCAGTGACATAAATGGAAAAAATATGCTGGGGTATGCAAGAGAAGAAGGGGCAACCAAAAAAAAAAAAAAAAGAGTTGGTTGAAGAAGAACAAAAATTGCCAGATCCTATTTTCTCATTGCATTTTTTTTTCATTCGATTAAAATGCTAGAGAGAGCACATTAGTCATTACGTCATTATAAGTTAAACAAAAACAATAAGTCTCATATTTATTTCATTTTTGTTTAAACATAATTTAGATCTTGATTGTCTACTTATATATTTTTAATTGTTGGTTAATTGTATCTTAGCTATCACTTTGTGTTTAATACATGATTCTCCTTTTTATTTTCTTTTTACATTATATTGTAAACTGTTTAAAGGGTAACCTGTAAGATTTCCCGACTCATCCCAGGTCCCACCTCCCTAATGAGCGGGCGATGGAGAAGGACATATCTCTCCATTACCATCTCTCATTGAGTATGAATAACCGTCATTTATTAGCCTCTTCGTTGAGTTGCCAACTTTTATCAGAATGATGCAAAATATATATATAAAAGGAATATTCTTCTGTTACTAAAAGTTAAAAAAAAAAAGTGAAAGAATAAATAAAGCAATGAATCACAAATATTGGAAAACAACAAAAAGAAAAACGAAAAAGGACGACAAAAAATTGGAAAACGACAAATAATTAAAGAAACGACAACAAAATTGAAAGGAAATAGTAGCAATCAATTAGGAGAGAGATGATAATAGAAAATTGAAGACGAGAATAATCAAATCAACCAACAACAAAACAAAATGGATGATAGAAATTACTAGTAAAGAAACGACGGGCAGAAAACATGATAACAAGCAGTAAAATAAACAACAACCAATAAACTATGGATGACAAAAAAATGACAGCACAACTAAACGATTAACGTTAAACGACAACCTTAAAAACGATAGTCATCTCAATAAACGACATTCATTGTGAAAGTGCAACAAATAATTAAATAAACGACAGCCAACTTTAAACCGACAAGATAAAGAAACGAACGACAAAAAATAGGAAAAAAAATAATACACGACAATGTAAGAAACAACAGAGAAGGTTAAAAACAACACTGCTTGCAAAACGACAATCAGGAAGAAAACGACAATAAAATTGATCAAGCAATAACAAACAGTTAAGCAACTTAACATGAACGACAAAAAAGAGGGAAAGAGTAACAAAAGAAAAACAAAGATGGTCAACCCAAAAAAAAAAAAAAAAAAGCAGTAGTACGGTTTGCCAAGATTTACAGACGCACTTGAAGCGCCGGAGAGAATTGACGTGCAATCTCAAGAATATATCTTTGATGATATCATCTTGTAGGTCATTGAAAGAAACGGATCTCTCTAATCTTGTCTCTTGACTCATTGTTTGCTGCAGAGAAAGAGAGCTAGGATTCAAATTTAGGGCGTAGAAAAGGTTTTAAAGTTTAATACGCTGCTGCTAAAAACATCAGCATGCTTTAGGTAATGATTGGTAAACGTTTTTTGGTGTTACAAAAACCAATTTTACACCAAACGCAAAGTTTTACATTCAAATACAATCATTTTCAACAGTGTTACGAAAACAATTACTATTAAAAAGATTTTTAAAACAATTATATCAATTTTTCAACTCGAACTATTTATCTCTACTTTTACCAATCACATCAACTTTTCAATATTAAAATACTTTTAATTCAAACATACATTTTATTCAAATACAAAACAAATACTTTTCAATTAAATACAACACTAAAAAAAGAATTGTATTCAAACGCAATTAAAACGTAATGCATTTACCAAACAAAAACAAAGTTTGAATTTAAAAAAAGATAAAAAAAAACAACAGAGTTGGAATCAAAAAAGAAGAAAAGAAAGTTGAAAACGAGATAAGAGATCAATTGCATAGAATCGGGTACTTAACAAATTGTTATAAAAGGAACAAATTATAAATTGGGGTTAAGTGTTAATTTCCAACGTTCAACCCAAATGCTTATTAATACTAAGTTAAATATATAAAATATTATTTGCCAAAATAAATAAATAAATGTGTAGAAGACTACTTCATATGGATGAAGTAAAAAATCCATTAACTCAATATTTTGTAGTCCAATTTAACCTGATTAATTCTAAGTTGTAGTTAACCCACACATCCTGATGTTGGTTTCAAAAACCGATATTGGTAAAAATTAGCAAAAGTTTAGGATCATAAACAGTAAAAATTTCTTAAATTTTCATAATCTTTCTATGGCTATATTAATTTAAAATACAAAATGGTAAAAGATAAGAATTATGCCATTGTCTGATTGGGTCGATAACTCTTAATCTTCTTGGAAAAACATCACCTGAATCCAAAAGTGACTCAACTTATTCAAAACTAAGTTCTTCCATACCTGAACTCCGATGCTTGATTGAACAAATAGATGGGTGTTCCAATTGAGGGATTGGTTCACTCAATTACTTTTGGGTGTCTTTGTTTTGACTTACAACACATGAGGGGGAAAAAAAACGAGTGCAAATGAGAACTTTTCCCTCGTAGGTTTTCAATTTGCCAAAAAGTCAAAAAATATAAAAGTTACTCCTACTTTGATATAAAGTTAAATAAAATAAGTTAGGTTATCCAAAATTTTTATCTTAAATTTTAAATATTCTCAATATCTAAAATTAAAATTAATTCAAAATTAGACACTACTTAAATTATATTTAACATATTATATAATTCACATATTATACTTATATGTAACATTTATATGTATACCCGGCAGATGGCCGTTTCCTTTTGATTTTTTAACTAATATAAATATTTCATTTAAAATAACTTTAAATAAATATATTTATAAATTTAAAAATAGGAATTAACAAATAAATAATATATGCACTCTAGAGGGTCCTATCCACTAATACAAGGCATAGACACAGTGTTATCCAATTTTCATATTTAAATTATCTCTTTTATTTAAGTAACACAATTAATTCACAATTAATTGTTTGGATAAAAAATATTTATGATAATAAAATAATAAAATTAATTACTCTTGTTTATATTTTATATCACATAATTAGTGAGCATGTATTCTGTAACAACCGAGAAAATTCACATTTTTCGGAGAATAATTACACATTGAATTTAAGCGTTAAAATGTGAAATTAAGTGATTTAATATTGTTTAGAACTAAATAAAATGTTCTAACAATGTTAAAGGGTGAAAAATGAGTAATAGTGATATTATGTGTGTGCACGTGTGTGCCACTTACAGTATCAAAAAGTAGGTCAAGATGATATTATCTTGACATAAAACTGATAAATTTGGATTTAGCACTCCGAAATTAGTTAGGATAGCCTATCAGCACGCTCAAATTTGATAATTGAGCACAAGGGTAATTTTTGACCGAAAATTCGCAGTATTGAAAATTGGTCAAAATGACCTCAGATGAAAATAAAATTGATATATTTGGATTCAGGACGCCCAAATTAGTCAGGATAGCCCATGTTGAAATTTTGGGTGAGAAAGTATATAAAGAGCGGGAAAAAGTGGAATTTCCTCATTTGCCCATGTGTATTCTCTCTCTTCATTTCTCTTTCTCTCTCTACCCGAATTGTGTACAGTAACCAACTTTCACATACGGCCTCCGTTCACGACACCGCCGGTGTCATCGGAAAGCTCTCACCGAGCTGAGTCCGATGGTGGGCCGACGCGACGGAGCAGCCGCCGGAGCAAGCCGCATGCGCCGCCTGAAGGTCGCTGGAGCCGAAATCTTCCCGGTGAGATTTCTCCGCCGTCCGGCCACCATTTGCCACGAAACCGGTCCCAAAAGACTCGTGGTGAAGAGTAGAACAAAACCCAGGTGGCGTTTTAGTCCAACGGCCGCCGGATCGCGCCGCCCGAAGTCGTGACGTCGCCGCCGTGGAGTCGCCGTCGAAACCGCCGTTTCTGGCGATGTTGAGCTGCACCACTGGTGCAGAAATGGTCGCCGTGAAGAGGGGAGCAAAAGCCCTCAATCAATTTCGGGGAAAAAGTCCGGCACGGCGGAGCTCCACCGTTGCCGCCGTGGCCGTGACTTTCGGGGGGATTTTCCGGTGATTGGGGCCTCCAAATGTGAAATTGAGGCTACCAATGGATTCCTCTTGTCGAGATCTTCAAAATGGACTACCCACTTGCCGCCGTCGCCGTCGGTCAACGCCGGTCAACGGCGACCGTTGACCGAAAATGGAAGTTTGGCCCGTTGGCCTATTTTCGACGTTCCGGACGCATCCGCGGAGTCGGAATTGCAAGACGAGACCTCAAAGATGAAGAACGAGGAATTAGGGTTTATGCCATCGAGACCGGACTGCAATTCGGTATAAATCCCGACCCCTTTACGTTCCGCAATTAAATTATTTGGGATTGTTATATGATTTTATGATTATTGGTAGGAAAAATTATGGAAAAGAATGTATGTAAAAAGAAGAAAATGGCTGTAATGGAGAAAAAGAAAAATATGTGATGATGTAACGATTTTACGTTAACAGTATGAGTTTTACGTAAAATCTAGGCCTCTGGTATAGTATGTGATAGAATTAGATTAGAATAGATGGTTTTCAGGCGTTTCCTAAACGCTAGAACCTCAAAAATTAAGGGGAAACTCTACCGAAATTTCTAAAAATGGCACCAAGGGTAATATGGGAAACGAGGGGTAAAAATATGATCGGGAAGGGAACCCGAGCCCCCTCGAGGAATTAGGACATGGAAAAAGGAATGGGCAAGTTACGATTAGTAAACCGACCCTTCGAAACCCTAGAACGCAAGAAAAACATGAAACCGATTCTTAGGTTCGAATAGTACTTCTCGAGGGCCGGGAATGTGAAAATTAGCAAAATGATAAGAATTGATCTGGGAAAGGGTCCAATAAGATTTAAAAAGTTAATTTGATGATTTTGGGTTTAGAAAATCCAGCCTAAGTATGAAAATGAAAATGTTATGATTAAACGACCCATCAGGGGCAAAATGGTCATTTTGCCCAAAGATTCTCAAATTATAGGAAAAGAGCCCCAATGACCTTGGAACAAATTAATGGAGTTTGTAAAAGCCAAAATTGAGGTTTAAGTTATGAAAAATCACGTCAAGGATAAAATTGTAATTTTGTCAAAATTTAGGGGTAAAATCGTAATTTTTCAAAAAGTTGGGGAAAAATTCGAAAAGGGTCATTAAGGTTTAGAAAGCTTTCCTAAGGCTATAATTAAGGATTATAAGATCAGAATTAAGCTTTTTAATAAAATAAAAGTTATAAATGAAAATGTGATTAACAGACAAAATTTGTCTGTAGGAACCTAATCCAGAAGCGACAAAGGACGTCGATGGATCTCAAAGAAAGGATAAGTACGCTATGAGTAAGTTCAGACATTTACCCGTCTGCAACTATGAATAAGTTCATCGTGTTTATATGTTTTGTATGTAAATGTCAAGATGTGATTTATGATGATGCTATAGTAATGCTATAGCAATGTTATGATGATGTTAAAAGATGTGTTTTAATAAATAATTTATAAATATATATATGTATATATTGAATTACGAAGGAAAGGTGTTATAAAAGTTTTATGAGAGTGAAGATGTGATAAAGAGCGAGAAAAGAAAGGAAAAGAGCGTGAAAAGAAAAGAAAAGAAAAGAAAGGAAAAGAGCGAGAAAAGAAAGGAAAAGAGCGTGAAAAGAAAAGAAAGGAAAAGAGTGAGAAAAGAAAAGAAAAGAGCGTGAAAAGAAAAGAAAGGAAGAGAGAGAGAAAAGAAAAGAAAGGAAAAGAGAATGAAAAGAAAAGAAAAGTAAAGAACGACATAAAAAGAAACAAACGATATGAAACATAATAGAATTATATATGTGATGTGATGTGAATGACACGTTTTTACGTGATGTTATGCTAGTGTGTATGTTACTAGTTTTTAAGATCTGAAATGTTAAGAGATGATGATAAAGCGATAGAAAAGTTATAAAGGTTTAGAACAGAAAGTTAAGAAATGATAGGAATGAAAAGTAAAGAAATGAAGAGATTGGATTAGAATGATAAGAGATTATCAATAGAATGATGGGAATGATTAGAGAAGAGATAAATGAGCATGAAGAAGCTCACATTTTATATTATGTTTTGAGGGTATGTATAAATGATGTATATGATGTGTATATACGTGATGACATATATTCTAGTAATAATATATATTACTAGTATTTATAAGTTAATGAATGTATGTTTGAACTTACTGAGCATCTAGCTCATTAGTTGTTTATATGTTGCAGGTAAGCAACGTGTTTATTTAAAGTAATATGATGGACAACGGACGGATCTGCACGTGCCAAGGGACTGGGCGAGGGTATGGTACTACCATGAGTCTTTCGCTGAGCGTTCAAAAAGGAAGATGAAAGAAAGAAAGTTATGATATATGTGTTATAAGAGTATGATAGAGATAGGTATAGTATTAGGTAAAAAAAAAAATTGCTATAGAAATTGCTTCCGCTATAAGATGAGAACGTTAAGAATGAAAAGTTAAGTATGTTAAGTAAGAGGATGACGACCCACGAGGTTGCCAACCATCGCGGTCGGCGTCAGAGTTTGGCTGATTGGTATGATAACGTACGTGGGGGGTCGCCACATATTCAATCCACCAAATACACTTGAATGGCATTGCGAAGAAGTGTAGGGAAATATAGATATATAATTTCAAGTTCCAATAAATTTGATAATTAATCAAACTCTTTAATTAATTTATCAACTTTATTAATTTCAAATTTACTCCACTAAAAACTTAGAATTGCACTCTTGAAATTATAGATTAAAAATTACTCAAAAAATAAAGTCATCCATTCGATATAGTCACTACATATAAACTGATTCTCCATAAATAATTCATAATAAAGCTAGGTAAAATCCGTTAATCTCTCTAATTGTATCTTTATCATTGAGTACTATTAATTCTCAAATTAATGATATGTTCATGAAATAATCACGAATTTAGCGTTTATACCATTCAAGTCCCGAATTAACATGTAAGGAAATTATTTATTAGCTTCTTCAATAAGAAGGAACAGATTCTATTTTGCAATTTTAACATTCCCGGTTATTTACTTCATCATATCTTTAAATTATAAGGAATAAAATTAAATACTTTAAATTTGTACTGAGTAAATCAAAAGATATGATTTTATAAATAAAAATCTGCTAATAACTCAGGAATAAGATCATTCTATAAATGATCATCAGTTAACATGATTAGAATCAGCTATATCAAACAGAATTATTAGCAATTCATATCAAATCATGTCCTCTGTCCTACATAATCACATTATACATAATGCACTCATTACATGTCTCTCTGCAATAACGGCTTAGATAAGATCATTTAATTATTAATGGTAATGATGTGCACTAGTAATATTCAATTAAAAATACCACACTTTGATTGTTTAATAAATTAAATAATTGATTAATTATTATAGACCACTTTAAATTACTATCCTTAAATATTATTTTGTTGTATATAATACTTATATACAATATTTAAGGTTACATAAATAATTATGAAATTTTATAATATTTATTAAGTATCAAATATACATGCATATAAAATATAATGAAATAAAACATTTATCGCAATAAAGTTAAAGCATCGTATACTTTATGGGCACCAATCCAAACACCTAAATCATAAGGGAAATTAGGCGAATTCTTTTAAGGAAGAAGAAGAAGAAAGAAGGAAAGAAATTGTAACAACCGGGAAAATTCACATTTTTCGGAGAATAATTACACAATGAATTTAAGCATTAAAATGTGAAATTTAGTGATTTAATATTGTTTAGAACTAAAATAAAATGTTCTAACAATGTTAAAGGATGAAAAATGAGTAATAGTGATATTATGTGTGTGCACGTGTGTGCCACTCACAGTATCAAGAAGTAGGTCAAGATGATATTATCTTGACATAAAACTGATAAATTTGGGTTCAGCACTCCCAAATTAGTCAGGATAGCCTATCAGCACGCTCAAATTTGATAATTGAGTACAAGGGTAATTTTTGACCGAAAATTCACAGTACCGGAAATTGGTCAAAATGACCTCAGATGAAAATAACACTGATATATTTGGATTCAGGACGCCGAAATTAGTCAGGATAGCCCATGTTGAAATTTTGGGTGAGAAAGTATATAAAGAGCGGGAAAAAGTGGAATTTCCTCATTTGCCCATGAACTCTCTCTCTCTACATTTCTCTTTCTCTCTCTACCCGAAAGTGTACAGTAACCGACCATCGGAAACGGTGTCCGTTTTCGACACCACCGGCACCGTTGGAAAGCTCTCGCCGAGTTGAGTTCAACGGTGTGCCGAGTCGACGGAACCGACGCCGGAGGGGAGCGCACGCGCCGCCGGCCATCGGAAATTTCGATCGCCGATATCTTCGCCGTCCGACGTCCGATCAAGGTGATTCCGGTCCCAAAAGACTCGTGGTGAAGAGTAGAACAAAACCCAGTTGGAGTTTCAGCCCAACGGCCGCCGAATCGCGCCGCCCAACTCTGCCCGTTGCCGTCGCCGTCGCTGCCGTGAAACCCGTCGTTTCCGGCGATGTTGAGCTGCACCACCGGTGCAGAAATGGTCGCCGTGAAGAGGGGAGCAAAAGCCCTCAATCAATTTCGGGGAAAAAGTCCGGCACGGCGGAGTTCCACCGCCGCCGCAGTGGCCGAGACTTTCGAGGGTATTTTCCGGTGATTGGGGCCTCCAAATGTGAAATTGAGGCTACCAATGGATTCCTCTCGTCGAGATCTTCAAAATGGACTACCCAGTTGCCACCGTCGCCGCCGTCGCCGCCGGTCAACGGCCAGTCAACGGCTGGTCAACGTCGGTCAACGGCGACCGTTGACCGAAAATGCAAGTTTGGCCCATTAGCCTATTTTCGACGTTCCGAACGCATCCGCGGAGTCGGATTTGCAAAACAGGACCTCAAAGATGAAGAACAAGGAATTAGGGTTTATGCCGTCGAGACCGGACTGCAATTCGGTATAAATCCCGACCCCTTTTCGTTCCTCAATTTAATTGTTTGGGACTGTTATATGATTTTATGATTATTGGTATGAAAATTATGGAAAAGAATGTATGTAAAAAGAAGAAAATGACTGTAATGGAGAAAAAGAAAAATATGTGATAATGTAACGATTTTACGTAAACTGTATGAGTTTTACGTAAAATCTAGGCCTCTGGTATAGTACGTGATAGAATTAGATTAGGATAGATGGTTTTCAGGCGTTTCCTAAACGCTGGAACCTCAAAAATTAAGGGGAAACTCTGCCGAAATTTCTAAAAACGACACCAGGGGTAATATGGGAAACGAGGGGTAAAAATATGATCGGGAAGGGAACCCGAGCCCCCTCGAGGAATTAGGGCAAGGAAAAAGGAATGGGTAAGGTACGATTAGTAAACCGACCCTTCGAAACCCTAGAAAGCAAGAAAAACATGAAACCGACTCTTAGGTCGGAATAGTACTTCCCGAGGGCCGGGAATGTGAAAAATTGGTAAAATGATAAGAATTGATCTGAAAAAGGTCTGATAAGATTTAGAAAGTTAATTTGATGATTTTGGGTTTAGAAAATCCAGTCTAAGTATGAAAATGAAAATGTTATGGTTAAACGACCCATCAGGGGCAAAATGGTCATTTTGCCCAAAGATTCTCAAATTATGGGAAAAGAGCCCCAATGACCTCGGAATAGGTGAATGAAGTTTGTAAAAGTCAAAATTGAGGTTTAAGTTGTGAAAAATTTCGTCAAGGGTAAAATTGTAATTTTGTCAAAAGTTAGGGGTAAAATCGTAATTTTTCAAAAGTTGGAGAAAAAAAAATCCAAAAATGGCCATTAAGGTTTAGAAAGCTGTCCTAAGGCCATAATTAAGGGTTATAAGATCAGAATTAAGCTTTTTAATAAAATAAGGGCTATGCATGAAAATGTGATTAACGGACAAAGTTTGTCTGTAGGAACCCAATCCAGACGCGATAAAGGACGTCGATGGATCCGAAGAAGATGATAAGCACGCTATGAGTAAGTTCAGACATTTACTCGTCTGCAACTATGAACAAGCTTATAGCATTTATATGATTTATATGTAAATGTCATGATGTGATTTATGATGATGCTATAGTAATGCTATAGCAATGTTATGATGATATTAAAAGATAGGTTTTAATAAATAATTTATAAAAATATATATATATAAATATATGTATATATTGAATTATGAAGGAAATGTATTATAAAAGTTTTATGAGAGTAACGATGTGATAAAGAGGAATAGAAGAATGGAAAGAGTAAGAACGAGAATGTTATGATAGGATGCATAAGAAAGAGATGAGATATGAAAGGAAAGAATAGGTGTTTATGAAAAGTTTTATGAAAATTAAGTTATGATTGATAGAGCAATGATGATCGGTGATGAAAGGAATTAAGAAATGGATGTTTTATGAAGACGAAAAGATAGATGTTTTATGAAAAATGATATGAAAGCAAAGAGTTAGACAAGAAAGAAAAACAATGATAGGTTATGATAAAAGGAATGATGAAAGGATTAGAACATAACGATAAGATGTGACTGATTGAATAGAACGATAGGCTATGATCTATAGAAGGATGATGATAAGATACGGTAGATAGGAGGATGCAAATGATAAGATGAACAGAGAATAATTGTCTACACGTAACAAAACATGTTTTTGTTGTTATGATGTGATGTGATGTGATAAAGTAAAGAATTAAGAAAAGAAAAATAACGAAAGAATAAATGTTTCATGAAATGTTTTATGAAAAATGAGAAATGAAAGATGATGAATGTCATGAAAAAGATGTACAACGAAAAATCAATATAAAAAAAATAAAAGCCTACAAGATAATAAGACTGAAAACTTAAGTTGTTGGCGTACCGGCCTCCCGTAGGTGAGGTTTTATGTTATGAATTCCACTAAAATTGAATGCTACCTCCCGTAGGCGAGGTTAATGGCTTATAGTGGAACGCTACCTCCCGAAGGTGTGAGGTTAATGGCTAAAAGTTAAAGATTGACTGTGAGGTAGGTTGGTGGGTAGCTCCCCCTCCTCCCACTGTCAGCGCGCACTAGGTACGTTCGACAACGGGGCCCACCAGTGAAAGATAAAAAAAGAAAAGAAAAGTGAAAGAAAAGAAATGAAAAGAAAGTGAAAAGAAAAGAAAAGAGCGTGAAAAGAAAAGAAAGGAAAGGAGAGTGAAAAGAAAAGAAAAGAAAAGATACGAAAAGAAAAGAAAAGAAACGAACGATATAAAAGAACAACACAATGAAATCAATGAAAAAAATAATAAAACGAAGTTAAAAGAACATGATAGAATTATATATGTGATGTGATGTGTTTGATGTTATATGTATGGAATGACACGTTTTTACGTGATGTTGTGCTAGTGTATATGTTACTAGCTTTAAGATATGAAATGTTAGGAGATGATGATGAAGCGATAGGAATGAAAAGCAAAGAAATGAAAAGATTGGATTAGAATGATAAGAGATGATCTATAGAATGATAAGAACGATGAACGAAGAGATAAACGAGCATGATGAAGCTCATATGTTATGTTATGTTTTGAGGATATGTATAAATGATGTATATGGTGTGTATATACGTGATGACCTATATTCTAGTAATAATATATATTACTAGTATTTATAAGTTAATGAATGTATGTTTGAACTTACTGAGCATCTAGCTCATTAGTTGTTTATATGTTGCAGGTAAGCAACGTGTTTATTTAAAGTAATATGATGGACAACGGACGGATCTGCACGTGCCAAGGGATTGGGCGAGGGTATGGTACTACCATGAGTCTTTCGCTGAGCGTTCAAAAAGGAAGATGAAAGAAAGAAAGTTATGATATATGTGTTATAAGAGTATGATAGAGATAGGTATAGTATGTAAGTAAAAAAAAAAAAAAATTGCTATAGAAATTGCTTCCGCTATAAGATGAGAACGTTAAGAATGGAAAGTTAAGTTAAGTAAGAGGATGACGACCCACGAGGTTGCCAGCCATCGCGGTCAGCGTCAGAGCTCGACTGGTTGGTATGGTAACGTACGCGTGGGGGTCGTCACAGAAATACTCGCGCACCCCTTGCCCAACGTCAAATAAAAAGAACAAATTGGTGACAAATAAAACTTACACCTTCTATCTTTATTTTTTTGTTTGAATCTTGTTTATCTTTTCGATTACTTGTCAGGATATATATAAAAACTTGAGTTTAGATTAAATGTGTAATAACCGAGAAAATCCACTATACTCGGAAATATGTATATTGTATTTAATACAATAATTTTTATGTTTAAAAATACAAAATGAATGATTTAATACTGTTATGAATGCAGGAAAATGTTCTAACAGTGTTAAAAGTTAGGAAATTGGGAATGGAAAGTTTTGCCAAACTAAAAATGTAAGGAACGATGCCATATAGATGTCAAAAACCCTAGGAAGTGCAAGAAACTGCACTAAAAGGTGAAAATGTTTGACCGGAATTTTCGGCCAAACAGAAGAAAAATAAGGCAAACCAACTGCACCGGAGGTCTTAGGAACCTGCCGGGGCGATCCTGGTGAAATTTCTTTGGTTTAACTTTTTGGTCAAAATTATGATTGAATTAATATGAATAGTAAATAAACTATGTTAATATGTAATTAAGTTATATTATATAAAAATTATGACCTCATAATTGTATTTATTAAAAAGTAAGAGAAAGAAATGGAAAATCCTAAGGCTAGAATTAGTTGCTATCTAGATTTAATGGCTTAGATTAAGCCAAAATTTTATTAATTGTATTTTTGAAATTTGGGAAAGAAATAGAGGTGCTAGGTGTCAACACTTTGTGGAAGGAAAGAGGAATTAATTGGTTTGATTAATAAAAAAGGGGAGCGTCAGTTTTGGTGGAGAAAAACCGAAAGAAAAAGAAAAAGAAGAGAGAGGGAAGAACCGGAAGAAGAAGAAAGAAGAAGAAAGAGAGAAAGAGAGAGAGAGAGAGAGAAAGAGATTTGTAGCCAAGATTTTCTTCAAGATTTTCACACTAAGCTTCAACCCCAACCTCCTAGGAGTGAGAAAATTTCTTTGGTGATAAGGTAAGCTTAAATTTCTTATTTATGGTAAATTTGGAATTAAGATTTATGATTTTTAAGCATATGATGGAAGATGGAGTATTGAAATGAAATTTGAGAGTATTGGTAGATTGTGAAAACACGTGTTGTGTAGGGTATGGATTTTGGAAACTATTGAGTTATATTGTTGTTAGTATTTGTGATAACTGGGAAATTTCATCATTCTTGGAAAATTGATACATGAAATGTACACAATGAATTTCACGTTTAAAATGTGAATTATAGTGATTTTATGTGTGTATGTGTGTGTAACACAGTATCAAAAAATTAGTCAAGATGACTTTTTCTTGATATAAAACTGATATATATTTAGAATCAGTATGCTCAAATTAATTAATTGAGCCCAAAATGTGAATTTTGACCGAGAAACAGGCAGTATCAGAAAACTGGTCTAGATGACCTTGAATGAAGTTAAAACTGATAAATTGGGTTCAGCACTCTCAAATTAGTTAGGATAGCCTATCAGCACGCTTAAATTTGATAATTGAGCACAAGAGTAATTTTTGACCGAGAATTCACAGTATCGGAAACTGGTCAAAATGATCTCAAATGAAAATAAAACTGATATATTTGGATTTAGGATGCCCAAATTAGTCAGAATAGCCCATGTTGAAATTTTGGGCAAAAAGGTATATAAGGAGCGAAAAAAAGTGAAATTTCCTCATTTTTCCACGTGCACTTTCTCTCCTCCCTTCTTTTTCTCTCTCTACCCGCACGTGTATAGTAACCAACTATTGGAAACGGTGTCCGTTTTCGACACTGCTGGTGTCATCAGAAAGCTCTAGCCGAGCTGAATCTGACGGTGGGCCGACGCGATGGAGCAACTGCCGGAGCAAGCCGCACGCGCTGCCTGAAGGCCGCCGGAGCCGGAATCTTCCCGGTAAGATTTCTCCGCCGTCCGGCCACTATTTACCATGAAACCGGTCCCAAAATGTTCGTGGTGAAGAGTACTACAAAACCCATGTGATGGTTCATCTCGACGGCCGCTGGATCGCACTGCCCGAAGCCGCGACGTGGCCGCCGTGAAGCTGCCATGGAACTCGCCGTTTTCGGCGATGTTGAGGAGAGCCACCGGTGCAGAAATGGTCATGGGTTGTGGGAAGCAAAAGCCCTCAACCAATTTCGGGAAAAAGTCCGGCAAGGCGGAGTTTTACCGTCGCCGCCGTGGTCGTGGTTTTCGAGGAGATTTTCCGGTGATAGAGGCATCGAATGGTGAAACTGAGACCACCAATGGATTCCTCTCGTCGAGATCTTCAAGATGGACTACCCACATTCCACTGTCGCCACCGGTCAACGTCGATCAACGGCAGTCAACGCCGGTCAATGGCGACCGTTGACCAATTTTGGAAGTTTGGCCTGTTGGCCTATTTTCGACGTTCCGAACGCATCCGCGGAGTCGGATTTGCAAGACGGGACCTCCGATATGAAGAACAAAGAATTAGGGTTTATGCTATCAAGACCGGACTACAATTCGGTATAAATCCCGACCTCTTTACATTCCGTAATTTAATTGTTTGGGACTATTGTATGATTTTATAATTATTGGTATGAAAATTATGGAAAAGAATGTATGTAAAAATAAGAAAATGGCTGTAATGGAGAAAAAGAAAAATATGTAATGATGTAACGATTTTACATAAACAGTATGAGTTTTACGTAAAATCTAGGCTTCTGGTATAGTACGTGATAGAATTAGATCAGGATAGATGGTTTTCAGACGTTTCCTAACCGCTGGAACCTCAAAAATTAAGCGGAAATGCTGTCAAAATTTCTAAAAACGGCACTAGGGGTAATATGGGAAACGAGGGGTAAAATATGATCGGGAAGGTAACCCAAGCCCCATCGAGGAATTAGGGCATGGAAAAAGGAATGGAAAAGTTACGATTAGTAAACCGACCCTTCGAAACCCTAGAACGCAAGAAAAATATGAAACCGACTCTTAGGTCGGAATAGTACTTCCCGAGGGCCGAGAATGTGAAAAATTGGCAAAATGATAAGAATTGATCCGAAAAGGGTCCGATAAGATTTAAAAAGTTAATTAGATAATTTTGGGTTTAGAAAATCCAGTCTAAGTATGAAAATGAAAATGTTATGGTTAAACGACCCATCAGGGGCAAAATGGTCATTCTGCCCAAAGATTCTCAAATTATGGGAAAAGTGCCCCAATGACCCCAGAATAGGGTAATGAAGTTTGTAAAAGCCAAAATTGAGGTTTAAGTTATGAAAAATCACACCAAGGGTAAAATTGTAATTTTGTCAAAAGTTAAGGGTAAAATCGTAATTTTTCAAAAAGTTGGAGAAAAATTCGAAAATGGCCGTTAAGGTTTAAAAAGCTGTCCTAAGGCTATAATTAAGGGTTATAAGATCAGAATCAAGCTTTTTAATAAAATAAAAGCTATAAATAAAAATGTGATTAATGGACAAAGTTTGTCTGTAAGAACCCGATCCAGATGCGACAAAGGACGTCGATGGATTCCAAGAAGAGGATAAGCATGTTATGAGTAAGTTCAGACATTTACCCGTCTGTAACTATGAACAAGCTTATAGTATTTATATGTTTGTATGTAAATGTCATGATGTGATTTACGATGATGCTATAGTAACGCTATAGCAATACTATGATGATGTTAAAAGATAGGTTTTAATAAATAATTTATAAAAATATATATATGTATATATTGAATTACGAAGGAAAGGTATTATAAGAGCTTTATGAGAGTAAAGATGTGATAAAGAGATAGAAGAATGGAAAGAGTAAGAATGAGAATGTTATTATAGAATGCATAAGAAAAAGATGAGATATGAAAAGAAAGAATAGATGTTTATGAAAAGTTTTATGGAAGTTAAGTTATGATTGATAGAGCAACGATGATCGGTAATGAAAGGAATTAAGAAATGGTATGTTTTATGAGAACGAAATGATAGGTGTTTTATGAAAAAGGATATGAAAGCAAAGAGTTAGACAAGAAAGAGAAGTAATGATAGGTTATGATGAAAGGATTAGAACATAACGATAAAATGTGATTGATAGAATAAAACGATAGGCTATGATCGATAGGAGTATGATGATAAGATACAATAGATAGAATGATGCAAATGATAAACAGAAAATAATTGTCTGCACATAACTAAACGTGTTTTTGTTTGTTATGATGTGATGTAACGTGATGATATATAAGTAATATGTGCTATATATGCTAAAGTATGACTAACATAATTCACACAAGTAAAGTAAAAAATTAAGAAAAGAAAAACAATAACATGAAACAACGATATATGTCTTACGAAATGAGAATGAAAGAATAAGATGTCAATGAGAAAAAATTACAAAAGAAAAATAGAACAACGAAAGAACAAATGTCCTATGAAATATTCTATGAAAAATGAGAAAGGAAAGATTATGAATGTCATGAAAAAGATGTACAACGAAAAATCAATATAAGAAAAATAAAAGCATACAAGATAATAAGACTGAAAACTTAATTGTTGGCGTACCGGTCTCCCTACACGGTCGAGACTTCAGGTCTATATCCTCCACGCAGATGTGACGCTGCCCCGAAGGTGCTGTAGTTTATAGGTTGGACCCTACCCTGAAGGTGCGTTAGCTAATGTGACTGTGAGGTAGGTTGGTGGGTCACTCCCCCTCCTCCTACTGTCCGCGCGCAAATAGGTACGTTCAACAATGGGCCCACCAAAGGAAAGTGAAAAGAAAAGAAACCAAAGGAGAGTGAAAAGAAAAGAAAGGAAAGGAGAGTGAAAAGAAAAGGAGAGTGCATGAAAAGAAAAGAAAGGGAAGGAGAGTGCATGAAAAGAAAAGAAAGGAAAGGAGAGTGCGTGAAAAGAAAAGAAAGGAAAAGAGAGTGAAAAAAAAAAAGAAAAGAAATGATATGAAAAGAAAAGAAAAGTAAAGAACGATAAGAAAAGAAACGAACGATATGAAAGAATGACATAATGAAATTGATGAAAAATAAATAAATAATAAAATGAAGTTTAAAAGAACATAATAGAATTAATATATGTGATGTGATGTATTTGATGTTATGTGTATGATGTAAATGACACGTTTTTACATGATGTTATGCTAGTGTATATGTTACTAGCTTTTAAGATACGAAAGGTTAAGAGATAATGATAAAACAATAGAAAAGATAAGAAGGTTTAGAACGAAAGGTTAAGAGATAATGATAAAACGAGAGAAAAGATAAGAAGGTTTAGAACGGAAAGTTAAGAAATGATAGGAATGAAAAGAAAAGAAATGAAAAGATTAGAATAGAATGATAAGAGATGATCGATGGAATGATGAGAACAATGAGCAAAGAGATAAATAAGCATGAAGAGGCTAACATATTATGTTATGTTTCGATGATATGTATAGACGATATGTATAATGTGTCTATACGTGATGTCATATATTCTACCAATAATATATAATACTAGTATTTATAAGTTAATGAATGTATGTTTGAACTTACTGAGCATCTAGCTCATTAGTTGTTCATATGTTGCAGGTAAGTAACATGTTAGTTTAAAGTAATATGATGGACAACGAACGGATCTGCACGTGCTAAGGGACTGGGCGAGAGTATGGTACTATCATGAGTCTTTCACTGAGCATTCAAAAAGGAAGTTGAAAGAAAGAAATTTATGAATTATATGTTATAAGAGTATGATAGAGATATAGGTATAATATGTAAGTAAAAAAAAAAATTTGCTATAGAAATTGCTTCCGCTTTAAAATGAGAACGTTAAAAATGGAAAGTTAAGTATGTTAAGTAAGAGGATGACGACTCACGAGGTTGCCAGCCATCACGGTCAGTGTAGAGCTCGGTTGGATGGTATGGTAACATACGCGGGATGCCACAGTATTGGTTAAGAAAAAGAGTTTTTGGGCATGTGAAATTTTAGGATACATGGTTTTGAGGCGTTTTCCTAAATGCCGGGAACCTAGAAAATTAGTGGAATGCTATCAAAAATTTTAAGGATTATACCAAAAAGTATTTTGGAAAAGTGTTGAGAAACAAAGAGGTTAATGTTAAAACCGAGCCCTTAGTACTCTAAGTTGAGGAAAAAGAACAAAAAAGGGGTCTAGGAATGTTATAGAAGAGTTTAAATAAGTATTTAAGAGTTAAAACTTAGGTCTTTAAAGCTAGAAATCAAGTTTTGTATAGTACACGGGCGTGTACTTTAGGTACATGAGCTTGTAATAAGGAGAAATGAATTACAGAGAGGTACACAGCCAGAGACACGCCCGTGTATCAGGCCATGTACATTCAATGTCCAGTCTACATGGGCAATTTGTACGATCGTGTATCGAGAAGAAAAATTCTAGAGGATTATACGGCCGTGTACATGCACGGTGCAGGTTACACGGGTAGATCACACGGCCATGTTGAAAAGAATTTAAATCACAGAGAGGTACACGGTCAGAGACACGGCCGTGTATCAAACCGTGCACATATAATGTATAATTCACACAGCCATGTAGCACGGTCGTGTAAGGAAGAAGCTTGATAAACAGAGAGGTACACGGTCATGGACACGACCGTGTACCAGACCGTGTCACAAAAAAAAAATCCCACGACACATAAAATTTTCTTAAGAAGAATAAAGGTAACTTAAGAAAATGAATTAATCAATAATATTATTGCTTGTAGGGAACACAAAGAAAAGTAAGGACGATATTTCAAACGACCCAAAGACGACCACATTAGAGCAAGTTCTGTAAGTACAGACATTTATTTGTCTACTCACGAATTGACTATTATATGTTTATTTTTGAATTTCACTATGCCATGATAGGAGAATTATATATATAATAATGATAAATAAATAAAAATAAGCAAGATAATAAGACTGAAAAGTTAAATACTGGCGTACCAGCCTCTTATAAAATAAGGTTCTAATGAATGGCTTTCCAATTCAACGGTTTATTATCTCGATGGTGCGGAAGTTAAATGTTAAAGTTCGACCATAAGGTTGGTTGGTGGGTCGCTCCTCCTCCCCTCATTGGTCTGCGCGCATTTTGGTACGACCATTGAATGGGGCCCACAAGTGAAACTAAATTCAAGTAAAGAAAAGCATAGAATAACATGTTATAGATGAAAGAACAGAGAGTATGAATGAACGTAAGTCAAGTAAACAAAAAGTGACTAACATAGTTACACGCATACATTTAATGTCATATATGCATGTTTGTACTTACTGAGCTTTAGCTCACAAGCCTTTTCGTGTTGTAGGGAACAAGGGTAAACAGCAGTTGAGATAAAGTAAAGATATATGATGGATTGGCGGGCAGATTCCTGAGATGTCATGGATAGGGAAGTGGACCCATTATGTTTCCGACTGACAAAAAAAAATGTTTTGTAAAGAGATAAAGTAGAATGAATGTAAATTTATGTACATGGTATTTTATGAACCAAGAACAGATGTATTATTTTGAAATGATGTAAAAAAAAAATGTCCTCAGTTTTTACTAAATAGATTATTAAATTAAAATATGAACTTTTAAACATGTTTCCACATTTTTAGAAAATGAAAATATGATATATAAAAGTAAGAAGAAAAGAAAGTGGACGACGGCCTGGGTGAGCCAGGTCGGCGCCCACAAAATGTTTGTTGCTATTAATATTTTACCGAAAATAGGAAAATCATCTGTGTGGGTTGTAGTAGAGATGAGAATAAATGGAATCATTTGGGTGCAATGATATAAATTGTAGTAAAAACACTATGAAGATGTATCTTTATAAAGGGTGTGCCTTTATGAAGCAATCACATTATCATTCTTAATCGGTTTCCCCAATACAAAATATTAAACAGTTTAATATCTCAATATATTAGTCAAACTTGCGGTATATGTTAGGCAAGCTTTTGGGAAAAGAAGGTACGTACAACATGACTTTCTAAAACTTGTATTATGCTTCCCAATGCAATATTGCCATTGTTAAATGGGGGGCTGCTATTCAAACTCTAGAGTCTGATTGGTTTTCTAATTTAGCTCTATTTTAGCTTGAATCAGGCTAAATTGGACATTTAGTTTTATTTTAGTTTAACTTAAACTAAGCTATTTTTAAAACTTCTTTCATTATTTCAATATAATTTCTAATATAAGTTTAAATAAAAACCAAATTATTTTTTAAATTTCTTTACGTATTTTAGTACAGTTTTTTTATACAAATTTAAACTAAAATCAAGCTAAACTAAATCACCAAATGTCCAACTTAGCTTGATTCAAGCTAAAATAAAGCTATATTAGTTCACCAAAGGGAAGTCTTATGTTGGAGTCAGCTGATGTGAAATTACTATGCATAAGTGTGGCGCCCCCCACGTACGTTACCATACCAACCAGCCGAGCTCTGATGCCGACCGTGATGGCTGGCAACCTCGTGGGTCATCATCCTCTTACTTAACATACTTAACTTTCCATTCTTAACGTTCTCATTTTGAAGCTGAAGCAATTTCTATAGCAAATTTTTTTTTCTTTTTATCTTATATATTATATTTATAACTCTATCATACTCTTATAACATATAATTCATAAATTTCTTTCTTTCAACCTTCTTTTTGAATGCTCAGTGAAAGACTCATGGTAGTACCATACCCTCGCCCAGTCCCTTGGCACGTGCAGATCCTTCCGTTGTCCATCTTATTACTTTAAACTAACAGATTGCTTACCTGCAACATATGAACAACTAATGAGCTAGATGCTCAGTAAGTTCAAACATACATTCATTAACTTATAAATACTAGTAATATATATTATTACTAGAATATATGACATCACGTATATACACATCATACACATTGTCTATACATATCCTTGAAACATAACATATTATGTTAGCCTCTTTATGCTCATTTATCTCTTCGTTCATCGTTCTTATTATTCTATCGATCATCTCTTATCATTCTAATCTAATCTCTTCATTTCTTTGCTTTTCATTCCTATCATTTCTTAACTTTCTGTTCTAAACCTTTATAACTTTTCTATCGTTTTGTCCTCATCTCTTATCTTTTCGTATCTTATAAACTAGTAACATATACACTAACATAACATCACATAAAAACGTGTCATTCACATCATACACATAACATGAAATATATCGCATCACATATATTAATTTTATTATGTTCTTATAAACTTCGTTTTATTATTTATTTATTTTTCATCGATTTTATTACGTCATCCTTTCATATCATTCGTTTCTTTTCTTATTGTTCTTTACTTTTCTTTTCTTTTCGTATCATTTCTTTTCTTTTCTTTTCTTTTCACTCTCTTTTCCTTTCTTTTCTTTTCACGCTCTTTTCTTTTCTTTTCTTTTTTTTTTCACGCTCTTTTCCTTTCTTTTCTTTTCACGCACTCTCCTTTCCTTTCCTTTTTTTTCTTTTCTTTTCTTTTCTTTTCATGCACTCTCCTTCTTTTCTTTTCTTTTCTTTTCTTTTCACGCTCTTTTCCTTTCCTTTCTCTTCTTTTCACGCTCTTTTCTTTTCCTTTCACTCTTCTTTCGTTTCTTTTCTTTTCACTTTCCATTGGTGGGCCCGTTGTTGGACGTACCTATTTGCGCGCGGATAGTGGGAGGAAGGGGAGCGACCCACCAACCTACCTCACAGTCACATAAAAACCGCACCTTCGGGGTTGGTCCATCCTATAATCTACCACACCTTCGGGGTAGCACCACATCTACGCGGAGGATATAGATCGGAAGTCTCAACCTTGTAGGGAGACCGGTACACCAACAACTTAAGTTTTCAGTCTTATTATCTTGTAGGTTTTTATTTTTCTTATATTGATTTTTCGTTGTACATCTTTTTCATGACATTTATAATCTTTCCTTTCTCATTTTTCATAAAACATTTCATGGAACATTTGTTCTTTCGTTGTTTTTCTTTTCTTAATTCTTTACTTTACTTGTGTGAATTATGTCAGTCCCACTTTAGCATAGCATATATAGCACAAATTACTTATATATCATCACATCACATTACATCATAACAATTAAAAAACACATTTAGTTAAATGCAGACAATTATTCTCCATTTATTATTTGTATCATTCAATCTATCGTATCTTATCATCATACTCCTCTCGATCATAGCCTATCGTTCTATTCTATCAATCACATCTTATCGTTATGTTCTAATCCTTTTATCATACCTTTCATTATAACCTATCATTACTTCTCTTTCTTGTCTAACTCTTTACTTTCATATCATTTTTCATAAAGCACCTATCCTTTCGTTATCATAAAACATATCTTCTTAATTTCTTTCATCACCAATCATCGTTGCTCTATCAATCATAACTTAACTTCCATAAAACTTTTCATAAACATCCTATTCTTTCCTTTCATACCTCATTTCTTTCTTATGCATTCTATAATAACATTCTCGTTCTTACTTTTTTCATTCTTCTATCTCTCTTACTCACATCTTTATTCTCATAAAACTTTTATAATACCTTTCCTTCGTAATTCAATATACACATATATACACACATATATATATTTTTTAAATTATTTATTAAAACCTATCTTTTAACATCATCATAGTATTGCTATAGCATTACTATAGCATCATCGTAAATCACATCATGACATTTACATACAAAACATATAAACACCATAAGCTTGTTCATAGTTGCAGACGAGTAAATGTCTGAACTTACTCATAGCGTGTTTATCCTCTTTTCGGAATCCATCGACGTCCTTTGTCGCGTCTGGATCGGGATCCTACAGACAACCTTTGTCCGTTAATGACATTTTCATTTATTGCTTTTATTTTATTAAAAAGCTTGATTCTAATCTTATAACCTTTAATTATAGCCTTAGGACAGCTTTTTAAACCTTAATGGTCCTTTTTGAATTTTTCTTCAACTTTTTGAAAAATTACGATTTTACTCCCAACTTTTGACAAAATTACAATTTTGCCTTTGACGTGATTTTTCATAACTTAAAACTCAATTTTGACTTTTACAAACTTCATTACCCTATTTCGAGGTCATTAGGGCTCTTTTCCCATAATTTGAGAATCTTTGGGCAAAATGACCGTTTTGCCTCTAATGGGTCATTTAATCATAACATTTTCATTTTCATACTTAGGCTGGATTTTCTAAACCCAAAATCATCTAATTAACTTTTTAAATGTTATCGGACCTTTTCCGGATCAATTCTTATCATTTTACCAATTTTCACATTCCCGGCCCTCAAGAAGTACTATTCTGACCTAAAAATCGGTTTCATGTTTTTCTTGCGTTCTAGGGTTTCAAAGGGTCGGTTTACTAATTATAACTTGCCCATTCTTTTTTCCATGCCCTAGATCTTTGAGGGGGCTCGGGTTCCCTTCCCGATCATATTTTTACCCCTCATTTCCCATATTACCCCTAGTGCTGTTTTTAGAAATTTCGGCAGCATTTCCGCTTAATTTTTGAGGTTCCAGCATTTAGGAAACGCCTGAAAACCATCTATCCTGATCTAATTCTATCACGTACTATACCAGAGGCCTAGATTTTACGTAAAACTCATACTGTTTAAGTAAAATCGTTACATTATCACATATTTTTCTTTTCCTCCATTACAGCCATTTTCTTCTTTTAATATACATTCTTTTCCATAATTTTCATACCAATAATCATAAAATTATACAATAGTCCCAAATAATTAAATTGTGGAACATAAAGAAGTCGGGATTGATACCGAATTGCAGTTCGGTCTCGACGGCATAAACCCTAATTCTTCGTTCCTCATATTTGAGGTCCCGCCTTGCAATTCCGACTCTGCGGATGTGTCCGGAACGTCGAAAATAGGCCAACAGGCCAAACTTGTTGACCTACGTTTGACGGCTGTGACGGTGGCATGTGGGTAGTCCATCTTGAAGATCTCGACGAGAGGAATCCATTGGTGGTCTCAATTTCACCATTCGACACCTCTACCGCGGAAAATCTCCTCGAAAGTCACGGCCACGGTAGCGACGGTGGAACTCCACCGTGCCAGACTTTTTCCCGAAATTGGTTGAGGGCTTTTGCTCCCCTCAACCCTGCGGTCAATTCTGCACCAACGGCGTTCTTCAACTCGGCCGGAATCGGCGGTTTCGACAGTAGCTCCACGACGACGTTTTGCTGGATTTTTCAAAGCTCGGGCGGCGTGATTCCATCGGTGTTGAAGCGATCCACCACATGGGTTTTGTAGTACTCTTCACCATGAATCTTTTGGAACTGGTTTCGTGGCAAATGGTGGCCAGACGATGAAGATATCGGCGATCGAAATTCTCAGCTCCGGTGAGCTTCGGAGGGCGGCGTGCGGCTGCCGTTCCGTCGCGTCGACCCATCGTTGAACTCAGCTCGGCGAGAGCTTTCCAACGGTGCCGGCGGTGTCGAAAACAGACACCGTTTTCGATAGTTAGTTACTGTACACATTCGGGTAGAGAGAGAAAGAGAAGGAGGAGAGAGAGTTTATGTAGACAAAATGAGAAAATTCCACTTTTTTTCGCTCTTTATATACTTTTTCGCCCAAAATTTCAACATGGGCTTTCCTGACTAATTTGGGCATCCTGAATCCAAATATATCAGTTTTATTTTGATCTGAGGTCATCTTGACCAGTTTCTGATACTGCGAATTCTCGGTCAAAAATTACCCTTGTGCTCAATTATCAAATTTGAGCTTGCTGATAGGCTATCCTAACTAATTTGAGAGTGCTGAACCCAAATTTATCAGTTTTATGTCAAGATAATATCATCTTGACCTACTTCTTGATACTGTGAGTAGCCTACACGTGTACACACATAATATCACTATCAATCATTTTTCATCCTTTAACATTGTTAGAATATTTTATTTAGTTCTAAACAATATTAAATCACTTAATTTCACATTTTAACACTTAAATTCATTGTGTATTTATTTTCCGAGAAATATGAATTTTCCCGGTTATTACAATAAGGCTACAACCACACAATATATTGCCTGCTACAATTGAAAAAAGAATAGCAAGAGTTAATATATTAGTGCTGCAATTGATGAGGCACTTGAATAAGCGGTATTGTGTAAAACCAATACTTTTTTACACACATGATGTGACGCCCCCCACGTACGTTACCATACCAACCAGTCGAGCTCTGACGCCGACCGCGATGGCTGGCAACCTCGTGGGTCGTCATCCTCTTACTTAACATACTTAACTTTCCCTTCTTAACGTTCTCATTTAAAGCGAAAGCAATTTCTATAGCAATTTTTTTATCTTTTAACTTACGTATTATACCTATCTCTATCATACTCTTATAACACATATTTCATAACTTTCTTTCTTTCATCTTCCTTTTTGAACGCTCAGCGAAAGACTCATGGTAGTACCATACCCTCGCCCAGTCCCTTGGCATGTGCAGATCCGTCCGTTGTCCATCATACTACTTTAAATTAACAGGTTGCTTACCTGCAACATATAAACAACTAATGAGCTAGATGCTCAGTAAGTTCAAACATACATTCATTAACTTATAAATACTAGTAATATATATTATTACTAGAATATATGACATCACATATATACACCTCATATACATCGTCTATACATATTCTCGAAACATAACATATTATGTTAACCTCTTCATGCTCATTTATCTCTTCGTTCATCGTTCTTAACATTCTGTCGATCATCTCTTATCATTCTAATCCAATCTTTTCATTTCTTTGCTTTTCATTCATATCATTTCTTAACTTTTTGTTCTAAACCTTTATAACTTTTCTATCGCTTTATCATCATCTCTTAACCTTTCATATCTTAAAAGCTAGTAACATACACACTAGTATAACATCACGTAAAAACGTGTCATTCACATCACATCACATATATAATTCTATTATGTTCTTATAAACTTCGTTTTGTTATTTATTTATTTTTCATCGATTTCATTATGTCATTCTTTCATATCATTCGTTTCTTTTCTTATCGTTCTTTACTTTTCTTTTCTTTTCGTATCATTTCTTTTCTTTTCTTTTCTCTCTCCTTTCCTTTCTTTTCTTTTCTTTTCTTTTCTTTTCCTTTCTTTTCTTTCCTTTTCTTTTCCTTTCTTTTCTTTTCACTCTCCTTTCGTTTGCTTTCTTTCCACTTTCCTTTGGTTGGGCCCGTTGTTGGACGTACCTAGTTGCGCGCGGACAGTGGGAGGAGGGGGAGCTACCCACCAACCTACCTCACAGTCACATAAAACCTCACCTTCGGGGCTGGTCCAACCTATAATCTATCACACCTTCGGGGTAGCGCCACATCTACGCGGAGGATATAGACCGGAAGTCTCGACCTTGTAGGGAGACCGGTACGCCAACAACTTAAGTTTTCAGTCTTATTATCTTGTAGGCTTTTATTTTTCTTATATTGATTTTTCGTTGTACATCTTTTTCATGACAGTCATCATCTTTCATTTCTCATTTTCATTAAACATTTCATGGAACATTTGTTCTTTTGTTGTTTTTCTTTTTTTAATTCTTTACTTTACTTGTGTGAATTATGTTAATCACACTTTAGCATAGCATATTTAGCACATATTACTTACATATTATCATACCACATCACATCATAACAACCAAAAACACATTTATTTATGTGCAGACAATTATTCTCTGTTTATCTTATCATCATATTCCTATCGATTATAGCCTATTGTTTTATTCTATCAATCACATCTTATCGTTATGTTCTAATCCTTTCATCATACCTTTCATCATAACCTATCATTTTTTCTCTTTCTTGTCTAACTCTTTGCTTTCATATCATTTTTCATAAAACCTCTATCATTTCATTATCATAAAACATACCCTTTTCTTAATTTCTTTCATCACCGATCATCGTTGCTCTATCAATCATAACGTAACTTCCATAAAACTTTTCATAAACATCTATTCTTTCCTTTCGTATCTCATCTCTTTCTTATACATCCTATCATAACATTCTTGTTCTTACTCTTTCCATTCTTCTATCCCTCTTTATCACATCGTTACTCTCATAAAGCTTTTATAATGTCTTTCCTTCATAATTCAATATATACATATATTTATATATATTTTTATAATTATTTATTAAAACATATCTTTTAACATCATCATAGCATTGCTATGGCATTTACCATAGCATCATCATAAATCACATCATGACATTTACATACAAAACATATAAACACGATAAGCTTGTTCATAGTTGCAGACGGGTAAATGTCTGAACTTACTCATAGCGTGCTTATCCTCCGCTTAGAATCCATCGACGTCCTTTGTCGCGTCTGGATCGAGTTCCTACAGACAAACTTTGTCCGTTAATCACATTTTCATTTATAGCTTTTATTTTATTAAAAAGCTTGATTCTGATCTTATAACCCTTAATTATAGCCTTAGGACAGCTTTTTAAACCTTAATGGCCCTTTTCGAATTTTTCTCCAACTTTTTGAAAAATTACGATTTTACCCCTAACTTTTGACAAAATTACAATTTTGCCATTGACGTGATTTTTCATAGCTTAAACCTCAATTTTGGCGTTTACAAACTTCATTAACCTATTCCGGGGTCATTGGGGCTCTTTTCCCATAATTTGAGAATCTTTGGACAAAATGACCATTTTGCCCCTGATGGGTCGTTTAATCATAACATTTTCATTTTCATACTTAGGCTGGATTTTCTAAACCCAAAATCATTTAATTAACTTTCTAAATCTTATCGGACCTTTTCCGGATCAATTCTTATCATTTTACCAATTTTCACATTCCCGGCCCTCGGGAAGTACTATTCGAACCTAAGAATCGGTTTCATGTTTTTCTTGCGTTCTAGGGTTTTGAAGGGTCGGTTTACTAATCGTACCTTACCCATTCCTTTTTCCTTGCCCTAATTCCTCGTGGGGGGTCAGGTTCCCTTCCCGATCATATTTTTACCCCTCGTTTCCCATATTACCCCTGGTGCCATTTTTAGAAATTTCGGCAGCATTTCCGCTTAATTTTTGAGGTTTCAGCGTTTAGGAAACGCCTGAAAACCATCTATCCTGATCTAATTCTATCACGTACTATACCAGAGGCCTAGATTTTACGTAAAACTCATACTGTTTACGTAAAATCGTTACATTATCACATATTTTTCTTTTTTCTCCATTACAGTCATTTTCTTGTTTTTACATACATTCTTTTCCACATTTTTCATACCAATAATCATAAAATCATACAATAGTCCCAAACAATTAAATTGCGGAACGTAAAGGGGTCAGGATTTATACCGAATTGTAGTCCGGTCTTAATGGCATAAACCCTAATTCCTCGTTCTTCATATTTGAGGTCCCGTCTTGCAATTCCGACTCAGCGGATGCGTCCGGAACGTCGAAAATAGGCTAACGGGCCAAACTTCCATTTTTGGTCAACGGTCACCGTTGACCGGTGTTGACCGCCGTTGACCGGCGGCGACGGTGGCAAGTGGGTAGTCCATCTTGAAGATCTCGACGAGAGGAATCCATTGGTGGCTTCAATACCTCTATCGCCGGAAATCGCCCCTCGAAAGCTCAATCACGGCGGTGGCTTTGGAACTCCGTCGTGCTGGACTTTTTCCCCGAAATTGATTGAGGTCTTTTGCTCCCCTCTTCACAGCGAACATTTCTGTACCGGTGGTACAGCTCAACATCGCCGGAAACGGCGAGTTCCACGGCGGCGACGTCGCGGCTTCGGGCGGCGCGATCCGTCGGCCGTTGAGCTGAAACACCACCTGGGTTTTGTTCTACTCTTCACCACGAGTCTTTTGGGACCGGAATCACCTTGATCGGACGTCGGACGGCGGAGATATGGCGTCGCGAAATTTCCAGTAGCCGGCGGCTTCAGGCGGCGCGTGCGGGCTCCTCCGGCGTCGGTTCCATTGACTCGGCCCACCGTTGAACTCAGCTCGGCGAGAGCTTTCCAACGGTGCTGGCGGTGTCGAAAACGGACACCGTTTCCGATGGTCAGTTACTGTACACTTTCGGGTAGAGAGAGAGAGAGAAATGAGGAGAGAGAGAATTTGTGGACAAATGAGGAAATTCCACTTTTTCCCGCTCTTTATATACTTTTTCGCCCAAAATTTCAACATGGGCATTCCTGACTAATTTGGGCATCCTGAATCCAAATATATCAGTTTTATTTTCATCTGAGGTCATCTTGACCCGTTTCCGATACTGCGAATTTTCAGTCAAAAATTACCCTTGTACTCAATTATCAAATTTGAGCGTGCTGATAGGTTATCCTAACTAATTTGGGAGTGCTGAACTCGAATTTATCAGTTTTATGTCAAGAAAATATCATCTTGACCTACTTCTTGATACTGTGAATGGCACACACGTGCTAACACCTAAAATCACTATTAATCATTTTTCATCCTTTAACATTGTTAGAACATTTTATTTAGTTCTAAACAATATTAAATCACTTAATTTCATATTTTAAGACTTAAATTCAATGTGTATTTATTCTCCGAAAAATGTGAATTTTCCCGGTTGTTACACATGAAGCCAATGTACTCTCCATTTCATTTCACATACATATAAGCATACCATACAACAAACTTCAACCAGAAATCATAACACACAAAAATAACCTGTAGTAATTATAACAGAAGTTACTGATTCGCCCTCATTTTGACCATTTGAAGCCTTTATTGCAATGCTACAAACTAGGAAAGGAAACTAGTAGGGTTCTTAGGTTTGATAATCTAGTGAACCAGTGGAGGTGATGGCTTCTTAGGGGGCCAGAAATATGGTGGCAATGCCTTCTTAAAAAAGGGGTGCTGAAATGTTGGCTTCTTGAAGACCGGAGGAGGATAACGGTGTGGTTTGTGAACCAGAACTGGATGAGGTTTTGACTTGTGAAGAGGAACTGAATCAGGCTTTCTCTTGCGAACCTGAGCTGGATTAAGTTTAAATTGTGAACCGGAACTGGTATGGTTACTTTTGGCTTGTTACTTGGACCCTGTGGCTTTCTGTGAACAAGAGTAGTACTGTGTTTTAAGAATGGATTTTCAAAGCCTGGGATTGGGTAATGAAAGAAGTCATGTTTCTTAAAAATGGGTGCATGTGGTGAAAGGAACGTCTCTCTTCTTTGATTCCTGCAGCCTCGGACTTTTGGACTCTTCAATTTTGGCTACGAGAGTCATGAAAAAACAGAGATCGAGATTATAAAGTTATAATTAGAAGTGGAATTCACTCTACAACTCAAAATGTCATCTAAAACAAAGAGTACTAAGTGAATAATGGCATATAACCAAATCAGCAACAATCAACATAATTATTTTAAAGAAAGCTCACTAGAGAGTGAGCTAGAAAACAAAATTATTAGGAACGTTATTGAAAGCATTATTCAATATTTTTGCTTTAAAATTCTAAATGGGATTAGGCAACGAGGAAAAAAAATGTTACCTGCAGAAGCATGGCAGCAGTTCATACCAAACAGGCAAAGCCACAGGCCAAAAATTACCCCTTTGGATAAAAAGGTAATTCTCATTTTGAACCTTATTTCTTATTTCACACCAAATCTTAGAGTGTGTATGTTTGTGTGCGCGTGTGGGCGTGTGTGTGTGTAGCAACCTTTATAAACTTTTGAGGTTCAACTCAAGTCTCAAGCTTTTGGGTGATTGGTCTGGTCCATAGGCTTGGTGAGATATATAGCAACGAAAATTTTTTACTTTAATACGATTGTGTTATTATTCATTTAATGAGTTTTTCCAACTGCTATCCATATATAATAACCTCTCTTACTATTTTCCTCAAATGGTACTGCTTAGCTGTGATTCTACGCACAAGAATGGGGCTTATTTTCTTGCAGTTTTCTTCTTGCCGTGTAGGCATGTGACGCCCCCCACGTACGTTACCATACCAACCAGCCGAGGTCTGACGCCGACCGTGATGGCTGGCAATCTCGTGGGTCGTCATCTTCTTACTTAACATACTTAACTTTCCATTCTTAACGTTCTCATTTTAAAGCAGAAGCAATTTTTATAGCAAAATTTTTTTTTAACTTACATATTATATCTATATTTCTATCATACTCTTATAACATATAATTCATAAATTTCTTTCTTTCATCTTCCTTTTTGAACGCTCAGCGAAAGACTCATGGTAGTACCATACCCTCGCCCAGTCCCTTGGCACGTGCAGATCCTTCCGTTGTCCATCATATTACTTTAAACTAACAGGTTGCTTACCTGCAACATATAAACAACTAATGAGCTAGATGCTCAGTAAGTTCAAACATACATTCATTAACTTATAAATACTAGTAATATATGTTATTACTAGAATATATGACATCACGTATATACACATCATACACATCGTCTATATATATCCTCGAAACATAACATATTATGTTAGCCTCTTCATGCTCATTTATCTCTTCGTTCATCGTTCTTATCATTCTATCGATCATCTCTTATCATTCTAATCCAATCTCTTCATTTCTTTACTTTTCATTCCTATCATTTCTTTACTTTCTATTCTAAACCTTCATAACTTTTCTATCGCTTTATCATCATCTCTTAACATTTCATATCTTAAAAGCTACTAACATACACATTAGCATAACATCACATAAAAACGTGTCATTCACATCACATCACATATATAATTCTATTATGTTCTTATAAACTTCGTTTTGTTATTTATTTATTTTTCATCGATTTCATTATGTCATTTTTTCATATCATTCGTTTCTTTTCTTATCGTTCTTTACCTTTCTTTTCTTTTCACTCTCTTTTCCTTTCTTTTCTTTTCACCCTCTTTTCCTTTCTTTTCTCGCTCTTTTCCTTTCTTTTCTCTCTCTTTTCCTTTCTTTTCTTTTCACGCTCTTTTCGTTTGTTTTCTTTCCACTTTCCTTTGGTTGGGCCCGTTGTTGGACGTACCTATTTACGCACGGACAGTGGGAGGAGGGGGAGCTACCCACCAACCTACCTCACAGTCACATAAAACCTCACATTCGGGGTTGGTCCAACCTATAATCTACCACACCTTCGGGGTAGCACCACATCAATGCGGAGGATATAGACTGGAAGTCTCGACCTTGTAGGGAGACCGGTACGTCAACAACTTAAGTTTTCAGTCTTATTATCTTGTAGGCTTTTATTTTTCTTATATTGATTTTTCGTTGTACATCTTTTTCATGACATTCATCATTTTTCATTTCTCATTTTTCATAAAACATTTCATGGAACATTTTTTCTTTCATTGTTTTTCTTTTCTTAATTCTTTACTTTACTTGTGTGAATTATGTTAATCACACTTTAGCATAGCATATATAGCACATATTACTTATATAACATCACATCACATCATAACAAACAAAATTATGTTTAATTATGTGCAGACAATTATTTTCTTCTCTATTTATCATTTGCATCATCCTATCTATCGTATCTTAGCATCATACTTCTATCGATCATAGCCTATCGTTCTATTCTATCAATCACATCTTATCGTTATGTTCTAATCCTTTCATCATACCTTTCATCATAACCTATCATTGCTTCTCTTTCTTGTCTAACTCTTTGCTTTCATATTATTTTTCATAGAACACCTATCCTTTCGTTATCATAAAACATATCTTTTCTTAATTCCTTTCATCACTGATCATCGTTGCTCTATCAATCATAACTTAACTTCTATAAAACTTTTCATAAAACATCTATTTTTTCCTTTCGTACCTCATCTCTTTCTTATGTATTCTATAATAACATTCTCGTTCTTACTCTCTCCATTCTTCTATCTCTCTTACTTACATCTTTATTCTCATAAAACTTTTATAATACTTTTCCTTCGTAGTTCAATATACACATATGTATATATTTTTTATAAATTATTTATTAAAACCTATCTTTTAACATCATCATAACATTGCTATAGCATTACTATAGCATTATCATAAATCACATCATGACATTTATATACAAAACATATACATACGGTAAGCTTGTTCATAGTTGCAGATGGGTAAATGTCTGAACTTACTCATAGCGTGCTTATCCTCTTCTTGGAACCCATCGACGTCCTTTGTCGCGTCTGGATCGGGTTCCTACAGACAAATTTTGTCCGTTAATCACATTTTCATTTATAGCTTTTACTTTATTTAAAAGCTTGATTCTGATCTTATAACCCTTAATTATAGCCTTAGGACAACTTTTTAAACCTTAATGGCCCTTTTCGAATTTTTCTCCAACTTTTTGAAAAATTACGATTTTACCCCTAACTTTTGACAAAATTACAATCTTGCCCTTGACGTGATTTTTCATAACTTAAACCTCAATTTTGGCTTTTACAACCTTTGTTAACCTATTCCGGGGTCATTGGGGCTCTTTTCCCATAATTTGAGAATCTTTGGGCAAAATGACCGTTTTGCCCCTGATGGGTCGTTTAATCATAACATTTTCATTTTCATACTTAGGCTGGCTTTTCTAAACCCAAAATCATCTAATTAACTTTTTAAATCTTATTGGACCTTTTCCGGATCAATTCTTATCATTTTACCAATTTTCAGATTCCCGGCCCTCGGGAAGTACTATTCTGACCTAAGAGTCGGTTTCATGTTTTTCTTCCGTTCTAAGGTTTCGAAGGGTCGGTTTACTAATTATAACTTGCCCCTTCCTTTTTCCATGCCCTAATTCCTCGAGGGGGCTCGGGTTCCCTTCCCAATCATATTTTTACCCCTCGTTTCCCATATTACCCCTGGTGCCGTTTTTAGAAATTTCGGCAGAGTTTCCCCTTAATTTTTGAGGTTCTAGCGTTTAGGAAATGCCTGAAAACCATCTATCCTAATCTAATTCTATCACGTACTATACCAGAGGCCTAGATTTTACGTAAAACTCATACTGTTTACGTAAAATCATTACATTATCACATATTTTTCTTTTTCTCCATTACAGCCATTTTCTTCTTTTTACATACATTCTTTTTCAAAATTTTCATACCAATAATCATAAAATTATACAATAGTCCCAAACAATTAAATTGTGGAACGTAAAGGGGTCGGGATTTATACCGTATTGCAGTCCGGAACGTCGAAAATAGGCTAACGGGCCAAACTTCAAAATTTGGTCAACGGTCGCCGTTGACCGGCGTTGACCGCCATTGACCGGTGGTTGACGGCGGCGACGGTGGCAAATGAGTAGCCCATCTTGAAGATCTCGACGAGAGGAATCCATTGGTGATCTCAATTTCACCATTCGACACTTCTATCGCCGGAAAACCTCCTCGAAAGTCACGGCCACGACGGCGACGGCGGAACTCTGCCGTGCCGGACTTTTTCCCCAAAATTGGTTAAGGGCTTTTGCTCCTCTCTTTATGGCGAACATTTCTGTACCAGTGGTGTAGCTCAAGATCGCCGGAAATGGCGGTTTCGACGGCGGCTCCGCGGCGGCGTTTCACCGGAATTTTCGAAGCTCAGGCGGCGCGATTTCGCCGGTGTTGAGGCGATCCACCACATGGGTTTTGTAGTACTCTTCACCACGAATCTTTTGGGACTGGTTTCACGGCAAACGGTGGCCGGACGGCAAAGAAATCTCACCGGGAAGATTTCGGCTCCGGCGACCTTTAGGCGGCGCGTGCGGCTTGCTCCGGCGACTGCTCTATTGTGTCGGCCCACCATCGGACTCAGCTCGGCGAGAGCTTTCTGATGACACCGGCGGTGTCGTGAATGGAGGCCGTATGTGAAAGTTGATTACTGTACATATTCGGGTAGAGAGAGAAAGAGAAATGAGGAGAGAGAGTACACATGGACAAATGAGGAAATTTCACTTTTTTCGCTCTTTATATACTTTTTCGCCCAAAATTTCAACATGGGCTTTCCTGACTAATTTGAGCGTCCTGAATCCAAATATATCAGTTTTTTTTTCATCTGAGGTCATTTCGACCAGTTTCCGATACTGTGAATTTTCGGTCAAAAAAATTATCCTTGTGCTCAATTATCAAATTTGAGCGTGCTGATAGGCTATCCTGACTAATTTGGGTGTGTTGAACCCAAATTTATCAGTTTTATGTCAAGATAATATCATCTTGACCTACTTCTTGATACTGTGAGTGACACACACGTGCTAACACCTAAAATCACTATTAATCATTTTTCATCCTTTAACATTGTTAGAATATTTTATTTAGTTCTAAACAATATTAAATCACTTAATTTCATATTTTAACGCTTAAATTCAATGTGTATTTATTTTCCGAGAAATATGAATTTTCCCGGTTGTTACAAGGCAATTTAATTAGATGGAAGGAAATTACTTATAATCTATTCAAGTAAAATGTTTGGTTAAAAAAAGAAAAGATCCGATTAACTTCTGAAGTAAACATTGGCCCAACTTGCTGCTAAACAAAAATAAAATCATATTTTAAGGCATTACATGAGTGACATTAAATATGCAGTTGAGCAGTGACATAATTGGAAAAATATATGCAAGAAAAGCGAAATCCCTCATATAACAGTAGAAGAAAGGGAAAATAGATTGGTTAAAGAAAAACAATATAAATTGAAGATCCTATTTTCTTATTGTCTTTTCTTCCCTTTTTTCCAGTAGATTAAAATGCCAGAGATCACCAACACATTACATTATTATTGGTTAAACAAAAACAATAAATGCCATATCCTATTTTCCTCATGTTCTTCTTGATGGCCAGCATTGCCAATGAATTAACTGACTAGAGAGGTGCGGAAAATATTAAGAGGGGTCACTGGATGAGGGTGTGGCTTGTAAATATGAATTGTATGAGTTTCAGTTTGTGAACTGGAACCGAATCAAGTTTTGGCAAAGTCACAGGCACAGATGTGCTCCTTAGGAGAGACGAGGAATTTTCATTTTAAGTTTGTTTCATATTTGACACCAATTATGCTTGTATATATGTCTTAAGCTCTTGTTTCAACTAAAGCTTTGGTTGATTTATGATCAGCTCCATATCTAGGATTTGGTAGTGACAAATATGCTAAGTTGCAGAACTTCATTAATGCCCCACTCAGAAAGAAAGAAACACTGATAATGTGAGTGTGTTTTACACTTCTCAATCATTATAGTGAACTACCGGAGTAGCTGAAACATGGCATAAATGCTCACTGAGACAAACCTATACAAATTTTGTGTGCTCAAGCTTGTCTATTTTCTTTTGAAAATTTTATACCTCTCAGCAAATTTTACTGCTCTAGGTAATGCTTGTTTATTTTCTTTTGATTGTGTTTACCGTCATGATTTAATAACTTTTCCCAGCTGCTATCTATATTTGTAGAGCGTTTGGTAAACATATTATGTTCGCATTGCATTTGAACATAATGCATTGAATATATTTTATATTTAGATGAAAAGTGTTTGCTTTGCATTTGAATGCAATGTGTGTTTGGATGAAAAGTAAATGAAAAGTATTTGAATTGTATTTTAGAGTTGAAAAGTTGATGTGTTGGTAAAAGTAGAATATATTTTATATATATTGAATATATTTTATATTTAGATGAAAAGTGTTTGGTTTGCATTTAAATGCAATGTGTGTGTAACAACCGAGAAAATTCACATTTTTTCGAAAATAATTACAAAACGAATTTAAGCGTTAAAATGTGAAATTAAGTGATTTAATATTGTTTAGAACTAAATAAAATGTTCGAACAATGTTAAATGATGAAAAATGAGTAATAGTGATTTTATGTGTGTACACGTGTGTGCCATTCACAGTATCAAGAAGTAGGTCAAGATGATATTATCTTGACATAAAACTGATAAATTTGGGTTCAGCACTCCGAAATTAGTAAGGATAGCCTATCAGCACGCTCAAATTTGATAATTGAGCACAAGGGTAATTTTTGATCGAAAATTCACAGTATCGGAAATTGGTCGAAATGACCTCAGATGAAAATAAAACTGATATATTTGGATTCAGGACGCCCAAATTAATCAGGATAGCCTATGTTGAAATTTTGGGCGAAAAAGTATATAATGAGAGGGAAAAAGTGGAATTTCCTCATTTGCCCATGTGTACTCTCTCTCATCACTTCTCTTTCTCTCTCTACCCCCATTGATGAATAGTAACCGACCATCGGAAACGGTGTCCGTTTTCGACACCGCCGGCACCGTTGGAAAGCTCTCGCCGAGCTGAGTTCAACGGTGGGTCGACGCGACGGAACGGCCGCCGCACGCCGCCGCACGCGCAGCCCGAAGCCGCCGGCCACCGGAAATTTCGCGACGCCGTATCTCCGCCGTCCGACGTCCGATCAAGCTGAAACTGGTCTCAAAAGACTCCTGGTGAAGAGTACTACAAAACCCATGTGGTGGATCGCCTCAACACCGGCGGAATCGCGCCGCCCAACTCCGCCCATCGCCGTCACCGTCGCCGCTGTGAAACTCGCCGTTTCCGGCGATGTTGAGCTGCACTACGGGTGCAGAAATGGTTGCCGTGAAGAGGGGAGTAAAAGCCCTCAATCAATTTCGGGGAAAAAGTCCGACACGGCGGAGCTCCACCGTCGCCGCCGTGGCCGTGACTTTCGGGGTGATTTTCTGGCGATTGGGGCCTCCAAATGTGAAATTGAAGCTACCAATGGATTCCTCTCGTCGAGATCTTCAAAATGGACTACCCACTTGCCACCGTCGCCGCCGGTCAACACCGGTCAACGGCCGGTCAACGGCGGTCAACGGCGACCGTTGACCAATTTTGGAAGTTTGGCCCGTTAGCCTATTTTCGACGTTCCGGACGCATCCGCGGAGTCGGAATTGCAAGACGAGACCTCAAAGATGAAGAACGAGGAATTAGGGTTTATGCCGTCGAGACCGGACTGCAATTCGGTATAAATCCCGACCCCTTTACGTTCCGTAATTTAATTGTTTGGGACTGTTATATGATTTTATGATTATTGGTATGAAAAATGTGGAAAAGAATGTATGTAAAAAGAAGAAAATGGTTGTAATGGAGAAAAAGAAAAATATGTGATGATGTAACGATTTTACGTAAACGGTACAAGTTTTACATAAAATCTAGGCCTCTGGTATAGTACGTGATAGAATTAGATTAGGATAGATGGTTTTCAGGCGTTTCCTAAACGCTGGAACCTCAAAAATTAAGGGGAAACTCTGTCGAAATTTCTAAAAAAAAACGGCACTAAGGGTATTTTGGGAAACGAGGGGTAAAATATGATCGGGAAGGGAACCCGAGCCCTCTCGAGGAATTAGGGCAAGGAAAAAGGAATGGGCAGGTTACAATTAGTAAACCGACCCTTTGAAACCCTAGAACGTAAGGAAAAACATGAAACTGACATTTAGGTCGGAATAGTACTTCCCGAGGGTCGGGAATGTGAAAAATTGGTAAAATGATAAGAATTGATCCGGAAAAGGTCTGATAAGATTTAGAAAGTTAATTAAATGATTTTGAGTTTAGAAAATCCAACCTAAGTATGAAAATGAAAATGTTAGGTTTAAACGACCCATCAGGGGCAAAATGGTCATTTTGCCTAAAGATTCTCAAATTATGGGAAAAGAGCCCCAATGACCCCGGAATAGGTTAATGAAGTTTGTAAAAGCCAAAATTGAGGTTTAAATTATGAAAAATCATGTCAAGGGTAAAATTGTAATTTTATCAAAAGTTAGGGGTAAAATCGTAATTTTTTAAAAGTTGGAGAAAAATTCAAAAATGGCCATTAAGGTTTAGAAAGCTGTCCTCAGGCTATAATTAAGGATTATAAGATCAGAATTTAGCTTTTTAATAAAATAAAAGCTATAAATGAAAATGTGATTAACGGATAAAGTTTATCTGTAGGAACCCAATCCAGAAGCGACAAAGGACGTCGATGGATCCCAAAGAAGAGGATAAGCACGCTATGAGTAAGTTCAGACATTTACCCGTCTGCAACTATGAACAAGCTTATAGTATTATATGTTTTGTATGTATATGTCATGATGTGATTTATGATGATGCTATAGTAAATGCTATAGCAATGTTATGATGATATTAAAAGATAGGTTTTAATAAATAATTTATAAAAATATATATATAAATATATGTATATATTGAATTATGAAAGAAAGGTATTATAAAAGTTTTATGAGAGTAACGATGTGATAAAGAGGAATAGAGGAATGGAAAGAGTAAGAATGATAATATTATGATAGAGTGCATAAGAAAGAGATGAGATATGAAAGGAATTAAGAAAGGGATGTTTTATGAGATCGAAAGAATAGATGTTTTATGAAAAGTTTTATGAGAGTTAAGTTATGATTGATAGAGCAACGATGATCGATGAGGAATGGAATTAAGAAAGGGTATATTTTATGAGAACGAAAGGATAGATGTTTTATGAAAAATGATATGAAAGCAAAGAGTTAGACAAGAAAGAAAAACAATGATAGGTTATGATAAAAGGTATGATGAAAGGATTAGAACATAAGGATAAGATGTGATCGATTGAATAGAACGATAGGCTATGATCAATAGGAGGATGATGATAAGATACGGGAGATAGGAGAATGCAAATGATAAGATGAACAGAGAATAATTGCCTACACGTAACAAAACATGTTTTTGTTTGTTATGATGTGATGTGATATGATGTGATGTGATGTGATATATATAAGTAATATGTGTTATATATGTTAAAGTGTGATTAACATAATTCACACAAATAAAGTAAAGAATTAAGAAAAGAAAAACAACGAAAGAACATATGTTCCATAAAATGTTTTATGAAAAATGAGAGATGAAAGATGATGAATGTCATGAAAAAGACGTACAACGAAAAATCAATATAAGAAAAGCTAAAAGAATGCAAGATAAGAAAACTGAAAACTTAATGTTGGCGTACCGGTCTCCCTATATGGTTGAGATTTCCGGTCTATATCCTCCGCGCAGATGTGGTGCTACGCCGAAGTGTGGTAGATTATAGGATGGACCACCCCGACAGGCGAGGTTTTATGTGACTGTGAGGTAGGTTGGTGGGTAGCTCCCCCTCCTCCCACTGTCAGCGCGCACTAGGTACGTTCAACGACGGGGCCCACCAGTGAAAGATAAGAAAAGAAAAGAAAAGAAAGTGATAAAGAAAAGAAAAGAAATGATATGATATGAAAAGAAAAGAAAAGAAAAGTAAAGAATGACATAAAAAGAAACAAACGATATGAAAGAACGACATAATAAAATCGATGAAAAACAAATAAATAATAAAACGAAGTTAAAAGAACATAATGGAGTTAATATATGTGATGTGATGTATTTGATGTTATGTGTATGATGTGAATGACACGTCTTTACGTGATGTTATGCTAGTGTGTATGTTACCAGCTTTTAAGATATGAAATGTTAAGAGATGATGACAAAGCGATAGAGAAGTTCTAAAGGTTTAGAACAGAAAGTTAAGGAATGATAGGAATGAAAAGTAAAGAAATGAAGAGATTAGATTTGAATGATAAGAGATGATCGATAGAATGATAAGAACGATGAATAAAGAGATAAATGAGCATGATGAAGCTCACATTTTATGTTATGTTTTAAGGATATGTATAAACGATGTATATGATATGTAAATACGTGATGTCATATATTCTAGTAATAACATATATTACTAGCATTTATAAGTTAATGAATGTATGTTTGAACTTACTGAGCATCTAGCTCATTAGTTGTTTATATGTTGCAGGTAAGCAACCTGTTAGTTTAAAGTAATATGATGGACAACGGACGGATCTGCACGTGCCAAGGGACTGGGCGAGGGTATGGTACTACCATGAGTCTTTCGCTGAGCGTTCAAAAAGGAAGATGAAAGAAAGAAAGAAAGTTATGAAATATGTGTTATAAGAGTATGATAAAGATAGGTATAATATGTAAGTTTAAAAAAAAAAATTTGCTATAGAAATTGCTTCCTCTTTAAGATGAGAACGTTAAGAAGGGAAAGTTAAGTATGTTAAGTAAGAGGATGACGACCCACGAGGTTGCCAGCCATCGCGGTCGGCGTCAGAGCTCGACTGGTTGGTATGGTAACGTACGTGGGGGGTCGCCACAGTGTGTTTGGATGAAAAGTAAATAAAAAGTATTTGAATTGTATTTTAGCGTTGAAAAGTTGATGTGTTGGTAAAAGTAGATAGAAAAAGTAAGATAGAGAGAGAACATGATGTAAATGAAAAAAATATATATTTAAATTATTCTAATAAAGTAAATATATTTGAGTTACTGATGAAAGACATTATATTTGAACGTAAAACTTTTATATTTAGATAAAAATTGCATCACATTTAAACATAATGCGAATATAAAACTTTTACATTTAAATAAAAATTGCATCATGTTTAAATGCAATGTAAATGCAAAACTATAAACAATTGCCCTGTTAATTTCCTTAACTCTCTATTTTTCTCAATTAGCTCTACTACTTAACTACGATTATACAAACTGGAGCGGGGTTCGTTTTCTTTTTTTACTTCTTGATGTTTAGGCCATTTTTATGCCATGATTTCTGTTGATCATAACTTGAATCAGTGTACAGCACCCAGTATTTGACTATTGGAAAAAAGTATTAGGATATTAGATGGAAGGAAATTGGATCTAAACTTTTCAAGAAAAAAAGCGGAAAAAATATGATATTTATTAGCTTCTGTAAGTAAAATGGCCACCATATATTAGCTACCAAATAAACATAATTTTCTGTCATAAAATTTAGCAGTTGTTAGAACCAAATGCATGACAATATTGAATATGCAGTTGAGCAATGACAATGACATAATTGGAGCTATAGTAGCGGAGTCCTATGAAAGATGGTCATAAAACCACGATCAGTCATCAGTCGGGTCAGTATACTAAATATGAGTGGCCGACCACAATTGTTGAGCTAAGAATATCAAGATTCCGATTTAGAGGAAGTCGCAGACGGTAAGCTGCTTCCTACGGCTGAGAAACAGGCAGGATTTTAGAAGGAAAAAAAATGAAATGCATTGTGACAATAGAAGAGGAGGCAAAAATATAAATATTGGTTTAAAAGAAAAATACCAGATTCTATCTTGTGATCTCCCCTAAATATGAATGATGCTCTCAACATAACTAGTAAAACCAAACACAGGGCCAATCCAAGGACACAGATATTTTAATCTCCGTGTCTTTAATTCATACAAAAACCAAAGAGGACAAGTTTCATCAGCACATAACCATTATTCCTAAAAGCTAATGCACGTTCGTAAAAGAATTCCTGAAGAGGCTGGTAGTTATCCAAATCTATCTTCACTTTCCTGACCCACGTGTCCTTGTATACAAAATTTTTAAGCAGTCTGATATCTCAATATATCGTCACACTCGTGGTATACGTGAGGCAAGCGTATGAATTAGTAAGTTAGTAAACTTTGGCTTTTGAAAACATGTTTTACGTTGGTGGCAAATTCAAACTCTACAACATCTTATGACAAATTCAATTGTAAAATTATTGCATGCTAGATTATGTGGCGCGCGACTGCAATCACATAATCACGTAATATTGCCCATTATAATTGAAAAACGAATTGCACAAATTAAAATATTAGCGACGCAATTGATGAAACACTTAAGTAATGGTGTTGATATCTAAAATAAATTAAAGAACAAAAACATACGTAACCAATAATTTTGTTTTTTTAACACGAGCCATATACATTCCATTTCATTCCACATACATATAAGCACACCATTCAATATAACTTCAACCACAAATCATACATATAACACACTCAAACCAACTGTAGTTATAACAAAAGTTTTTTCTATGCCCTCATTTTGACCATGTGAAGCCTTTATTGCAATGCGCTACTAACTAGGAAACGAAGCTAGTAGGCGAATTTAATTTAATAATCTAGTGAACCAGTGGAGGTGATGGCTTCTTAAAGTGTGAGAAAAAAGGTGGCAATGGTTTCTTAAAAAAGGGGTGCTGAAATGTTGGCTTCTTATAGACCGGAGTGGGATGAGGGTGTGGCTTGTGAACTGGAAGTGGATGAGGTTTCTGCTTGTGAGCAGGAACTGAATCAGGTTTCGGCTTGTGAACCGGAACTGGATTAGGTACTTTTGGCTTTTTACTTGGAATTGGTGGCTTTTTGTGAATGGGACTACTGTGTTTTGGGAATGGATTTTTGAAGCCTGGGATTGGGTGATGAAAGAAGTCGTGATATTTCTTGAAAATTGGTTCATGTGGTGAAACGAACGTCTTTTCTTCTTTGATTCCTGCAGCCTCTGGCGTTTTGGACTCTTCAAGTTTGGCTACATGAAAAAATAGAGGTCAAGATTATAATGTCATAATTAGACATATATTATATATATGCATATATATATATATATATAGAAAATGGAAGTGGAATTCATTCTACGACTCAAAATGTCCTCTAATACATATAGTACTGAATGAATGATGGCATACTATCAAATCAAAAAATCGACGTAATTATTCGAAGCAATCAACTGGCTAGAGAGTGAGCTACATTATTCGCACTACGGGAATGTACTTAGCAAACAATGTTATTGAGGACATTATCGAAACCATAATTGATTTTTTTTTTTTTTTTTTGCTATAAAATATTAAATGGGTCTAGGCGAGAAGGAATAAAATGTTACCTGAAGAAGCATGGCAGAAGCTCACGACAAACAGGCAAAACCACAGGCCCAGGAGCCCATGGGAGAGAGAAGAAATTCTCATTTTGAACCGTATTTCTTATTTGACACCAATCTCAGTATTAATATAGAGAAAGCCTTTATAAACTTATGAGGTTCAACTCAAGTTTCAAGCTTTGAGTGGTTGATCTGCTCCATGGGCTTGGTGATGAAATATATACCAACGAAAATCTTTGCTTTAGTTTGATTGTATTATTATTCATTATGAGTTTTCCCAACTGCTATCCATATAATAAAGTCTCTAACTAAATGAACCAGAGTGGGGTGTCATTTTTTCACAATTTTCTTCTTGCTCATTAGGCAATTTTAATGCCATGAACTGTGTTGATCATAAATTAAATCACTATGCCATCTTTTAAATGTTGATTGCTAACTCTAGACGCTAACCGAGTAGTTAGAGATTTCGCCAGCAAAGATCATGTAGCTTAATTGACTGCAAGTTGAATAAGCGAGGACCTTCTTTAGATTGTAGAACGGGAATAATAGCATATACGGTTAAAATGGCTAAGGGAGCCCGGGGCCAGTAGCACCAAAGTATTTGACTATTTGCCAAAAAAAAAAAAAAAAAACTCAAGAGAATGAAATTACTTATTACCTTTTAGAGTAAAATTAAACTAAAAAATATATTCGACCGTTATTAACTTCTGAAGTAAACAGTGTCCATTTTAGCTACAAAATAAAAAGAAAGTCATATTTTAATTCACCATATCCCTGTGACATTAAATGTGCAGTTGACCAGTGACATAAATGGAAAAACATGCTAGGGTATGCCAGAGAAGAAGAGGCAACCAAAAAAAAAAAAAAAAGAGTTGGTTAAAGAAGAACAAAAATTGCCAGATCCTATTTTCTCATTGCATTTTTTTTTCATTAGATTAAAATGCTAGAGAGAGCACATTAGTCATTACGTCATTATAGGTTAAACAAAAACAATAAATCTCATATTTATTTCATTTTTGTTTAAACATAATTTAGATGTTGATTGTCTACTTATATATTTTGTAATTATTGGTTAATTGTATCTAAGCTATCACTTTGTGTTTAATACATGATTCTCCTTTTTATTTTCTTTTTACATTATATTGTAAACTGTTTAAAGGGTAACCTGTAAGATTTCCCGACTTATCCCAGATCCCACCTCCCTAATGAGCGGGCGATGGAGAAGGACATATCTCTCCATTACCATCTCTCATTGAGTATGAATAACCGTCATTTATTAGCCTCTTCGTTGAGTTGCCAACTTTTATCAGAATGATGCAAAAAAATATATATATATAAAAGGAATATTGGTCTGTTACTAAAAATTAAAAAAAAAAGTGAAAGAATAAAGAAAGCAATGAATCACAAATATTGGAAAACAACAAAAAGAACGATAAAAATTGGAAAACGACAAAGAATTAAAGAAACGACAACAACATTGAAAGGAAATAGTAGCCATCAATTAGGAGAGAGATGATAATAGAAAATTGAAGACGAGAATAATCAAATCAACCAACAACAAAACAAAATGGATGATAGAAATTACTATTAAAGAAACGATCGACAGAAAACATGATAACAAGCAGTAAAATAAAGAACAACCAATAAACTATGGATGGCAAAAAAATGACAGCACAACTAAACGATTAACGTTAAACGACAACCTTAAAAACGATAGTCATCTCAATAAACGACATTCATTGTGAAAGTGCAACAAATAATTAAATAAACGACAGCCAACTTTAAACCGACAAGATAAAGAAACGAACGACAAAAAATAGGAACAAAATAATACAGGACAATGTAAGAAACCACAGAGAAGGTTAAAAACAACACTGCTTGCCAAACGACAATCAGGAAGAAAACGACAATAAAATTGATCAAGCAATAACAAACAGTTAAGCAACTTAACATGAACGACAAAAAAGAGGAAAAGAGTAACAAAAGAAAAACAAAGATTGTCAACCAAAAAAAAAAAAAAGTAGTAGTAGGGTTTGCCAAGATTTACAGACGCACTTGAAGCGCCAGAGAGAATTGACCTGCAGTCTCAAGAATATATCTTTGATGATATCATCTTGTAGGTCATTGAAAGAAACGGATCTCTCTAATCTTGTCTCTTGACTTGTGACGTCCCGTACGTTACCATACCAACCAGCCAAGCTCTAACGCCAACCGTGATGGCTGACAACCTCATGGGTCGTCGTTCTCTTATTTAACATACTTAACTTTCCATTTTTAACATTCTCATTTTAAAGCGGAAGTAATTTCTATAGTAATTTTTTTTTAACTTACATACTATACTTATATCTCTATCATACTCTTATAACATACAATTCATAAATTTCTTTCTTTCAACTTCCTTTTTTGAATGCTCAGCGAAAGACTCATAGTAGTACCATACCCTCGCCCAGTCCCTTGGCGCGTGCAGATCCGTCCGTTGTCCATCATATTACTTTAAATTAACAGGTTACTTACCTGCAACATATGAACAACTAATGAGCTAGATGCTCAGTAAGTTCAAACATACATTCATTAACTTATAAATACTAGTAATATATATTATTACTAGAATATATGATATCACGTATAGACACATCATATACATCGTCTATACATATTATCGAAACATAACATAATATGTTAGCCTCTTCATGCTCATTTATCTCTTCGCTCATCGTTCTCATCATTCTATCGATCATCTCTTATCATTCTATTCTAATCTCTTCTTTTCTTTTCTTTTCATTCGTATCATTTCTTAACTTTCTGTTCTAAACCTTGTTATCTTTTCTATCGTTTTATCATCATCTCTTAACCTTTCGTATCTTAAAAGCTAGTAATATATACACTAGCATAACATCACGTAAAAACATGTCATTCACATTATACACATAACATCAAATACATCACATCACATATATTAATTCTATTATGTTCTTTTAAACTTCGTTTTATTATTTATTTATTTTTCATCGATTTCAATATGTCATTCTTTCATATCGTTCGTTTCTTTTCTTATCGTTCTTTACTTTTCTTTTCTTTTCGTATCATTTCATTTCATTTCATTTCTTTTCACTCTCTTTTCCTTTCTTTTCTTTTCACTCTCCTTTCCTTTCTTTTCTATTCACTCTCCTTTCCTTTCTTTTCTTTTCACGCACTCTCTTTTCCTTTCTTTTCTGTTCACTCTCCTTTCCTTTCTTTTCTTTTCACGCACTCTCTTTTCCTTTCTTTTCTTTTCACTCTCCTTTCCTTTCTTTTCTTTTCACTCTCCTTTTCTTTCTTTTCTGTTCACTCTCCTTTCTTTTCTTTTCTTTTCACTCTCCTTTGGTGGGCCCGTTGTTGAACGTACCTATTTGCGCACAGACAGTGGGAGGAGGGGAAGCGACCCACCAACCTACCTCACAGTCACATATGTTTACCTAATTTTAGGGGTGAAACATTAGCTACCGCACCTTCGGGTATAAATTACCTCACCTTCGGGACAGCGCCACATCCTCGTGGAGGATATAGACCTGAAGTCTCGACCGTATAGGGAGACCGGTACGCCAACAACTTAAGTTTTCAGTCTTATTATCTTGTATGCTTTTATTTTTCTTATATTGATTTTTCGTTGTACTTTTTTTCATGACATTCATAATCTTTCCTTTCTCATTTTTCATAGAACATTTCATGGGACATCTGTTCTTTCGTTGTTCTATCTTTCTTTCGTAATTCTTTTTCATTAACATCTCATTCTTTCATTCTCATTTCATAAGACATATATCGTTGTTTCATGTTGTTGTTTTTCTTTTTTTAATTCTTTACTTTACTTGTGTGAATTATGTCAGTCACACTTTAGCATATATAGCACATATTACTTATATATCATCACATCACATCATAACAAACAAAAATACGTTTAGTTATGTGCAGACAATTATTTTCTGTTTATCATTTGCATCACTCTATCTATCGTATCTTATCATCATACTCCTATCGATCATAGCCTATCATTGCTTCTCTTTCTTGTCTAACTCTTCACTTTCATATCACTTTTCATAAAACATCTATCCTTTCGTTCTCATAAAACACACCCTTTCTTAATTCCTTTCATTACCGATCATCATTGCTCTATCAATCATAACTTAACTTCCATAAAACTTTTCATAAACATCTATTCTTTCCTTTCATATCTCATCTCTTTTTTTATGCATTCTATCATAATATTCTCGTTCTTACTCTTTCCATTCTTCTATCTCTCTTTCTCACATCTTTACTCTCATAAAACTTTTATAATACATTTCCTTTGTAACTCAATATATATACATATATATATTTTTTATAAATTATTTATTAAAACCTATCTTTTAACATTATCATAGTATTTGTATAGCGTTACTATAGCATCATCATAACCCACATCATGACATTTGCATACAAAACATATAAATACAATAAGCTTGTTCATAGTTGCAGACAGGTAAATGTCTGAACTTACTCATAATGTGCTTATCCTCTTCTTGGAATCCACCGACGTCCTTTGTCGCGTCTAGATCGGGTTCCTACAGACAAACTTTGTCCGTTAATCACATTTTCATTTATAGTTTTTATTTTATTAAAAGCTTGATTCTAATCTTATAACCCTTAATTATAGCCTTAGGACAGCTTTTTAAACCTTAATGGCCATTTTTGAATTTTTCTCCAACTTTTTGAAAAATTACGATTTACCCCTAACTTTTGATAAAATTACAATTTTACCCTTGATGTGATTTTTCATAACTTAAACCTCAATTTTGGCTTTTACAAACTTCATTACCCTATTCCGGGGTCATTGGGGCTCTTTTCCCATAATTTGAGAATCTTTGGGCAAAATGACTATTTTACCCCTGGTGGGTCGTTTAATCATAACATTTTTCATTTTCATGCTTAGGCTGGATTTTCTAAACCCAAAATCATCTAATTAACTTTTTAAATCTTATCGGACCTTTTCCGAATCAATTCTTATCATTTTATCAATTTTTCACATTCCCGGCCCTCGGGAAGTATTATTTGGACCTAAGAGTCGGTTTACTAATCGTAACTTGCCCATTCTTTTTTCCATGCCCTAATTCCTCAAGGGGGCTCAGGTTACTTTCTCGATCATATTTTACCCCTCGTTTCCCATATTACCCCTAGTGCCATTTTTAGAAATTTCGGCAGCATTTCCGCTTAATTTTTGAGGTTCCAGCGTTTAGGAAACGCCTGAAAACCATCTATTCTGATCTAATTCTATCACGTACTATACTAGAGGCCTAGATTTTACGTAAAACTCATACTGTTTACGTAAAATCGTTACATTATCACATATTTTTATTTTCCTCCATTACAGCCATTTTCTTCTTTTTACATACATTCTTTTCCATAATTTTCATATCAATAATCATAAAATCATACAATAGTCCCAAACAATTAAATTACGGAACGTAAAGAGGTCGAGATTTATACCGAATTGCAGTCCGGTCTCGACGGCATAAACCCTAATTCTTCGTTCTTCATATCTGAGGTCCCGTCTTGCAAATCTGACTCCGTGGATGCGTCCGGAATGTCGAAAATAGGCCAACAGGCCAAACTTCCTAAATCGGTCAACGGTCGCCATTGACCGGCATTGACCGGCGTTGTCCGTCCGTTGAGCGGCGGCGACGGTGGAAGGTGGGTAGTCCATCTTGAAGATCTCGATGTGAAGAACTCATTGGTTCTTCATATCTGAGGTCCCGTCTTGAAGATCTCTTCGTTCTTTATATCTGAGGTCCAGTCTTGCAAATCCGACTTCGCGGATGTGTCAGGAACGTCGAAAATAGGCCAACGGGCCAAACTTTCTAAATTGGTCAACGATCGCCGTTGACCGGCATTGACCGCCGTTGATCGTTCGTTGACCGGCATTGACAGCGGTGATGGTGGAAGGTGGGTAGTCCATTTTAAAGATCTCGACGTGAGGAACTCATTGGTGGTGTCAATTTCATCAATTGAAGCTCCTATCACCGGAATCGAGCCCCTGAAAACCGATGGCGGTGGCGAGCTTCGATTCACCGTCTTGCCGGCTTCTTTCCTTGAAATTGGTTTGGGGCTTTTGTTCCCCATGAAATTCTGAGCATTTTGATACCCACCTCATCACTCAACTCCGCCTGAATAGTGAGATTCGACGGCAACACGGCGTCGACGACGAAGCTTCAGGCGGCGTGATCCGGCGGCCGTTGGGCTAAAACACCACCTGGGTTTTGTTTTACTCTTCACCCCGAGTCCATTGGGACCGGAATCATGTTGATCGGACGTCAGATGGCGGAGAAATCGACGTTTGAAAATTCCGGCCACCGTAGCTTTGGGCGGCGCGTGTGGGCTGCTCCGGCGTCCAATCCGTCGACTCGACCCACCGTTAGACTCAACTCGGCGGGAGCTTTTCGATGACACCGGCGGTGTCGAAAACGGACACCATTTTCGGTGGTCAATTACTATTCATCAATGGGGGTAGAGAGAGAAAGAGAAGGGAAGAGAGAGAGTGTACCTAGACAAATGAGGAAATTTCAATTTTTTTCACTCTTTATATACTTTTTTGCCTAAAATTTCAACATGGGCTATCCTGACTAATTTTGGGTGTCCTGAATCCAAATATATCAGTTTTATTTTCATCTGAGGTCATTTCGACTAATTTCTGATACTGTGAATTCCCGGTCAAAAATTACCTTTGTACTAAATTATCAAATTTGAGTGTGCTGAAAGGTTATCCTAACTAATTTGGGAGTGCTGAACCCAAATTTATCAGTTTTAACTTCATTCAAGGTCATCTAGACTAGTTTTCTGATACTGTCTGTTTCTCGATCAAAATTTATATTTTGTGCTCAATTGACTAAATTGAGCATACTGATTCTAAATATGTCAGTTTTATGTCAAGATAATATCATCTTGACCTACTTCTTGATACTGTGAGTGGCACACATGTTCTTACACCTAAAATCACTGTCAATCACTTTTCATCCTTTAATATTATTAGAACATTTTATTTAGTTCTAAACAATAAAAAATCACTTAATTTCACATTTTAACGCTTAAATTCATTGTGTATTTATTTTCTGAGAAATATGAATTTTCCCAGTTATCACATGACTCATTGTTTACTGCAGAGAAAGAGAGCTAGGATTCAAATTTAGGGCGTAGAAAAGGTTTTAAAGTTTAATACACTGCCACTGAAAATATCACCATGCTTTACTCATAGGGGGGCTTGATTTAAAATAAAAAAAAACAAAAACAAAGTTTGAATTAAAAAAAAAAAAAAGCAACAACAGAGTTTGAATCAAAAAAGAAGAAAAGAATGTTGAAAACAAGATAAGAGATCGATTGCATAGAATCGGGTACTTATCAAATTGTTATAAAAGGAACAAACTATAAATTGGGGTTAAGTGTTAATTTCCAACATTCAACTCAAATGCTTATTAATACTAAGTTAAATATATAAAATATTATCTGCCAAAATAAATAAATAAATGTGTAGAAGACTACTTCAAATGGATGAAGAAAAAAATCGATTAACTCAATATTTCATAGTCCAATCTAACCTGATTAATTCTAAGATGTAGTTAACCCAACAACCTAACGTTGGTTTCAAAAACCGATATTGACAAAAATTCGCAGAAGTTTTGGATCATAAACAATAAAAATTTCTCAAATTTTGATAATCTTTCTATGGTTATATTAATTTAAAATACAAAATGATAAAAGATAAGAATTGTACCATTGTCTGATTTGGTCAATAACTCTATCTTCTGCAAAAAACATCACCTGAATCTAGAAGTGACTCAGCTCCTTCAAAACGAAGTTCTTCCATGCTTGAACTGATACTTGATTGAACAAATAGATGGGCATTCTAATTGAGGGATTGGTTCACTCACTTACTTTTGGGTGTCTTTGTTTTGACTTACAACACATGAGGAAAAAAAAAGAGTGCAAACAAGAACTCTTCCCTCATAAGTTTTTCAATTTGCCAAAAAGTCATAAAGTATAAAAGTCACCCCTACTTTGATATAAAGTCAAATAAAATAAGTTAGATTACCCAAACTTTTTATCTTAAATTTTAAATATTCTCAATATCTAAAATTAAAATTAATTCAAAATTAGACACTAATTATATTATTTAACATATAATATAATTCACATATCATACTTATATGTAACATTTATATATAATTAATATAAATATTTCATTTAAAATAACTTTAAATAAATATATTTATAAATTTAAAAATAAGAAATTAACAAATAAATAATATATGCACATTAGTGTATCCACTAGTACGAGGCATAGACACAGTGCTATCCAATTTTAATATTTAAATAGTCTCTTTTATTTCAATAACGCAATTAATTCACAATTAATTGTTTGGATAACAAATATTTATAATAATAAAATAATAAAATTAATTACTCTCGTTTATATTTTATATCAAATAATTAGTGAGCATATATTCAATCCACCAAACACACTTGAATGGCATTGTGGAGAGGTGTAGGGAGCTATAGATATATAATTTCAAGTTCCAATAAATTTGATAATTAATCAAATTCTTTAATTAATTTATCAACTTTATTAATTTCAAAGTTACTCCTCTAAAAACTTAGAATTACAATCTTGAAATTATAGATAAAAAATTACTTAAAGAATAAAGTCTTCTATTCGATATAATCACTACATATAAATTGATCTTTCATAAATATTTTATAATAGAGCTAGGTAAAATCTGTTAATCTCTCTAATTATATCTTTATCATTGAGTACAATTAATTCTCTAATTAATCACGAATTGAGGACTTATACCATTCAAGTCCCGAATCCACATGCAAGGGAATTGTTTATTAGCTTCTTTAATAAGAAGGAATTGATTCGATTTTGCAATTTTAACATTCCCGATGATTTACTTCATTATATCTCTAAATTACAAAGAATAAAATTAAATACTTCAAATTCATACTGCGTAAATCAAAAGATATGATTCTATAAATAAAACTTTGCTAATAACTTTAGAATATGTAACAACCGGGAAAATTCATATTTCTCGGAAAATAATTACACAATGAATTTAAGTGTTAAAATGTGAAATTAAGTGATTTAATATTGTTTAGAATTAAATAAAATATTCTAACAATGTTAAAGGATGAAAAATGAGTAATAGTGATATTATGTGTGTGCACGTGTGTGCCACTCACAGTATCAAGAAGTAGGTCAAGATTATATTATCTTGACATAAAACTGATAAATTTGGGTTCAGCACTCCCAAATTAGTTACGATAGCCTATCAACACGCTCAAATTTGATAATTGAGCACAAGGGTAATTTTTGACCGAAAATTCGCAATATCAGAAACGGGTCAAGATGACCTCAGATGAAAATAAAACTGATATATTTGGATTCAGGATGCCTAAATTAATCAGGAAAGCCCATGTTGAAATTTTGGGCGAAAAAGTATATAAAGAGCGGAAAAAAGTGGAATTTCCTCATTTGTCCACAAATTCTCTCTCTCCTCATTTCTCTCTCTCTCTCTACCCGAAAGTGTACAGTAACCGACCATCGAAAACGGTGTCCGTTTTCGACACTGCCGGCACCGTTGGAAAGCTCTCGCCGAGCTGAGTTCAACGGTGGGCCGAGTCGACGGAACCGACACCGGAGAAGCCCGCACACGCCGCCTGAAGCCGCCGGCTACCAAAAATTTCGCGACGCCGTATCTCCGCCGTCCGACGTCCGATCAAGGTGATTCCGGTCCCAAAAGACTCGTGGTGAAGAGTAGAACAAAACTCAGGTAGAGTTTCAGCCCAACGGCCGCCGGATCGCACCGCCCGAAGCCGTGACGTCGTCGTCGCCGTCGCTGCAATGAAACCCATCGTTTCCGGTGATGTTGAGCTGCACCACCGGTACAGAAATGTTCGCCGTGAAGAGGGGAGCAAAAGCCCTCAATCAATTTCGAGGAAAAAGTCCAGCATGGCGGAGTTCCAAAGCCGCCGCCGTGACCGAGCTTTCGAGGGGCGATTTCCGACGATAGAGGTGTCGAATGGTGAAATTGAAGTCACCAATGGATTCCTCTCGTCGAGATCTTCAAGATGGACTACCCACTTGCCACCGTCGCTGCCGGTCAACGGCGGTCAACGGTCGGTCAACGCCGGTCAACGGCGACCGTTGACAAAAAATTGAAGTTTGGCCCGTTGGCCTATTTTTGACTTTCCGAACGCATCCGCGGAGTCGGAATTTCAAGACGAGACCTCAAATATGAAGAACGAGGAATTAGGGTTTATGCCGTCGAGACCGGACTGCAATTCGGTATAAATCCCGACCCCTTTACATTCTGCAATTTAATTGTTTGGGACTATTGTATGATTTTATAATTATTGGTATGAAAATTGTGAAAAAGAATGTATGTAAAAAGAAGAAAATGGCTGTAATGGAGAAAAATAAAAATACGTGATAATGTAATGATTTTACGTAAACAGTATGAGTTTTACGTAAAATCTAGGCCTCTGGTATAGTACGTGATAGAATTAGATCAGGATAGATGGTTTTTAGGTGTTTCCTAAACGCTGGAACCTCAAAAATTAAGCGAAAATGCTGCCGAAATTTCTAAATATGGCACCAGGGGTAATATGGGAAATGAGGGGTAAAATATAATCGGGAAGGGAACCCGAGCCCCCTCGAGGAATTAGGGCAAGGAAAAAGGAATGGGTAAGGTACGATTAGTAAACCGACCTTTCGAAACCCTAGAACGCAAGAAAAACATGAAACCGACACTTAGGTCGGAATAGTACTTCCCGAGGGCCGGGAATGTGAAAATTAGTAAAATGATAAGAATTGATCCGTAAAAGGCCTGATATTATTTAAAAAGTTAATTAGATGATTTTGGGTTTAGAAAATCCAACCTAAGTATGAAAATGAAAATGTTATGGTTAAACGACCCATTAGGGGCAAAATAGTCATTTTGCCCAAAGACTCTCAAATTATGGGAAAAGAGCCCCAATGACCTCGGATTAGGTTAATGAAGTTTGTAAAAGCCAAAATTGAGGTTTAAGTTATGAAAAATCACGTCAAGGGCAAAATTGTAATTTTGTCAAAAGTTAGGGGTAAAATCGTAATTTTTCAAAAAGTTGGAGAAAAATTCGAAAATGGCCATTAAGGTTTAAAAAGTTGTCCTAAGGCTACAATTAAGGGTTATAAGATCAGAATCAAGCTTTTTAATAAAATAAAAGCTATAAATGAAAATGTGATTAACGGATAAAGTTTGTCTGTAGGAACCCGATCCAGACGCGACAAAGGACGTCGATGGATTCTAAGAGGAGGATAAGCACGCTATGAGTAAGTTCAGACATTTACCCGTCTGCAACTATGAACAAGTTTATCGTGTTTATATGTTTTGTATGCAAATGTCATGATGTGATTTATGATGATGCTATAGTAATACTATAGCAATACTATGATGATGTTAAAAGTTATGTTTTAATAAATAATTTATAAAAAATATATATATAAATATATGTATATATTGAATTACGAAGGAAAGGTATTATAAAAGTTTTATGAGAATAAAGATGTGAGAAAGAGAGATAGAAGAATGGAAAGAGTAAGAATGAGAATGTTATGATAGAATGCATAAGAAAAAGATGAGATATGAAAAGAAAGAATAGGATGTTTATGAATAGTTTTATGGAAGTTAAGTTATGATTGATAGAGCAATGATGATCGGTGATGAAAGGAATTAAGAAAGATATGTTTTATGATAACAAAAGAATAGATGTTTTATGAAAAATTTTATGAAAGTTAGGTTATGATTGATAGAGCAACGATGATCGGGGATGAAAGAAATTAAGAAAAGGGTATGTTTTATGATAACGAAATAATAGGGGTTTTATGAAAAATGATATGAAAGCAAAGAGTTAGACAAGAAAGAGAAGTAATGATAGGTTATGATGAAAGGTATGATGAAAGGATTAGAATATAACGATAAGATGTGATTGATAGAATAGAACGATAGGCTATGATCGATAGAAAATATGATGATAAGATACAATAGATAGAATGATGCAAATAATAACAGAGAATAGTTATCTGCGTTTAACTAAATGTGTTTTTAATTGTTATGATGTAATGTGATGTGATGTAATGTGATGTTATATTAGTAATATGTGCTATATATGCTATGCTAAAGTGTGATTAACATAATTCACACAAGTAAAGTAAAGAATTAAGAAAAGAAAAACAACGAAAGAACAAATGTTCCATGAAATGTTTTATGAAAAATGAGAAATGAAAAATGATGAATGTCATGAAAAAGATGTACAACGAAAAATCAATATAAGAAAAATAAAAGTCTACAATATAATAAGACTGAAAACTTAAGTTGTTGGCGTACCGGTCTCCCTACAAGGTCGAGACTTCCGGTCTATATCCTCTGCGTAGATGTGGCGTTACCCCGAAGGTGCGGTAGATTATAGGATGGACCAACCCCGAAGGTGCGGTTTTTATGTGACTGTGAGGTAGGTTGGTGGGTCGCTCCCCCTCCTCCCATTGTCCGCGCGCAACTAGGTACGTCCAACAACGGGCCCAACCAAAAGGAAGTGGAAAGAAAACAAACGAAAGAAGAGTGAAAAGAAAAGAAAAGAAAAGAAAGGAAAAGAGAAGAAAAGAAAAGAAAGGAAAAGAGCGTGAAAAGAAAAGAAAGGAAAGCAGAGAGAAAAGAAAAGAAAAGAAATGATACGAAAAGAAAAGAAAAGTAAAGAATGATAAGAAAAGAAACGAATGATATGAAAGAACGACATAATGAAATCGATGAAAAATAAATAAATAACAAAACGAAGTTTATAAGAACATAATAGAATCATATATGTGATGTGATGCGAATGACACGTTTTTACGTGATGTTATGCTAGTGTGTATATTACTAGCTTTTAATATATGAAATGTTAAGAGATGATGACAAAACGATAGAGAAGTTATAAAGGTTTAGAACAGAAATTTAAGGAATGATAGGAATGAAAAGCAAAGAAATGAAAAGATTGGATTAGAATGATAAGAGATTATCGATAAAATGATAAGAACGATGAACGAAGAGATAAATGGGCCTGAAGAGGCTAACATAATATGTTATGTTTTGAGGATATGTATAAATGATGTATATGATGCGTATATACGTGATGTCATATATTCTAGTAATAACATATATTACTAGTATTTATAAGTTAATGAATGTATGTTTGAACTTACTGAGTATCTAGCTCATTAGTTGTTTATATGTTGTAGGTAAACAACCTGTTAGTTTAAAGTAATATGATGGACAACGGATGGATCTGCACGTGCCAAGGGACTAGGCGAGGGTATGGTTCTACCATGAGTCTTTCGCTGAGCGTTCAAAAAGGAAGATGAAAGAAAGAAAGTTATGAAATATGTGTTATAAGAGTATGATAAAGATAGGTATAATATGTAAGTTAAAAGAAAAAAAAATTGCTATAGAAATTGCTTCCGCTTTAAATGAGAACGTTAAGAAGGGAAAGTTAAGTATGTTAAGTAAGAGGATGACGACCCACGAGGTTGCCAGCCATCGCGGTCGGCGTCAAAGCTCAACTGGTTGGTATGGTAACGTACGTGGGGGGCGTCACAGAATAAGATCATTCTATAAATGATCATAGGTTGACATGATTAGAATCAGCTATATCAAATGGAAATTATTAGCAATTCATATTAAATCATGTCCTTTGTCCTACATAATCACATCATGCACAATACACTCATTAAAAGTCTCTCTACAATAACAGCTCAGATAAAATCTTTTCATTCTTAATGGTAATGATGTGCACTAGTAATATTTAATTAAAAATACCACACTTTGATTGTTTAATAAATAAAATAATTGATTAATTATTACATACCACTTTAGATTATTATCCTTTAATATTATCTTTTTATATACTACTTATATATAATATTTAATGTTACATAAATAATCATGAGATTTTATAATATTTATTAAGTATTAAACACACATGCATATAAAATATAATGAAATAAACATTTATCGTAATAAGATTATAGCATTATATACTTTATGGGCACCAATCCCAACACCTGAATCATAAGGGAAATTAGGTGAATGATATTTAAGCCAAATCACACTCCTAACAATATGAATTATATTTAAAAGAAATCGCACTCCTAATAAGATAAAGGCACCCTTAATTTAGTAAAATGGCTAATAGGAACAAGCTTAAGGAAAAAAAATAAATTATCTAAACAACAAAAGAAATAAAAAATAAAAAAGAAAGAAGAAGAAGAAGAAAGAAAGAAAGAAAGAAAGAAATATTTATCAGCCTCTTTAATAAGAAGGAGCATATTATTTATTAAGTATCAAATATATTATTCAAATCCTGAATCAACATATAAGGGAATTATTTATCAGCTTCTTTAATAAGAAGATACATATTCTATTTTGCAATTTTAACATTCCTAGTGATTTACTTCATCATATCTCTAGATTACAAGGAATAAAATTAAATATTTTAAATTCATACTGAGTAAATCAAAAGATATGATTTTCTAAATAAAACTCTGCTAATAACTCAGGAATAAGATCATTTTATAAATGATCATAAGTTGACATGATTAGAATCAACTATATCTGGAAATTATTAGCAATTCATATCAAATCATGTCCTCTGTCCTACATAATCATATCATACACAATGCACTCATTAAATGTCTCTGTACAATAATGGCTCAGATAAGATCGTTTCATTTTTAATGATAATGATGTGCACTAATAATATTCAATTAAAAATACCACACTATGATTGTTTAATAAATAAAATAATTGATTAATTATTATAGATCACTTTAGATTATTATCATTCAATATTATCTTGTATATAACACTAATATGAGTGGCCGACCACAATTGTCGAGCTAAGAAGATCAAGATTCCGATTTAGAGGAAGTCGCAGGCGGTAAGCTGCTTCCTACGGCTGAGAAACAGGCAGGATTTTAAAGGAAAAGAAATGAAATGCATTGTGACAATAGAAGAGGAGGCAAAAATATAAATATTAATTTAAAATAAAAATACCAGATTCTGTTTTCTCATTGCTCTTTTTTTTTTTTTTTTTTTACAATAAAAAGTTAGAAAGTAGAGATCGGGAGTGCATAACATCATAATTGGCTCAAAATTCTTGTGATCTCCCCTAAATATGAATGGTACTCTCAACATAACTAGTAAAACCAAACTCAGGGCCAATCCAAGGACACAGATATTTTAATCTCCGTGTCTCCAATTCATACAAAAACCAAAGAGGACAAGATTCAATCAGCACATAACCATTATTCCTAAAAGCTAATGCACGTTCGTAAAAGAATTCCTGAAGAGGCCGGTAGTTATCCAAATCGATCTTCACTTTCCTGACCCACGAGGCCTCATATAAAAAATCTTTAAGCAGTCTAATATCTCAATATATCGTCAAACTCGTGGTATATGTGAGGCAAGCGTTTGAATTATTAGATAAGTAAACTTTGGCTTTTAAAAACATGTGTTATGTTGGTGGCAAATTCAAACTCTACAACATCTTATGATAAAATTAGATGTAAAATTATCGCATGCTACATTATGTGGCGCGTAACTGCAATCACGTAATCACGTAATATTGACCATTATAATTGAAAAATAAATTTCATGAATTAAAATATTAATGACGCAATTGACGAGACACTTAAGTAATGGTATTGATATCTGACGCAATTAAAATGATCGCATGCTAGATTATGTGGCGCGTAGCTGCAATCACATAATCTCGTAATATTGACCATTATAATTGAAAAATGAAGTTCACGAATTAAAATATAATTGACGCAATTGATGAGATGCTTGAGTAATGGTATTGATATCTGAAATAAATTAAAGAACAAAAACATACGTAACCAATAATTTTGTTTTTTTTAACACAAGCCATATACATTCCATTTCATTCCACATACATATAAGCACACCATTCAATATAACTTCAACCACAAATCATACATATAACCCACTAAAATCAACTGTAGTTATAACAAAAGTTTTTTCTATGCCCTCATTTTGACCATATGAAGCCTTTATTGCAATGCGCTACTAACTAGGAAAGGAAGCTAGTAGGCGAATTTAATTTAATAATCTAGTGAACCAGTGGAGGTGATGGCTTCTTAAAGTGTGAGAAAAAAGGTGGCAATGGTTTCTTAAAAAAGGGGTGCTGAAATGTTGGCTTCTTATAGACCGGAGTGGGATGAGGGTGTGGCTTGTGAACTGAAAGTGGATGAGGTTTCGGCTTGTGAACAGGAACTGAATCAGGTTTCGGCTTGTGAACCGGAACTGGATTAGGTACTTTTGGCTTTTTACTTGGAATTGGTGGCTTTTTGTGAATGGGACTACTGTGTTTTGGGAATGGATTTTTGAAGCCTGGGATTGGGTGATGAAAGAAGTCGTGATATTTCTTGAAAATTGGTTCATGTGGTGAAACGAACGTCTTTTCTTCTTTGATTCCTGCAGCCTCTGGCGTTTTGGACTCTTCAAGTTTGGCTACATGAAAAAATAGAGGTCAAGATTATAATGTCATAATTAGACATATATTATATATATGCATATATATATATATATAGAAAATGGAAGTGGAATTCATTCTACAACTCAAAATGTCCTCTAATACATAGAGTACTAAATGAATGATGGCATATTATCAAATCAAAAAATCAACGTAATTATTCGAAGCAATCAACTGGCTAGAGAGTGAGCTACATTATTCGCAGTACGGGAATGTACTTAGCAAACAATGTTATTGAGGACATTATCGAAACCATAATTGATTTTTTTTTTTTTTTTTTTTTTTTGCTATAAAATATTAAATGGGTCTAGGCGAGAAGGAATAAAATGTTACCTGAAGAAGCATGGCAGAAGCTCACGACAAACAGGCAAAACCACAGGCCCAGGAGCCCATGGGAGAGAGAAGAAATTCTCATTTTGAACCGTATTTCTTATTTGACACCAATCTCAGTATTAATATAGAGAAAGCCTTTATAAACTTATGAGGTTCAACTCAAGTTTCAAGCTTTGAGTGGTTGATCTGCTCCATGGGCTTGGTGATGAAATATATACCAACGAAAACCTTTGCTTTAGTTTGATTGTATTATTATTCATTATGAGTTTTCCCAACTGCTATCCATATAATAAAGTCTCTAACTAAATGAACCAGAGTGGGGTGTCATTTTTTCACAATTTTCTTCTTGCTCATTAGGCAATTTTAATGCCATGAACTGTGTTGATCATAAATTAAATCACTATGCCATCTTTTAAATGTTGATTGCTAACTCTAGACGCTAACCGAGTAGTTAGAGATTTCGCCAGCAAAGATCATGTAGCTTAATTGACTGCAAGTTGAATAAGCGAGGACCTTCTTTAGATTGTAGAACGGGAATAATAGCATATACGGTTAAAATGGCTAAGGGAGCCCGGGGCCGGTAGCACCAAAGTATTTGACTATTTGCCAAAAAAAAAAAAAAAAAACTAAGGAGAATGAAATTACTTATTACCTTTTAGAGTAAAATTAAACTAAAAAATATATTCGACCGTTCTTAACTTCTGAAGTAAACAGTGTCCATTTTAGCTACAAAATAAAAAGAAAGTCAAAATTTAATTCACCATATCCCTGTGACATTAAATGTGCAGTTGACCAGTGACATAAATGGAAAAACATGCTAGGGTATGCCAGAGAAGAAGAGGCAACCAAAAAAAAAAAAAAAAAAAAGAGTTGGTTAAAGAAGAACAAAAATTGCCAGATCCTACTTTCTCATTGCATTTTTTTTTTCATTAGATTAAAATGATAGAGAGAGCACATTAGTCATTACGTCATTATAGCTTAAACAAAAACAATAAATCTCATATTTATTTCATTTTTGTTTAAACATAATTTAGATCTTGATTGTCTACTTATATATTTTGTAATTATTGGTTAATTGTATCTAAGCTATCACTTTGTGTTTAATACATGATTCTCCTTTTTATTTTCTTTTTACATTATATTGTAAACTGTTTAAAGGGTAACCTGTAAGATTTCCCGATTCATCCCAGATCCCACCTCCCTAATGAGCGGGCGATGGATAAGGACATATCTCTCCATTACCATCTCTCATTGAGTATGAATAACCGTCATTTATTAGCCTCTTCGTTGAGTTGCCAACTTTTATCAGAACGATGCAAAAAATATATATATATATAAAAGGAATATTGGTCTGTTACTAAAAATTAAAAAAAAAAAGTGAAAGAATAAAGAAAGCAATGAATCACAAATATTGGAAAACAACAAAAAGAACGATAAAAATTGGAAAACGACAAAGAATTAAAGAAACGACAACAACATTGAAAGGAAATAGTAGCCATCAATTAGGAGAGAGATGATAATAGAAAATTGAAGACGAGAATAATCAAATCAACCAACAACAAAACAAAATGGATGATAGAAATTACTATTAAAGAAACGATCGACAGAAAACATGATAACAAGCAGTAAAATAAAGAACAACCAATAAACTATGGATGGCAAAAAAATGACAGCACAACTAAACGATTAACGTTAAACGACAACCTTAAAAACGATAGTCATCTCAATAAACGACATTCATTGTGAAAGTGCAACAAATAATTAAATAAACGACAGCCAACTTTAAACCGACAAGATAAAGAAACGAACGACAAAAAATAGGAACAAAATAATACAGGACAATGTAAGAAACAACAGAGAAGGTTAAAAACAACACTGCTTGCCAAACGACAATCAGGAAGAAAACGACAGTAAAATTAATCAAGCAATAACAAACAGTTAAGCAACTTAACATGAACGACAAAAAAGAGGAAAAGAGCAACAAAAGAGAAACAAAGATTGTCAACCAAAAAAAAACAAAGTAGTAATAGGGTTTGCCAAGATTGTAACAACCGGGAAAATTTATATTTTTCGAAAAATAATTACACAATGAATTTAAGCGTTAAAATGTGAAATTTAGTGATTTAATATTGTTTAGAACTAAAATAAAATGTTCTAACAATGTTAAAGGATGAAAATGAGTAATAGTGATATTATGTGTGTGCACGTGTGTGCCACTCACAGTATCAAGAAGTAGGTCAAGATGATATTATCTTGACATAAACTTGATAAATCTGGGTTCAACACACCCAAATTAGTCAGGATAGCCTATCAGCAGGCTCAAATTTGATAATTGAGCACAAGGGTAATTTTTGACCGAAAATTCACAGTATCGGAAATTGGTCAAAATGACCTCAGATGAAAATAAAACTGATATATTTGGATTCAGGACGTCCAAATTAGTCAGGATAGCCCATGTTGAAATTTTGGGCGAAAAAGTATATAAAGAGCGGGAAAAAATGGAATTTCCTCATTTGCCCATGTGAACTCTCTCTCTCTACATTTCTCTTTCTCTCTCTACCCGAAAGTGTACAGTAACCGACCATAGGAAACGGTGTCCGTTTTCGACACCGCCGGCACCGTTGGAAAGCTCTCGCCGAGCTGAGTTCAACGGTGTGCCGAGTCGACGGAACCGACGCCGGAGGAGAGCGCACGCGCCGCCCGAAGCCGCCGGCCAACGGAAATTTCGATCGCCGATATCTTCGGCGTCCGACGTCCGATCAAGGTGATTCCGGTCCCAAAAGACTCGTGGTGAAGAGTAGAACAAAACCGAAGTGGAGTTTCAGCCCAACGGCCGCCGGATCGCGCCGCCCAACTCCGCCCGTCGCCGTCGCCGCCGTTAAACCCGTCGTTTCCGACGATGTTGAGCTGCACCACCGGTACAGAAATGGTCGCCGTGAAGAGGGGAGCAAAAGCCCTCAATCAATTTCGGGGAAAAAGTCCGGCACGGCGGAGCTCCACCGTCGCCGCCGTGGCCGAGACTTTCGAGGGTATTTTCTGGCGATTGGGGCCTCCAAATGTGAAATTGAGGCTACCAATGGATTCCTCTCGTCGAGATCTTCAAAATGGACTACCCACTTGCCACCGTCGCCGCCGTCGCCGTCGGTCAACGCCGGTCAACGGCCGGTCAACGGCGGTCAATGCCGGTCAACGGCGACCGTTGACCGAAAATGCAAGTTTGGCCCGTTGGCCTATTTTCGACGTTCCGGACGCATCCGCGAAGTCGGAATTGCAAGACGAGACCTCAAAGATGAAGAACGAGGAATTAGGGTTTATGCCGTCGAGACCGGACTGCAATTCGGTATAAATCCCGACCCTTTTACGTTCTGCAATTTAATTGTGCGGGACTGTTATATAATTTTATAATTTTTGGTATGAAAAATATGGAAAAGAATGTATGTAAAAAGAAGAAGATGGCTGTAATGGAGAAAAAGAAAAATATGTGATAATGTAATGATTTTACGTAAACAGTATGAGTTTTACGTAAAATCTAGGCCTCTGGTATAGTACGCGATAGAATTAGATTAAGATAGATGGTTTTCAGGCGTTTCCTAAACGCTGGAACCTCAAAAATTAAGCGGAAATGCTGCCGAAATTTCTAAAATGGCACCAGGGGTAATATGGGAAACGAGGGGTAAAAATATGATCGGGAAGGGAACCCGAGCCCCCTCAAGGAATTAGGGCATGGAAAAAGGAATGGACAAGTTACAATTAGTAAACCGACCCTTCAAAACCATAGAACGCAAGAAAAACATGAAACCGACTCTTAGGTTCGAATAGTACTTCCCGAGGGCCGGGAATGTGAAAATTGGTAAAATGATAAGAATTGATCCGGAAAAGGTCCGATAAGATTTAAAAAGTTAATTTGATGATTTTGGGTTTAGAAAATCCAGCCTAAGCATGAAAATGAAAATGTTAAGGTTAAACGACCCATCAGGGGCAAAATGGTCATTTTGTCCAAAGATTCTCAAATTATGGGAAAAGAGCCACAACGACCCTGAAATAGGTGAATGAAGTTTGTAAAAGCCAAAATTGAGGTTTAAATTATGAAAAATCATGTCAAGGGTAAAATTGTAATTTTGTCAAAAGTTAGGGGTAAAATCGTAATTTTTCAAAAAGTTGGGGAAAAATTCGAAAAGGGCCATTAAGGTTTAAAAAGCTGTCCTAAGGCTATAATTAAGGGTTATAAGATCAGAATCAAGCTTTTTTATAAAATAAAAGTTATAGATGAAAATGTGATTAACGGACAAAGTTTGTCTGTAGGAACCCAATCCAGACGCGACAAAGGACGTCGATGGATCCAAAGAAGAGGATAAGCACGCTATGAGTAAGTTCAGACATTTACCCGTCTGCAACTATGAACAAGCTTATCGTTTTTATATGTTTGGTATGTAAATGTCATGATGTGATTTATGATGATGCTATAGAAATGCTATAGCAATGCTATGATGATGTTAAAAGATATGTTTTAATAATTAATTTATAAAAATATATATATATAAATATATGTATATATTGAATTTACGAAGGAAAGGTATTATAAAAGCTTTATGAGAGTAACGATGTGATAAAGAGGGATAAAGGAATGGAAAGAGTAAGAATGAGAATATTATGATATAATGCATAGGAAAGAGATGAGATATGAAAGGAAAGAATAGGTGTATATGAAAAGTTTTATGGAAATTAAGTTATGATTGATAGAGCAATGATGATCGGTGATGAAAAGAATTAAGAAAGGGATGTTTTATGAGGACGAAAGTTATGATGAATGTTTTATGAAAAATGATATGAAAGCAAAGAGTTAGACAAGAAAGAAAAACAATGATAGGTTATGATAAAAGATATGATGAATGTTTTATGAAAAATGATATGAAAGCAAAGAGTTAGGCAAGAAAGAAAAACAATGATAGGTTATGATGAAAGGTATGATGAAAGGATTAGAACATAACGATAAGATGTGATTGATGGAATAGAACGATAGGCTATGATCGATAGGCTATGATTGATGGAATGATGCAAATGATAAGACGAACAAAGAATAATTGTCTACACGTAACAAAACATGTTTTTGTTTGTTATGATGTGAGGTGATGTGATGTGATGTGATGTGATGTTATATAAGTAATATGTGCTATATGTGCTATGTTTTTGAAAGAAAAAGATGTTCAACGAAAAATCAATAAGAAAATAAAATAAAATAAAAGCCTACAAGATAATAAGACTGAAAACTTAAGTTGTTGGCGTACCGGTCTCCCTACAAGGTCGAGACTTCCGGTCTATATCCTCCGCGTAGATGTGGCGCTACCCCGAAGGTGCGGTAGATTATAGGATGGACCAACCCCGAAGGTGCGGTTTTTATGTGACTATGAGGTAGGTTGGTGGGTCGCTTCCCCTCCTCCCACTATCCGCGCGCAACTAGGTACGTCCAACAATGGGCCCAACCAAAGGAAAGTGGAAAGAAAACAAACGAAAGAAGAGTGAAAAGAAAAGAAAAGAAAAGAAAAGAAAGGAAAAGAGAAGAAAAGAAAAGAAAGGAAAAGAGCGTGAAAAGAAAAGAAAAGAAAAGAGAGTGCGTGAAAAGAAAAGAAAAGAAAAGAGCGTGAAAAGAAAAGAAAAGAGAGTGCGTGAGGAAAAAAAAAAAACAAGGAAAAAGAGAGTGGAAAGAAAAGAAAAAAAAATGATACGAAAAGAAAAGAAAAGAAACGAACGATATGAAAGAACAACACAATGAAATCAATGAAAAATAATAAAACGAAGTTAAAAGAACATGATAAAATTTTATATGTGATGTGATGTGTTTGATATTATATGTATGGAATGACACGTTTTTACGTGATGTTGTGCTAGTGTATATGTTACTAGTTTTAAGATATGAAATGTTAGGAGATGATGATGAAGCGATAGAAAAGTTACAAAGGTTTAGAACAGAAAGTTAAGAAATGATAGGAATGAAAAGCAAAGAAATGGAAAGATTGGATTAGAATGATAAGAGATGATCGATAGAATGATAAGAACGATGAACGAAGAGATAAACGAGCATGATGAAGCTCATATTTTATGTTATGTTTTGAGGATATGTATAAATGATGTATATGGTGTGTATATACGTGATGACATATATTCTAGTAATAATATATATTACTAGTATTTATAAGTTAATGAATGTATATTTGAACTTACTGAGCATCTAGCTCATTAGTTGTTTATATGTTGCAGGTAAGCAACGTGTTTATTTAAAGTAATATGATGGACAACGGACGGATCTGCACGTGCCAAGGGACTGGGCGAGGGTATGGTACTACCATGAGTCTTTCGCTGAGCGTTCAAAAAGGAAGATGAAAGAAAGAAATTTATGAAATATGTGTTATAAGAATATGATAGGGTTATAGACATAGTATGTAAGTTAAAAAAAAAAATTTTGCTATAGAAATTGCTTCCGCTTTAAGATGAGAATATTAAGAATGGAAGGTTAAGTATGTTAAGTAAGAAGATGACGACCCACGAGGTTGCCAGCCATCGCGGTCGGCGTCAGAGCTCGGCTGGTTGGTATGGTAACGTACGTGGGGGGTCGCCACAGTTGGTATCAGAGCGAAAGGTTGACCATATCCCTCTTGGCACACTGCACATCCTGCCGTTATTCCAAGTAAGTTAGATTTGTTTTATGTTAGTAATCGTTTATTATATAAAATAAACAATTTTTAAAAGATAAGATGACGAACTCACGGTACAATCGTGGGTGGTATGGTATGAGTACGATGTTAGAGGACTGATTAGAAGATGGACGGGATCAGTTGTCCACTAAGTTTCGAGGGCGAACAGCACTCCAGCACTTTATGGGAATACAGGACTGGGTTCATGATACCAAGATGATTCTCTGACTGTTTGCCATTGATCAGGATAATTGGGTCATGATAGCTGTGACATGTATGCACCTTTCAGGAAGATGCTCTCATGTGTATTGGGATTCTTGTGACTAGGATGAGCTCTAACTGGATGGAGTTTCACCATACCATGATTGAGTGACTTCCTCAGAGGAGCCCAGTATCAGTCCCAATTTCCTCATGGGCACGGGGGGACGTGACACCGCCTATATTCCCTAGAGTTGCGGATATGTGAGAATTTGATCATTGGACCGAGAAACTGCAGTCGACGTCTGGTGATATAGTTTTAACATATGCTGTGCGTTACGAGGAACTGATGAGGACTTCTGTAACATAGGTTGGAGAGGACTCACAGTGGAACTAAGTCAAGGTAAATGTAGATCAAGAAAAGTCCACCGAGGTTAGGAATGACTGAGATGATATGGGAGAAAGTCAAGATCCAGAGAAACTTCCTATTGATATGGATAGAAAAGACGAATAATGTATAAATGTATATGTATGTATATGAGTATATTTGAAATGAAAGGCTATATATAAAGCCTTATTGATGAAATGTATATGATTATATGTGTATGATATGTAAATGTTATGAAATGTTAAAATGATGAAATGATATTAAGTAATGTCCCATAATGGTATGACGTTACTTAATGTGAATTTCATAGGAATTTTACTAAATATGTTTATGAAAGGAAACGTTGGACTACGACAGCGTAATTCATGGTAATGATGCACGAATGTACAGAAATGCACGGATACGTAGAGATGCATGGTTCATCCCAAATTTTTGGAGGTACATGCAAGAAGATTCCAATCCAGGAAAGATCTAGTTTACGAAGATGTCATAGAAGAAGGAAATCCCGATATTGAAAAATTACACAAGATGTGAAGAAGAAACGATGACGTTGAAACCCTACTTGTCTTAATTTTCGAGGACGAAAATTTTATAAGGAGGGGTGAATGTAACAACCGGGAAAATTCATATTTTTCGGAAAATAATTACACAATGAATTTAAGCATTAAAATGTGAAATTTAGTGATTTAATATTGTTTAGAACTAAAATAAAATGTTCTAACAATGTTAAAGGATGAAAAATGAGTAATAGTGATATTATGTGTATGCACGTGTGTGCCACTCACAATATCAAGAAGTAGGTCAAGATGATATTATCTTGACATAAACTTGATAAATCTGGGTTCAACACACCCAAATTAGTCAGGATAGCCTATCAGCAGGCTCAAATTTGATAATTGAGCACAAGGGTAATTTTTGACCGAAAATTCGCAGTATCGGAAATTGGTCAAAATGACCTCAGATGAAAATAAAACTGATATATTTGGATTCAGGACGTCCAAATTAGTCAGGATAGCCCATGTTGAAATTTTGGGCGAAAAAGTATATAAAGAGCGGGAAAAAATGGAATTTCCTCATTTGCCCATGTGAACTCTCTCTCTCTACATTTCTCTTTCTCTCTCTACCCGAAAGTGTACAGTAACCGACCATAGGAAACGGTGTCCGTTTTCGGCACCGCCGGCACCGTTGGAAAGCTCTCGCCGAGCTGAGTTCAACGGTGTGCCGAGTCGACGGAACCGACGCCGGAGGAGAGCGCACGCGCTGCCCGAAGCCGCCGGCCAACGGAAATTTCGATCGCCGATATCTTCGGCGTCCGACGTCCGATCAAGGTGATTCCGGTCCCAAAAGACTCGTGGTGAAGAGTAGAACAAAACCCAAGTGGAGTTTCAGCCCAACGGCCGCCGGATCGCACCGTCCAACTCCGCCCGTCGCCGTCGCCGCCGTGAAACCCGTCGTTTCCGACGATGTTGAGCTGCACCACCGGTACAGAAATGGTCGCCGTGAAGAGGGGAGCAAAAGCCCTCAATCAATTTCGGGGAAAAAGTCCGGCACGGCGGAGCTCCACCGTCGCTGCCGTGGCCGAGACTTTCGAGGGTATTTTCTGGCGATTGGGGCCTCCAAATGTGAAATTGAGGCTACCAATGGATTCCTCTCGTCGAGATCTTCAAAATGGACTACCCACTTGCCACCGTCGCCGCCGTCGCCGTCGGTCAACGCCGGTCAACGGCCGGTCAACGGCGACCGTTGACCGAAAATGCAAGTTTGGCCCGTTGGCCTATTTTCGACGTTCCGGACGCATCCGCGAAGTCGGAATTGCAAGACGAGACCTCAAAGATGAAGAACGAGGAATTAGGGTTTATGCCGTCGAGACCGGACTGCAATTCGGTATAAATCCCGACCCTTTTACGTTCTGCAATTTAATTGTGCGGGACTGTTATATAATTTTATAATTTTTGGTATGAAAAATATGGAAAAGAATGTATGTAAAAAGAAGAAGATGGCTGTAATGGAGAAAAAGAAAAATATGTGATAATGTAATGATTTTACGTAAACAGTATGAGTTTTACGTAAAATCTAGGCCTCTGGTATAGTACGCGATAGAATTAGATTAAGATAGATGGTTTTCAGGCGTTTCCTAAACGCTGGAACCTCAAAAATTAAGCGGAAATGCTGCCGAAATTTCTAAAATGGCACCAGGGGTAATATGGGAAACGAGGGGTAAAAATATGATCGGGAAGGGAACCCGAGCCCCCTCAAGGAATTAGGGCATGGAAAAAGGAATGGACAAGTTACAATTAGTAAACCGACCCTTCAAAACCATAGAACGCAAGAAAAACATGAAACCGACTCTTAGGTTCGAATAGTACTTCCCGAGGGCCGGGAATGTGAAAATTGGTAAAATGATAAGAATTGATCCGGAAAAGGTCCGATAAGATTTAAAAAGTTAATTTGATGATTTTGGGTTTAGAAAATCCAGCCTAAGCATGAAAATGAAAATGTTAAGGTTAAACGACCCATCAGGGGCAAAATGGTCATTTTGTCCAAAGATTCTCAAATTATGGGAAAAGAGCCACAACGACCCTGAAATAGGTGAATGAAGTTTGTAAAAGCCAAAATTGAGGTTTAAATTATGAAAAATCATGTCAAGGGTAAAATTGTAATTTTGTCAAAAGTTAGGGGTAAAATCGTAATTTTTCAAAAAGTTGGGGAAAAATTCGAAAAGGGCCATTAAGGTTTAAAAAGCTGTCCTAAGGCTATAATTAAGGGTTATAAGATCAGAATCAAGCTTTTTTATAAAATAAAAGTTATAGATGAAAATGTGATTAACGGACAAAGTTTGTCTGTAGGAACCCAATCCAGACGCGACAAAGGACGTCGATGGATCCAAAGAAGAGGATAAGCACGCTATGAGTAAGTTCAGACATTTACCCGTCTGCAACTATGAACAAGCTTATCGTTTTTATATGTTTGGTATGTAAATGTCATGATGTGATTTATGATGATGCTATAGAAATGCTATAGCAATGCTATGATGATGTTAAAAGATATGTTTTAATAATTAATTTATAAAAATATATATATATAAATATATGTATATATTGAATTTACGAAGGAAAGGTATTATAAAAGCTTTATGAGAGTAACGATGTGATAAAGAGGGATAAAGGAATGGAAAGAGTAAGAATGAGAATATTATGATATAATGCATAGGAAAGAGATGAGATATGAAAGGAAAGAATAGGTGTATATGAAAAGTTTTATGGAAATTAAGTTATGATTGATAGAGCAATGATGATCGGTGATGAAAAGAATTAAGAAAGGGATGTTTTATGAGGACGAAAGTTATGATGAATGTTTTATGAAAAATGATATGAAAGCAAAGAGTTAGACAAGAAAGAAAAACAATGATAGGTTATGATAAAAGATATGATGAATGTTTTATGAAAAATGATATGAAAGCAAAGAGTTAGGCAAGAAAGAAAAACAATGATAGGTTATGATGAAAGGTATGATGAAAGGATTAGAACATAACGATAAGATGTGATTGATGGAATAGAACGATAGGCTATGATCGATAGGCTATGATTGATGGAATGATGTAAATGATAAGACGAACAAAGAATAATTGTCTACACGTAACAAAACATGTTTTTGTTTGTTATGATGTGAGGTGATGTGATGTGATGTGATGTGATGTTATATAAGTAATATGTGCTATATGTGCTATGTTTTTGAAAGAAAAAGATGTCCAACGAAAAATCAATAAAAAAATAAAATAAAATAAAAGCCTACAAGATAATAAGATTGAAAACTTAAGTTGTTGGCGTACCGGTCTCCCTACAAGGTCGAGACTTCCGGTCTATATCCTCCGCGTAGATGTGGCGCTACCCCGAAGGTGCGGTAGATTATAGGATGGACCAACCCCGAAGGTGCGGTTTTTATGTGACTGTGAGGTAGGTTGGTGGGTCGCTCCCCCTCCTCCCACTGTCCGCGCGCAACTAGGTACGTCCAACAACGGGCCCAACCAAAGGAAAGTGGAAAGAAAACAAACGAAAGAAGAGTGAAAAGAAAAGAAAAGAAAAGAAAAGAAAGGAAAAGAGAAGAAAAGAAAAGAAAGGAAAAGAGCGTGAAAAGAAAAGAAAAGAAAAGAGAGTGCGTGAAAAGAAAAGAAAAGAAAAGAGCGTGAAAAGAAAAGAAAAGAGAGTGCGTGAGGAAAAAAAAAAAAAACAAGGAAAAAGAGAGTGGAAAGAAAAGAAAAAAAAATGATACGAAAAGAAAAGAAAAGAAACGAACGATATGAAAGAACAACACAATGAAATCAATGAAAAATAATAAAACGAAGTTAAAAGAACATGATAAAATTTTATATGTGATGTGATGTGTTTGATGTTATATGTATGGAATGACACGTTTTTACGTGATGTTGTGCTATTGTATATGTTACTAGTTTTAAGATATGAAATGTTAGGAGATGATGATGAAGCGATAGAGAAGTTATAAAGGTTTAGAACAGAAAGTTAAGAAATGATAGGAATGAAAAGCAAAGAAATGAAAAGATTGGATTAGAATGATAAGAGATGATCGATAGAATGATAAGAACGATGAACGAAGAGATAAACGAGCATGATGAAGCTCATATTTTATGTTATGTTTTGAGGATATGTATAAATGATGTATATGGTGTGTATATACGTGATGACATATATTCTAGTAATAATATATATTACTAGTATTTATAAGTTAATGAATGTATGTTTGAACTTACTGAGCATCTAGCTCATTAGTTGTTTATATGTTGCAGGTAAGCAACGTGTTTACTTAAAGTAATATGATGGACAACGGACGGATCTGCACGTGCCAAGGGACTGGGCGAGGGTATGGTACTACCATGAGTCTTTCGCTGAGCGTTCAAAAAGGAAGATGAAAGAAAGAAATTTATGAAATATGTGTTATAAGAATATGATAGGGTTATAGGCATAGTATGTAAGTTAAAAAAAAAAATTGCTATAGAAATTGCTTCCGCTTTAAGATGAGAATATTAAGAATGGAAGGTTAAGTATGTTAAGTAAGAGGATGACGACCCACGAGGTTGCCAGCCATCGCGGTCGGCGTCAGAGCTCGGCTGGTTGGTATGGTAACGTACGTGGGGGGTCGCCACATTTACAGACGCACTTGAAGCGCCAGAGAGAATTGACGTGCAGTCTCAAGAATGTATCTTTGATGATAACATCTTGTAGGTCATTGAAAGAAACGGATCTCTCTAATCTTGTCTCTTGACTTGTGACGTCCCGTACGTTACCTGTAACAACCGGGAAAATTCACATTTTTTGGAGAATAAATACACAATGAATTTAAGCATTAAAATGTGAAATTTAGTGATTTAATATTGTTTAGAACTAAAATATTCTAATAATGTTAAAGGATGAAAAATGAGTAACAGTGATATTATGTGTGTGCACGTGTGTGCCACTCACAGTATCAAGAAATAGGTCAAGATGATATTATCTTGACATAAAACTGCTAAATTTGGGTTCAGCGCTCCGAAATTAGTAAGGATAGCCTATCAGCACGCTCAAATTTGATAATTGAGCACAAGGGTAATTTTTGATCGAAAATTCACAGTATCGAAAATTGGTCGAAATGACCTCAGATGAAAATAAAACTTATATATTTAGATTCAGGACGCCCAAATTAATCAGGATAGCCCATGTTGAAATTTCGGGCGAAAAAATATATAAAGAGCGGGGAAAAAGTGGAATTTCCTCATTTGCCCATGTGTATTCTCTCTCTTCATTTCTCTTTCTCTCTCTACCCGAATTATGTACAGTAACCAACTTTCACATACGGCCTCCGTTCACGACACCGCCGGTGTCATCGAAAAGCTCTCGCTGACCTGAGTCCGATGATGGGCCGACGCGACAGAGCAGCCGCCGGAGCAAGCCGCACGCGCCTCCTGAAGGTCGCCGGAGCCGAAATCTTTCCGGTGAGATTTCTCCGCCGTCCGGCCACCATTTGCCACGAAACCGGTCCCAAAAGACTCGTGGTGAAGAGTAGAACAAAACCCAGGTTGTGTTTTAGTCCAACGGCTGCCGGATCGCACCGCCCGAAGTCGCGACGTCACCGCCGTGAATCCGCCGTGGAACTCGCCGTTTCCGGCGATGTTGAGCTGCACCACCAGTACAGAAATGTTCGCCATGAAGAGGGGAGCAAAAGCCCTCAATCAATTTCGGGGAAAAAGTCTGGCACGGCAAAGCTCCACCGTCGCCGCCGTGACCGAGTTTTCGGGGGTCGATTTCCAGCCATAGGAGCTTCAAATGGTGAAATTGACACCACCAATGAGTTCCTTACGTCGAGATCTTCAAGATGGGCTACTCATTTACCACCGTAGCCGCCGTCAACCGCCGGTCAACGCCGGTCAAAATTGGTCAACGGCGACCGTTGACCAATTTTGAAAGTTTGGCCCGTTAGCCTATTTTCGACGTTCCGGACACATCCGCAGAGTCAGAATTGCAAGACGGGACCTCAAATATGAAGAATGAGGAATTAGGGTTTATGCCGTCGAGACCGGACTGCAATTCGGTATAAATCCCGACTTTTTTATGTTCCGAAATTTAATTGTTTGGGACTGTTATATGATTTTATGATTATTGGTATGAAAAATGTGGAAAAGAATGTATGTAAAAAGAAGAAAATGACTGTAATGGAGAAAAAGAAAAATATGTGATGATGTAACGATTTTACGTAAATAGTATGAGTTTTACGTAAAATCTAGACCTCTGGTATAGTACGTGATAGAATTAGATTAGGATAGATGGTTTTCAGGCGTTTCCTAAACACTGGAACCTCAAAAATTAAGGGGAAACTCTGCCGAAATTTCAAAAAACGACACCAGGGGTAATATGGGAAATGTGGGGTAAAAATATGATCGGGAAGGGAACCCGAGCCCCCTCGAGGAATTAGGACTTGGAAAAAAGAAGGGCAAGTTATGATTAGTAAACCGACCCTTCGAAACCTTAGAACGCAAGAAAAAAACATGAAACCGATTCTTAGGTCGAAATAGTACTTCCCGAGGGTCGGAAATGTGAAAATTGGTAAAATTATAAGAATTGATTCGAAAAAGGTCCAATAAGATTTAAAAAGTTAATTAGATGATTTTGGGTTTAGAAAATCCAGCCTAAGCATGAAAATGAAAATGTTATGGTTAAACGACCCATTAGGGGCAAAATGGTCATTTTGCCCAAAGATTCTCAAATTATAGGAAAAGAGCCCCAATGATCCCAGAATAGGGTAATGAAGTTTGTAAAAGCCAAAATTGAGGTTTAAGTCATGAAAAATCACTCAAGGGCAAGATTGTGATTTTGTCAAAAATTAGGGGTAAAATCGTAATTTTTCAAAAGTTGGAGAAAAATTTGAAAATGGCCATTAAGGTTTAAAAAGCTGTCCTAAGGCTATAATTAAGGGTTATAAGATTAGAATCAAGCTTTTTTAATGAAATAAAAGCTATGAATGAAAATGTGATTAACGGACAAAATTTGTCTATAGGAACCAGATCCAAACGCGACAAAGGACGTTGATGGATCCCAAGAAGAGGATAAGCACGCTATGAGTAAGTTCAGACATTTATCCGTCTGCAACTATGAACAAGTTTATCGTGGTTTATATGTTTTGTATGCAAAGGTCATGATGTGATTTATGATGATGCTATAGTAATGCTATAGCAATGTTATGATGATATTAAAAGATATGTTTTAATAAATAATTATAAAAAATATATATATATAAATATATGTATATATTGAATTATGAAGGAAAGTTATTATAAAAGTTTTATGAGAGTAATGATGTGATAAAGAAGGATAGAGGAATGGAAAGAGTAAGAATGAGAATATTATGATAGAATGCATAAGAAAGAGATGAGATATGAAAGGAAAGAATAGGTGTTTTATGAAAAGTTTTATAGAAGTTAAGTTATGATTGATAGAGCAATGATGATCAGTGATGAAAGGAATTAAGAAAAGGTATGTTTTATGAAAAATGATATGAAAGCAAAGAGTTAGATAAGAAAGAGAAACAATGATAGGTTATGATAAAAGGTATGATGAAAGGATTAGAACATAATAATAAGATGTGATTGATAGAATAGAACGACAGGCTATGATCAATAGGAATATGATGATAAGACACGATAGATAGAAGGATGTAAATGACAAGATAAACAGAGAAATTGTCTGCACATAACTAAACATACTTTTATTTGTTATGATGTGATGTGATGTGATGTTATATAAGTAATATGTGCTATATACGCTATGCTAAAGTGTGATTAACATAATTCACACAAGTAAAGTAAAGAATTAAGAAAAGAAAAACAACGAAAGAACAAATATTCCATGGAATGTTCTATGAAAAATGAGAAAGGAAAGATGATGAATGTCATGAAAAAGACATACAACGAAAAATCAATATAAGAAAAATAAAAGCGTACAAGATAATAAGACTGAAAACTTAAGTTGTTGGCGTACCGGTCTCCCTACAAGGTCGAGACTTCCGGTCTATATCCTCCGCGTAGATGTGGCGCTACCCCAAAGGTGTGGTAGATTATAGGTTGGACCAGCCCCGAAGGTGAGGTTTTATGTGACTGTGAGGTAGGTTGGTGGGTAGCTCCCCCTCGTCCCACTGTCCGCGGGCAACTAAGTACGTCCAACAACGGGCCCAACCAAAGGAAAGTGGAAAGAAAACAAACGAAAGAAGAGTGAAAAGAAAAGAAAAGAAAAGAAAAGAAAGGAAAAGAGAAGAAAAGAAAAGAAAGGAAAAGAGCGTGAAAAGAAAAGAAAAGAAAAGAAAAGAGTGTGAAAAGAAAAGAAAAGAAAGGAAAGGAGAGAGAAAAGAAAAGAAAAGAAATGATAAGAAAAGAAAAGAAAAGTAAAGAACGACATAAAAAGAAACAAACGATATGAAACATAATAGAATCATATATGTGATGTGACGTGAATGACACGTTTTACGTGATGTTATGCTAGTGTGTATGTTACTAGCTTTTAAGATATGAAATGTTAAGAGATGATGATAAAGTGATAGAAAAGTTATAAAGGTTTAGAACAGAAAATTAAGGAATTATAGGAATGAGAAGAAAAGAAATGAAGCAATTAGAATAGAATGATAAGAGATTATCAATAGAATGATGGGAATGATTAGCGAAGAGATAAATGAGCATGAGGAAGCTCACATAATATGTTATGTTTCGAGGATATGTATAGATGATGTGTATGATGTGTATATATGTGATGTCATATATTCTAGTAATAATATATATTACTAGTATTTATAAGTTAATGAATGTATGTTTGAACTTACTGAGCATCTAGCTCATTAGTTGTTTATATGTTACAGGTAAGCAACCTGTTAGTTTAAAGTAGTATGATGGATAACGGACGGTTCTACACGTGCCAAGGGACTGGGCGAGGGTATGGTACTACCATGAGTCTTTCGCTGAGCGTTCAAAAAGAAAGTTGAAAGAAAGAAATTTATGAATTATATGTTATAAGAGTATGATAGGGATATAGGTATAATATGTAAGTTAAAAAAAAATTTTTTTTGCTATAGAAATTGCTTCCGCTTTAAGATGAGAATATTAAGAATGGAAGGTTAAGTATGTTAAGTAAGAGGATGACGACCCACGAGGTTACCAGCCATCGCGGTCGGCGTCAGAGCTCGGCTGGTTGGTATGGTAACGTATGTTGGGGGGCGTCACATTACCATACCAACCAGCCGAGCTCTAACGCCAACCGTGATGGCTGACAACCTCATGAGTCGTCGTTCTCTTATTTAACATACTTAACTTTCCATTTTTAACATTCTCATTTTAAAGCGGAAGTAATTTCTATAGTAATTTTTTTTTAACTTACATACTATACTTATATCTCTATCATACTCTTATAACATACAATTCATAAATTTCTTTCTTTCAACTTCCTTTTTTGAATGCTCAGCGAAAGACTCATAGTAGTACCATACCCTCACCCAGTCCCTTGGCGCGTGCAGATCCGTCCGTTGTCCATCATATTACTTTAAACTAACAGGTTACTTACCTGCAACATATGAACAACTAATGAGCTAGATGCTCAGTAAGTTCAAACATACATTCATTAACTTATAAATACTAGTAATATATACTATTACTAGAATATGTGACATCACGTATAGACACATCATATACATCGTCTATACATATCATCGAAACATAACATAATATGTTAGCCTCTTCATGCTCATTTATCTTTTCGCTCATCGTTCTCATCATTCTATCGATCATCTCTTATCATTCTATTCTAATCTCTTCTTTTCTTTTCTTTTCATTCGTATCATTTCTTAACTTTCCGTTCTAAACCTTCTTATCTTTTCTATCGTTTTATCATCATCTCTTAACCTTTTGTATCTTAAAAGCTAGTAATATATACACTAGCATAACATCACGTAAAAACATGTAATTCACATTATACACATAACATCAAATATATCACATCACATATATTAATTCTATTATGTTCTTTTAAACTTCGTTTTATTATTTATTTATTTTTCATCGATTTCATTATGTCATTCTTTCATATCGTTCGTTTCTTTTCTTATCGTTCTTTACTTTTCTTTTCTTTTCGTATCATTTCATTTCATTTCTTTTCACTCTCTTTTCCTTTCTTTTCTTTCTACTCTCCTTTCCTTTCTTTTCTGTTCACTTTCCTTTCCTTTCTTTTCTTTTCATGCACTCTCCTTTCCTTTCTTTTCTTTTCATGCACTCTCCTTTTCTTTCTTTTCTTTTCACTCTCCTTTCTTTTCTTTTTCTTTTTACTCTCCTTTCCTTTCTTTTCTGTTCATTCTCCTTTCTTTTCTTTTCTTTTCACTCTCCTTTGGTGGGCCCGTTGTTGAACGTTCCTATTTGTGCACAGACAGTGGGAGGAGGGGGAGCGACCCACCAGCCTACCTCACAGTCACATATGTTTACCTCATTTTAAGGGTGAAACATTAGCTACTGCACCTTCGGGGCAGGGTACAACCTATAAATTACCGCACCTTCGGGGCAGCGCCACATCCTCGTGGAGGATATAGACCTGAAGTCTCGATCGTATAGGGAGACCGATACGCCAACAACTTAAGTTTTCAGTCTTATTATCTTGTATGCTTTTATTTTTCTTATATTGATTTTTCGTTGTACATTTTTTTCATGATATTCATAATCTTTCCTTTCTCATTTTTCATAGAACATTTCATGGGACATCTGTTCTTTCGTTGTTCTATCTTTCTTTCGTAATTCTTTTTCATTAACATCTCATTCTTTCATTCTCATTTCGTAAGACATATATCGTTGTTGTTGTTTTTCTTTTTTAATTCTTTACTTTACTTGTGTGAATTATGTCAGTCACACTTTAGCATATATAGCACATATTACTTATATATCATCACATCACATCATAACAAACAAAAATACGTTTAGTTATGTGCAGACAATTATTCTCTGTTTATCATTTGCATCACTCTATCTATCGTATCTTATCATCATACTCCTATCGATCATAGCCTATCATTGCTTTTCTTTCTTGTCTAACTCTTTACTTTCATATCACTTTTCATAAAACATCTATCCTTTCGTTCTCATAAAACACACCCTTTCTTAATTCCTTTCAATACCGATCATCATTGCTCTATCAATCATAACTTAACTTCCATAAAACTTTTCATAAACATCTATTCTTTCCTTTCATATCTCATCTCTTTTTTTATGCATTCTATCATAATATTCTCGTTCTTACTCTTTCCATTCTTCTATCTCTCTTTCTCACATCTTTACTCTCATAAAACTTTTATAATACATTTCCTTCGTAACTCAATATATATACATATATATATTTTTTATAAATTATTTATTAAAACCTATCTTTTAACATTATCATAGTATTGCTATAGTGTTACTATAGCATCATCATAACCCACATCATGACATTTGCATACAAAACATATAAATACAATAAGCTTGTTCATAGTTGCAGACGGGTAAATGTCTGAACTTACTCATAATGTGCTTATCCTCTTCTTGGAATCCACCGACGTCCTTTGTCGCGTCTAGATCGGGTTCCTACAGACAAACTTTGTCCGTTAATCACATTTTCATTTATAGTTTTTATTTTATTAAAAAGCTTGATTCTGATCTTATAACCCCTAATTATAGTCTTAGGATAGCTTTTTAAACCTTAATGGCCATTTTTGAATTTTTATCCAACTTTTTGAAAAATTACGATTTTACCCCTAACTTTTGACAAAATTACAATTTTACCCTTGATGTGATTTTTCATAACTTAAACCTCAATTTTGGCTTTTACAAACTTCATTACCCTATTCCGGGGTCATTGGGGCTCTTTTCCCATAATTTGAGAATCTTTGGGCAAAATGACTATTTTACCCCTGGTGGGTCGTTTAATCATAACATTTTTCATTTTCATGCTTAGGCTGGATTTTCTAAACCCAAAATCATCTAATTAACTTTTTAAATCTTATCAGACCTTTTCCGGATCAATTCTTATCATTTTACCAATTTTTCACATTCCTGACCCTCGGGAAGTATTATTCAGACCTAAGAGTCGGTTTACTAATCGTAACTTGCCCATTCTTTTTTTCCATGCCCTAATTCCTCAAGGCGGCTCAGGTTACTTTCTCGATCATATTTTACCCCTCGTTTCCCATATTACCCCTAGTGCCATTTTTAGAAATTTCGGCAGCATTTCCGCTTAATTTTTGAGGTTCCAGTGTTTAGGAAACACCTGAAAACCATCTATCTTGATCTAATTCTATCACGTACTATACTAGAGGCCTAGATTTTACGTAAAATCGTTACATTATCACATATTTTTATTTTCCTCCATTACAGCCATTTTCTTCTTTTTACATACATTCTTTTCCATAATTTTCATATCAATAATCATAAAATCATACAATAGTCCCAAACAATTAATTTGCGGAACGTAAAGAGGTCGGGATTTATAGCGAATTGCAGTCCGGTCTCGACGGCATAAACCCTAATTCTTCGTTCTTCATATCTGAGGTCCCGTCTTGCAAATCCGACTCCGTGGATGCGTCCGGAATGTCGAAAATAGGCCAACGGGCCAAACTTCCTAAATCGGTCAATGGTCGCTATTGACTGGCATTGACCGGCGTTGACCGTCCGTTGAGCGGCGGCGACGGTGGAAAGTGGGTAGTCCATCTTAAAGATCTCGATGTGAAGAACTCATTGGTTCTTCATATCTGAGGTCCCGTCTTGAAGATCTCTTCGTTCTTCATATCTGAGGTCCCGTCTTGCAAATCCGACTTCGTGGATGTGTCCGGAACGTCGAAAATAGGCCAACGAGCCAAACTTTTTAAATTGGTCAACGGTCGCCGTTGACTGGCATTGACCGGCATTGATCGTCCATTGACCGACATTGACTAGTGGTGACGGTGGAAGGTGGGTAGTCCATTTTAAAGATCTCGACGTGAGGAACTCATTGGTGGTGTTAATTTCACCAATTGAAGCTCCTATCACCGGAATCGAGGCCTTGAAAACCGATGACGGAGGCGAGCTTCGATTCACCGTCTTGCCGGCTTCTTTCCTTGAAATTGGTTTGGGGCTTTTGTTCCCCATGAAATTCTGAGCATTTTGATACCCACCTTATCACTCAACTCCACCAGAATAGTGAGATTCGATGGCAACACGACAGCGACGACGAAGCTTCAGGCGGTGTGATCTGATGACCGTTGGGCTAAAACACCACCTGGGTTTTGTTTTACTCTTCACCCCGAGTCCATTGGGACCGGAATCATGTTGATCGGACGTCAGATGGCGGAGAAATCGACTTTTGAAAATTCCGGCCACCGTAGCTTTGGGCGGTGCGTGCGGGCTGCTCTGCGTCCAATCTGTCGACTCGACCCACCGTTAGACTCAGTTCGGCGAGAGCTTTCCGATGACACCGACGGTGTCGAAAACGGACACTGTTTTCAATGGTCAATTACTATTCATCAATGGGGGTAGAGAGAGAAAGAGAAGGGAGGAGAGAGAGTGTACCTGGACAAATGAGGAAATTTCAATTTTTTTCGCTCTTTATATACTTTTTTGCCCAAAATTTCAACATGGGCTATCTTGACTAATTTTGGGTGTCCTGAATCCAAATATATCAGTTTTATTTTCATCTAAGGTCATTTCGACCAATTTCTGATACTGTGAATTCCAGGTCAAAAATTACCTTTATACTCAATTATCAAATTTGAGTGTGCTGATAGGCTATCCTAACTAATTTGGGAGTGCTGAACCCAAATTTATCAGTTTTAACTTCATTCAAGGTCATCTAGACTAGTTTTCTGATATTGCCTGTTTCTCGGTCAAATTTTATATTTTGTGCTCAATTGACTAAATTGAGCATACTGATTTTAAATATATCAGTTTTATGTCAAGATAATATCATCTTGACCTACTTCTTGATACTGTGAGTGGCACACACGTGCTTACACCTAAAAGCACTGTCAATCACTTTTCATCCTTTAATATTATTAGAACATTTTATTTAGTTCTAAACAATAAAAAATCACTTAATTTCACATTTTAACACTTAAATTCATTGTGTATTTATTTTCTGAGAAATATGAATTTTCCCAGTTATCACATGACTCATTGTTTACTGCAGAGAAAGAGAGCTAGGATTCAAATTTAGGGCGTAGAAAAGGTTTTAAAGTTTAATACACCGCCACTGAAAATATCACCATGCTTTACTCATAGGGGGGCTTGATTTAAAATAAAAAAAACAAAAACAAAGTTTGAATTAAAAAAAAAAAAGCAACAACAGAGTTTGGATCAAAAAAGAAGAAAAGAATGTTGAAAACAAGATAAGAGATCGATTGCATAGAATCGGGTACTTATCAAATTGTTATAAAAGGAACAAACTATAAATTGGGGTTAAGTGTTAATTTCCAACATTCAACTCAAATGCTTATTAATACTAAGTTAAATATATAAAATATTATCTGCCAAAATAAATTAATAAATGTGTAGAAGACTACTTCAAATGGATGAAGAAAAAAATCGATTAACTCAATATTTCATAGTCCAATCTAACCTGATTAATTCTAAGATGTAGTTAACCCAACAACCTAACGTTGGTTTCAAAAACCGATATTGACAAAAATTCGCAGAAGTTTTGGATCATAAACAATAAAAATTTCTCAAATTTTGATAATCTTTCTATGGTTATATTAATTTAAAATACAAAATGATAAAAGATAAGAATTGTACCATTGTCTGATTTGGTCAATAACTCTATCTTCTGTGAAAAACATCACCTGAATCTAGAAGTGACTCAGCTCCTTCAAAACGAAGTTCTTCCATGCTTGAACTGATACTTGATTGAACAAATAGATGGGCATTCTAATTGAGGGATTGGTTCACTCACTTACTTTTGGGTGTATTTGTTTTGACTTACAACACATGAGAAAAAAAAAAAAAAAGAGTGCAAACAAGAACTCTTCCCTCATAAGTGTTTTAATTTGCCAAAAAGTCATAAAGTATAAAAGTCACTCCTACTTTGATATAAAGTCAAATAAAATAAGTTAGATTACCCAAACTTTTTATCTTAAATTTTAAATATTCTCAATATCTAAAATTAAAATTAATTCAAAATTAGACACTAATTATATTATATTTAACATATAATATAATTCACATATCATACTTATATGTAACATTTATATATAATTAATATAAATATTTCATTTAAAATAACTTTAAATAAATATATTTATAAATTTAAAAATAAGAAATTAACAAATAAATAATATATGCACATTAGTGTATCCACTAGTACGAGGCATAGACACAGTGCTATCCAATTTTAATATTTAAATAATCTCTTTTATTTCAATAACGCAATTAATTCACAATTAATTGTTTAGATAACAAATATTTATAATAATAAAATAATAAAATTAATTACTCTCGTTTATATTTTATATCAAATAATTAGTGAGCATATATTCAATCCACCAAACACACTTGAATGGCATTGTGGAGAGGTGTAGGGAGCTATAGATATATAATTTCAAGTTCCAATAAATTTGATAATTAATCAAATTCTTTAATTAATTTATCAACTTTATTAATTTCAATGTTACTCCTCTAAAAACTTAGAATTACAATCTTGAAATTATAGATAAAAAATTACTTAAAGAATAAAGTCTTCTATTCGATATAATCACTACATATAAATTGATCTTTCATAAATATTTCATAATAGAGCTAGGTAAAATCCGTTAATCTCTCTAATTATATCTTTATCATTGAGTACAATTAATTCTCTAATTAATCACGAATTGAGGATTTATACCATTCAAGTCCCAAATCCACATGCAAGGGAATTGTTTATTAGCTTCTTTAATAAGAAGGAATTGATTCGATTTTGCAATTTTAACATTCCCGATGATTTACTTCATCATATTTCTAAATTACAAAGAATAAAATTAAATACTTCAAATTCATACTGCGTAAATCAAAAGATATGATTCTATAAATAAAACTTTGCTAATAACTTTGGAATAAGATCATTCTATAAATGATCATAGGTTGACATGATTAGAATCAGCTATATCAAATGGAAATTATTAGCAATTCATATTAAATCATGTCCTTTGTCCTACATAATCACATCATGCACAATACACTCATTAAAAGTCTCTCTGCAATAACAGCTCAGATAAAATCATTTCATTCTTAATGGTAATGATGTACACTAGTAATATTTAATTAAAAATACCACACTTTGATTGTTTAATAAATAAAATAATTAATTAATTATTACATACCACTTTAGATTATTATCCTTTAATATTATCTTTTTATATAATACTTATATATAATATTTAATGTTACATAAATAATCATGAGATTTTATAATATTTATTAAGTATCAAACACACATGTATATAAAATATAATGAAATAAAACATTTATCGTAGTAAGATTATAGTATTATATACTTTATGGGCACCAATCCCAACACCTGAATCATAAAGGGAATTAGGTGAATGATATTTAAGCCAAATCACACTCCTAACAATATGAATTATATTTAAAAGAAATTGCACTCCTAATAAGATAAAGGCACCCTTAATTTAGTAAAATGGCTAATAGGAACAAGCTTAAGGAAAAAAAAAATAAATTATCTAAACAACAAAAGAAATAAAAAATAAAAAAGAAAGAAGAAGAAGAAAGAAAGAAAGAAAGAAAGAAAGAAATATTTATCAGCCTCTTTAATAAGAAGGAGCATATTATTTATTAAGTATCAAATATATTATTCAAATCCTGAATCAACATATAAGGGAATTATTTATCAGCTTCTTTAATAAGAAGATACATATTCTATTTTGCAATTTTAACATTCCTAGTGATTTACTTCATCATATCTCTAGATTACAAGGAATAAAATTAAATATTTTAAATTCATACTGAGTAAATCAAAAGATATGATTTTCTAAATAAAACTCTGCTAATAACTCAGGAATAAGATCATTTTATAAATGATCATAAGTTGACATGATTAGAATCAGCTATATCTGGAAATTATTAGCAATTCATATCAAATCATGTCCTCTGTCCTACATAATCATATCATACACAATGCACTCAATAAATATCTCTCTACAATAATGGCTCAGATAAGATCGTTTCATTTTTAATGATAATGATGTGCATGAATAATATTCAATTAAAAATACCACACTATGATTGTTTAATAAATAAAATAATTGATTAATTATTATAGACCACTTTAGATTATTATCATTCAATATGTAACAACCGGGAAAATTCACATTTTTCGGAGAATAATTACACAATGAATTTAAGCGTTAAAATGTGAAATTAAGTGATTTAATATTGTTTAGAACTAAAATAAAATGTTCGAACAATGTTAAATGATGAAAAATGAGTAATAGTGATATTATGTGTGTGCACGTGTGTGCCACTCACAGTATCAGGAAGTAGGTCAAGATGATATTATCTTGACATAACACTGATAAATTTGGGTTCAGCACTCCGAAATTAGTAAGGATAGCCTATCAGCATGCTCAAATTGATAATTGAGCACAAGGGTAATTTTTGATCGAAAATTCACAGTATCAGAAATTGGTGAAAATGATCTCAGATGAAAATAAAACTGATATATTTGGATTCAGGACGCCGAAATTAGTCAAGATAGCCCGTGTTGAGATTTTGGGCGAAAAAGTATATAAAGAGCGGGAAAAAGTGGAATTGCCTTATTTGCCCGTGTGTACTCTCTCTCATCACTTCTCTTTCTCTCTCTACCCCCATTGATGAATAGTAATCGACCACCGGAAACGGTGTCCGTTTTCGACACAGCCGGCACCGTTGGAAAGCTCTCGCCGAGCTGAGTTCAACGGTGTGCCGAGTCGACGGAACCGACGCCGGAGGAGAGTGTACGCGCCGCCCGAAGTCGCCGGCCACCGGAAATTTCGCGACGCCGTATCTCCGCCGTCCGACGTCTGATCAAGCTGAAACTGGTCCCAAAAGACTCGTGGTGAAGAGTACTACAAAACCCAGGTGAAGTTTCAGCCCAACGGCCGCCGGATCGCGCCGCCCAACTCTGCCCGTCGCCGTTGTCGTCGCCGCCGTGAAACCCGTCGTTTCCGGCGATGTTGAGCTGCACCACCGGTGTAGAAATGGTCGCCGTGAAGAGGGGAGCAAAAGCCCTCAATCAATTTCGGGGAAAAAGTCTGGCACGGCGGAGCTCCACCGTCGCCGCCGTGGCCGAGACTTTCGAGGGCAATTTCCGGCGATTGGGGCCTCCAAATGTGAAATTGAGGCTACCAATGGATTCCTCTCGTCGAGATCTTCAAAATGGACTACCCACTTGCCACCGTCGCTGCCGTCGCCGCCGGTCAACGGCTGGTCAACGCCGGTCAACGGCGACCATTGACCGAAAATGCAAGTTTGGCCCGTTGGCCTATTTTTGACGTTCCGGACGCATCCGCGGAGTCGAATTTGCAAGACGGGGCCTCAAATGTGAAGAACGAGGAATTAGGGTTTATGCCGTCGAGACCGGACTGCAATTCGGTATAAATCCCGACCCCTTTACGTTCCGCAATTTAATTGTTTGTCGCTGTTATATGATTTTATGATTATTGGTATGAAAAATGTGGAAAAGAATGTATGTAAAAAGAAGAAAATGACTGTAATGGAGAAAAAGAAAAATATGTGATGATGTAACGATTTTACGTAAACAGTATGAGTTTTACGTAAAATCTAGGCTTCTGGTATAGTACGTGATAGAATTAGATTAGGATAGATGGTTTTCAGGCGTTTCCTAAACGCTGGAACCTCAAAAATTAAGGGGAAACTCTGCCGAAATTTCTAAAAATGGCACCAGGGGTAATATGGGAAACGAGGGGTAAAAATATGATCGGGAAGGGAACCCGAGCCCCCTCGAGGAATTAGGGCATGGAAGAAAAAGGAATGGGTAAGGTATGATTAATAAACCGATCCTTCGAAACCCTAGAACGGAAGAAAAACATGAAACCGATCCCTAGGTCGGAATAGTACTTCCCGAGGGTCGGGAATGTGAAAATTGGTAAAATGATAAGAATTGATGAGGAAAAGGTCCGATATGATTTAAAAAGTTAATTAAATGATTTTGGGTTTAGAAAATCCAGCCTAAGTATGAAAATGAATGTGACGTCCCCCACGTATGTTACCATACCAACCAACCAAACTCTGACGCCGACCGCGATGGTTGGCAACCTCGTGGGTCGTCATCCTCTTACTTAACATACTTAACTTTTCATTCTTAATGTTCTCATCTTATAGCGGAAGCAATTTCTATAGCAAATTTTTTTTTTTTTTACTTACATACTATACTTATCTCTATCATACTCTTATAACACATATATCATAACTTTCTTTCTTTCATCTTCCTTTTTGAACGCTCAGCGAAAGACTCATGGTAGTACCATACCCTCGCCCAGTCCCTTGGCACGTGCAGATCCGTCCGTTGTCCATCATATTACTTTAAATAAACACGTTGCTTACCTGCAACATATAAACAACTAATGAGCTAGATGCTCAGTAAGTTCAAACATACATTCATTAACTTATAAATACTAGTAATATATATTATTACTAGAATATGTGACATCACATATATACACATCATATACATCATTTATACATATCCTCAAAACATAACATAAAATGTGAGCTTCTCCATGCTCATTTATCTCTTCGTTCATCGTTCTTATCATTCTATCGATCATCTCTTATCATTCTAATCTAATCTCTTCATTTCTTTGCTTTTCCATTTCTATCATTTCTTAACTTTCTATTCTAAACATTTATAACTTTCTATCGCTTTATCATCGTCTCTTAACATTTCATATCTTAAATGCTAGTAACATACACACTAGCATAACATCACGTAAAAACGTGTCATTCACATCACATCACACATATAATTCTATTATGTTTCATATCGTTTGTTTCATTTTATGTCGTTCTTTACTTTTCTTTTCTTTTCGTATCATTTCCTTTCTTTTCTTTTCTCTTCTTTTCCTTTCCTTTCCTTTCTTATCATTATTTTTTTTTTCATTTTCTTTTTTTTTCTTATCTTTCACTGGTGGGCCCCGTTGTCGAACGTACCTAGTGCGCGCTGACAGTGGGAGGAGGGGGAGCTATCCACCAACCTACCTCACAGTCAATCTTTAACTTTTAGCCATTAACCTCACACCTTCGGGAGGTAGCGTTCCACTATAAGCCATTAACCTCGCCTACGGGAGGTAGCATTCAATTTTAGTGGAATTCATAACATAAAACCTCACCTATGGGAGGCCGGTACGCCAACAACTTAAGTTTTCAGTCTTATTATCTTGTAGGCTTTTATTTTTTTTTTATATTGATTTTTCGTTGTACATCTTTTTCATGACATTCATCATCTTTCATTTCTCATTTTTCATAAAACATTTCATGAAACATTTATTCTTTCGTTATTTTTCTTTTCTTAATTCTTTACTTTATCCCATCACATCACATCATAACAACAAAAACATGTTTTGTTACGTGTAGACAATTATTCTCTGTTCATCTTATCATTTGCATCCTCCTATCTACCGTATCTTATCATCATCCTTCTATAGATCATAGCCTATCGTTCTATTCAATCAGTCACATCTTATCGTTATGTTCTAATCCTTTCATCATACCTTTTATCATAACCTATCATTGTTTTTCTTTCTTGTCTAACTCTTTGCTTTCATATCATTTTTCATAAAACATTCATCATACCTTTTATCATAACCTATCATTGTTTTTCTTTCTTGTCTAACTCTTTGCTTTCATATCATTTTTCATAAAACATTCATCATACCTTTTATCATAACCTATCATTGTTTTTCTTTCTTGTCTAACTCTTTACTTTCATATCATTTTTCATAAAACATCTATCTTTTCGTCTTCATAAAACATCCCTTTCTTAATTCCTTTCATCACCGATCATCATTGCTCTATCAATCATAACTTAATTTCCATAAAACTTTTCATAAACACCTATTCTTTCCTTTCATATCTCATCTCTTTCTTATGCATCCTATCATAACATTCTCGTTCTTACTCTTTCCATTCTTCTATTCCTCTTTATCACATCGTTACTCTCATAAAACTTTTATAATACCTTTCCTTCATAATTCAATATATACATATATTTATATATATATATATTTTTATAAATTATTTATTAAAACCTATCTTTTAATATCATCATAACATTGCTATAGCATTACTATAGCATCATCATAAATCACATCATGACATTTACATATAAATCATATAAATACTATAAGCTTGTTCATAGTTGCAGACGAGTAAATGTCTGAACTTACTCATAGCGTGCTTAACCCCTTCTTGGAATCCATCGACGTCCATTGTTGCGTCTGGATCGAGTTCCTATAGACAAATTCTGTCCGTTAATCACATTTTCATTTATAACTTTTATTTTATTAAAAAGCTTAATTCTGATCCTATAACCCTTAATTATAGCCTTATGACAGCTTTTTAAACCTTAATAGCCATTTTCGAATTTTTTCCCAACTTTTTGAAAATTTACGATTTTACCCCTTGTTTTTGACAAAATTACAATTTTTCCCTTGACGTGATTTTTCATAACTTAAACCTCAATTTTGCCTTTTACAAACTTCATTCACCTATTTCAGGGTCATTGTGGCTCTTTTCCCATAATTTGAGAATCTTTGGACAAAATGACCATTTTGCCCCTGATGGGTCGTTTAACCTTAACATTTTCATTTTCATGCTTAGACTGGATTTTCTAAACCCAAAATCATTTAATTAACTTTCTAAATCTTATCGGACTTTTTCCGGATCAATTCTTATCATTTTACCAATTTTCACATTCCCGGCCCTCGGAAAGTACTATTCGAACCTAAAAATCGATTTCATGTTTTTCTTGCGTTCTAGGGTTTCGAAGGGTTGATTTACTAATCGTACCTTACCCATTCCTTTTTCCTTACCCCAATTCCTCGAGGGGGCTCGGGTTACCTTCCCGATCATATTTTTACCCCTCGTTTCCCATATTACCCCTGGTGCCATTTTTAGAAATTTCGGCAGAGTTTCCCCTTAATTTTTAAGGTTCCAGCATTTAGGAAACGCCTGAAAACCATCTATCCTAATCTAATTATATCACGTACTATACCAGAGGCCTAGATTTTACGTAAAACTCATACTGTTTACGTAAAATCGTTACATTATCACATATTTTTCTTTTTCTCCATTACAGCAATTTTCTTCTTTTTATATACATTCTTTTTCCATAATTTTCATACTAAAAATCATAAAATCATATAACAGTCCCAAACAATTAAATTGTGGAACGAAAAGGGGTCGGAATTTATACCGAATTGCAGTCCGGTCTCGACGGCATAAACCCTAATTCTCCGTTCTTCATATTTGAGGTCCCGTCTTGCAAATCCGACTCCGCGGATGCGTCCGGAACGTCGAAAATAGGCCAACGGGCCAAACTTCAATTTTCGGTCAACGGTCGCCGTTGACCGGCGTTGACCGGCCGTTGACCGGCGGCGACGGTGGTGACGGTGGCAAGTGGGTAGTCCATTTTGAAGATCTCGACGAGAGGAATCCATTGGTAGCCTCAATTTCACATTTGGAGGCCCCAATCGCCGGAAAATGCCCTCGAAAGTGTCGGCCACGGCGGCGACGGTGGAGCTCCGCCGTGCCGGACTTTCTCCTCGAAATTGATTGAGGGCTTTTGCTCCCCTCTTCACGGCGACCATTTCTGCACCAGTGGTGCAGCTCAACATCGCCGGAAACGACGGGTTTCACGGCGGCGACGGCGACGGGCGGAGTTGGGTGGCGCGATCCGGCGGCCGTTGAGGCGATCCACCACATGGGTTTTGTAGTACTCTTCACCACGAGTCTTTTGGGACCGGTTTCAGCTTGATCGGACGTCGGACGGCGGAGATACGGCGTCGCGAAATTTCCGGTGGCCGGCGGCTTCGGGTGGCGCGTGCGCTCTCCCCCGGCGTCGGTTCCGTCGACTCGGCACACCGTTGAACTCAGCTCGGCGAGAGCTTTCCAACGGTGCCGGCGGTGTCGAAAACGGACACCGTTTCCGATGGTTGGTTACTGTAAACTTTCGGGTAGAGAGAGAAATAGAAATGTAGAGAGAGAGAGTTCATGGACAAATGAGGAAATTCCGCTTTTTCCCCGCTCTTTATATACTTTTTCACCCAAAATTTCAACACGGGCTATCCTGACTAATTTGGGTGTGCTGAACCCAAATTTATCAGTTTTATGTCAAGATATTATCATCTTGACCTACTTCCTGATACTGCGAGTGGCACACACGTGCACACACATAATATCACTATTACTCATTTTTCATCCTTTAATATTGTTAGAACATTTTATTTAATTCTAAACAATATTAAATCACTTAATTTCATATTTTAACGCTTAAATTCAATGTGTATTTTATCTCCGAAAAATGTGAATTTTCCCGGTTGTTACAATGAAAATGTTATGATTAAACGACCCATTAGGGGCAAAATGGTCAATTTGCTCAAAGATTCTCAAATTATGGGAAAAGAGCCCCAATGACCCTGGAATAGGTTAATGAAGTTTGTAAAAGCCAAAATTGAGGTTTAAATTATGAAAAATCATGTCAAGGGCAAAATTGTAATTTTGTCAAAAGTTAGGGGTCAAATCGTAATTTTTCAAAAAGTTGAGGAAAAATTCGAAAAGGGTCATTTAGGTTTAAAAAGCTATCCTAAGGCTATAATTAAGGGTTATAAGATCAGAATTTAGCTTTTTAATAAAATAAAAGCTATAAATGAAAATGTGATTAACGGACAAAGTTTGTCTGTAGGAACCCGATCCAGACGCGACAAAGGACGTCGATGGATCCCAAGAAGAGGATAAGCACGCTATGAGTAAGTTCAGACATTTACTCGTCTGCAACTATGAACAAGCTTATAGTATTTATATGATTTGTATGTAAATGTCATGATGTGATTTATGATGATGCTATAGTAATGCTATAGTAATGTTATGATGATATTAAAAAATAGGTTTTAATAAATAATTTATAAAAATATATATATATAAATATATGTATATATTGAATTATGAAGGAAATGTATTATAAAAGGTTTATGAGAGTAACGATGTGATAAAGAGGGATAGAGGAATGGAAAGAGTAAGAATGAGAATATTATGATAGAATGCATAAGAAAGAGATGAGATATGAAAGGAAAGAATAGGTGTTTTATGAAAAGTTTTATAGAAGTTAAGTTATGATTGATAGAGTAATGATGATCAGTGATGAAAAAAAAGAGGGTATTTTATGAGGATGAAATGATAGATGTTTTATGAAAAGTTTTATGAAAGTTAGGTTATGATTGATAGAGCAACGATGATCTGTGATGAAAGGAATTAAGAAAATGGTATGTTTTATGATAACGAAAGGATAGGTGTTTTATGAAAAATGATATAAGAGCAAAGAGTTAGACAAGAAAGAAATATAATGATAGGTTATGATAAAAGGTATGATGAATGTTTTATGAAAAATGATATGAAAGCAAAGAGTTAGACAAGAAAGAAAACAATGATAGGTTATGATAAAAGGTATGATGAAAGGATTAGAACATAACGATAAGATGTGATTGATTGAATAGAACGATAAGCTATGATCAATAGGAGGTTGATGATAAGATACGGTAGATAGGAGGACGCAAATGATGAGATGAACAAAGAATAATTGTCTACACGTAACAAAACATGTTTTTGTTTGACATGATGTGATGTGATGTGATAATACATAAGAATTAAGAAAAGAAAAATAACGAAAGAATAAATGTTTCATGAAATGTTTTATGAAAAAAATGAGAAATGAAAGATGATGAATGTCATGAAAAAGATGTACAACGAAAAATCAATATAAGAAAAAAAAATCAATATAAGAAAAATAAAAGCCTACAAGATAATAAGACTGAAAACTTAAGTTGTTGGCATACCGGCCTCCCGTAGGTGAGGTTTTATGTTATGAATTCCACTAAAATTGAATGCTACCTCCCGTAGGCGAGGTTAATGGCTTATAGTGGAACGCTACCTCCCGAAGGTGTGAGGTTAATGGCTAAAAGATAAAGATTGACTGTGAGGTAGGTTGGTGGGTAGCTCCCCCTCCTCCCACTGTCAGCGCGCACTAGGTACGTTCGACAACGGGGCCCACCAATGAAAGATAAGAAAGTGAAAAGAAAGTGAAAAGAAAAGAAAAGAGTGTGAAAAGAAAAGAAAGGAAAGGAGAGTGAAAAGAAAAGAAAAGAAATGATACGAAAAGAAAAGAAAAGAAACGAACGATATGAAAGAACAACACAATGAAATCAATGAAAAATAATAAAACGAAGTTTAAAGAACATGATAGAATTATATATGTGATGTGATGTGTTTGATGTTATATGTATGGAATGACACGTTTTACGTGATGTTGTGCTAGTGTATATGTTACTAGTTTTTAAGATATGAAATGTTAAGAGATAATGATAAAGCGGTAGAAAAGTTATAAAGGTTTAGAATAGAAAGTTAAGAAATGATAGGAATGAAAAGCAAAGAAATAAAGATATTAGATTAGAATGATAAGAGATGATCGATAGAATGATAAGAACGATGAACGAAGAGATAAACGAGCATGATGAAGCTCATATTCTATGTTATGTTTTGAGGATATGTATATTTATGTATATGATGTGTATATACGTGATGTCACCTATTCTAGTAATAATATATGTTACTAGTATTTATAAGTTAATGAATGTATGTTTGAACTTACTGAGCATCTAGCTCATTAGTTGTTTATATGTTGCAGGTAAGCAACTTGTTAGTTTAAAGTAATATGATGGACAACGGACGGATCTGCACGTGCCAAGGGACTGGGCGAGGGTATGGTACTACCATGAGTCTTTCGCTGAGCGTTCAAAAAGGGAAGATGAAAGAAAGAAAGTTATGATATATGTGTTATAAGAGTATGATAAAGATAGGTATAGTATGTAAGTTAAAAGAAAAAAAAATTTTGCTATAGAAATTGCTTCCGCTATAAGATGAGAACGATAAGAATGGATAGTTAAGTACGTTAAGTAAGAGGATGACGACCCACGAGGTTGCCAGCCATCGCGGTCGGCGTCAGAGTTTGGCTGGTTGGTATGGTAACGCATGTGGGGGGTCGCCACACAATATTATCTTGTATATAGCACTAATATGAGTGGGCGACCACAATTGTTGAGCTAAGAAGATCAAGATTCCGATTTAGAGGAAGTCGCAGGCGGTAAGCTGCTTCCTACGGCTGAGAAACAGGCAGGATTTTAAAGGAAAAGAAATGAAATGCATTGTGACAATAGAAGAGGAGGCAAAAATATAAATATTAATTTAAAATAAAAAGACTAGATTCTGTTTTCTCATTGCTCTTTTTTTTTTTTTTTACAATAAAAAGTTAGAAAGTAGAGATGTGCCCCCCCCCCCCCCCCCCCCCCCCCCCCCCACGTATGTTACCATGCCAACCAGTCGAGCTCTGACGCCGACCGCGATGGCTGGCAACCTCGTGGGTCGTCATCCTCTTACTTAACATACTTAACTTTCCCTTCTTAACGTTCTCATTTAAAGCGGAAGCAATTTCTATAGCAATTTTTTTTTTCTTTTAACTTACATATTATACCTATCTCTATCATACTCTTATAACACATATTTCATAACTTTTTTTCTTTCATCTTCCTTTTTGACTGCTCAGCGAAAGACTCATGGTAGTACCATACCCTCGCCCAGTCCCTTGGCACGTGCAGATCCGTCCGTTGTCCATCATACTACTTTAAACTAACAGGTTGCTTACCTGTAACATATAAACAACTAATGAGCTAGATGCTCAGTAAGTTCAAACATACATTCATTAACTTATAATTACTAGTAATATATGTTATTACTAGAATATATAACATCACGTATATACACATCATACACATCGTCTATACATATCCTTGAAACATAACATATTATGTTGGTCTCTTCATGCTCATTTATCTCTTCGTTCATCGTTCTTATCAGTCTATCGATCATCTCTTATCATTCTAATCTAATCTCTTCATTTCTTTGCTTTTTCATTTCTATCATTTCTTAATTTTCTGTTCTAAACCTTTATAACTTTTCTATCACTTTATCATCATCTCTTAACATTTCATATCTTAAAAGCTAGTAACATACACACTAGCATAACATCACGTAAAACGTGTCATTCACATCACATCACATATATAATTCTATTATGTTTCATATCGTTTGTTTCTTTTTATATCGTTCTTTACTTTTCTTTTCTTTTCATTCTCTTTTCCTTTCTTTTCTTTTCACACTCTTTTCTTTTCTTTTCTCTCTCTTTCCCTTTCTTTTCTTTTCACGCTCTTTTCCCTTCTTTTCTTTTCACACTCTTTTCTTTTCTTTTCTCTCTCTTTCCCTTTCTTTTCTTTTCACGCTCTTTTCCCTTCTTTTCTTTTCACGCACTCTCTTTTCCTTTCTTTTCTTTTCACTCTTCTTTCGTTTGTTTTCTTTCCACTTTCCTTTGGTTGGGCCCGTTGTTGGACGTACCTAGTTGCGCGCGGACAGTGGGAGGAGGGGGAGCTACCCACCAACCTACCTCACAGTCACATAAAACCTCACCTTCGGGGCTGGTCCAACCTATGATCTACCACACCTTCGGGGTAGCGCCACATCTACGCGGAGGATATAGACCGGAAGTCTCGACCTTGTAGGGAGACCGGTACGCCAACAACTTAAGTTTTCAGTCTTATTATCTTGTAGGTTTTTATTTTTCTTATATTGATTTTTCGTTGTACATATTTTTCATGATATTCATCATCTTTCATTTCTCATTTTTCATAGAACATTCCATGGAACATTTGTTCTTTCGTTGTTTTTCTTTTCTTAATTCTTTACTTTACTTGTGTGAATTATATTAATCACACTTTAGCATAGTATATATAGCACATATTACTTATATAACATCACATCACATCATAACAAAAAAAATTATGTTCAATTATGTGCAGACAATTATTCTCTGTTTATCTTATCATTTGCATCATTCTATTAATCATAGCCTATCGTTCTATTCAATCAATCACATCTTATCGTTATGTTCTAATCCTTTCATCATACCTTTTATCATAACCTATCATTGTTTTTCTTTCTTGTCTAACTCTTTGCTCCTATATCATTTTTCATAAAACACCTATCCTTTCGTTATCATAAAACATACCATTTTCTTAATTTCTTTCATCACTGATCATGCTCTACCAATCATAACCTAACTTTCATAAAACTTTTCATAAAATATCTATTCTTTCCTTTCATATCTCATTTCTTTCTTATGCATCCTACCATAACATTTTTGTTCTTACTCTTTCCATTCTTCAATCTCTCTTACTCACATCCTTATTCTCATAAAACTTTTATAATACTTTTCTTTCGTAATTCAATATATACATATATTTATATATATATTTTTATAATTATTTATTAAAACCTATCTTTTAACATCATCATAGCATTGCTATAGCATCATCATAAATCACATCATGACATTTGCATACAAAACATATAAACATGATAAACTTGTTCATAGTTACACACGAGTAAATGTCTGAACTTACTCATAGCGTGCTTATCCCCTTCTTGGAATCCATCGACGTCTTTTGTCGCGTTTGGATCGGGTTCCTACAGACAAACTTTATCCGTTAATCACATTTTCATTTATAACTTTTATTTTATTAAAAAGCTTGATTCTGATCTTATAATCCTTAATTATAGCCTTAGGATAGCTTTTTAAACCTTAATGACCCTTCTCAAATTTTTCTCCAACTTTTGAAAAATTACGATTTTTCCCATAACTTTTGACAAAATTACAATTTTACTCTTGACGTGATTTTTCATAACTTAAACCTCAATTTTGGCTTTTACAAACTTCATAAACCTATTCCAGGGTCATTGAGGCTCTTTTCCCATAATTTGAGAATCTTTGGGCAAAATGACCATTTTGCCCCTAATGAGTCGTTTAATCATAACATTTTTATTTTCATACATAGGCTGGATTTTCTAAACCCAAAATCATTTAATTAACTTTCTAAATCTTATCGGACCATTTTCGAATTTTTTCCCAACTTTTTGAAAATTTACGATTTTACCCCTTGTTTTTGACAAAATTACAATTTTTCCCTTGACGTGATTTTTCATAACTTAAACCTCAATTTTGCCTTTTACAAACTTCATTCACCTATTTCAGGGTCATTGTGGCTCTTTTCCCATAATTTGAGAATCTTTGGACAAAATGACCATTTTGCCCCTGATGGGTCGTTTAACCTTAACATTTTCATTTTCATGCTTAGACTGGATTTTCTAAACCCAAAATCATTTAATTAACTTTCTAAATCTTATCGGACTTTTTCCGGATCAATTCTTATCATTTTACCAATTTTCACATTCCCGGCCCTCGGGAAACACTATTCGAACCTAAGAATCGGTTTCATGTTTTTCTTGCGTTCTAGGGTTTCGAAGGGTCGGTTTACTAATCGTACCTTACCCATTCCTTTTTCCTTGCCCCAATTCCTCGAGGGGGCTCGGGTTTCCTTTCCGATCATATTTGTACCCCTCGTTTCCCATATTACCCCTAGTGTCATTTTTAGAAATTTCGACAGCATTTCTGCTTAATTTTTGAGGTTCCAGCATTTAGGAAACGCCTGAAAACCATCTATCCTGATCTAATTCTATCACGTACTATACCAGAGGCCTAGATTTTACGTAAAACTCACACTGTTTACGTAAAATCGTTACATCATCACATATTTTTCTTTTTCTCCATTACAGCCATTTTCTTCTTTTTACATACATTCTTTTCCATAATTTTCATACCAATAATCATAAAATCATACAATAGTCCCAAACAATTAAATTACGGAACGTAAAGGGGTCGGGATTTATACCGAATTGCAGTCCGATCTCGACGACATAAACCCTAATTCTTCGTTCTTCATGTCTGAGGTCCCGTCTTGCAAATCCGACTCCACGGATGCGTCCGGAACGTCGAAAATAGGCTAACGGGCCAAACTTCCATTTTCGGTCAACGGTCGCCGTTGACCGGCATTGACCAGCGGCGATGGTGGCAAATGAGTAGCCCATCTTGAAGATCTCGACATGAGGAACTCATTGGTGGTGTCAATTTCACCATTTGAAGCTCCTATGGCTGGAAATCAACCCCCGAAAACTCGGTCACGGCGGCGACGGTGGAGCTCTGCCGTGCCGGACTTTTTCCCCGAAATTGATTTAGGGCTTTTTCTCCCCTCTTCACGGCGACCATTTCTGTACAGGTGGTGCAGCTCAACATCGCCGGAAACGGCGAGTTCCACGACGGCTTCACGGCGGTGACGTCGAGACTTCAGGCGGCGTGATTTCGCCGGTGTTGAGGCGATCCACCACATGGGTTTTGTAGTACTCTTCACCACGAGTCTTTTGAGACCGGTTTCAGCTTGATCGGACGTCGGACGGCGGAGATACGGCGTCGCGAATTTTCCGTTGGCCGGCGGCGCGTGCGCTCTCCTTCGGCGTCGGTTCCGTCGACTCGGCACACCGTTGAACTTAGCTCGGCGAGAGCTTTCCAACGGTGCCGGCGGTGTCAAAAAAGGACACCGTTTCCGATGGTCAGTTACTATTCATCAATGAGGGTAGAGAGAGAAAGAGAAGTGATGAGAGAGAGTACACATAGGCAAATGAGGAAATTCCACTTTTTCCCTCTCTTTATATACTTTTTCACCCAAAATTTCAACATGGGCTATCCTGATTAATTTGGGCGTCCTGAATCCAAATATATCAGTTTTATTTTCATCTGAGGTCATTTCAACCAGTTTCCGATACTGTAAATTTTCGGTCAAAAATTACCCTTGTGCTCAATTATCAAATTTGAGCGTGCTGATAAGCTATCCTGACTAATTTGGGTGTGCTGAACCCAAATTTATCAGTTTTATGTCAAGATAATATCATCTTGACCTACTTCTTGATACTGTGAGTGGCACACATGTGCACACACATAATATCACTATTACTCATTTTTCATCTTTTAACATTGTTTGAACATTTTATTTAGTTCCAAACAATATTAAACCACTTAATTTCACATTTTAACACTTAAATTCATTGTGTATTTATTCTCCGAAAAATGTGAATTTTCCCGGTTGTTAAAAGAGATCGGGAGTGCATAACATCATAATTGGCTCAAAATTCTTGTGATCTCCCCTAAATATGAATGGTACTCTCAACATAACTAGTAAAACCAAACTCAGGGCCAATCCAAGGACACAGATATTTTAATCTCCGTGTCTCCAATTCATACAAAAACCAAAGAGGACAAGATTCAATCAGCAAATAACCATTATTCCTAAAAGCTAATGCACGTTCGTAAAAGAATTCCTGAAGAGGCCGGTAGTTATCCAAATCGATCTTCACTTTCCTGACCCACGAGGCCTCATATAAAAAATTTTTAAGCAGTCTAATATCTCAATATAGCGTCAAACTTGTGGTATATGTGAGGCAAGCGTATGAATTAGTAGAAAAGTAAACTTTGGCTTTTAAAAACATGTGTTACGTTGGTGGCAAATTCAAACTCTACAACATCTTATGATAAAATTAGATGTAAAATCATCGCATGCTAGATTATGTGGCGCGTAACTGCAATCACGTAATCACGTAATATTGACCATTATAATTGAAAAAAAAATTTCATGAATTAAAATATTAGTGACGCAATTGATGAGACACTTAAGTAATGGTATTGATATCTGACGCAATTAAAATTATCGCATGCTAGATTATGTGGCGCGTAACTGCAATCACATAATCTCGTAATATTGACCATTATAATTGAAAAATGAAGTTCACGAATTAAAATATAATTGACGCAATTGATGAGATGCTTAAGTAATGGTATTGATATCTGAAATAAATTAAAGAACAAAAACATACGTAACCAATAATTTTGTTTTTTTTAACACAAGCCATATACATTCCATTTCATTCCACATACATATAAGCACACCATTCAATATAACTTCAGCCACAAATCATACATATAACACACTAAAATCAACTGTAGCTATAACAAAAGTTTTTTCTATGCCCTCATTTTGACCATATGAAGCCTTTATTGCAATGCGCGACTAACTAGGAAAGGAAGCTAGTAGGCTTAATTTAATAATCTAGTGAACCAGTGGAGGTGATGGCTTCTTAAAGTGTGAGAAAAAAGGTGGCAATGGTTTCTTAAAAAAGGGGTGCTGAAATGTTGGCTTCTTATAGACCGGAGTGGGATGAGGGTGTGGCTTGTGAACTGAAAGTGGATGAGGTTTCGGCTTGTGAACAGGAACTGAATCAGGTTTCGGCTTGTGAACCGGAACTGGATTAGGTACTTTTGGCTTTTTACTTGGAATTGGTGGCTTTTTGTGAATGGGACTACTGTGTTTTGGGAATGGATTTTTGACGCCTGGGATTGGGTGATGAAAGAAGTCGTCATATTTCTTGAAAATTGGTTCATGTGGTGAAACGAACGTCTTTTCTTCTTTGATTCCTGCAGCCTCTGGCGTTTTGGACTCTTCAAGTTTGGCTACATGATAAAATAGATGTCAAGATTATAATGTCATAATTACACATATATTATATATATACATATAATATATACAGGAAATGGAAGTGGAATTCATTATACAACACAAAATGTCATCCATTACAAAGAACACTGAATGAATGTTGGCACGCATAATCAAATCAAACAATCAGCATAATTATTCAAAGCAATTAACTAGCTAGAGAGTGAGATACATTATTCGCTTTGCGAAAGTGTTTTATTTTATTTTTGCTACAAAATATTAAATAAGTAATAAAATGTTACCTGAAGAAGCATGGCAGAAGCTCACAACAAACAAGCAAAGCCACACGCCCAGGAGCCCTTGGGAGAGAGAAGAAATTCTCATTTTGAACCGTATTTCTTATTTGACACCAATCTTAGTATTAATATACAAAAAGACTTTATAAACTTATTGAGGTTCAACTCAAGTTTCAAGCTTTGAGTGGTTGATCTGCTCCATGGGCTTGGTGATGAAATATATAGCAAAGAAAAGCTTTGCTTTAATTTGAATTTGTTATTATTCATTCAATGAGTTTTCCCAACTGCTATCCATATAATAAAATCTCTAACTAAATAAATTAGAGTGGGGATGTAATTTTCTCACAATTTTCTTCTTGCTGTGTAGGCAATTTTAATGCCACAACTGTGCTGATCATAAATTGAATCACTATGAAAAACGCACGGTACATCCCATCTTTAAATGTTGATAACTAACTTTAGACGCTCACCGAATAGTTAGAGATTTCGCAAGCAAAGATCATATGGCCTAATTGATTGCAAGCAGAATAAGCGATCACCTTCTTTAGATCGTAGAAGAGGAATAATAGCATACATAGCTAAAATACGTAAGAGAGCCCGTTGCCAGTAGCACCATATATTTGACAATTGTCCAAAAAAATAAAACTCTGGAGAATGAAATTACTTATAACCTTTTCTGGTAAAATTAAGCGAAAAAATAATCGACCATTATTAACTTCTGAAGTAAACAGTGTCCATTAGCTATTAAATAAAAAGAAAGTCAAATTTTAAGGCACCACATATCTGTGATATTAAATATGCAGTTGAACAGTAACATAAATGGCGAAATATGTACAATATGCAAAGAAGAGGCTAAAAAAAAAATGCCAAATCCTATTTTCTTCATGTTCTTCTTGATGGCTTCGTGGCAAATGAAGTAACTGACTACAGTGGTGCGGAAAAAAGAAAAAAGAAAAGTGTCAGCGTAGAAATGAGAGAAGGGATGACAATTTTCATCCACCATCCCGCAACGCATTGACCTCTATGTGGCGGACCAAATTCGAATCCAAAAGGGCTTTTTGTTGGTTTTGAGACTGGTGGTGTAGATATATGCATCTAATACTATTTTCCTATTTTTAAGCATGGTACAAGTATATTATTATCATTTTTATTTCATTTTTGTTTATACATAATTTAGATCTTGATTTTCTATTTGTAATTTTTATAGTTGTTGGTTAATTGTATTTTATAAGTTGTCATTTTTTTGTATAATACATGATTCTAGCTCCTTTTTTGTTTCTTTTAATTTTATTTTTTGGTTATAAAGTAAATTGCTTAAAGGGTAACCTGTAAGATTCCCCAACCCATCCCACCTTCGTAATGAGCGGGCGGTGGCGAAGGACAACGAACCCCATTATTATCCCTCATCGATTATGAATGACCAGCATTTATTAGTCTCTTTTTTGAGTCTCAAACTGTGACCGGTTATCAGCACTGTCCACTGGCATGATGGAAATATACATATATATATATATATATAAGGAATGTTGTTCTGTTAATAAAAATGAATAACCAACAAAATTGAAAAAAAAAATGGAAAAACAATAAAATGAAAAAAGAAAAAGGACGATAATAAAGAGGGAAACGATAAAGAACTAAAGAAACGACAACAAAATTGAAAGGAAGCAGTAGCAATTAATTAGGAAACAGATGATAATAGATAAGAGAACACGAGAAAAATCAAATCAACCAACAATAAAACAAAATGGACGACAGAAATTACTAGTAAAGAAACGAACGACAGTAAACATGATAAAAAGCATTAAAATAAACAATAACTGATGAAAAATGGATGACAAAAAATGACACCACAACAAAACGATTAATTTTAAACGACAACCTAAAAACGATAGTCATCTCAATAGAGGACAGCCCTTGTGAAAGTACAACGAATAATTAAATAAACGACAGTCAACTTGAAAACGACATGATATAGAAACGAACGACAAAAATGAGCAACAAAAGATGAGGAACAATAAAAACACGACAACATAAGAAACAACGGAGAAGGTTAAAAACAACAGTGCTTGGCAAACAACGATCAGGAATAAAACGACAATAAACTTGATCAAGCAACAACAAACAGTAAAGCGACTATACATGAACGACAAAAAAGAGCTAAAAATACCAAATGAAAAACAAAGATGGTAAAAGGTCATTAAAAAAAAAAAAAACAGTATTCAACTTTATGAACGACAATAATCGAGAAAACGACAACAAAATGAAGTGGCAAGGAAGTTACAATTCGACACTGAAATATTAAACGAACGAGATTATGTATTGTGGGAGTAAAATAATTCGTCCAAAAAACGACAACATATTAAGTGTAGAGGAAACAACGTGTTTTCATCAAGAATGTAAAATAGAATGATTTGAAGGGGTCAAAAGTATACAAAAATGACGACGTTCTCATAATTGAAGGTTCTGAACCAGACAAAGTATAAGTTCGAAGACCTTTAAAGGAAAGACAGTATTTACTAATGAAAACTGTCAGGAATTAAATTCAGAGGACAAAATATTTAACGCATTAAAATGGATGATTGAGATTAAATTAAGAAAGGATCCACCGCGCACTTGCTCGATTGTCAATAAATAGAGGCAAGGGAGATGGGAAAAAGGTATGCTTTTCTTGATTTCTTTTACCGAATTCTGTCATTTTCATTTTTGAAACTTTCTTCATTGAATCTGACTTGAGCGTTAGAGGGTTTTCTACAAGAGCCCCCATTTGTTCCAGCCTTAAAGCTTCCGAGATCAATAAGAGATCAAGAATCAAGTTTTGTATTTGTTGATCGGGACCCGTACAGAAAACTGTCCCACTCTCAGCATGTACATATTGGTGATTTTAGTTGTCAATCAAACATCATTTGTTTGAAATTAGAAATCCCTTTCACACATCACTCTCCGTTCAACATAATCATCAACAAAAATCATTACACACTCAAATCATCCTCTCAGTTATCAACAACATAGTCTTGTTTTCCACTTATTTGACATGTTCTCCATGCAACCATGTGCAAGCTATTTTTTATTGCAATATTACTAAACCTTGCTAGGGAAAGAAATTAGTAGGCTAATATTGAGTAATAATTCTAGGGAACAAAGGGAGAAAATAGCTTCTCAGGGTGTGAGAAATATGGTGGTAAAGGCTTCTTAAAAATGGGGTGGTCATGAAACGACGGCTTCTTGAAGACCGGAATGGGATGAGGGTGTGGCTTGTAGATGGGAATTGATGGAGGAAGGGGATTCTTGTAAATTGGAATTGGATGAGGTTTGGGTTTGTAAACTGGAATTGGTGTAGGTTTTGGCTTATCATGAGCTGGAATTGGGTGAGATTTTGGTTTGTAAACCGGAACCAGAGTAGGTTTCGGCTTGTAAATGGGAACGGATGGAGGTTTTGCCTTGTAAATGGGAATGGCTTTTGGGAATGGCTTTTTGAATCCTAGGATAGGGTGATGAAAAAAGTCATGATTCTTCTTAAAGATTGGTGCATGTAAGAAGAATGTCTCTTCCTTTTTGATCCCTGCAACCTCCGGTATTTTGTACTCTTCAATTTTGGGTACATGCAAAAATAAAAACTCAAGATAATTATTCCAGCAAAAAATTCAAGATAATTAAAACGCATATTTATTAATGGAAGTGATGGTAAAAAAAAGAGGAAATGCTGAAATAGAACCAGCTTTAGAAGAGATAAAATCGACCCCACAGAGGTAGTTCTCAGAGTTGAGAACCACCTAGGTGGAGTCAGCCGCGTACATAGCTTAATAGAATCACTCATTACTATTCAAGTAACGAATTATTCTTGCAGTTCCTATGCATGGATTTATAAATGTTTATATATTCTTGAATTTACAATTTTATTACTGAACTGAAACTAATAAAAGGTAATCAAAAGTAATACCAAATTAATTAAATACTCATAAGGTAGAGATCATTTTAATGATCTGACATTTTTATGGAAAAAAAAAATGGCCAAGTGACAAAGAAAATTTTACCTGAAGAGGCACGACAGAAGCTCACAGCAAACATGCAGAGCCAAAGGCCGAGAAGTGCCCCTACGAAAAAGAGAAGGAATCCTCATTTGGAGCCCTTACTCTTGTGCCTCCACAGATCTTAGTACAGTCCTAATATGCCTATATGGTTTCAAGCACTCAGGCTTTGAATGATTTGTAATATCCGCCATGATTATGATTATGAACATAATTATTCTGTAATAAGTAATTAAGTCCATAAATACTATTTAATTTTCAATTTGAATGGATTAAACGAAATAAAGAAACATTTAATTTCTATTCATACAATAAAAGGGACAACCGAAAATAAATTGGTTCACCCTATTTACTTTTGAACAATATATATATAGATGCCTATATATATTGAGTAATATGTTATTATATACATGTGCGTGTGTATAACACAGTATCAAGAAATTAGTCAAAATGGCCATTTCTTGATACGAAACTGTTATATTTAAAATTAGTGTGCTCAAATTAGTCAATTGAGCACAAAAAGTAAGTTATATACGGAAAACATGCGGTATCAAGAAATAGGTCAAGATAACCTTTTCTTGACACGAAACTGATATATTCAGAATTAGTGTGCTCAAATTAGTCAATTGAACACAAAAGTAAATTATGAACGAAAAATATGCAGTATCAAGAAACTGCTCAAGACGATTTTTTCTTGACATAAAACTGATATATTTATAATCAATATACTCAAATTAATCAATTGAGCCCAAAAAGTGAATTATGAATAGAAAATATACAGTGTCAGGAAATTAGTCGAGATGACCTTTTCTTGACATAAAACTGATATATTTAGAATCAGTATGCTCAAATTAGTCATTTGAGCACAAAAAGTAACTTCTGAGCAGGAAACACACAATATTCAGAAGCTGATTAAGATGACCTTAGATAGGCATAAAACTGATATATTTATGATTAGTATACCTAAATTAGCTAATATAGCATATGTCAGAAATTCGACACAAAATTAGTATACTACGCATATACGATGATAATACAATATAGGACACAACCATAGGACCAAAAGGGATAATAGATAGATGCGAAAAAAGTCCATTTAGATAGTAAATGGCACCTACAACCATTTTAGATATAGTTAGAATAAGAATCGGATCAAAAAATATCTATTCGGTAAAGTTTAGAACACAATCGGGTATTTATCGAACTCCGTTACGAGGAACTAGATTGTTAGAGAAGCTTTCACAGATAAAATTTACACTGTAAAAACTTGTGTAAATGGACAAGAGACAAGAATGATGGGTAATCCCTCGATTTAAGGGGGGTAGATTAGCTTTTGGTTAAAAAATTGGGATTTTGAAGACAAAGAGTACCATTGCATTTATTGCCAAAATTTTTGGCCATTCCTTACAGCCACCAACTAGATTTTTTCATAGGAAGAGCAGTTAGGATTTATGTCCCATCAAGCTTGGTAAATTAGGCTTATAAACTCACTTAATGTTAGCCTATAAATAGGCCATCAAGCCATTTAGAGTCACTTTTTCTTTCTTCCACTCTTAAAGACACCAAAAGGAACTCAAGTCCTTCTTTTTCTCTTGCTGTTGGTCGAACCTATCCCTGCCCAAAGACACAAAAAATAAAAAAATTAGCCTCTCACTTGCTTAGATTAAAGTTCATTTCTCAAGCCACAATAAGGTAATGCACTAAACCATTTTTTTAGTAATAATTCCTCTGGTTAAGTTTTGATCCCAAGAGATTTATGATGTATTTATGCTTATGGGTTGTAATAAGTTTTATTTTGAGCCTTAGATGCCTCATTATGTTGATTATGTGGTTGTGAGGTTGTGTTTATGATTATATGGCTTATGATGTGTATGGATCATTAGAGTTTAAACTAAAACTTAACCTGCCATTTTTATTAAGCCACGGTTTTCACTATTTTTGAACATGATAATGGTAAAATCTAGAAATGTGCAAAACACAAAAGTTTCAGGAAATTTTGTTATGGACATTTTTGTGTCTAATGAGCCTTGGCTAAAAATGACGTTAAGATAGACTAATGTTTTTTGGCTAGAGGTCAAAACTAAAATGGTAAACTTGGAAACAAGGGCAGTTTTGGGTTTTTACAAAACAAGCAAGCTCAGGTCTGAATCTGATTTCGGGCTCAACATGAAAAATGTAGACCACATCGAAAACTTAAAAATAGAGCACGTGGACATCAAAAATTCTGCCGTATTGGCATTAAATCATAATGCTTTTAATTGGCCTTAAAAACTGGAAAAAAAATTTCTAAAGAATGGTCAAGATAGCCACTAGTTTTAGATGTTTAGGGCAGGGTAGATTCCGAAATGAGCTGCAGACTAAACACAAAAGTTATCCGTCTCATCGAGACCTTGAAGTCTTGTGTTCACCAGTTTCATAAATTATGTTTCTACGAGCAAGTGGTAAATGAATTTTCAAAAGAAGTTAAAAAAATCACGTTTTTTGACTTAGCACTAAGAAAATTTACTTTTAACATGGGATAATGAGTTTGTACAAATCCTCTGCTTTCCAAAGAGGTGTTAAAGGGATTATTTTTAAAATCATGAGGAAACAGATTTCTCACAAATGAAGAAATTTCTTTTGAACTATGTTTAAAATCGACAAGATTTTTTTTTTTAAAGTGATACGTCGGTTAGCTATATAGCCAATTAGCTAACGTTACTGAGAGAGAAAGAGACATTAATTTATTTGTTAAGAAAATAAATTAATTAACAATGATTAGAAGGCAATTAATCGAACTCTCAAAAGGAGAGTTATGTAGTACTGAAAAGAATCGATAACAAATGTCAACCATTGTTTTAGTCACTAACAATGTCAGTGACTTGAAAACAAGTATTAATGAGATACGTGATGATTACAGGTTCTACCTGTATCACAACAAGAGTGCAATATAAATCTGCCTGCAGGACAGGTAAGTATAACTCCGCCTACAGTATGGATGAAAATGTTTTCATGCAATTATTTTTTATGATAAGTATGATACTTATTCTTTAATCATGTACGATTAATGAATAATATGATAAAGATCACGACATGATGCAATTAATTTATGATCTTCATAATTGGTTAATTATGAACAAGTTAAGGTATGTTAGGTGTGTTGTACTAACCTCTCGACCTAAGGGATGAATTCATATACAAGCTCTAAGTCAAGACAGATTTGATCTCGGCAACGCTGGGGCCTTATAAACCCTAACTTCCCGATGATCGTGCGCACTTGGTACAGACACATGGGCCCTTAGATAAGTTATGACCGATGATTATGATTAAGAATAATAAGATGAACTCATAATATAGCATAATCGATTCATGCATGACTCATGATATGTTTTTTAGCTTATGGTTTTGCGGAGTGGCGTTGTACTTGCTGAGCGTAAAGCTCATTATGTGTGTTCATGTTATAGGTAAGAAACCTATGGGTTAATCTCTGATGAATGATGAAGGCGGCAGGCGAATGTAGAGATTGGGTCATGGATACCATCACAAGATTTGCTTCCACAATATTTTAAGTAGTCTTTATGAAAACCAAAATAATATTTTGATTAATTAGTTTATAAATATATATAAAAAGGTTTAGTACTCTCGATTATATATATGTTTATGTATAGTATTAAGATATGACAACTATTTATGTATTTTAAAAAAGTATAATAAAGCATATAAGATAGTTACAAAAAAAAAATCCAGAGAAATTACGATGTTATGCTTAAGTATGATTAAGTGATGGTTACGTCATGGCGGGTCATTACATGATTAATGAGCTCCATAAGATTTGTGATATATATATATATAGGTATATATTGGAGAAGCTGTATAGGAGGCTAACTGCTTCTCCCACTTAAATTTTGAACAGCAAACGGAGCTGTATGGTTCATTTAATGAACTTCCTCAACTGCTATCTGTAACCAATACTTTTGAATTCTTTTCTTATCGTCATATATTCAAATAACACCAATGAGCTGTGAACCAGACGTGATCCTTTTTCTCACTTAATTACTTGCTCAGCATATGTAATAGTGGGATTATGGAGTACAGTTATGTCTACAAACGAAAAAAAAAAATTACAAATGTTATGTATTGGAAATAGCTCCTTTAGCACATATATAAAGGATCCCATGATTTGAATTTTTATCTTAAAATCACATTTTATTTGATATTATAAAAGAATATTATAGATAAGGTAATATTCAAAGATGTGCTATTTTTAGAAAATTTCTCAAAAAAGCCATTAAATATTATTCAGATATACAAGAAAAAAATTAGGAATGTGAATTTTTGACTTCTCAACCTTTTCGGAGCGAGGCAAACCCGAACCCAAAAAGGCCTTTCCCAGTTAAAAGTCCTTTCCCAGTTTTAGATCAGGTATGTGTTTGAAGATTACCACTAAACCGGACATTTTATCCAATATTTGATTTTTTTTTTTTTAATTTTTCAAACGTACATGTATATTATCTTATTTAGAACTCGTATAAAAGAATCACTGAAACCTTTATTTGAAGATGGGAGATGATTAAAATAATAAAAGTTACAGTAAAAATTAGGAAAACTTTTTTTTTTTTTAAATGTAGCACCGCCCATACAAGCTTTTAAATTGTGAATATCTATGTATTTTGTGATTGTTAGTTATTTGCGTATGGGTTATCAATTTGTGTAATATGTGCTTGCCTCAGGATTCACCTTTCCTTGACTCCCCCTCCTTGACTATTTCAAGCTTGATTTTCGTTAAAAAAAATAAAAAAATAAAACAATAAAACAAAAATGATATCCCTGATGTCCGGTCAATTCAAACCAAATTCTCGGAACCTCTGCCATTATAGGGGAAGTGAACAAGTAGTTTAAAGAGTAACTCGCGGTTCATCCCACCTTCCTAACAAGACTGGCTCCTAGAAAGGACAACCTGTTCCGTTGTCATTCCCAAGTCAAAGAAAGCGAATACTAAATATAATTTTACAAAAATAATTTAAATAAATAGTAAAATTTTAAAATATTTAAAGTAAATAATAAATTTACTATATAAATTACAATTTTAAGACATAAATAGTAAATAGTAAATTTATTAGATATATAATATATTTACAAGATGTAAAAAAAAAAAATCAATTGTCTAGTAAACTTGTCATTTACTAATAAATTTGTTATTTACTCTAAATATTTTTAAAAACATTTTATTTACTTCAATTATATTACTTCAAAAATTTAATTCTTTCTCAAATAGTTGAAGTAAATACAATATTTTTAAAATTTTATAGTAAATAGCAAATTTATTAAGTAAATCTATTTATTGAGAATAAATTTTCTCTTTATTTAATAAATTGACAATCTACCAAGTAAATTTCTTATTTATTTAATAAATCTACTATTTACATCAAATATTTTAAACATTATTATTTACTTCAATAATTTTTGTAAAAATGCTATTATCAATTTCCCAACATTTATTAATCTCCTTGAGTTTGAGACAGTGAACAGTGATCACAGTTCACTTGCAGTTTGCAAAAAATAGTAATCAGAGTTATTGTTCAAAACAGTGGGAAAGAATAAGCAAAGCAATGAATCACGAACATGGAAAACGACGGCAACATTCAATAGATAGGAAAACGACAAAAAATAAAGATGACAACAAAATTGAAAGCACGCCGTCACAAAAGGAAATAGATGAAAAAAAATAGAAACGACGAGACTATTCTAACTACATTGAATCGAAACAAAAGGGAAGACAGATATGATAACTAAAGAAGTATTGACAGTAAAATGATAACAAGAAGTAAAACAAGAAAAAACAGACAAAAAATCTATGACAAGAAATGACATCGGAACAGGAGGATAAATATATATATCCTGAAAAAACGGCATCCATATGAAAAAATGACAACCATTAGGAAATTACAACGAACAATGACACTCAGTCAACTTAAAAACCAACACCAGTTAAAAGAAGAACGACCACACAGAAAAAGACGACAACAAATGAGAAACGATATAAAAACGACAACAAAAGAAATACCGGAGGTGGTGAAAAACAAAAGTGCTAAGCAAACGACGATCATTGAGAAAACAAACGGCAAAGCGACTAAACGTGAACTACAAAAAGGAAAACGATTACCAAAGAAATGAAACAATATTCAACTTTGTAAAAGACAATACTTGAGAAAACGACAACAAAAATGACATGGCAGGGAAGTTCAAAATACGACACTGAAATAAGCGAACGAGATTACGTACATATAGGTAATTTTACGTTTTCAATATTAAGATTTAGGCCCCACTTGATGTTTTTTATGATCTGAAGCATGAGATATTTCGATTAAGTAATAATGCAATGGTATTATTCTTTTTGATGAGGCACTGCAATAGTTGAATTTGTAATAAATCAAAGTACTTAAATACATAATTCCATAGATTTAATTTCACACATCACTCTCCAAATTCAACATAAACATTAATACAAATCATAACACACTCAATTCATTCTTTCACCAACAACAACTAAAGTCTTGCTTGCCACCTCTTTGACATATGTTCTTCACATTCAACCATGTGACAGCTTTTTATTGCAATATATAATATTACTACCTTGGAAAGGAAAGTAGACTAATGAGTCTAGGGGGAAAATGGAGGATATGGCTTCTTAGGGTGTGAGAAATATGGTGGCAAAGGCTTCTTAAAAATGGGGTGGTCATGGAACGACGGCTTCTTGAAGACAGGAACGGGATGAGGGTGTAGCGTGTAGACGGGTTTTGGTATGTAAACTGGAACTGGTGTAGGTTTTGGTTTGTAGACTGGAATTGGGTGAGGTTTTGGCTTGTAAATTGGAATGTGCTTTGGGTATGGCTTTTTGAAACTTGGGATTGGGTGATGAAAGTAGTCATGATGTTTCTTGAAGAATGTCTTTTCCTCTCCGATCCCTTCAGCCTCTGGCGTTTTGAACTCTTCAATTTTTTGTACATGCAAAAACAAATGCTCAAGATAATAAAAATACATACTTGTTAATATAATAATAATAATAATAATAATAGATGGTAAGGGGGGAAAAAAACGAAATTAAAAGTAACTTATGGGGCGTTTGGTAAATGTATTATGTTTGCATTGCATTTGAATATAATACATTGAATACATTTGGTATTTGGATGAAAAGTATTTACTTTACATTTGAATATAATATGTGTTTGGATGAAAAGTATTTGAACCGTATTTTACAATTAATAAGTTGATGTGATTGATAAAAATAAATAGAAAAAATAAGATAAAAAGAGAATATAATGTGACAAATTTTAAAAAATTTATTTATTAAAATATTTTAAAATAGTAAATGTATTGGAGATACTGTAGAAAAATATTATATTTGAACATAAAACTTTTACGTTTGGATGAAAATTACATTATATTTAAATATAATACGAACATAATACGAAAAATAAATGCCCCGTAAAATTTGAAACTATAAAAGCAAATCAAAAGAATTACAGGACTCTGCATGGAACCACCTCCGCAAGAGGTATAATGGATGGACCCACACATAAGTGGTCCCAGCATTGAAAACCATCTTGCCTTTCTATGTGGAGCCAGCCCCATGCAGAGCGGAATTCGCTCAGTGCTGCTCAAATAACCAATTATTCTTAAAGTATATATGCTTACCTTTTTTGGAAATAGAAAAAAATGGTCTAGTGACAAAAGAAACTTTACCTGAAGAAGCATGACAGAAGCTCACGACAAACAGGCAGAGCCAGAGGCCCAGAAGTGCCGGTTGGAAAGTAGAAGTAATCTTCATTTGGAACCCTTGTTCGTGTGCCCACACTAATCTTAGTACAGTCCTTAAAAAGACTAATATTTCAAGTACTTAAGCTTTGAGTAAGTGATGAGCTCCATAGCATTTGTCATATATATATATATATAGATATATTCGAGAAGCTGTATAGGAGGCTAACTGTTTCCCCCCCACTTAATTTTGAACCGCAAAAGGATTTAATTAAGGACCCATTGAGTCTGTGGTTATATGTTTATTAAATGAACTTCCTCAACTGTTAACTGTAAGCTATACTTTCAAATTCTATTTTTTTGCCAAATAATACGGCAGAGCTGTGAAGCAAAAGTAGGCCCTTTGTCTCACTTTACTTGTTGAGTAAATCTGATAGCAGTGGGAATATGACGGAGCACAGATACGTCTTTAATAGAAAAGTTTACTGAGTAAATATTACTCGCAATAATTTAGTACTTTAAGGCCATATAATTCAATGGAAACAAATTATATCTGACCCTTATCAATTTTTGAAGCGAAGAAAGTGCCCACATAGGCTACCCCAAAAACAAAAAAAATCCTAATATGGACGTTCAATCGTCTAGGTTAAGAGTTGTGAACCAACAAATACCTTATGTGTGCGCCATTAATTGTACGGTTGAGAAGCGACACAATTGAAAAAAAAAAAAAAGAATTCTAAAGGAAAAGAAAATCCTAATATGGATTCAATTTTCTAAGTTAAAAAGTAGAAGCATTGAACAATATTAAAGAATATTAGTGATATGTTTAGCATCATATATTAATAGAGTGAGTCTCATCTGATGAACCCCATGTTAAGGGAGCCACTCATTGCATAGTGTATTGCCATGATTTATGTAGTTGAGCAGTTACATAATTGGAAAAATGCATCTTTCTATCAAAAGATCAGAAAAAAAAAAAGGGTCCGGACCCTTGCAGGAATTATTTGGAAGATACAAAATCAAAAATAGTAATACTTACTAGCAACAATGTAAGGATTGTAAAAAGAAAAAAATGCCTCTTGACAACTAAAGTGGGAGAGGCACAATTTTTAGTTGAGATCATGTTATTGTAAAGTAGCAAATTAGCAATTACTTGCTCCAATGCTGTTTCATGGAAGTCACCATCAAATTTAACTTTTGCTTTATACGTAACTAGATCCTATCCACTCAAAGAACAGTAGTCGAGTGGAGGGCAAATCACTCCCCTAATTTATGATGTAGTTTGAAAAAGTCTCCTAACAAGAGAAAAACATTGCATTTCACTAAGAAAAGCTAGTGCTAAAGATGTTGGCATTTAAAGCCTGCATTTTATGGTGTATTTGTGTCGCAATAAGTGCACCGAAAAGTTAGGTGACATCTGTTTGCTAGCCAATATGGACACAATACCCTTAATTTCCAAATCACATCATTCCTAAATGTAAGTGCAGCCAAACGTTTTTACCTTCCAGTCTAAGTAGAGTATTAGTGTAAATCAAATTAAAGGAAATGTATACAAATACAATATTAGATTAATTATACAAATTCCTTTAGACTATGTAACCTATTTCACCTTATCTCTTAGAACTTTAAAACTGTCCATCGTGCTTTTGGATTACACAAAATAGTCATAGACCCCTCTCTGTCCATTTCCATCTATAAAATTAACACAAATGCTGTTGTAGTATAGTATTATAAATATTAAACTTGAATTATCAAATAAAATATTAATAAAATCCTTTAATTCTTTTATTAATTAAATTAAAAAAAAAAACAGACAACAGAAAACAAAAACCCATCCATTTCCTTCAAAAACAAAAAACCAATTATCCAAAGAATAAAGTGGATGAATTAACCAAATAATATATTTGACTATGGTGTTTTTAAAATAAAAACAAGATTAAAATGAATATAATCAAATATCATAATTTAAAATAATTACATACTAACATACTAAATTTATCCCTTCTTTTTTTTCTCTCACTTCCCTCTCTCTCCTCTACCAACTCCTATTTTTCTCTCGATTCTATATTTTTCTCTCTCTACCTTCCTTCCTCTCGCCTATTCCTAACAAGTAAATAACATCGCATTTCACTAAGAAAAGCTAGTGCTAAAGATGTTGGCATTTAAAGCCTGCATTTTATGGTGTATTGGTGTCCCAATAGATGGAACCCACATCCTCTGTCCAATTCCTGTCCCAAACCATGTCCAACCATTTATATCATGCCATCTCATAAGACAGTAAATAGATAGAAAAATAAAAGTAGTTTTTTTCATGAGATGACATGATATAAGTGGTTGGATATGATTTAGGATATGAAATTTTGGATAGAAGATATGGATTCCAATAGATGCACCGAAAAGTTTAGTGACATCTCTTTGCAAGCCGATATGGACACAATACCCTTAATTCCAAATCACATCATTCCCAAGTGTAATTGCAGCCAAACGTTTTTACCTTCCGGTCTAAGTAAATTATTAGTCTAAATCAAATCAAAGGAAATGTATACATATATAATATCGGATTAATTATATAAATTCCCTTTAGACTGTGTACCATATTTCACCTTGTCCTTTAGAACTTTAAAACTGTTTATCGTGCCCTTTGGATTACACAAAATAGTCAAAAACCACTCTGCATCAGTTTACATTTATAAAGTTAACAGAAATGTTGATGTAGCATCGTATTATAAATATTAAACTTTAATTATCAAATTAAATTTTAATAAATTTAATTCTTTTATTAATTAAATATTAAAAAAAGGGACAACAAAAAACAAAAACCCATCCATTTCCTTCAAAAACAAAAGACCAGTTGCCCAAAAAAAAATAATGATGAATTAATTATGTAGCATATTTGATTATGATATTTTAAAATATTAACAGGATTAAAACTAATATAACCAAATATAATAATTTAAATTAGTTATATAACTTAAATTATGTAATATCATAATTTATCCCTTAGTTTTTCTCTCTCTCTCTCTTCCCTCTCTCTCCTCTACCAATTCCTATTTTTATCTCCCCTCTGTCTCTTTCTCTATCTACCCCCCTCCTTCCTGCCTATTCCAAATGGTACTACATCGAAATACATCATGACAACTGTGTCAAAACTAGATCACGTTGGCGACAATGATGACAACAGCAACAAAGAGATTAGACCACGATGGAAATATTGGATTTCCTTAAAAATATAAGAAAATATCTATATTTCCAATATATTCATTCATAATATAGTATTTCCTATATTTCTATTCACAGTAAAAAAAGAAAAAAAAACCTAGAATCATAAGGAAACAACATATTAGTCCTAAAAATTCAAAAAAATCCCCAAATCAGATCTGCAAAATTAGATCTCGCTCTTTTCTCTCGTCTGACTCCCATCTCCTCCATTAGAGCACTAGGGACGGTGACAATTGCCATGGAGTCGTAATCTGGAGACATCATGACAAATCATGTTGTGAAATTGCGATTTAGAGGAGGATCTCATCATTGATCTGAAGCTCAGCTCCCCTGTACTCACCGAAATCGTGAGGTACCATTAGACATGTTGTCGCTGACCCATCCCAAATCAGCATCGCTATCAAAGTTCCAAATCAATGAACCTAGAAGTCGCGAAGGAAACCGAGCCTCACGACATTGATGACATCGTAGTGCCCTTAGGATAGAGCCAAGCAATAGCTATAATTACAATACTAGGCCTCACACAATGGTGGGCCTCACACAAGCGCTAGAATTGCCTCCAAATTTTGACCTCGCTTGACCTGCACCGTCATCGCCAAGGGGAGGAAGATCAAGCACCAAAATGCAGCGGATCTCTTTTATGATGGTGTCAAATCTAGCAGATTGGTGTGAAGAAAAAGTCCACGTGGAGATTGATGATCCAATAGTTCGACCTACAAAAAATCCCAACAAATCCAGGAAATCTCGTCTTCTTCAAAATCTCGATGTCTATAGCAATGTTGCAATGAGAGAGAGAGAGAGAGCTCGGAACGGCAATGCAAGAGAGAGGAAGGAGCAGTGGAGAAAGAAAGATGTGAGAGAAAGAGGGGTTTAGGGGGTTTTTTAGGGAAAATACCTAATAATATTAAACACGAATAATTTTGGTTTTTTTTTTTGTAATTAATTCAAATGTACTATAATTTTACACTATTTTAAAAATATATTATAATTTTCATTAGTACCTTTTAAAAATGCTATATGATATGATTTCCCATTAAAAAAAAAAAACCATACTAAACTTTGTACTGAATTAATGGGTTTAAGACAGAAGTGGATAAAGGGGTGGTCTTTGACTTGTTTTGTGTAATCTAGGAGGCACGATGAACGGTTTTAAACTACTGGAGAATAAGGTGAAATAGGATATATTGTCTAAGGGGAATTCATATAATTATATACATTATCTTTTGTGCTATTTATGTAAAAAGCTGAAATGCAGAGAATTGCTTTAAGCACCCTTTTACACCGCACGACTCATGCGGTCACTTGTGTAAAAATGAAAGGTCAGTTTACTTATTTCACTTTGCAGACTGTGATTTTGGCAAATTTTCCTTACTTGGCTAGAACATTCTGATGCAAATACTTTTATAAAATAACTAGATTTGACATAATTACACTGATAACATGGCAACGCTGAGAGAAATATAAATAAGTTTTTTTTTTCCTTAACTATAAATAGGTAAGTTTTAAAGCTTGATTCGAAAATCATTGAGAAGAAACTCATGGCTGTGTGGGGCACGACCCTGACGCCACAAGGTTCAGTGGCTGCAGACAAAGCGGGGAATGGGCATTGCTGGCGTTCTCATAGTTTGCTTCCAATTGATTGCTCTTCATATCAAGTTCATCATTTTTCATGACACTCCGACATTTTATAACACAGTATTGCAAATGTCACTATTTAAATATTTAATTTTTCCCCCTTTTTTTATATAAATTTTCAATTGTTAAAAAAATATTATAAATTTGCCTCCGCTAAATTTTAGTTTTTTTATAATAATAAAGGTGGTTTTTTTATCGTTTAAGTTTATATTTAGTCCACCAGATTTAGGCATTAGCAAGTTGGAAATTTCGTTAACTATGAGTCTATACAGATATGTTGGTGATCTTAATGTTTCATGTTACAGGCTCTTAATGGATTGAAAACTTCCATCGATTGTAGTTGTTTCAAAAAGAGCCTTATGCATCCTCAAATTGATGTTTCGAGAAAGTTTCCTAGTATTGCAAAAAAAAAAAAGTTTAAGGATTAATTGCAAAATTAAAAATTTTAAGGGTGTCTCTACAAAAAAGAGAGTTATAAAAGTCTCATTGGATAAAATAATAATTTTAAAAATATAAAATAATTAAAAAAGGACATATTAAAAAAAATATATGTATAAAAACTCAAATTTTCTTTTATGGGTGTGCAGTGAATTTTATTGCAAATTTGCAATTTGCACCATTTATCTTCATTTTTAACAATTTGCATCTTAAACTTATAAATTTGTGACAATCTATCTCCATTGTCAAGAATGTTGATTTTTTTTTTAAATTTCAATTAAATCAAAATTAATTCAAAATTTTTAGAATAGTAATAGTAATAATAATAAGAATCTTAACATATATATATATATACACACATAAAACTAAAGGTTCTTAGCTCATTCCACCATATTTCACTTCCTCATTCCCACCCCCTCCCCTTTTGCCTTTCTATTATTTTTTGTTTCTTTTACTGTAACTATTTTCTTTTTCTTTACTTTATTTAAACAAATTCACTTAAAAATATACATATTTAATTTATTCTTATGCCCACCTCAACTCTATTTTATCATAGCATTTTATAATTTTTTTTTCTTTTTACTGATTTAAAATAATATTATTATTCTCCACGTTCGTTAATGTATCAGTCTCTTTTTTGTTTGCTTTATTTCATCTTGTTTTAACTTTGCATTTGATTCTTTTTTACCCTTACTAGAATAAATGTTTTTCAAATATATCCTTGCTGAAAGATTTAAAACAATAAATACAAAAAGAATTAAAATTAAAATCAAAAGACGCTTAAAAAATCATAAAAAATGCATTTTTTGTGACGCTCAATTATTATTTTTTTATATCCTTGATCTGGTATTTTTTTTATTTTAGTAATAAAAAAGAATTTAGCTTGGCGGTATATTTATTTTGTCATTTATGCACTTTGCCTTTTTTTTTTTTAAATCAACAGACGTTATATTGTCCTTGTTTCTATGTCATCAAAGGTTTATATACATATAATATATATATATATATATTAAATTTATGTATCGTGGAATATGAGGTCCGGGTGCAAAATAGCTCCTTCGAAAAGGGAAGTTAAATATGTTTAAGAATTCCAAAAAGGTAATAAATGAAACCCATTAATATGTAACTTTCATATAATTACAAACAAAAAGAGAATTTGTAACGCTTTATTCTCGATTGTTCTTTTAATTATTTGTCTTATTCATTATTTGTCTTAGATTCTTAAAACACAAACTTTAGGAGAGGTACTTTTTTCTCGACTTAATACTGAAAGTGTAGTCTTAGCTACTTTAATTTCAATCTCAATCTCAATTTTTAAATATCAACTTGCGTAATAATAAATTTTTATCTTTCCGTCTATAGATGTAATCTTTTTAATTTAAAAGACTTATAAATGAAACTAATAATAATAATAACAACTCACAATATTTGAAAATCAATACTAAAATTAATAATCCTAGTATTTTTAAAACTGAAAACTAGATACTGGCATTACTCATTCAAAACACAAAAAAAATTCAAAAACCACAAAACTCATACAATGTATTTAGACTAACGCAAATCTAGTTTACTAAAAAGGAAAAAAGAAAAAAAAAAAAAAGAAACTAATGAGATGTTTGAAGAAGCAATTTAAACCTTAAAACCTAACTCAATTTTGTGTTATTGAAAAATCAAACAACTTCAACTCAAAAAAAAAAAAATTTTAATCCATACCTCAAATGTAGGGTAAAACACAAATCTAAATTACAGAAACGAGACTTAAACAATATAAAGATAAAATCTAGTAATTTCCTTCTTAAAAACCAGAAGTCATTTAGGCAGCTAGAACCAACCAATTGGCCGAACCGTGAGAGTGGTTGTGATCGAAGAGGGCCCATTTGGGCTCTGCACGGCCCGGGAGCTTCAATGAGAGGGCCATCACGTCGTCGTCTTTGAAAAGTGCCATCGAATCAGCAACACACGGGCCTGCGATCGGCAGACAGAGTTTGACCCACTTAGCCTTGACCCAGTCGGGAGATCGTCCATGGAAGCCTCTACTACAATCTGAAGACCAACCTCCCTTAACAGCACATGAGCTTCTTGGACTACCCATTTTCGAAGTGGTGGACGAGGATCCGAGAACGAGGAGGTGCTTCGGTTTCTGAACAAGTTCGACCGGGACTTTGGGCTCACTGAGTTGGTCTAGTTGGATTCAGAGGTTATCTTAGTCGCCCAAGTTGGTAGGAGGAAAGGACTGGGGGTGTAACAACCGAGAAAATTCATATTTCTCGAAAATAATTACACAATGAATTTAAGTGTTAAAATGTGAAATTAAGTGATTTAATATTGTTTGGAACTAAAATAAAATGTTGTAATAATGTTAAAGGATGAAAAAATGATTAATAGTGATTTTAGGTGTTAGCACGTGTGTGTCACTCACAGTATCAAGAAGTAGGTCAAGATGATATTATCTTGACATAAAACTGATAAATTTGGGTTCAGCACACCCAAATTAGTCAGGATAGCCTATCAGCACGCTCAAATTTGATAATTGAGCACAAGGGTAATTTTTGACCGAAAATTCGCAGTATCGGAAACTGGTTGAAATGACCTCAGATGAAAATAAAACTGATATATTTGGATTCAGGACGCTCAAATTTGTCAGGATAGCCCATGTTGAAATTTTGGGCGAAAAAATATATAAAGAACGAGAAAAAGTGGAATTTCCTCATTTGTCCACATGCTCTCTCTCTCCTCACTTCTCTTTCTCTCTCTACCCGAATGTGTACAGTAACCAACTTTCACATACGACCTCCGTTCACGACACCGCCGGCACCGTTGGAAAGCTCTCGCCCAGCTGAGTTCAACGGTGGGTCGACGCGACGGAATGGCCGCCGCACGCCGCCGCACACGCCGCCCAAAGCCGTCGGCCACCGGAAACTTCGCGACGTCGTATCTCCGCCGTCCGGCCACCGTTTGCCATGAAATCGGTCCCAAAAGACTCGTGGTGAAGAGTAGAACAAAACCCATGTGGTGTTTCAGCCCAACGGCCACCGGATCGCGCCGCCCAACTCCGCCCGTCGCCGTCGCCGTCGCCGCCGTGGAATCCAACGATTCCGACGGAGTTGAGTTGCAAGGTTGGTATCAAAATTCTCAGAACAACACGTAGATCAAAAGCCCTAAATCAATTTTGGGCAACAATCACCGGAAAATGGAGATTCAAGCTAGCCGCCGCCGTCAATTTTTCGAGGGGCGATTTCCGGCGATAGAGGTGTCGAATGGTAAAATTGAAGCCACCAATGGATTCCTCACGTCGAGATCTTCAAGATGGGCTACTCATTTGCCACCGTCGACGCCGGTCAACGGCGACCGTTGACCAATTTTGGAAGTTTGGCCCGTTAGCCTATTTTTGACGTTCCAGACGCATCCGCGGAGTTGGATTTGCAAGACGGGACCTCAGATATGAAGAACGAAGAATTATGGTTTATGCCGTCGAGACCGGGCTGCAATTCGGTATAAATCCCGACCCCTTTACGTTCCGCAATTTAATTGTTTGGGACTATTGTATGATTTTATAATTATTGGTATGAAAATTATGGAAAAAAATGTATGTAAAAAGAAGAAAATGGCTGTAATGGAGGAAAAGAAAAATATGTGATAATGTAACGATTTTACGTAAACAGTATGAGTTTTACGTAAAATCTAGGCCTCTGGTATAGTATGTGATAGAATTAGATCAGGATAAATGGTTTTCAAGCGTTTCCTAAACGCTGGAACCTCAAAAATTAAGCGGAAACTCTGCCGAAATTTCTAAAAATGGCACTAGGGGTAATATGGGAAACGAGGGGTAAAATATGATCGGGAAAGTAACCCGAGCCCCCTCGAGGAATTAGGGCATGGAAAAAAAAAAGGGACAAATTATAATTAGTATACCAACCCTTTGAAACCCTAGAACGCAAGAAAAACATGAAACCGACACTTAGGTCGGAATAGTACTTCCCGAGGGCCGGGAATGTGAAAATTGGTAAAATGATAAGAATTGATCCGGAAAAGGTCCGATAAGATTTAGAAAGTTAATTAAATGATTTTGGGTTTAGAAAATCCAGCCTAAGTATGAAAATGAAAATGTTATGGTTAAACGACCCATCAGGGGCAAAATGGTCATTTTGCCCAAAGATTCTCAAATTATGGGAAAAGAGTCCCAATGACCCCAGAATAGGGTAATGAAGTTTGTAAAAGCCAAAATTTAGGTTTAAATTATGAAAAATCACGTCGAGGGCAAGATTGTAATTTTGTCAAAAGTTAGGGGTAAAATCGTAAATTTTCAAAAAGTTGGAGAAAAAATTCGAAAAGGGCCATTAATGTTTAATAAGCTGTCCTAAGGCTATAATTAAGGATTATAAGATCAAAATCCAGCTTTTTAATAAAATAAAAGCTATAAATGAAAATGTGATTAACGGACAAAGTTTATCTGTAGGAACCCGATCCAGATGCGACAAAGGATGTCGATGGATTCTAAGAAGAGGATAAGCACACTATGAGTAAGTTCAGACGTTTACCCGTCTGCAACTATGAACAAGCTTATCGTGTTTATATGTTTTGTATGCAAATGTCATGATGTGATTTATGATGATGTTATAGTAATGTTATAGCAATACTATGATGATATTAAAAGATAGGCTTTAATAAATAATTTATAAAATATATATATGTATATATTGAATTACGAAGGAAAGGTATTATAAAAGTTTTATGAGAATAAAGATGTGAGTAAGAGAGATAGAAGAATAGAAAGAGTAAGAACGAGAATGTTATTATAAAATGCATAAGAAAGAGATGAGGTATGAAAGGAAAGAATAGATATTTTATGAAAAGTTTTATGGAAGTTAAGTTATGATTGATAGAGCAACGATGATCGGTGATGAAAGGAATTAAGAAAGGAATGTTTTATGAGGATGAAAGGATAGATGTTTTATGAAAAATGATATGAAAGCAAAGGGATAGACAAGAAAGAAAAACAATGATAGGTTATGATAAAATGTATGATGAAAAGATTAGAACATAACGATAAGATGTGATTAATAGAATAGAATGATAGGCTATGATCGATAGGAATATGATGATAAGATACGATAGATAAAAGGGTGTAAATGATAAGATATACAGAGAATAATTATCTACGCTTAACAAAACGTGTTTTTGTTGTTATGATGTAATGTGATGTGATGTGATGATATATAAGTAATATGTGTTATATAGGCTATGCTAAAGTGTGATTAACATAATTCACACAAGTAAAGTAAAGAATTAAGAAAAGAAAAACAACGAAAGAACAAATGTCCCATGAAATGTTTTATGAAAAATGAGAAATGAAAGATGATGAACGTCATGAAAAAGATGTACAATGAAAAAAAAAATCAATATAAGAAAAATAAAAGCCTACAAGATAATAAGACTGAAAACTTAAGTTGTTGGCGTACCGGTCTCCCTACAAGATCGAGACTTCCAGTCTATATCCTCCGCGTAAATGTGGTGCTACCCCGAATGTGCGGTAGATTATAGGATTGACCAACCCCGAAGGTGCGGTTTTTATATGACTGTGAGGTAGGTTGGTGGGTCGCTCCCCCTCCTCCCACTGTCCACGCGCAAATAGGTACGTCCAACAACGGGCCCACCAAAGCAGAGTGAAAAGAATAGAAACGAAAGGAGAGTGAAAAGAAAAGAAAAGAGCGTAAAAAGAAAGGAAAGGAAAGGAGAATGAAAAGAAAAGAAAGGAAAGGAATGTGCATGAAAAGACAAGAAAAGAAAGGAAATGAGAGTGCATGAAAAGAAAAGAAAGAAAAAGAGAGTGAGTGAAAAGAAAAGAAAGGAAAGGAGAGTGAGTGAAAAGAAAAGAAAGGAAAGGAGAGTGAAAAGAAAAGAAAGAAAAGGAGAGTGCGTGAAAAGAAAAGAAAGGAAAGGAGAGTGAGTGAAAAGAAAAGAAAGGAAAGGAGAGTGAAAAGAAAAGAAAAGAAATGATACAAAAAGAAAAGAAAAGTAAAGAACGACATGAAAAGAAACAAACGATATGGAAGAACGACATAATGAAATCAAGGAAAAATACTTAAATTGTGGCGCCCGCCGACCCAGCTCGCCCGAGTCGACGTTCGCCATCTCCATTCTCGTTAACCTTGTATACATAAACGTTTCTTTTCATTTGCGGAAGTGTAATTTAAAAGCTTTACTTTCAAAATAGAGTGAAAATTTTGGGAACTTTTTTTTTTTTTTTGAAACATACTTACATAACTTCTGTTTTCCTCAAAACATACTAACTTATATATATTTTTTTCTTTTTTTTTCATTTTTGTTCCATTTCATTTACATATGGTCTGCATATATATATATATTTGAACATATACTTATACAAAAATGCTCTGGCAGCTGAAAGCATAGCGGGTCCGTCCCCTTGTCCATGACATCTCTAAAATCTGTCTGCCAGTCTCCATGTCCTTCTATCATGTCCTGTGTTGCTTACCTTTATTACCTACACCATAAACAAACTTGTGAGCTAGACTCAGTAAGCACAAACATACAAACAATAAACTTATATGCATAACCTCTAAGGTTAGTCACATAATGCGATTCTAATTCCTCATAGGTTAGTATTTGAGGTTCTTTATCATAACTTATCGCAACATCCTCATATTTTCATGACATGTCTTCCTTTCTTTCTTATCATCACTTTTCTTTTTCTTCTTTTCTTTTTTCTTTCCTTCTTTTCTTTCTTTACTTTCACTGGTGGGCCCCGTCGTTAAACGTACCTATTTGTGCGCTGACAGTGGGAGGAGGGAGAGCGACCCACCAACCTACCTCACAGTCACATAAATACCTCACCTTTGGGGTTGGTCCATCCTATAATCTACCACACTTCGGGGTAGCACCACATCTGCGCGGAGGATATAGACCTGAAGTCTCGACCATATAGGGAGACCGGTACGCCAACATTAAATTTTCAATTTTATTATCTTGTATTCTTTTAGCTTTTAGATCATAACCTATCATGCATACATACCATTCCTAAGACATCTCTATATGATCTTTTAACTAGCTCATGTCACAGAACACATCAAAGTTAGTCAGTTCGTGGGTAGACAAGTAAATATTTATACTTACAGTATCCATGCAAGAGTGATTTCTTTTGGATCCTTGATACTGCTTTCCCCTTCACTTCTTGGGTTTCCTATAATAGAAATAATCATGGATTATTTCTCATATTCATTTCATTTTTTTTTTCATCATAGTAAGATTTACATTAATTTCTACATTTTCCTTGTTCCTCTCTTTTTCTCTAATTCAACTCTTAAAATATTGTTACTATCTTTGGTATTTTGTTTTCACCCTTTTCCTTAACATTCCAATTTTTTTCTTAACATTCTAATTTCCATAATGCCCACACTCTTAGTTTCTTACAACTACTTCTCCTCATTATCGTTGCCGAAATTTCGGCAGCATTTCCGCTTAAAAACTAGGGTCCCGGCGTTTAAGTAACACCTCAAAACTTAGGTACCTGCCAATTACTATACCAGAGACCTAATTTTTCATAGAACATTCAAAACGTTCTATGAAAAATGCTTATCAATCCCACACATTACTCATAAATACATTCCAAATCATATCCATAAATCAACCATCACTTTCATCATTTTTTTTTTTCCATTTTTTTTTCATTTTCCATTTCCAACTTACCATTCACTACTTTATTTTTTCATTAAATCTTTTCTTACATTTTTCATACCCATTCATTTATTCAAAATCACTAACAACATAAAACATTCAATTTCAATAACCAAACTTCCAACTCAACTTTCAACTTAACTAATCTCTTCCAAACAATTACATAGCCATTTTAAATCTCTTTTCTTAACTCTAAACTCAACAAAACCAACTTTAAGATTTCACAATCCCATTTCAAGAACTTAACCATCATTTATTCAAAATTGAACCCAAATACATTTATAATTAATATAACCCTTATAACCATTTTTTTCACTTAAATCATCAAGTTAACAATCATAAAGTTCAATTATTTCACCAAAAAAAGCCACAAATTCATCATGAAAAATCATCAAATTTTCAAACCCTAACTTTGTACATTTTCGGTTTCCTCAAGAAAACCTATTCAAACTTTTGCATTCAAGTTCCCAAACTCACATATATTCTTTCCTAAGCCATCCTCAATCATTTCTAACCATTTTCGGACCCTAAAATTTCTATTTAAACAATTTTTCACACTACCCTATATAAAATCCGAAAATCATCAAAATGCAAGGAAAAAATGTTACCTTTGTTCAAAAACGTTCCTTTACTTCTAGAGGAACTAAAATTGCGGTTTTTGGAAGGAAACTCGAAGAAAATCTGAGTTTGGAGACGCCAGAATCGCGGCTCCCTCACGGCTGCATAGGACCGGTTCGCGTGGAAGGAGGAAGGGGAAGAGAAGCTCGCGTTTTCTTGGTTTTCACCCTTTCTCAGTCGACATTTTCACCCCCCGAATCTCCCTCTCCTCACGCTCCCTTTCTCCTGTGTTTGCCGTCGAAATTTCGGCTCACCGTCGGGAGTTCGCGCCTGCAGCCGAACGGAGGAAAAAGAAGAAAAGAAGAAGAAGAAGAAGAAGAAGAAAATCTTCTCCCGTCGGATTTCTTTCCCTCTCGCCGGAACTCTTTCTCTCTCGTCGGTTCTCCCTCTCTCGCGGGTTCTCTCTCTCTCACTCTCTTCTCTTCGGTGTGGGCTGAAGTAATAATAAGGGGAAGGGGTTGTGGTGAGTTAATTAACTCACCCTCCCTCTTTTCCCTTTTATCCGAAAAAAACAATCCCCCCCCCCCCCCTTTTTCTTTTTTTTTTTTCCTTGCCCCAAACTTTTTAAATTTGTCTTAAGGCCCTAATTTTCAAAAATTATTCTTATTATTATCCTTTCTTCTTCTTCTTTTTTTTTTTTTTTCTTTAACACTGTTAGAATATTTTTATTTCATTCTAGCAGTATTAAATCATTCATATATATATATACATATGTATAAAAATATCATTACATTAATTAAAAAAATGATTCTTAGAAAATGAAAATTCTTGGTTGTTACATAAATAATAAAACGAAGTTTAAAAGAACATAATAGAATTATATATTTTCTATTATATATGTGATGTGATGTGTTTGATGTTATGTGTATGATGTGAATGACACGTTTTTACGTGATGTTATGCTAGTGTATATGTTACTAGCTTATAAGATACGAAAAGATAAGAGATGAGGACAAAACGATAGAAAGGTTCTAAAGGTTTAGAACAGAAAGTTAAAAAATGATAGGGATGAAAAGCAAAGAAATGAAGAGATTGATAGAATGATAAGAGATTGATAGAATGATAAGAGATGATCGATAGAATGATAAGAACGATGAGCGAAGAGATAAATGAGCATGACGAGGTTAACATAATATGTTATATTTCGAGGATATGTATAGACGATGTGTATGATGTGTATATACGTGATGTCATATATTCTAGTAATAACATATATTACTAGTATTTATAAGTTAATGAATGTATGTTTGAACTTACTGAGCATCTAGCTCATTAGTTGTTCATATGTTGCAGGTAAGCAACCTGTTAGTTTCAAGTAATATGATGGACAACGGAAGGATCTACACGTGCCAAGGGACTGGGCGAGGATATGGTACTACCATGAGTCTTTCGCTGAGCGTTCAAAAAGGAAGATAAAAGAAAGAAATTTATAAATTATATATTATAAGAGTATGATAGAGTTATAGGCATAGTATGTAAGTTAAAAAAAAAATTTGCTATAGAAATTGCTTCTGCTTTAAAATGAGAACGTTAAGAATGGAAAGTTAAGTATGTTGAGTAAGAGAACGACGACCCACGAGGTTGCCCGCCATCGCAGTCGGCGTCAGAGCTCGGCTGGTTGATATGGTAACGTACGTAGGGGGGGCGTCACAAGGGGTGAACATTGAATGTGTTAGGTGTGTTTTTAATATTAAAATATGTTTTAATTCACCCAATCAATTCAAAATTTGAAATCAATTCAAAATCAGTTTGGAAAGGTGGAAAACCACAAGAATATATGGCAGCATATGATGGTAATGTTTCTAAATTTTCAAATTTGTGTTTAACTCTCTCCTTTTTTTTTTTTTTGGTACAATTCCTGAAAATTGAATCCGATGGTTACCGATAAGTGATTAGTCTTCTTGATTGAAACGCCTTGTTCACTTCTTTGACAAATGTTTGCCCAGTATACAAAAATAGTAATTTTATTTTAATCAACTTTTGTTTCTCTTAACTTTAAAAATCTTCACACTGTCCTTTGAATTTTAAATTAATCTTACATAACTCACTCTGTTAGAATTTTCTTTAAAAATATGTAAAAAAAAATAAAGGAAGAATTTGTATTATATAATTCCTTCTATTGGAATTTCCATTAAGAACAAATAGAAGAAATTCACATGAGCATACTCGATCCGTTTGTTGTTAATAGAAATCTCACAAAGAGGTTAAATGATACCAATTCCAAAGTTGGGAGGTAAAATTAGAGATTTTAAAGTCCATAGAGCAAAGTGGAAACTCTACCTTAAGGCTATGTTTGATAGGATAGAAAAGTAGAATGAAGGAAAGGGGTGGAAAGATCTGTGAAGGATTACAACAATCATAGTTGTTTGGTACGAAGGAAAGGATTAAAATAGGAACTCCCAATCATTCAAAAGATCACAATTCTAAACCCTCCAAATCAAAGAGATTTTTGAAGAGAATCAATTTATTTTATTAATTATGGATTAAAATTACAACAGTATTCTCATTGATTACAAAGATTATTTTTCTTTATTGAAGAAATAATAAGAAGCTGACAATAAATTAATAAAAGGTAAAATTATTATTTTATAAATAGAAACTGACAATAACAGAGATAGTTGTTGCTTTCTTTCCCTCTTGCAATACCAAATATCATAAAAATATAATAATAATAACATTTCTTTCATTCGACATTTTATTAACTTAGGTGATGTACCCACTTTTTCATTCCACTTTTCTCTCTTTTCTGCCAAACATGATCTACCAAACATAATCTAAAGTTCAAGGAGTAAAGTAACAAAATTTTTTTTTTCCTATTTATCTATACCTCGAGGCACAATATGAACCACAATATGGTCACTAGTGAAAAAATGAAAGGTCAGTTTGCTTATTTTAGTTTGCGAGATCGACATCTTGGCAAATTTTACCTGTTTTGCCAGATCATTCTGATGCAAATATTTCATAAAATAACTGGGTTTACATATTAAACTAACAAAATGGCAACGCTGAGAGAAATATAAATAAGTTTTTTTTTTTTTTTTTAGACTATGAATTAGTAAGTTTTAATTTGCTTGAAAAGCTTGATACAAAAAACATTAACAAGAAACAAATGGCTGTCCGGAGCTCGACCGTAACCCCAAAAAGTTCAAAGGCTGCAGACAAGGCGGGGAATAGGCATACCTGGCATTCTCGTAGTTTGCTTCCAATCGGTTGCTCTTCACATCAAGTTCATCATTTTTCAGGGCACTCTGATATTTATAGCACAATACTGCAAATGTCGCATGTGAAAAGGAAAATATACTAAGTAGCATATTTGATGATATAGTTTTAAAATTATAGCAGACTTTTTAAGAACGTCAAAATTATAGCATATTTGAGTATAAAATTTTCAACATTCCACCTTTGTCCTCCCTTCTTCCTCTCCGATGGAGCACCATTGCCGTCATTGTCGCCAGCACATCGTCGCCGTCGCCATTGCTGTCAAAATCTTGTTGCCGTAATCTCGGGACGAAATCGCGAGCCAAGATGCGAGTACCTCCTCACTGTCGCCGTCCCCATTGAGTTGCAAATTGCAGGCGGAAATCGCGAGCCAAGTTTCAGCTACCGTTGCGGAGCTCTGTCCAGCGAAACGTTGGCTCGGTTCAGCTGCGCGGAGAATGGTGATTGCGACGGGTGTCTCTAATCCTGCCATCGCGAGCCTCCGTCCAAGGGGATATGTGTACGCCGTCCAGGGGGAACGACGGTTCCTTACGACGGTGACTTCTCCGGCGGGGGAGAGAGGACTTTAGTGGCTCGACGGAGAGGATGTGTGGTCGGCGGCAGCTTGGACTGGTCTGGGCATTTCGATGTCGGCAAAGGGGAAGAGAAATAGAAGAGTACAATGGGGATTTTTTTTAAAAATTGGATTAGAATATGCTATAATTTTACGCTCACTTAAAAAAAAATGCTATTATTTTGAATCCTACTATTGAATTATGCTATTAAACTCTTTCACACTTTTAAAAATTTTAATTTTTACTCCTGAAATTTTTTTTATAAATTTAAGCTGTTCCCGTAAAAATATAATACTTCTGCCTCCACTTAAATATTTTTCTAGCTCAACCACTACCATTATTACTTGATTCTTAAATCTTGTTCAGAAATATTTCTATTTAATAAGTAGGTAAATTAGTATTCAAATAACATAGAAAATTTTTTTGGAAGGTCCGACATACCTGAGCAGAGAAATTGCGGAATGAAGGGAGGAATCGGATCCTGCAGTACTCGTTAAACATCAAAGTTAATGCGAGTAATGGAACTTTGGAAACGGACGCAGCCGGCTTTGATTTTAGCCCGAAAACACCAATCATAGTGATTTGCATAAGAATGACTGCCATGAAAATATAGTGGTGAGTCTGAGGCCAATACTCTCCACAATTCTCGTAAACAATGTCGTACACGTCTTCAATCTGCAGATCAACACATTTTCATATCATAACCAATATTGGTCTAGATCATGAGCTCTAATTTTTGAGGCCTGGTTTATTAACACAAGATAGCCTAAACAAAAGGAGCCGATAAGAAATGGGAGCAGCAATGGTGAAACAACTGCATACATCATTCCGATCAGTATTGACAAAGAGACCATAGAAATAACCCTGTAATAAGGTAGAGAGTAGAGATAAGGGTCCTTTTCCTTTCTGCGGCGGAAGAGACAACAAGATTTTATGCAATCCCAAGAGAGTAAACCTGGCCAAAGATTCTCTAAAGAAAACCCTGATAATCCATCTGTCAAAATATACGTCATGAAGAAATCCGCCTGAAATATTTAGAGAATAAAAATCGAGCTCAGATAAACAATTTAACGAACTCTTCTGGATAAAAAACATAAATTGTATAAAGATTGCAAAATTTGCCACCATATCATGTGGAAAAATTGTAGTCCATCAAATGAATAATCTCACATATCCCCACTTTTCCATATCATCTGAGCATGTGAGTTGTTATTCTTATGTCAATGGATTTTTAAATATTACAACGTCAACTGATATTATGAGACTGTATCTACCAGTGAAAAGATGGTAAGTCACCGCTTTGAAAGTTGATATCGAAAAGTTGGGCTGCTAGGACAACTTACTTGATATGAGAATAAGATATGGCAAGAGTTAGAGAAAGAAAGAAGGTACTTACTTGAGCAGAGACGGCACTAGCTAAACGACCTGGAAAATCTTTAGAAGACAGACAACAAGCTCATAAAGAAAACATTTCCCACCCAAAAATAGAAGACCATGCTGCAAGTTTTAATTTCCTCCTTGCTCTTGGAGATAGATCCAGCTAGCACAGCCATTCCAAGCATAGCAAACGGAACAATGCAAATGAATCCTTTAAGAATGGCACTTGGAAGAGACCCCGCCACAACAGATCTTAAACCAGGTCTGCAATCAGAGAGTCGAGAAATAAAGAAAGTCCAACCATTAGTTGCAATGTTTTCAGAAAAAAAATGCTAAATTTAGAACCAAACACCATAGTTCGTGTATGATCATGCACGATGAGGTTTATTTTGACTCAATCATTAAAAAGAAATTGCAAATACCAAGAAAAGAAGAGAAAAGTTCTTACATCAATTGTATAGCCATGCCTGGGGGGAACCATTTTTCTAGTTTCTCGAATTTGGCTACCCCGTGAAGAGCAGTTACCGGAATAGCAAAGAAAGTAGTAAGGAGTGTGGCTGCTAGAAAAAAAAAAATGTGTCTGCAAAGTGGCAAAAGTCCATATGGTATTGCCAAATTTCTCCAAGATACAATTCTCAGCTCTGGAGCCATGGAAGTGAACCAAATAAGTGGATGTGAGTGCTGCTGAGATTGAGCCACTAGAGTAGCAGCTAATCGCGGCTTGAAAGTAAAAAAGGCAACAGGTAATTCCTACAAACACATAAAAGTAACATACGATACTAACTTCCTTATTATCTCCTAAGAATACTTACCAAGTAAGTAGGCTTATTATACTAACCTCCTTATTATCTCCTAAGAGTACTTACCAAGTAGGCTTATTGCCACTGATGAAATTGCCTTTTGTTTGAGTGTACTTTCACTCTGTAATTGGTTAATCTTGAGAAGAAGTTCCTCTAGTTTTTCCTCTTGAAAAGCTAACTTAGCTTTATAACGATCAGATTTATCCAACAGAAAAGTTTCCCGGTTATTTTGTTACACTGCCGACCTCTCTTTCAAGTCCTTTATATTTCTTGCTATAGATTTCGCCTGGTTCTAAATGCAATACTTTCTTTAAGAGACGTCCATTTAAAAAAAAAAAAAAGAACTTAAGAAAAATTTGTGAACATTCAATATTCAATCCTTAAAAATCATATTATATGGCAGAAAATATGACACTAATGCAAAGAGTATCCAACTTTAGGCTACTTATGACTCACCATCAACTCTTCAACATCTTTTCCATTGTACAAAATCTGATAAGAATGGTAATCATGTGGATAATATTTAGAGAAGAAGTGATCAGCAGAACAAGCTCGAGCCTTGTGTTCGTTACAGAGAGGGATTTCGCGAACTAGAACAGTAAACTGATCAGGACGGTCTTTAATGTGCCAAAATAGTTCATTTTTTTTTAAATCAAAATCTCATCATATTCCTGAAAATAATAGTGAAAATCATTTAGCGGGAATCAAGCTGTTAAACAAGCTAGTCCTAGTGTTGAAAGGTTAGATTTAGGTGTACCTTGTATAGTAGATATAGTGCATAGAAAGATATAAACCACAAGCATGCAAAGTGTATCCAACGACTGAGGAATGAAAAGAAACTTAGTCAAACAAATTGAGCTGAAGAGTAAACAATAAATTAGGAATCAATAGATATGGAGAGAGAGAAAATATATCTGGTTATAGCTTTCTGTAATAGACAAAAAATTTATGCATGTACGCATCATTCCAGGTACATACGTGTGTGTGTATGTATATATGTATTCAATTCATGTCTAAAATTTTAAAAATGGAAAAGGAAAGAACAAAACATGTTAGCAGAATATGCAAAAACACAAGGACAAACAACTCAAATTACAGGTATATAAATATACAAACAAGATATAGAATTATAAATAAATATAACACAATAAGAGATTAATCTGTAAAGACAAAAAACCAATGCTGAAATAGCATCAAGGCACGTGTTAGACATGCTATCTATAAAACAAATTCACCACCTTACCGTTTGTGAACAACAGCGGATTAGCACAAGAACACTGCTCTTAGCAAACTTGGAATGGAGTCAGAACTCAATCATACTGAAATGTCTATGACTCTAGAATATCTTTGCAAGCAAAAGAGAATAAATTCTGTGTCTGTCTTGGACCGAGAATGGTTGCCAATTTATAGGCATTCAGGTGAGGGAAAACTGCTTAGCCATTACAATGGCTTTATATCAATGGAAGCCGTTTGAGCAGTTTCAAGCAATTAAAACTGGTAATAATACCGTTTTGATATTTATCAGTAGTTAGATGTGTAACAACCGGGAAAATTCACATTTTTTCAGAAAATAATTACACAATGAATTTAAGCGTTAAAATGCGAAATTAAGTGATTTAATATTGTTTAGAATTAAATAAAGTGTTCTAACAATATTAAAGGATGAAAAATGAGTAATAGTGATATTATGTGTGTGCACTCGTGTGCCACTCACAGTATCAAGAAGTAGGTCAAGATGATATTTTCTTGACATAAAACTGATAAATTTGGGTTCAGCACTCCGAAATTAGTGAGGATAGCCTATCAGCACGCTCAAATTTGATAATTGAGCACAAGGGTAATTTTTGACCGAAAATTCACAGTATCGGAAATTGGTCAAAATGACCTCAGATGAAAATAAAACTGATATATTTGGATTCAGGACGCCGAAATTAGTCAAGATAGCCCGTGTTGAAATTTTGGGCGAAAAAGTATATAAAGAGCGGGAAAAAGTGGAATTGCCTCATTTGCCCGTGTGTACTCTCTCTCATCACTTCTCTTTCTCTCTCTACCCCCATTGATGAATAGTAATCGACCACCGGAAACGGTGTCCGTTTTCGACACCGCCGGCACCGTTGGAAAGCTCTCGCCGAGCTGAGTTCAACGGTGTGCCGAGTCGACGGAACCGACGCCGGAGGAGAGCGCACGCGCCGCCCGAAGCCGCCGGTCACCGGAAATTTCGATCGCCGATATCTTCGCCGTCCGACGTCCGATCAAGCTGAAACCGGTCTCAAAAGACTCGTGGTGAAGAGTACTACAAAACCCAGGTGGTGGATCGCCTCAACACCGGCGGAATCGCGCCGCCCGAGCTTCGGAAAAATCCGGTGAAACGCCGCCGTGGAGCCGCCGTCGAAACCGCCGATTCCGGCGGAGTTGAAGCACGCCGTCGGTACATAAATGGTCGCCGTGAAGAGGGGAGCAAAAGCCCTCAATCAATTTCGGGAAAAAAGTCCGGCACGGCGGAGTTCCACCGTCGCCGCCGTGGCCGTGACTTTCGGGGTCGATTTCCGGCGATAGAGGTGTCGAATGGTGAAATTGAAGCCACCAATGGATTCTTCTCGTCGAGATCTTCAAAATGGACTACCCACTTGCCACCGTCGCCGCCGTTGCCGCCGGTCAACGCCGGTCAACGGCCGGTCAACGCCGGTCAACGGCAACCGTTGACCGAAAATGCAAGTTTGGCCCGTTAGCCTATTTTCGACGTTCCGGACGCATCCGCGGAGTCGGAATTGCAAGACGAGACCTCAAAGATGAAGAACGAGGAATTAGGATTTATGCCGTCGAGACCGGACTGCAATTCGGTATAAATCCCGACCCCTTTACGTTCCGCAATTAAATTATTTGGGATTGTTATATGATTTTATGATTATTGGTATGAAAATTATGGAAAAGAATGTATGTAAAAAGAAGAAAATGACTGTAACGGAGAAAAAGAAAAATATGTGATAATGTAACGATTTTACGTAAACGGTATGAGTTTTACGTAAAATCTAGGCCTCTGGTATAGTACGTGATAGAATTAGATTAGGATAGATGGTTTTCAGGCGTTTCCTAAACGCTGGAACCTCAAAAATTAAGGGGAAACTCTGCCGAAATTTCTAAAAATGGCACCAGGGGTAATATGGGAAACGAGGGGTAAAAATATGATCGGGAAGGGAACCCGAGCCCCCTCGAGGAATTAGGGCATGGAAAAAGGAAAGGGCAAGTTACAATTAGTAAACCGACCCTTCGAAACCCTAGAACGCAAAGAAAATATGAAACCGACTCTTAGGTCGGAATAGTACTTCCCGAGGGCCAGGAATGTGAAAATTGGTAAAATGATAAGAATTGATCCGGGAAAGGTCTGATAAGATTTAGAAAGTTAATTTGATGATTTTGGGTTTAGAAAATCCAGCCTAAGTATGAAAATGAAAATGTTATGATTAAACGACCCATCAGGGGCAAAATGGTCATTTTGCCCAAAGATTCTCAAATTATGGGAAAAGGGCCCCAATGACCCCGGAATAGGTTAATGAAGTTTGTAAAAGCCAAAATTGAGGTTTAAATTATGAAAAATCACGCTAAGGGTAAAATTGTAATTTTGTCAAAAGTTAGGGGTAAAATCGTAATTTTTCAAAAAGTTTGAGAAAAATTCGAAAAGGGCCATTAAGGTTTAAAAAGCTGTCCTAAGGCTATAATTAAGGATTATCAGATCAGAATTAAGCTTTTTAATAAAATAGAGGCTATGAATGAAAATGTGATTAACGGACAAATTTTGTCTGTAGGAACCCGATCCAGACGCGACAAAGGACGTTGATGGATTCTAAGAAGAGGATAAGCACGTTATGAGTAAGTTCAGACATTTACCTGTCTGCAACTATGAACAAGTTTATCGTGTTTATATGTTTTGTATGAAAATGTCATGATGTGATTTATGATGATGCTATAGTAAATGCTATAGCAATGATATGATGATGTTAAAGGTTATGTTTTAATAAATAATTTATAAAATATATATATATGTGTGTATATATTGAAAAGGAAATGCATTATAAAAGCTTTATGAGAGTAACGATGTGATAAAGAGGAATAGAAGAATGGAAAGAGTAAGAACAAGAATGTTATGGTAGGATGCATAAGAAAGAGATGAGATATGAAAGGAAAGAATAGATGTTTTATGAAAAGTTTTATGGAAATTAAGTTATGATTGATAGAGCAATGATGATCGGTGATGAAAGGAATTAAGAAAGGGATGTTTTATGAGATTGAAAGAATAGATGTTTTATGAAGGTTAGATTATGATTCATAGACCAACGACGATCGGGGATGAAAGAAATTAAGAAAAAGGTATGTTTTATGATAACGAAATGATAGATATTTTATGGAAAAATGATATGAAAGCAAAGAGTTAGACAAGAAAGAAAAACAATGATAGGTTATGATAAAAGGTATGATGAAAGGATTAGAACATAACGATAAGATGTGATTGATAGAATAGAACAATAGGCTATGATCGATGGGCTATGATTGATAGAAATATGATGATAAGATACGATAGATCGAATGATGCAAATGATAAGATAAATGGAGAATAATTATTTGCACATAACTAAACGTATTTTGTTGTTATGATGTGATATGATGTGATGTGATGTGATGTGATAATACATAAGAATTAAGAAAAGAAAAACAACGAAAGAACAAATGTTCCATGAAACGTTTTATGAAAAAATGAGAAGTGAAAGATTATGAATGTCATGAAAGAAAAAGATGTACAATGAAAAAATCAATATAAGAAAAGCTAAAAGGATGCAAGATAAGAAAACTGAAAACTTAATGTCGGCGTACCGGCCTCCCGTAGGTGAGGTTTTATGTTATGAATTCCACTATAATTGAATGCTACCTCCCGTAGGTGAGGTTAATGGCTTACAGTGGAACGCTACCTCCCGAAGGTGTGAGGTTAATGGCTAAAAGTTAAAGATTGACTGTGAGGTAGGTTGGTGGGTAGCTCCCCCTCCTCCCACTGTCAGCGCGCACTAGGTACGTTCGACGACGGGGCCCACCAGTGAAAGATAAGAAAAGAAAAGAAAATGAAAGATAAGAAAAGAAAAGAAAGTGATAAAGAAAAGAAAAGAAATGATATGAAAAGAAAAGAAAAGAAAAGTAAAGAACGACATAGAAAAAAAAAAAAAAGAAACAAACGATATGAAACATAATAGAATTATATATGTGATGTGATGTGAATGACACGTTTTTACGTGATGTTATGCTAGTGTGTATGTTACTAGCTTTTAAGATATAGAATGTTAAGAGATGATGATAAAGTGATAGAAAGTTATAAAGGTTTAGAATAGAAAGTTAAGAAATGATAGAAATGAAAAAGCAAAGAAATGAAGAGATTAGATTCGAATGATAAGAGATGATCGATCGAATGATAAGAACGATGAACGAAGAGATAAACGAGCATGATGAAGCTCATATTCTATGTTATGTTTTGAGGATATGTATAAATGATGTATATGATGTGTATATATGTGATGTCATATATTCTAGTAATAATATATATTACTAGTATTTATAAGTTAATGAATGTATGTTTGAACTTACTGAGCATCTAGCTCATTAGTTGTTTATATGTTGCAGGTAAGCAACGTGTTTATTTAAAGCAATATGATGGACAACGGACGGATCTGCACGTGCCAAGGGACTGGGCGAGGGTATGGTACTACCATGAGTCTTTCGCTGAGCGTTCAAAAAGGAAGATGAAAGAAAGAAAGAAAGTTATGAAATATGTGTTATAAGAGTATGATAAAGATAGGTATAGTATGTAAGTTAAAAAAAAAAAATTTTGCTATAGAAATTGCTTCCGCTATAAAATGAGAACGTTAAAAATGGAAAGTTAAGTTAAGTAAGAGGATGACGACCCACGAGGTTGCCAGCCATCGCGGTCGGCGTCAGAACTCGACTGGTTGGTATGGTAACGTACGTGGGGGGTCGCCACAAGTGGTATCAGAGCGAAAGGTTGACCATATCCCTCTTGGCACACTGCACATCCTGCCGTTATTCCAAGTAAGTTAGATTTGTGTTATGTTAGCAATTATTTATTATATAAGATAAACAAGTTTTTAAAGAATAAGATGACAAACTCACGATACGATCGTGGGTGGTATGGTATGAGGACGATGTTAGAAGACTGATTAGAAGATGGACGAGATCGGTTGTCCATCAAGTTTCGAGGGCGGACAGCATTCCAGTACTCTATGGGAATACAGGACTGGGTTCATGATATCAAGATGATTCTCTGACTGTGCACCATTGATCAGGATAATTGGGTCATGATAGCTGTGACATGTATGCACCTTTTAGGAAGATGCTCTCATGTGTATTGGGATTCTTGTGACTAGGATGAGCTCTAACTGGACCGAGTTTCACCATACCATGATTGAGTGACTTCCTCAGAGGAGCCCAGTATCAGTCCCAATTTCCTCATGGGCACGGGGGGACGTGACACCGCCTATATTCCTTAGAGTTGCGGATAAGTGAGAATTTGATCATCGGACCGAGAAATTGTAGTCGACGTCCGGTGATATAGTTCTAACATACGCTGTGCGTTACGAGGAACTGATGAGGACTTCTGTAATATAGGTTGGAGAGGACTCACAGTGGAACTAAGTCAAAGTAAATGTAGATCAAGAAAAAGTCCACCGAGGTTAAGAATGATTGAGATGACATAGGAGAAAGTCAAGATCCGGAGAAATTTCTTATTGATCTGGATGGAAAAAGACGAATAATGTAGAAATGTATATGTATGTATATGAGTATATTTGAAATGAAAGGCTATATATAAAGCCTTATTGATGAAATGTAAATGATTATATGTGTATGATATGTAAATATTATGAAATGTTAAAATGATGAAATTATGTTAAGTAATGTCTCATAATGATATGACGTTACTTAATGTGAATTTCATAGAAAATTTTATTAAGTATGTTTATGAAAGGAAACGTTGGGCTTCGACAGCGTAATTCATGATAACGATGCACGAATGTACAGAAATGCACGGATACGTAGAGATGCATGGTTCATCCCAAACTTTTGGAGGTACATGCAAGAAGATTCTAATCCAGGAAAGATCTAGTTTATGAAGATGTCATAGAAGAAGGAAATCCCAATGTTGAAGAAGTTACACAAGATGTGAAGAAGAAATGAAGACGTTGAAACCCTACTTGGCTTAATTTTCGAGGACGAAAATTTTATAAGGAGGGGTGAATGTAACAACCGGGAAAATTCACATTTTTTCAGAAAATAATTACACAATGAATTTAAGCGTTAAAATGCGAAATTAAGTGATTTAATATTGTTTAGAATTAAATAAAGTGTTCTAACAATATTAAAGGATGAAAAATGAGTAATAGTGATATTATGTGTGTGCACGCGTGTGCCACTCACAGTATCAAGAAATAGGTCAAGATGATATTTTCTTGACATAAAACTGATAAATTTGGGTTCAGCACTCCGAAATTAGTGAGGATAGCCTATCAGCACGCTCAAATTTGATAATTGAGCACAAGGGTAATTTTTGACCGAAAATTCACAGTATCGGAAATTGGTCAAAAATGACCTCAGATGAAAATAAAACTGATATATTTGGATTCAGGACGCCGAAATTAGTCAAGATAGCCCGTGTTGAAATTTTGGGCGAAAAAGTATATAAAGAGCGGGAAAAAGTGGAATTGCCTCATTTGCCCGTGTGTACTCTCTCTCATCACTTCTCTTTCTCTCTCTACCCCCATTGATGAATAGTAACCGACCACCGGAAACGGTGTTCGTTTTCGACACCGCCGGCACCGTTGGAAAGCTCTCGCCGAGCTGAGTTCAACGGTGTGCCGAGTCGACGGAACCGACGCCGGAGGAGAGCGCACGCGCCGCCCGAAGCTGCCGGTCACCGGAAATTTCGATCGCCGATATCTTCGCCGTCCGACGTCCGATCAAGCTGAAACCGGTCTCAAAAGACTCGTGGTGAAGAGTACTACATAACCCAGGTGGTGGATCGCCTCAACACCGGCGGAATCGCGCCGCCCGAGCTTCGGAAAAATCCGGCGAAACGCCGCCGTCGAAACCGCCGATTCCGGCGGAGTTGAAGCACGCCGTCGGTACATAAATGGTCGCCGTGAAGAGGGGAGCAAAAGCCCTCAATCAATTTCGGGAAAAAAGTCCGGCACGGCGGAGTTCCACCGTCGCCGCCGTGGCCGTGACTTTCGGGGTCGATTTCCGGCGATAGAGGTGTCGAATGGTGAAATTGAAGCCACCAATGGATTCCTCTCGTCGAGATCTTCAAAATGGACTACCCACTTGCCACCGTCGCCGCCGTTGCCGCCGGTCAACGGCCGGTCAACGGCGGTCAACGCCGGTCAACGGCGACCGTTGACCGAAAATGCAAGTTTGGCCCGTTAGCCTATTTTCGACGTTCCGGACGCATCCGCGGAGTCGGAATTGCAAGACGAGACCTCAAAGATGAAGAACGAGGAATTAGGGTTTATGCCGTCGAGACCGGACTGCAATTCGGTATAAATCCCGACCCCTTTACGTTCCGCAATTAAATTATTTGGGATTGTTATATGATTTTATGATTATTGGTATGAAAATTATGGAAAAGAATGTATGTAAAAAGAAGAAAATGACTGTAACGGAGAAAAAGAAAAATATGTGATAATGTAACGATTTTACGTAAACGGTATGAGTTTTACGTAAAATCTAGGCCTCTGGTATAGTACGTGATAGAATTAGATTAGGATAGATGGTTTTCAGGCGTTTCCTAAACGCTGGAACCTCAAAAATTAAGGGGAAACTCTGCCGAAATTTCTAAAAATGGTACCAGGGGTAATATGGGAAACGAGGGGTAAAAATATGATCGGGAAGGGAACCCGAGCCCCCTCGAGGAATTAGGGCATGGAAAAAGGAAAGGGCAAGTTACAATTAGTAAACCGACCCTTCGAAACCCTAGAACGCAAAGAAAATATGAAACCGACTCTTAGGTCGGAATAGTACTTCCCGAGGGCCAGGAATGTGAAAATTGGTAAAATGATAAGAATTGATCCGGGAAAGGTCTGATAAGATTTAGAAAGTTAATTTGATGATTTTGGGTTTAGAAAATCCAGCCTAAGTATGAAAATGAAAATGTTATGATTAAACGACCCATCAGGGCAAAGATTCTCAAATTATGGGAAAAGGGCCCCAATGACCCCGGAATAGGTTAATGAAGTTTGTAAAAGCCAAAATTGAGGTTTAAATTATGAAAAATCACGTTAAGGGTAAAATTGTAATTTTGTCAAAAGTTAGGGGTAAAATCGTAATTTTTCAAAAAGTTTGAGAAAAATTCGAAAAGGGCCATTAAGGTTTAAAAAGCTGTCCTAAGGCTATAATTAAGGATTATCAGATCAGAATTAAGCTTTTTAATAAAATAGAGGTTATGAATGAAAATGTGATTAACGGACAAAGTTTGTCTGTAGGAACCCGATCCAGACGCGACAAAGGACGTTGATGGATTCTAAGAAGAGGATAAGCACGTTATGAGTAAGTTCAGACATTTACCTGTCTGCAACTATGAACAAGTTTATCGTGTTTATATGTTTTGTATGAAAATGTCATGATGTGATTTATGATGATGCTATAGTAAATGCTATAGCAATGATATGATGATGTTAAAGGTTATGTTTTAATAAATAATTTATAAAATATATATATATGTGTGTATATATTGAAAAGGAAATGCATTATAAAAGCTTTATGAGAGTAACGATGTGATAAAGAGGAATAGAAGAATGGAAAGAGTAAGAACAAGAATGTTATGGTAGGATGCATAAGAAAGAGATGAGATATGAAAGGAAAGAATAGATGTTTTATGAAAAGTTTTATGGAAATTAAGTTATGATTGATAGAGCAATGATGATCGGTGATGAAAGGAATTAAGAAAGGGATGTTTTATGAGATTGAAAGAATAGATGTTTTATGAAGGTTAGATTATGATTCATAGACCAACGACGATCGGGGATGAAAGAAATTAAGAAAAAGGTATGTTTTATGATAACGAAATGATAGATATTTTATGGAAAAATGATATGAAAGCAAAGAGTTAGACAAGAAAGAAAAACAATGATAGGTTATGATAAAAGGTATGATGAAAGGATTAGAACATAACGATAAGATGTGATTGATAGAATAGAACAATAGGCTATGATCGATGGGCTATGATTGATAGAAATATGATGATAAGATACGATAGATCGAATGATGCAAATGATAAGATAAATGGAGAATAATTATTTGCACATAACTAAACGTATTTTGTTGTTATGATGTGATATGATGTGATGTGATAATACATAAGAATTAAGAAAAGAAAAACAACGAAAGAACAAATGTTCCATGAAACGTTTTATGAAAAAATGAGAAGTGAAAGATTATGAATGTCATGAAAGAAAAAGATGTACAACGAAAAAATCAATATAAGAAAAGCTAAAAGGATGCAAGATAAGAAAACTGAAAACTTAATGTCGGCGTACCGGCCTCCCGTAGGTGAGGTTTTATGTTATGAATTCCACTATAATTGAATGCTACCTCCCGTAGGTGAGGTTAATGGCTTACAGTGGAACGCTACCTCCCGAAGGTGTGAGGTTAATGGCTAAAAGTTAAAGATTGACTGTGAGGTAGGTTGGTGGGTAGCTCCCCCTCCTCCCACTGTCAGCGCGCACTAGGTACGTTCGACGACGGGGCCCACCAGTGAAAGATAAGAAAAGAAAAGAAAATGAAAGATAAGAAAAGAAAAGAAAGTGATAAAGAAAAGAAAAGAAATGATATGAAAAGAAAAGAAAAGAAAAGTAAAGAACGACATAGAAAAAAAAAAAAAAAAGAAACAAACGATATGAAACATAATAGAATTATATATGTGATGTGATGTGAATGACACGTTTTTACGTGATGTTATGCTAGTGTGTATGTTACTAGCTTTTAAGATATGGAATGTTAAGAGATGATGATAAAGTGATAGAAAGTTATAAAGGTTTAGAATAGAAAGTTAAGAAATGATAGAAATGAAAAAGCAAAGAAATGAAGAGATTATATTCGAATGATAAGAGATGATCGATCGAATGATAAGAACGATGAACGAAGAGATAAACGAGCATGATGAAGCTCATATTCTATGTTATGTTTTGAGGATATGTATAAATGATGTATATGATGTGTATATATGTGATGTCATATATTCTAGTAATAATATATATTACTAGTATTTATAAGTTAATGAATGTATGTTTGAACTTACTGAGCATCTAGCTCATTAGTTGTTTATATGTTGCAGGTAAGCAACGTGTTTATTTAAAGTAATATGATGGACAACGGACGGATCTGCACGTGCCAAGGGACTGGGCGAGGGTATGGTACTACCATGAGTCTTTCGCTGAGCGTTCAAAAAGAAAGATGAAAGAAAGAAAGAAAGTTATGAAATATGTGTTATAAGAGTATGATAAAGATAGGTATAATATGTAAGTTAAAAAAAAAAAAATTTGCTATAGAAATTGCTTCCGCTATAAAATGAGAACGTTAAGAATGGAAAGTTAAGTTAAGTAAGAGGATGACGACCCACGAGGTTGCCAGCCATCGCGGTCGGCGTCAGAGCTCGACTGGTTGGTATGGTAACGTACGTGGGGGGTCGCCACAAGATGCTTAGAGGAAAAAAAATGGATAACAACAGCATAACCAAGCTCACGTGAAGTGGGCTGAAAGTTTGTTGTCCTGTCAAGCCCCTGCGCCTACACACATGAGAGAGCCTCTATACTTTATAATTTACCAACAAGTTGATGTACAATCCCTTATAAACTCATTTATATTTTCATCTCTTTCCCACGTGGGACAAGAGTTCTTCCATTTCTTTTTCAAAATTTCAACTTCATGAGTATATTTTTTAGAGTTAATTTCTTATTCACCCGTTCACTATTAAGCGTATAAATATATAATTTTAATCTTCTTGCAGAGGACAACACAAATCCATCTTAAACCGACACTACTTTCACTGACCCGTTCAAATTTAAGTCTCAAAATACCAATTTATCACACCTTGTTTAGGTGTTTTTCTAACAAAACATGTGATGGAAAAAGAACTACTTTATATTGAAAACAGAAGCCTATGTTGTGCAATGAACAGACATAAGTAGCAAAATTGCACAAACGACTTTCAAAATTACAAACAACCAACCCCTTTATTCTATGTAAAAATTAGTTAAATAGGCAGTCTGTAAACACTTAATTAAATAAATTGGTCCAAACTTATTTTTATTTAAGAAAATGACCATTAATCACTAATAATCAATCATTACTAATTGAACATATTGAAAAAAGGAACATTATATTAAAAAAAAAAAAAAAGAGAGAACATTTTACTAATTCTACAAAACTTTAACAATTTATAAATAAACTTATTTTTTTTTTAAAATGCCACTTGCCGACATATCCCTTGTTTGTTCTGTAATGTTGAATCCATAAACCACCAAATTGAAAAAATTAAAAAAAAAAAAATCTCTCTCGTGGTAAATAGTAACCTTATTTTCAAGGAACAAAATTCCCCTGTATATGACCACATCCATAAATTGCTTGGAACCAAAAAACAGACAACAGATAGTGGCTCTAAGTAAGCAAAGAAGTAGTAAGATGGACAAAACTCATGTATTCACAAACTCCTGATGATGTTTGACTAGACACCTACCAGAACCTCTGCTGATATTGGATATTGTGAAAGCGTCCATGGAATGATAACTAACAGACAGTTCATCCTGTCCGTTATAATTCATCGGAACAAGAACTGCCAATCCCACCACAGAGCACACCACAGAAAACTTTATTCTACACCAAAAATTAAAAAAAAAAAATCCTCGGAACCAATTGCAAATACACACATATATATACATATAAAAGAAACTCTGGCTGTTTTTTTTTTTTTTTTTTTTTTTGCTGACCCGAACTTGAGGAGCCTGATGACGGCGAAAGCTGGTGTGAAGGATTTCGGACTCGGGGACGCGAAAGGCGCGGGAAATCCATGAGAGAGAAGGGAAGTAGCGACGGAGAGAGAGGAGAGTGGATTTGGTGGTTGAGGGAGAGACGGCGGGAGTAGTAGATGGGGGCGTTGGAGTCTGTTTTATGAGGGTGGCGAAGAGGGAGAGCACCACCAGCGCCAGTCCGAAGTTTACGACCGCCAACGCGATCATGCTTTCTGGGTTCATCTTTGGTTCTTGCTCATGTTTGGAACCGCGCTCTGGGTTTACTGGTAGTTTGAGGTACACTTTTTAGAGAGAGAGAGAGAGAGAGAGAGAGAGAGGTTTTTAGAGAGAGAAAGAGGGCGGTTATTGTCATGGAAATGGAGGTACGTGGCGTAATTATAAGCGACAGAGAGTATACGTTGCAGGTTTGTGGAAAGTTGCATAATCTTGGCTGCATGCATGATTCACAGTCTCTCTCTCTCTCTCTCAGAATAGCTTTTGAGTTTTGTTAATTTTTTTTAATCCATTTTGTTTCTGTTTTTTAACTGTCGTTTCCGTCTTTTTCAGTTATATGTCGTTTTTCTATCTAGTTGTCTTTTTGAATCATCTCTTGTCCTAACTTGTCGTGTCGTCAAATTTGCCCATCCTGTTTATTCTGATATGAATTTTCCATTGTCGGCGTCCATTTTCCAGTCGTGTTTTTCATTGTTGCTTTCCCTTTTTGTCGTTTGTTTAAAAAAAAAAAGAAAAAGAAAAAGAAAAAAAACCCAGAAATTATTTAAAAATCAAATATACCACATCATCATATTTATATAATATATTTATTCATTTAAAATTTAATATTTAAAAGATTTATTTATATCAATTTTTTATAATTAAATCTTTTTTTCTTAATATATATCACATTAATTACTAATTTAATGTTTCCATAAATATTCTAATTTAAATAGTATATGTTATATAAATAGGATGATGTGCGGTTTATAGAATAATTTATAAGAAAAACCAGCTTTGCTATATTTTATCTGCATTATTATTAGTTTTTTATTTATGGTCTTCACGTTTCTTCCCTTCTTTTTTTTTTTTTAATTTTGATTTGTGGTAATTGTCTTCAATTTTATATGAAAAAGACAAGAGGTTACTTTTTTCTCGACTTATTACCAATCATATGCAACAACTAGAATTACCAAAGCCCCTTGCAAAACCGAAGCGTAGCGTTAGGTCCCTCAACTTTTTTTTTAATATTATAATTTTAAATAAAATTTTATAATAGCCCAATTAAAAATAAAAAATTTAATAATAATATTCTCTAATTATCTATATATAAATTTTATCCTCCGGCAAAAAATTCTAGTTTGATCTCTGGTTAGATACACCAATTACAATCTCAATTTTTAAATGTTAATTTATTGATGATCTGATCATCTTTTCATTTGTGTGTATATATGGGGTGTTTAGAAAAGTATTTTTGTCAATAATGTCATTTAAATGCAAATGTAATGTATGTTTAGATTATTGGTGAAAGAAAATGTGTGATATAATTTATAATAGTAGATAAAAAAATAAAATGATGAATATTAGATTTAAAATTAAAAGTTATTATATTTGAATATTTTAATGTATTTTGATGCAATTTACATTGTATTCTAACATAATATAAATGAAATTGTGTTTCCATACGAAGCAGTAATGTGATAACCGAGAAAATTCATATTTCTCAGAGAATAAATACACAATGAATTTAAGTGTTAAAATGTGAAATTAAGTGATTTAATATTGTTTAGAACTAAATAAAATGTTCTAATAATGTTAAATGATGAAAAATGATTGACAGTGATATTATGTGTGTACACGTGTGTGCCACTCACCGTATCAAGAAATAGGTTAAAATGATATTATCTTGACATAAAACTGATATATTTGGAATTAGTATGCTCAATTTAGTCAATTAAGCACAAAATGTGAATTTTGACCGAGAAACAGGCAGTATCAGAAAACTGATCTAGATGACCTTGAATGAAATTAAAACTGATAAATTTGGGCTCAGCACACCCAAATTAGTCAGGATAGCCTATCAACATACTCAAATTAGATAATTGAGTACAAAGGTAATTTTTGACCGGGAATTCACAGTATCGGAAACTAGCCGAAATGACCTCAAATCAAAATGAAACTGATATATTTGGATTCAAGACGCCCAAATTAGTCAGGATAGCCCATGTTGAAATTTTGGACGAAAAAGTATATAAAGAGCGAAAAAAAAAGTGAAATTTCCTCATTTTTCCACGTACACTCTCTCTCCTCCCTTCTCTTTCTCTCTCTACCCGCACGTGTACAGTAACCAACTATCAGAAACGGTGTTCGTTTTCGACACCGCCGATGTCATTGGAAAGCTCTCGCCGAGCTGAGTCTAACGGTGGGTCGAGTCGACGGATTGGATGCCGGAGTAGCCCGCACGCGCCGCCCAAAGCTATGGTAGCCGGAATTTTCAAACGCTGATTTCTCCGCCGTCTGATGTCCGATCAAGGTGATTCCGGTCCCAATGGACTCGGGGTGAAGAGTAGAACAAAATCCAGGTGGTGTTTCAGCCCAACAACCGCCGGATCACGCCGCTCAAAGCTTCGTCGTCGCCGCCATGTCACCACCGTAGAATTTCACTATTTCGGCAGAGTTGAGTTGCAAGGTTGGTACCAAAATGCTCAGAATTTCATAGGGAACAAAAGCCCCAAACCAATTTCAAGGAAAGAAGCCGGCAAGACGATGAATCGAAGCTCGCCACCGTCGTCAATTTTCGGGGGCTCGATTCCGGTGATAGGAGCTTCAATTGATGAAATTGACACCACCAATGAGTTCCTCACGTCGAGATCTTTAAGATGGACTACCCACCTTCCACCGTTGTCGCTGTCGCCACCAGTCAACGCCGATCAACAGACGGTCAATGCCGATCAACGATGACCGTTGACCAATTTTGGAAGTTTGGCCCGTTGGCCTATTTTCGACGTTCCGGACGCATCCGCGGAGTCGGATCTAAAAGACGGGACCTCAAATATGAAGAACGAAGAATTAGAGATTATGCCGTCGAGACCGGACTGCAATTCGGTATAAATCCCGACCTCTTTACGTTCCGCAATTTAATTGTTTGGGACTATTATATGATTTTATGATTATTGGTATGAAAATTATGGAAAAGAATGTATGTAAAAAAGAAGAAAATGGCTGTAATGGAGGAAAAGAAAAATATGTGATAATGTAACGATTTTACGTAAACAGTATGAGTTTTACGTAAAATCTAGGCCTCTGGTATAGTACGTGATAGAATTAGATTAGGATAGATGGTTTTCAAGCGTTTCCTAAACGCTGAAACCTCAAAAATTAAGCGAAAATATTACCGAAATTTCTAAAAACGGCACTAGGGGTAATATGGAAAACGATGGGTAAAATATGATCGAGAAGGTAACCCGAGCCCCCTCGAGGAATTAGGGGATGGAAAAAGGAATGGGCAAATTACAATTAGTAAACCGACTCTTAGGTCGGAATAATACTTCCCGAGGGCCGGGAACGTGAAAAATTAGCAAAATAATAAGAATTGATCCTGAAAAGGTCTGATAAGATTTAAAAAGTTAATTAGATGATTTTGGGTCTAGAAAATCTAGCCTAAGTATGAAAATGAAAATGTTATGGTTAAACGACCCATCAGGAGCAAAATGGTCATTTTGCCCAAAGATTCTCAAATTATAGGAAAGAGCCCCAATGACCCCAGAATAGGGGTAATGAAGTTTGTAAAAGCCAAAACTGAGGTTTAAGTTATGAAAAATCACGTCAAGAGTAAAATTGTAATTTTACCAAAAGTTAAGAGTAAAATCGTAATTTTTCAAAAAGTTGTAGAAAAATTCGAAAATGACCATTAAGGTTTAAAAGGTTGTCCTAAGGCTATAATTAATGGTTATAAGATCAGAATCAAGCTTTTTAATAAAATAAAAGCTATAAATGAAAATGTGATTAACGGACAAAGTTTGTCTGTAGGAACCCGATCTAGACGCGAGAAAGGACGTCGATGGATTCTAAGAAGAGGATAAACACGCTATGAGTAAGTTCAGACATTTACTCGTCTGCAACTATGAACAAGCTTATTGTATTTATATGTCTTGTATACAAATGTCATGATGTGATTTATGATGATGCTATAATAACGCTATAACAATACTATGATGATGTTAAAAGATATATTTTAATAAATAATTTAAAAAATATATATGTATATATTGAGTTATGAAGGACACGTATTATAAAAACTTCATGAGAGTAAAGATGTGAGAAAGAGAGATAGAAGAATGGAAAGAGTAAAAATGAGAATGTTATTATAGAATGCATAAGAAAGAGATGAGATATGAAAGGAAAGAATAGATGTTTTATGAAAAGTTTTATGGAAGTTAAGTTATGATTGATAGAGCAACGATGATCGGTAATGAAAGGAATTAAGAAATTGTATGTTTTATGAGAACGAAATGATAGGTGTTTTATGAAAAATGATATGAAAACAAAGAGTTAGACAAGAAAGAGAAGCAATGATAGGTTATGATGAAAGGATTAGAACATAACGATAAGATGTGATTGATAGAATAGAACGATAGGCTATGATCGATAGGAGTATGATGATAAGATACGATAAATAGAATGATGCAAATGATAAACAGAGAATAATTGTCTGCACATAACTAAACGTATTTTTGTTTGTTATGATGTGATGTGATAATATATAAGTAATATGTGCTATATATGCTAAAGTGTGACTAACATAATTCACACGAGTAAGGTAAAGATTAAGAAAAGAAAAACAACAACATAAAACAATGATATATGTCTTATGAAATGAGAATGAAAGAATGAGATGTCAATAAGAAAGAATTACGAAAGAAAGATAGAACAACGAAAGAACAAATGTCCCCTGAAATATTCTATGAAAAATGAGAAAGGAAAGATTATGAATGTCATGAAAAAGATGTACAACGAAAAATCAATATAAGAAAAATAAAAGCATATAAGATAATAAGACTGAAAACTTAAGTTGTTGGCGTACCGGTCTCCCTATACGATCAATACTTTAGGTCTATATCCTCTACGCAGATGTGGCGCTGCCCCGAAGGTGCGGTAGTTTATAGGTTGGACCCTACCCCGAAAGTGTCATAGCTAATGTTTCACCCCTAAAATGAGGTAAACATATGTGACTGTGAGGTAGGTTGGTGGGTCGCTCCCCCTCCTTCCACTGTCTGCACGCAATTAGGTACGTTCAACAACGGGCCCACTAAAGGAAAGTGAAAAGAAAAGAAAGGAAATGAGAGTGACAAGAAAAGAAAGGAAAGGAGAGTGAAAAGGAAAGAAACGAAAGGAGAGTGACAAGAAAAGAAAGGAAAGAAGAGAGGAGAGTGAAAAGAAAAGAAAGGAAAAGAGAGTGAAAAGAAAAGAAAGGAAAGGAGAGTGAAAAGAAAAGAAAGTAAAGAAAGGAAAGGAGAGTGACAAGAAAAGAAAGGAAAGAAGAGTGAAAAGAAAAGAAAAGAAATGAAAAGAAAAGTAAAGAACAATAAGAAAAAAAACGAACGATATGAAAGAATGACATAATGAAATTAATGAAAAATAAATAAATAAATAATAAAACGAAGTTTATAAGAATATAATAGAATTAATATATGTGATGTGATGTATTTAATGTTATGTGTATGATATAACATGTTTTCACGTGATGTTATGCTAGTGTATATGTTATGGCTTTTAAGATACGAAAGGTTAAGAAATGATGATAAAACGATAGAAAATATAAGAAGGTTTAGAACGGAAAGTTAAGAAATGATAGGAATGAAAAGAAAAGAAATGAAGAGATTAGAATAGAATGATAAGAGATGATCGATAGAATGATGAGAACAATGAGCAAAGAGATAAATGAGCATGAAGAGACGAATATATTATGTTATGTTTCGATGATAAGTATAGACGATGTGTATGATGTGTCTATACGTGATGTCATATATTCTAGTAATAATATATATTACTAGTATTTATAAGTTAATGAATGTATGTTTGAACTTACTGAGCATCTAGCTCATTAGTTGTTCATGTATTATAGGTAAATAACCTGTTAGTTTAAAGTAATATGATGGACAACAGACGGATCTGCATGTGCCAAGGGACTGGGCGAGGGTATCGTATTACTATGAGTTTTTCGCTGAGCGTTCAAAAAGGAAGTTGAAAGAAAGAAATTTATGAATTATATGTTATAAGAGCATGATAGAGATATAGGTATAATATGTAAGTTAAAAAAAATTTTGCTATAGAAATTACTTCCGCTTTAAAATGAGAACATTAAAAAATGGAAAGTTAAGTATGTTAAGTAAGAGGACGACGACCCACGAGGTTGCCAGCCATCACAGGCGGCGTCAGAGCTCGGCTGGATGGCATGGTAACGTACGGAACGTCACAAATAATCTTTTAAATTTAAAAACTTATACTTCTTCTCCTTCAATCTATCTTCCTTGGAAGGTTGGTGTTCCCTCCCTCTCTCCTAATGTCAAAAACAAAAAAATGACAACTTGCCTAAGGGTCCGTTTAGTAAACGCATTGTATTTGCATTATATTTGAATGCAATTTGTGTTTGAAGGAAAAATATTAGCATTGCATTTAAATGCAATGTGTGTTTGGATGAAAACTATTTAAATTATATTTTAATAATAAATATGTATTGTGATGGGTAAAAGTAGAGAAAAAAAAAAGAGAAAAAAAGAATATATGATGTGATTAATAAAACTAATAGAAAAACTAAAATAATGAATAGTAATTATATTAGATTTAAAATGTGATATGATTGGTATTTGAATCAAATGTTTTTGTATTTAGGTGAAAATTACATTATATTTAAATACAATGCAAATTAAATGTTTTTACCAAACGCCTACTAAGTTGTTATTTAAAAATTGATACTAATAGCGTGTTTGGTACACGCTTTTTTTTGTATTGCATTTAAATGCAATGTAATTTTCCTCTAAATATAAAATCATTTCCTTCAAATGCCAATTACATCACATTTTAAATCAAATATAATCAGTATTCATTATTTCACTTTTTCTATTACTTTTATTAATTATATCATATATTCTCTCTCCTTTTTTTTTTCATTTTAGGTGTTGTTTGGAGAAAATTTTCATTTTAATTTTACTCAAATACAATACAATTTTACACCAAACACAAATTTTGCAACAGTGCTATGAAAACAATTACCATTCAAAACATTTTTAAAACAATCACATCAACTTTTCAACTCTAATATTTATCTCTACTTTTACCAATTACATCAACTTTTCAACTCTAAAATACTTTTCATCCAAACACACATTTCATTCAAATACAAAACAAATACTTTTCAACTAAATACAACATTCAAAAAACAAATTTCATTCAAATACAATTAAAATGCAATACGTTTACCAAATTCTCCCTTAGTTTTATCTATCACATCACATATTTATTATTAAAATATAATTTAAATACTTTTCATCCAAACATATATTGCATTCAAATGTAATGTTAATACTTTTACTCCAAATACAAATTATATTCAAATATAATACAAATAGAATGCGTTCACCAAATGAAGCATAAACATGAATTCAGTAAATAAGTTGAAATTGTGTTTTTTTACGTTGAAGTTGTTTGCAATTTCAAAATCCATTAAAATTTTCATTGGCATTTTAGGGAAAAAAAAGATAAAAATAAATTAAATTTTTTTTATTGGAGCATCCATAAAGTTGAAACCCCCTGTATTTTTCAAACTGAAAACTTGGTACTGTCGTTAGTCATCACAAGTACAGGAACGTTCAAAAACCACGAACTCATGCTACTGCTATGTATTTAGACCATGGCGTCGTTTGAAGAAAAGAAAAAAAATTTAATTTTATTCAAATATAATATAATTTTATATCAAATATAAATTTTACAACAATGTTATGAAAATAATTACTATTTAAAATATTTTTAAAATAATCATACCAATTTTTCAATTATATTATTTATCTATATTTTTACTAATTATATCAACTTTTAAACTTTAAAATACTTTTCATCCAAATACACATTTCATTCATATACAAAACAAATATTTTTCAATTAAATACATCATTTAAAAAACAAATTTTATATAAATGCAGTTAACATACATTGTATTTACCAAACCCGAAACACATCCAAATTACTGAAACGAGACCAGTATAAATATGAAGACGAAATCTAGTTCAAACCAACAAACTTCCGTCTCAAAAACAAAAACAAAAACAAAACCCATTCAAACGGCCAGAACCAGCCAATGGGGCGGACGGTGAGAGTGGCGGTGATTGGAGCAGGCCCATTCGGGCTCTGCGCTGCCCGGGAGCTTCAACGAGAGGGCCACCGGGTCGTCATCTTCGAAAAACGCGACCGAATCGGCGGCACTTGGGCCTACGACCCACGAACCGAGTCCGACCCGCTCAGCCTCGACCCGGCTCGGGAGATCGTCCACGGAAGCCTCTACCGCAATCTGCGGACCAACCTCCCCAGGCAGCTCATGAGCTTCTCGGACTACCCATTTTCGAAGCGAGCGGACGGGGATCCGAGAAGCTTCCCGGGTCATGAGGAGGTGCTCTGGTTTCTGAATGAGTTCGCCCGGGAGTTTGAGCTCACTGAGTTGGTCCGGTTGGAAACGGAGGTCGTCCGAGTCGCCCGAGTTGGGAGGAGGAAGGACGAGTGGCTGGTGGAGACGAGGACGGCTCGGGGGAGTGGAGAGGTGAGTGGAGAGGTGTTCGAGGCTGTGGTCGTGTGTCGCGGAAACTTTGTGGAGCCGGAGGTCGCCGCCGTTAAAGGTGAGAGTTGACTTTCTTCACATGCTTACGTAACTTTGACTACGACTTGCGTTTTTGTAAGGTTTTAGCATTCAGTATTATACGACATGTTTTTGGAGCTCTTACTCTTGCATTTTTTTTTTTTTTTTAGCTTTATGTCGTTGATGCTTTATCCATAGTGTGAGTATTTGACAATTAAATTGTGTCAAAATCACATAAAAATGAAAACTACACATAAATAAGAAAATATAATACAGACATGACGGTTAGACTATGAATATATCATTAGGGTATTTTTCATATGTTATCCTAGAAATCACATTTGTTTTGAAGCAATTTTTCTAATTTATACTAATTATTAGAAAAATATTAAGGCACTATTCACGTTTTTTTGTTTGTTTGATTTTGTTCTTGTTTTTGTATTTTTAAATTATAATTTATAATGAAATTGAAATTTTGGAATTAATATAATGACTGAATACTATATTTCTAAAATACGTTTGGTTGCAATATATGAGTGATGTTCTAAAAATTAACAAATGTGTAACTGTATTTGATTTTGTTATCTTAATTCTAAAGCTATAGTATGTAAAAATATATGGAAAGATAACTTCAAAGATATATGGAAAGAGATAATATATGTTTGGTTGAGTTGTTCTTTTCAATATTCTTTTTTTTTTTTTTTTCAATTGCATAGATTATAATAACCTTATCAAACAACACAAGATAAATCCAATATCATGATTTGACTGATCAGGTATAGAGAGGTGGCCAGGATATCAAATTCATAGTCACAATTATCGCGTCCCTGAACAATTCCGTGGTCAAGTAAGTTAAATTACATAATAATACTAAAAGATACCAGTGATGTCAAGCATCACTTATTAATAAAATACGGATCGTATGACATTGGATCGATCTAATACATCCACCTTTTATCAATAGTAGTGTTGTGGTGACCCAAACATTTTTCTGGATTGCATGCATATTTCATATGCCTCAAATTGTTACCGATAGCTTTTACGAAGACTAACTTTGCAATAACAATCTTCTATAGATTATGAGATTTTCGTCAAATATAACTCATACATGATTAATATTTATCGTTTAACAATTAATAATCAACACATATTTGTATTTTTCGGTTTTTGCAAATACTTTTGTTTTTTTGTTTTGATTTTTTTTTCCCCCCGCTTGTACTTAACAACTTTCCCACTTAACAGGTTGTGGTTTTAGTAGGATATGGAGCTAGCGGTTATGACATCTCAAGAGATATTCGAAGTGAAGCCAAAGAAGTTCATATGGCCATAAGGAAGCCTGGCGTGAAAGTTGGAAAGTTGGAAAACCACAAGAATATCTGGCAGCATATGATGGCAACGTTTCTAATTTTCAAATTTTTATTTAACTCTCTTTTATTTTATTTTATTTTTTTGGTAGAAATCTTGAAAGTTGAATCCGATGGTTACCAATTAATGATTAGTCTTCTTGGTTGAAACGCCTTCTTCACTTGTTTGTCAAATGTTTGCTAAGTATACAAAATTAGTAATTCTATTTAAATCAATCTCACCTATACCCCGAACTTTAAGGTAATTCCCATTTTGGTCTCTGACTGTTTTTTAAAATTCTCACTTTGTCCCTTAAATTTTAAAATAATCTCATTTACCTCTCTGTTAGAATTTCCTTTAAAAACAGGCAAAAAAGGGGAAAAAACTCCACATGACCATACTCAATCCATTTGTTGTTAACAAAAATTCTCACAGAGAGTTTAAGTGGTACTAATTCTAAATTCGGAAGGTAAAATAAGAGTTTTGAAAGCCTATGGAGCAAAGTGAAAAATCTACCTTAAAGTTCAAGGGATGAAGTGAGAATATATATATATTTGTTTTATGAGGCACTATATGGACCATAATCACCTGTTTGCTAAATTCTCTGACATTCATTGTTTTATGCTACAAATATCGGAGTCATGATATGCTGATTCAAGTACAATTCTCCTTTACAGATAGAGCAAGTTTATGAAGATGGTACAGTTGCTTTTGAAGATGGATTTTCAGTTTGTGCTGATACCATTCTCTACTGTACTGGGTAAATCCTCCAAATAACTTTGTTATTCCATTAATTGGTGACCTTTAGTAACTTCTTGGTTTGATTCTTCCTTTCCTTCATACCGAGGGCAAAGATTTAACCAGATGATAGGAAGTCATGAATTGAGAAGATTTGGTGATATTGTAAGAGCAGTAGATGAGTAACTCAAATATATTTCGAGATTTTTGACTGTGTTGCTTGTTCACAGGTTCAAGTACCATTATCCATTTCTGGAAAAAGATGGAATTGTTTCAGTCGAAGAAAACCGTGTTGGACCCCTTTACAAGCATGTCTTTCCTCCAAGCTTAGCTCCATGGCTGTCTTTTATTGGCATAACTATAAAGGTTGGTCAAGATGAAACTCTGTCATAAACTTACGGAGAAAAATTTATGTTATTCCACGATGAATGCTTTAGTTTGATATTTGTGGTCTAATGGTCCTGGTACTCATAAGGGGACATTATCAGGGGACAAAAAATGCTATAAAATGCCATTGGTGATGTGAACACCATGCATGTTGCAGTGAGTCCAAATAAAATTGACAAGCTTGTAGTGATGCATCATCCGTGGCAATGAATAGCAATGCCGTCCATTGTTAGCATTATTGCTCGTAGCCTTTTGCAATTAGACCAAAAGAATGTGACTTACCAGGGCAGTAACTTTATTTTTTGCCCAACCAGGGTCTACTCTTCGACATGGTGGAGCTACAATCCAAGTGGATAGCGCGTGTTCTATCTGGTTCGTTGCTGCTTCCTAGTGAAGAAGAAATGATGGCTTCTACCAAAGAGTTCTATAGGGAAATGGAGGAGAATGGGCTGCCAAAAAGCTCTACCCATTTCCTTTCATTTCAGGTACTTTTTTCACATAATACTCCTGTAGCTAGTCTGTTATCATTGCAGTAGCTGTGACTTCTATTCAGTCTTAAGCTAGGTTTTCCCACACCTTCATTGGTTTTGTCACATTGTAGACCTTAGATTCAAAACAAAGATCTTTCGTACAAAATTTTTCTCCCCCGACTCTTGATTGATCCGAACACATGGTGTTACTTTACACGATCAAGGACTCATGCGGATGACCATTGCAGATTGGCTACCAAAACTGGCTATGTGATCAGCTTGGATTGCCACATTTGGAGGAGTGGAAGTACAAGATGTATGAAGAGAGCCTCAAAAACATATACGAAATGCGAGATATTAGATACAAGGACCAATGGGATGATGCCTACTGGGAGGGAATCATCAAGGCTAGTAGATCTGCTTAACACTAGTTTTAATTCATTATTTTTAGTCCAAAATTCGCTCTCCATCTTGCAATTCGAGTGGCCAAATCTCACTTACCTGCATAATCCATCCAAGTCTTTTTGACGCAGAGCAACTATTGTTTATGTGTTATTTTACTTTTAGCCTCGTCTGATTTTGTTCTGTAACTTGGCTAATTAGCAAGCATTATTTTAGTTATTAGCCTATTAGGCCGAACATCAAAACCGCGTAAGCAAAGGAATAAGGAGCACCGGTAAGGTTGAAAGAAGCATAGTGCAGGCTGATCAAAAGTACAATGTAACAACTTCAAAGAAACTTTGAATCAAAAACTGTTGCACTGTAATATCCTGATATTACTCATCCGCAAAAGCTTTTATTGTACGAAAATAAAGAAGTTTAAAATTTCTCTTTACTGTCGTTTTCCATTTGATCGTTGTTAACCTTCGTCGTCGTTTTTCACTTGGTTGTCCTATAGTTTTGTGGTCGTTTTCCATTTATCTGTCGATTTGACGGTAACTTTTATTTCTTGTTGTTTAACTTTGCCGTCGTCTGTCATTTGGTTCCCGTTTTTTCAGTGTTGTGCTTTGTACTCTTTTTTCATATTAATAGTGGCTGCCGTTCCAATTTTATTGTCGTTTATCTTGATTTATTATTTTTGGCCGTTTTGTTCATCTCGTGTTTTGGTTGTCGTTTTTAGACTTGGTGTCTTTTATTCGTCGTTTAGATGGTGATCGTCGTTTGTTTTATTTGATGCTGTTATCAATTGTGGTCGTTTTTGCTGTTGCTTTCTTTTGATTTTGTTGTGCTTTTTTTTTTAATATAAACTTTATAGTGTTTATTATTTGTTGTCTTTACAGGGCGTTTGATAAACGTATTACATTCGTATTACGTTTAAATACAATTTTAAAAATGTATTTTGTATTTAGATGAAAAGTATTTGATTTATATTTGAATTAAATGTGTATTTATATGAAAAAACATTTGAATTGTATTTTAAAGTTGAAAAGTTAATGCGATTGGTAAAAGTATATTAAAAAGGTTAGAGAGAGAAAGAGTATGATGTGAATATAAAAATTAAAAAATTAATAAATAATTATTTTTAAAAAACAAATAAATAGTAATTGTTTTTATAAGATTGTTGAAAAATATTATATTTGAACATAAAATTTTCACGTTTGGATGAAAATTACATTGTATTTAAACGTAATATGAATATAATGAATATATCAAAACGTAATATGAATATAACGGATGTACCAAAAACCCCATTAGTTTTATCGTCGTTTGTCACAGTGATTGTATTGGCATTTTGTTGTCCTTTTATTTTTGTTGTTGTTTACTTTATGTCTTGTTTGTTTGATTTTAATTGGCTTTAGGATGTCGTTTTATGACGGTTGTCCTCGTTCTTTAATTGCCAATTGTTTATTGTTGCCGTTGATTGTCATATCCTTTTTGTTGTCATTGTTATGGAGATTGTCGTTTTCATTTTATTGTCTTTTTCATTTGGTTGTAATTTTCGTTTTTACGTGAATTGTATGGTGACTGATGCTGATTTTTATTGTATTTTATTTATTTATTTATTTTTCACTTCATTATTTTATGTCTTATATTTTCAAGCTCGTTGTCGTTTGCACTTCGACGTCGAGTATTTCAGCCGGTCAACTGTCGGCGACATGATGTACTGAATAAGTTGATTTTCAGATACTGATTGTCGTTCATATGGAGATTGTCGTTTTCCATTAGGTTGTATCATTTGTGTCTGTATGATTTTTGTTGTCGTTTGAATATGGCCTGTCGTATTTTAATTTACTATTGTTTTTATTGTGCCTGGTGGAGGACTAGAATTTATATTTGAAAGGACGAAGTGAATTGAAATAATAAAAATTAATAATAAAAGTTTAGGGAAAAAAACAAAATAATATTGTTACAACTCATAAGATGGATTAGAATCTGCTTTCGTATACAAGCCCTAAACACTAGGTAAACCTTTGGAGTATTAAATTAGGAGTGAATATCAGGTAAGATAGGTGGATTTTTGATAATCTTCAACCTACTTAATTAAGTATGGGTGGGTTGATTTTAAATTCAATCCACCAAATCAACCCAAAGTTTAAAATCAATCCACCCAATTAAAATATAGATGAGTTGAACATAATAAAGATATAAAAAAAATAAAAAAATAAATTTAGCTAATCATTCAATTCAAAATAATAAATATATGAAAAAAAAGCTAACTTTCAACATAATATAAGTATTACAAAACTCTAAAATTATCTCATAAATTATAAATCAATATAAAAATAAAATATATATAAAACAGGTTTAATATAAAATTTGTAAACTAATAAACAAATAATATGAATAACTCATACATCATAAAATATAATAGGTTGTCAAGTAATTAATATAAAATATAAGACAACTATTATATATTATGAGGTATGAAAAATATTTATTTTTATATATAAATAAATTGGATGGATTCAGGTTAAATTAAGTTTAAAAAACTCAACCCAAACTCACTTAATTAATAGTCCAATTGGGTGGATTAAATTGATCTCTAGATCAGGTTATTCGTATTTGGATTATAATAAGTTAGGTCGAGCGAGTTCATTGAGCTCATCGGATTTTTTATTCAGCCCTATATTAAATCACAAAATTAGCCAAAATGTATATGTGATTTTCAAATAATAATTACTATCCAATTTTTAAAAATGTTTTGAATGGAAGAATTATTATGAAACAAAGATTAATTCTGGACGTTTTAAAGTTTAAAAACTAAAATAAAGTCTAACTTTTAACTCTAGAATTAAATATGATGTTAACATTTCGAAAAAAAAAAAGATTCAATGAATCAAAATTGTGTTATTTAAATAAAGTCTCTTTTCTTTAAAAAAAATACACATATATCTTTTCCTGAAAAAAGTGTATGTATATATATAATCTTCTTACTTAAAAGAGAAATTCTTTCGATACATTGCACCCAATGACAAGTTAAAACAAAAACCTGTAAATATATAACTTTGGGAGGCCACTTTCATAATTTGAGCAAAGATTTAGGGAGGCTCTTCGAAATCCAAATTTCTAAAACGACAAGAACCAGGGTCACCTACCCGTTCACTGTCAATTGTCAACACCCTCCAAGCTTCCTTCCATGGACGATCAGCTAAAAAAAAAAAAGGAAGAAAAAGAAGCTTCCTTTCATGGACGGTTGAACTCCATAGCTTGAAGAAGCGAATACCAAAGCACCCTCCTTTCTCTCCGACAACAAATGTCAAACCTCGGCCTCATCCGTACGTCAACCAAATCTAACTCCTTCTTCCGTACTGTTTTTGCCAATCGCGGGCATGGCTTCCCCTGTTTCCTTCACGTTTCGTCGAGACACTTCTTCACCGAGTCGGAGACTCGAAACTCACCCGCCGATTCACTTCCAGGTATTTTTGAGGTCGAGTTTCTCGTTATCTGTGACGAAATCCGATGTTAGGGATTTAGCTAGGGTTTATGCTGTTTATGGGGAAAAAAATTTAAATCTTTAATATTTATGTGTTAATGCTTAATCAGATTCTGTTTATGCGAGAGTGTATGGAATTACGAAATACACAATGAAGAGTGATGTTATCAGTTTGCTTGAAGGCTGTAATCTTTCTCCGGACGATGTTAAAGTTGAGTACAACCCAAGTTTCACTCCTACTTCAATGTAGTTTCTTCTCATTCCAATATATGTATATATTTATGCATATGTACATTTATTATTCCCATTTCCCTGTTTGATAAGCTTATAATCTATCTGAAAATGGAAATGGGTGTTTTTTTCCCCTGCTTCCAAGAGAAAATATATCATTTTTTGGCTATATTTTCATTGTATTTATTCTATTCCTTGATTATTTATTCATTCATTTTATTATTGCCGAATGTATGTATAGATGTTCCTTTTTTCTGTTCCTTGCTCTTGTTTTCAGATTTTTGCTAAGCTTATAATCTAGATGAAAAAATGATAAAGTGTGTGACTCTTAATTTAGTTTGTAATTGGGTGTTTGCTAAGCTTATAATCTAGATGAAAAAATGGATAAAGTGTGTGACTTTTATTTTAGTTCGTAATTGGGTGTTTGTTGTGTTGTGGTTATCAGGATGGTGCAATTCTCCTTGCCTCAATTCTATAATCAGGCGAATAGGATTATTGTATTGCTAAAAGGGGCCGCCTTTATAGAATTGAGAGGGTAATGTTGTTAGCTATATGTTGTAATTAAGGTCAATCTACGTTCTATCTCTGTTTCAGGACGTTTAAGGCATCGATGTTTACTGTTGTTGTGTGGTTATGTGCCATGTCTAATGATGGGTGTTGATTTATGTATGTAAGATTGCACTGCCACAGTGGGATATTCTTGCACCTTATGATGGAAAAACAGTAAGTCGAATATTTCCGTTTTGTTTCTAGTTATCAAAAAGAGAGAATGAAAAGAAATTTAAAAAAAAAAAAAAGGTCTCGAATGTGTTTAGATTAATAATGCAATGCTTGTTCTTTAAGATGTGGTGATTGGTACTATGGTCCATCGACTAGGCTATATCTATCGCCTCATGCTAAGGTTCAATGATAGGCTCTGTGATTGCTTTAAGGAGTTTTTTCAAGTCTCCATGTTGTTTCAGCTTCAAAAGATTTGGACTTTAAAGGTATTAGCTAATTTGTGGTTGCTTTGAATGACCTATTTGTTTATCCTCCATTTTGGAAAGTTTAAAAACATTGTGCTGCATATGTTGAATTATAAGACAGCTAGTTCATGCATCACGTTTGTTTTAGTTTATGCCCTGCTACACACTAAAATGACATTTCTTTCATTGTGTGGGTCTCTTTGAAGGTTTTATTGCAAGGGATCCCTTGAAATGCACTACGAGAAGATGTAGAACGCTTTCTTTCTGGTTGTGAGTATGATTCAACTTCCATCTGGATGATTTCCAGGTTAGTGTCATGTCGCTCAGTGTGCGACGAAGTTATAACTTATAGCTTGTGTTGCAGTTTTCTTGTAACAGCTTTTTAAATTTGGATGATTATCTAACTGAAAAAAGATAACAACTTTGCAGAGCGGGTTCCCAAGAAAACATGGGAACTGTGCGTTTTCCCTCAGAAACCGAAGCAATGACGAAGAACAGGGTCTTTTGTTTGAATAATCAGATCTTAGAGCGTGTTCTGCAGTGATCTTTCTTTACGCCTCTTTGTTTTCTTTAGGGGACACTGCAACATGATATAAGAATTAGGAAAGGAAGTGATTGGGTTGGAAGCTGCTGCTTGCATCAGAACTGTTTCCCTTTTTTTATTTTTTTTTTTTTTTATTTTTAAGCACGCTAGAAATCTAGCTAAGTCAAGCATTCTACTTTGTGAGAAAATTGATTGGTCATTGCCGGGAATGCAACGTATTGAGAGAGTACTCCCAAGAAATATAGAAAATAGAATGTAAGAAAAGAAAAAGTAGAAAATGTATGGTTCAAGGGATATTAATTCGGTGGCTGCGAGTTTTGTCTAGTGATAAATTCATACTCCCAAGTTTTATGGTTCAAACCGTTGACACTTTAGATTTAAAAACACAACAAAATTAAAAGTAGGCATGAAGAATGTTAAAAAAAAAAAAATGGAGAATTAAAAATCTTCAGAGAAAACATTCAAAAAGAAAAAGTAAATTAATTGAGAGAGGCTGACACTCTACCATATGAGTTGCATCTCCATAATACCTTATTTTATAATATTAATTAATAAATTAAAAAATTCAAGCAAAAATAATTTAAAAAAAAAAAAAAAAAAACCAGGCCCCCTCTAGTGAGTGACCTCCCTTTCCCTGATGATCTTTTCCAGCACCTTCCCTTACTGTCGCAAACCCTCCACGCCCCACTCCACACCCCCCCTCCCCCCCCAAAAAATGCCACCCCACCACCACTAATGATGACCCCAGCCCCTCCACGACAAGTTAGCCGTTGATGACCTCTATCACAGGCAATTGTCGAGATTTGTGAATCACCATCGTTGCAGAGGAGCGAATCATGCAATCTGGTATAGGTTTGTTGGATTTGGATCACAGAACACCGTTGATGCAATTTGGACCATCGTCGAAGGAAAAGATCTTCGAGTCGGTGGTTGGAGGAAGTCATGGATGGGTGTCGGGTAGTTTTTGTTTTTGATTTTTTTTTATTGAAATTTTGTTGAATTTTTAAGTTAGTATGAAATAAGGTATATTATAATTAAAGCGTACAAGCAAAATCTAGTATGAAATAAGGTATATTATAATCAAAGCGTACAAGCAAAATTTTTACTGTATAATTAGCTCTGAATGGTTTAAAAATAAATTCTATTGTAGAGGTTTTAAATAAGACTTTATCACAATTTTTTCAAAAAAAAAAAAAAGTTCAAGGTTAAACAATATAATAATAGGTAAAATAGCTCCTTTTATAGATAATAAGTCAACATGTTAATTTTAATCAAATAAAAAAAATTGTATAAGTATTCACAATAGCACAGTTTATATAATAATTTTTAAATGGCTGGAAAATAGTATTGGGCATGTTGCATTTTACATCTAATTTTTAAAAAAATTAAGTTGAATGACCCATTTGGATCATCCAATTTAATGGATAGTCTAATTTTAATTTATTTAGCTAAATGACATAATAATCATGATTTAGTGCATTGTATACTCTTTCTCACAGCAATTCAAATATACATTATATTTAAATGTAATGTAAATATAAAATATATAAACTTAAATTACATTAACTGTTTAACATTCTAATACCATACATATATAATATCGTATGCAAATGAATCATAAGATTTTTGAAGAACAAATTACCCAATTTAACTTGAAATGACATATTCCAATTTGTTTAATAATAAATGAAACCAGTAGTGTAACTTCCATCGTTATTATAATTTATAACGTATTAGGCTCTCACTCGGTAAACATGCAATTTCCTCCAGCTTTCTTTATCAATTCTATTCATTTTCCTCCCTGAATTCTAAAAGTACTTTCAATTTATCTAATTGATGTTGACAATATTTTCCCGTCTCATTCTAGATGGATGAACAAACAAGATTCTCAGAAAAATTACTTCACACTGCAAAGTTGTGAATAGTAATAATTTATTGTATAATTCAATATGGTTACTTTAAAGTGCAAATTCCTTGCTTGTTCAATAGAGATCTTCCTAGAAAGTCAATAGTGGCACATTTTCACTTTGTTGACACCCAAAAAAAAAAAAAAAGTACATCTGAAGATAAAAAGGTGTCATCCAGTTTCAAAATTCAAACTTTTTTATCTTATGAAAATTTAATTTCTGATCTAACATTCTGTTCAAACCGATGAATGAAACTAAGTCAAAGTTACATAGCAAAATAGAACAGTGTAGGACCCGTTGCAAATAAATTATGTATCTAACTACTCCATTTCGTTGTCACGTTTATTTATATTTTACTTGAGGCCTCTGCCCCATTGTAGGGGTAGAATTTGTTTTAAATGTCAAGCATTCTTTTAGAATCATAAGCCAATAAACATAAAACTAAGCTGCCCTTTTTTTTTTTTTGTTTTGGGCAAGAACAAATCTATGCTTTTTGTAACAGCGTGGTTTTCATTTTCATCTTCTTTATCCATATCTTTTCTCATTCACTTCTTTTCTCTAAAAAGGAAAATTGGATTATTGTAAATAATCTTCCAAAGTTTAGCACCCAATGAGTGGCGCACAGGCTTAATCGAGTCAATACTTGATAATCGTTTTGTCTAAATTTTGTGGAGCAAAAAATAAAGAAAAGAGTGAAAAGTAAAAAGAAAAATGAAATTCAGCACTATTATAAACTTTCAATATTAAACCTTTCCATAACCTCTAAGTAAAAATAAAATGTTATAAAAACAAATGTTGTATCTTAAAAAAATAAAAAATAAAAATTTTAATGACTCTTTTTTTTTTCTTTAATGAGATATATAAAATAAAATGTTGTCAAAGAGGTGTACGACTACAGTGATGAACAATTTTTGTGTGTCGTCCATGATTGGTGCTTAGTGGACTACAGTCTACAAACCATTGTAGTTGCATAATTCACAACTTAATTCTCACCCATTCCAATCAAAGCACAATCATGGTTTGAAAAAACTTTGGCCGTGTAGTGCAGTATGGACAGGAGACTTCCTTGGCAGGATTATACACACACACACACACACACACACACACACGTACATACATGTATTAATTGTAAGTTAAAATAAAAATATTTATCATTCTCAATAGTATATTAGAGTGAGACTCAATTATTATTATTATTATTATTATTATTTTTAAATCATGTAACAGTTCTCTTTTACCTATATTACCTTAAAAACCATTACGCTGTTGATGGAAAATCTTCGAGTTTTGCTTGAGCACTGATTTAACATAGTTCTAAACTATCGGATTTTTATTAAACAAGCATAAATCATTTCATTCCTTTGTTTTTTTTTTTTTTTTTTGGGTTCCCTCCTAAAGGAGTGTTTGAATTTCGGGTCAAAACCTTACTTTTTCATATTAATTTTTTCTTTTTCTCAAAAGTCATAAAAATTATAACTTATTTATAAAAAAAACAACCAACTTTAAAATAAAAATTTCATTCAAAACTTTTGTTTCAAACGCCTTATTAGAAATGCTAATACTTGCTGGTAGTGTGCCAAGCAGACTTTCTTGGTTTCACCTTTGTTAAAGCACATAACACATTTTAGCTCTGTCATTTTTACCTCAACATGTTTATATGGTCAAAACCAGACAAGAAGGATGATGTCCAAGTAGCTTCACTTTCCAAACAATACAGGAGGAATTTATTTCATTTTTTTTTTATTCAAGGACGTGAGGTTTGAATTCTATACCATTAAGTAGAATATATATGAATTTATCGTTAGATTATATTTATAATTGAGATATGTGGATTGGAAGGGAGTCATTGGTTAGATTTATTCAAATATCATGTATTAATTTTAACTATTCAATAAATATCTTTTAGAAGTTATATAAAGACAACTTAAACACCTATTAGGAAAGCTGCATTGCATTCTTTTGTTTTATGTTCGCTCTATGTTATGTTTCTCACAGCGACACCCTTAGTATCTAGTGGACATGGCTCTTAATCTTGAGACAAACTATTATAAATTCTTGATTTCTTTACTTTTCCTATAATTAAACATTAAAAAAAAATATTTGGTCTAATTTAAGGTAAATTTGTCTTTATTTTTTTCCCTTACTTTTTGGTCCATAAAGTAAAAGAGGGATAAAATTGAAATGTTTTTAAAATTTAAAGGATAGTTTCATAGTTTTCAGAAACAAAGAGATTAATTTGAGAACTAATTAAGATCTACAGATGTAACTATTCCAGTAGCCTATTAAAGAAAGATAACTAACGAAGCGTTAAATAGATATGCTAATAGTGAAAGTGGTACTCTCTTAAGCGAAATATTTGATGTCAAATTAGTCATATATTAAATTTAATAAGAAATTTATTATTAAATATAATCAATATTAAATTTGATATTTAATTTTTATTGGTTATCTCCCAACTTTTTCATCTAATTATTACTTTTGTCATTTTTAAATTATTTAAATACTAAAATTATAGTTTTATAAATTTCATAGCTTAATAATGATAATAAAATACAAATATAGCATTAAAAATTAAAAAAATTATACAAGACAATTTCATGTCCAGCAACCATAATTGTATTTGTTTAAGATTCATATAATTAGTAGTTGATTTGCTTGTAACATATGAAGAAAAACTATTGCACAAAAATAAATTAGAGTTATGTACAATATATTTGATTTAGCCTAAATCAAGCTAAATTAGATATTAGATTCTAATTTAGATTAGTTTGAATTTAACTTGATATCACTCCTCTTAATAACTTATCTCTATTTTTATTACTTTAATATAAATTTAAACCAAATTTTTATACATTAAATATTATATTTTAACTTCGTTTAAATATTTTAAATCAAAATTTAAAATATTTTATGAAACGGACATGGTCTTGGTGTTACGGCAAATGGGATGATATTCTCTAAAGCCAAGCAAAAATGACAAAAGTTGGGAGCCACACACAATCAAACAAAAACAGCCACAAGTCGCAATGAACTTAGCCCCCCTGGCCAAACAAACGGATGGTCATCGTTTCCCCAACAGCAGTTGACCCAGAAAACAAACAGACACAGTCTTCTTCGCATTCAAAGCCGAGATTAAAAACCCACCAACATAACAATAAATATATAGTTGTGATTAACGCGTCAAGTGAACCAACCACAGAGTTAAAACGTTAAAATCCAAAAACGGAAAAGAGTGAGAAAAAAGAGAGTTTGACTTCGTCGTCGTCTTCTTCTTCTTCTTCTTATTCTTTTAAGAAATTCATTACATTCCAATGGAAGACGACGAAGAAAAGGATATTTTAGTTATTCCATTTATATATATACATATATATATATATACACGTATATTTATTTATATATTTAAACAAGCCATGATTTGGCCGTCTGATGCTGACCCTTTTTAATATACCTTTCCACCACGTCCCTCCAAACGGCAAAATCACAACTTTTCATCAATTCACACCCCTCTCCTCTTTCTCTCTCTTAGTTTTGGTTTCTTGATAAATCCGGAGAAGAATAAGTACATGGAAATAGTCTTCTTTTCATATAGGTGTATTTATGTACATTAATGAGTCTTCTTATTCCTTTTTGTCTTGATTTCTCTTGTTCTATGACTAACATGTGAAGATCAGTATCTGCCTCTGCTTTTCAGGTTCTAATCCTTCTCTCTTTGGCTTTCTTCCGGTATTCTCTGCAAGTGAATTTGACTTTTTCTCTGTCCCTTTTGTTGATTTTGTTTTTTTTTCCCCTTCATCTGGGTGTTTCTAATTCATAATTTCTTTACAGTTGAAATCCATGGAAAATAGAAGATCAAAAGAAGTTATGTCAGAGCTAATAGCTTCAGTTCAGAAGGTTAGTTCCTTGGCTCAAAGCTACGAAATTGAGAGGCAAGTTTTCACTGAATTTGCTCTTTTGGTTGATAAATTTATACCAATTCTCAATGAGTTAAGAGAAGATAGTAAGATTTTGGACCACCCACCAGTCCAAAAGGCTGTAGAGTCACTAGGAAAAGAGTTCAACCGAGTTAAGGCTATGAGCAGAAGCCCGAACCCAAAAACATTGGCTAAACAGGTGGAGAACATGGTTCATGACTTGGGGAGGTCATTAGGCCTTGTGCTATTTGCCAGCCTTGAAGTGTGCGCAGATTACAAGGACAAGATTGGTGGGCTGCAGAGAGAACTGATGAGTGCGACGCTGGACCCGAGTTCGGTTGCAAGCTCGAGTAGGCATTCCGCAAGTATCAGCGAGTTGGAAGTGGAAGAGGAGATTCAGGAGGAGAGAATTAGTATTGGTGTTGATGAGGTTGTGGTGAAGTTGAAGTATGGTGATGATGAGGAGCTTAAATTGGCACTTTTGGTGTTGAGTGAGTTGGTTGATGGTAAGAAGGTTGGGAATGAGTGGATCGAATACGAGGGAGTTATTCCGGTTCTATTCAACAGGTTGAGTTCGAGTAAGGCGGAACATAGATTGATCATGATTCAATTGCTGAGAACCCTTGCTTTGGACAAAGCTGAAATCAAGGTAAACAAGTATGTATCGTCTGTTTCTGTATTTATTTTTGCCACCTTTTAATACGAAAATTGCTATTTATCACTATCAGTAATACAATCACCATATGCATGGCACTAGGTTTAAACTACCACACAACATAGTTAGACTCAGTTTTCTGTTATCTACATATGTATATATGTGTGTGTGTATAGATATATGTTGTTGTTGAGGTAATCGCACATTGATTGTAAAGGGGCAGGTAGACAGTTAATTAGTATGAGGAAATCCTTACCTCTTGAGCTAGCTTTTGGGGTTGAGAAGGCCCAACACCGCCCAATGCTGATGTTAGTGTCAAGTTAACCAACTAGTCTCAGCTCAAGCTGGAAGAAATGAGTCGATAATAATCCTACTCAGGCCCATTATGTTATTGGGGAGATTGCTGATGTGTAAAGGGCAGGTAGACAGTTTATAAGTGTGAGGGAAAAGCCTCACTCTTGAGCTATTGGGGTTGAGAAGGCCCGATAACACCCAACAATTATGTAAAAATTCTGTTTTGTTAACTCGCATGTAGTGATGCGTCAACAATGGTGATATATAGCAGTTTTATTTTCTCGGGGAGCGACGGAACTTTAGCTCACGTTGTGGAATAGTGTGCAGGAGAATATGGCAGATGTGGAGTTCCTGTCAACACTGGTGAAGTCTTTGATAAGAGAAGAGGAGGAGAGGAGGGAAGCCGTTGGCCTGTTATTGGATCTCTCTGAAGTGTCGGCTGTCCGGCGGCGGATTGGCAGAATCCAAGGCTGCATTGTCATGTTGGTCGCCTTGCGAAATGGGGATGATCCTGTCGCTTCACGTGATGCTGCAAAACTGTTGAATTGCTTGTCTTCCAACACTCAAAATGCTCTTCATATGGCCGAGGCAGGCTACTTCAAGCCAATAGTGCGGTACCTTAACGAAGGTGATTAAAAACTCCTAGGATTTGTTGCTAATTTTTGTCAGTTTTTGTGTACACATGAGAACCTTTTATGATCTCATATCAATTAAAATTTGTCTTTGTAGGCTCTGATATGAGTAAGATCCTCATGGCAACAGCGCTCTCAAGGATGGAGCTCACAGATCAAAGTAGAGCTTCCCTCGGTGAAGATGGGGCGATAGAACCCCTTGTAAGAATGTTCACTACCGGAAAGCTTGAAGCCAAATTGTCAGCTCTAAACGCGCTGCAGAACCTGTCAAGCTTGCTGGAAAATATCCAACGTCTCATCCATTCAGGAATTTTGTCGTCTCTACTTCAGCTCCTCTTCTCCGTGACCTCTGTACTAATGACTCTTCGTGAGCCTGCATCAGCAATTCTTGCTAGGATTGCCGAGTCAGAATCCATCCTTGTGAATAAAGACGTGGCTCAGCAGATGCTCTCGCTTTTGAACCTTTCCAGTCCGGTGATCCAGATTCACTTATTGCAAGCACTCAATTGTATTGCTTCTCATTCTAGTGCATCCAAAGTTAGAAGAAAAATGAAGGAAAACGGCGCTGTTCAGCTTCTCTTACCATTTCTTAGGGAAACCAACATTAAAATCAGAAGCAGTGCATTGAATTTGCTTCACACTCTTTCGAAAGATTTATCACAAGAATTGTCGGAACAGATAGGAGAAAGTGATGTCATTACAATTATCAACGTTTTCTCATCATCAACATCTGAGAGTGAAAAAGCCTCTGTGATTGGAATTCTGAGTAATTTCCCCATTAGTGATAAGAAAGTTACCGATATACTTAAGAGGGAAAACTTACTACCCATAATTGTCTCGACATTGACTTCAAGCCCCACAACTTCAACACCAGAAACGCAACGGTTGGCAGAGAGTATTACAAGAATCTTGGTCCGGTTCACTAGTCCTTCTGATAAAAAACTACAGCTATACTCAGCAGAACATGGGGTGATCCCTTTACTTGTGAAGTTGCTTTCAAGTGAGTCAATGATTGCTAAAAGCCGAGCTGCAACAGCACTAGCTCAGTTATCGCAGAATTCACTCTCTCTAAGAAAGTCAAGGACGTCGAGGTGGTTGTGTGTTCCTCCTTCGACTGATGCCTTTTGCGAAGTTCACGAAGGCTACTGCTTTGTAAAGAGCACATTTTGTTTGGTCAAGGCTGGTGCTGTGCCTCCTCTGCTTAAAGTGTTGGAAGGTAAAGAGAGGGATGCAGATGAAGCCGTCCTAAGTGCCCTTGCAACTCTATTGCAAGACGAAATTTGTGAAAACGGAAGCAATTACATTGTGAAAACCATACGAGTTCAAGCCATTATAAAAGTGTTGGAGTCAGGGAACACAAAGGCGCAAGAGAAAGCGCTGTGGATACTTGAGAGAATATTCAGGGTCGAGGAACACAGGGTTAAATACAGCGAATATGCTCAGGTTGTGCTTATCGATCTGGCTCAGCAGGGAGATTCCAGATTGAAATCAACAATTGCGAAGTTGTTAGCACAGCTGGAGCTCTTACAGGCTCAATCTAGTTACTTTTGAGACAAAATTTTCCACAAAATCCAGAATTACATTTTTGTTTGGTTTGTTATTTTCTTTTTTTCCTTTGTAAAGACATTCATTCAATACTTGATGGTATACAACTAGTTCCTGATGTAAACAAATAATAGTAAGAGCTTGCCCTGTCAAATTTATTTTCTTGTATAATCTGTTATCGGAAATATTATTGTGGTGGAAGCATATTCTATGCATTGGTTTTGCTATCCGATAGTGGTTTTGAGGCCCCAGAACTGACGTTTGTTTTTACTTTTATTAAATTCTATTAAGAGCTGTATAGCAGATCTTGTGATGTAGGACAGACACAACTGTTCTTTCCAAAAGTCGCAAAGTTAGGAGAGGCCCACCCTTGTGTTCAAGTGATGCCCTTGCATCACCCCGTGACTCATAAATGGCAAGTTTAGATTTCAACTAAAAAACCAGAATGTTAAATATATATATATATATAAGTCCAAAAAATCTCACTGATATGAACGCTCAAACTAAATAGCAAATGTGAAAATAAGAGAGTCTCTACAATGCTTATTTAAACCAAATCACTCAAAAGAAGATGATACTCATAGACAGCAAATACTATGACAGAAATGTAATGTGAACATCGAGTCCGTAGCTGCTCGCTATTCACTGTCCGAGAAGCGTCCGGCGCCATTTTGCAACGTTTAATCACGCCACAACAGTGACATCGAAACAAGCATCACAGAGCCAACAGCAGCACAAAGCAAAGAGGCTGCAAAATCGCATGACTTAAGTGCACCAAAAAGAAACTAGCATGATTAAAGAGAGTGAAAATTCATGAACTATGAAATATAAATGCTTACCATCCTTCAAGAAATCCTCTTTCCCCTTTCTTTTTAGTACGAGGACAACATTTTGTCTTCATATCTGGTGTTCCATTAAGCAAAACATGAACAAAAATATTGTCTAACAACTTTGAAACGATAAAGAAAATTAGAAAGCAAAACAAAATGGTAGAGGAAATGAAGATATTTGGACCTGATTTATGGGGTTTCTTTTCAGGTGGATCTTGTTGTGTCACTGAATTTTTATGTGCTCCATTAGTGGCCATTACCGAACTCAATTAATGTGTTATAGTCCCTTTTGTGAGTACTAGTTTTGTTATTGCAAAATATGTCTATTTATAGGGGGGAAACTTGCAGTAGAACCTGGCCTTATTCCTCTTCTACAACTTTCTTAGAATCAGAATCCAATTCTGAAAATATTTGCTGTCCTTCTAGCTAGATTGCATGTGTGTGTGTGAACTTTAGTTTAGAGAATCATTATGTGGCAGAACATTGTTAAAAAGGACTTGGCAGAACTCATCTACAAAAGTTAGATGAGACAATGCTCATTTTATATTTAAATATTATAATAGTATAGTAAGTAATTTAACGATATGAGACAAATTCAATTTCTAGAAAATATGAGATGTTAAAGTGTTATATCTCAAGAAAATAAATAGAGAATAAAACAATAGTGTAAACGCTTTATGAGATTAATGAAAAGTTTGAATGCGAACTGGATTATTTTTATTTATTTTTTTGTTTTGAATGTGAAAAGCTTATTTATTTATTTTATTCAACGAGAATATATACTTTGCTTCGTTAGCGGAAAGGAGCGTTTCCTTGGCAGACCAAATTATTCTACAATGAAAGGGGAATATATTGGATTGCATTCCTCTTAATCTGAATTAAAGAACTTTCGACACATAGTAATGACTAAAGTTGCAGTTTAATTAATATAAAATTTACTAAACTTTGATCGTTACTTTATCATAAGGTTAACCGACCTTTATCAAATTAAGCTTTTGTTCCATTCAAGCAAAAATATAAAGGAAACAAAAAAAAAGCCTTTGTTCCAACTTTGAGGAAGATAAGGTTTAATTAAAAAACTAATTACAAGATACTTTAATTTAAATGAGCATGTTTATGCAGTCTATGGGCATTCCATTCCTGTTAATTAACCTATAATCACGTTTTATGACATGCACTTTGGGTTCAATATCAGTTGGAATCCCATTTTATTACAGAAAATTGTAATTATGCCCCGACTAAATAACTAAAGCTTATAATTCTTCTATAGGACTAGCTTAACAGACTAGAGGAGAAGAGATTGAGTAGTAACTTTCAATTTTAAAAATTAAAATTGCTTTCATTTTTTCTTTAATATATAAGAGTTGTAAGCCACATATATGATTAAAAAATATTAATAATAACTATCTTAATCCACGCCCACACTAGAAACTTTTTCATACTCTTTGTTACTCCTGGTATGACTTGTAAGTACTACGCTTGTGTTTGGATTCACGATCTAAACCAAAAAATTACAACTTAATTTTTATCTTTTTTTTTTAAACAACAAGTTTTATTATTTAACAGTTTAAATTACAATTTAAATTTCAAATTTTAAAAGTTTATAACTTTGATATATAAATTGAAATGAGATGATTTTTTAAATTCTATAAAATTTTCAAATGAACGAAACAAGATCTATATTATTTTTTTTTTCTAAATACATTTTAAAATTTTACACTTTTTAACTTCAGTATTTCAAATACACGTTAAACATATAACTCAACTTAAATCATAATCTAAACCTAAATTTTTCAATCAAGATTCTTGCACCAAACAAGAGCTATATGTGGGAGGAAAAAAAACCCTTTTAAGGATATTTTAGTAAATATTCTTGATTTTGTCAAGTAAAACTTGTCCATTTTGTATAAATCTATGAATCAATAACTTTAATACTTGAATATTGATAAATTACACATAAGTTTTATAAGATCAATAAATAATTTTCAAAATATAAATAAAAAAACACTCAACTTAATTTCTCTTTTAAGGGACATATATCTTTTTTATTTAGCAAATCCGGGGATATATATCTTTATTACAGTTTTTTTTTCTTATTTTCTTGAACTTTTATTATTAATTCTTACTATTTTAATTCTATTAAACTCCGCAAATATATATTATAGTCCTACCTCAATTTGAAGAAGTAAAAAAAAAAAAAAACAAAATGTAAAAGGGTCGGGTCAATTTGGGAGGGAAACGGGTGAAAATCGGGTCGAGTAAAGGCCAAAACCAAGCCCATAAGAAAACGCTGTCGTTTGTGTGGCATCGTCTTCTTCAAAATCCAGGAGGAGGCAAAAACCCTAATTCCCCTAAAACCCTGGTGCAACACAACTGAGAAATTCCTGGTTGTGGCAACCATGTTGCGCAGAAACGTTCGGCTGAGGAGAGAGTACTTGTATCGAAAGAGCTTAGAAGGAAAAGCTCGCTTGCTCTATGAGAAGAAGAGGAAAATCAGACAAATCCTCGAAGGTTCTCCTTCTCTCTCATCTCTCATCTCTCTCTCTCTCTATATATGTATATATGTGTATATATATATGTATCTGTGAAATATGTGTATATAAATGTTTATATATGATGTAAAGTTCCATACTTTAGTCGTTGATCCCAAATTCCTCTCGCATTGCTTATTTTTATTTATTTATTTATTTTTCGCTTTCTCTGGCAGAGGGAAAACCAATTCCCACAGAGCTTCGCAACGAGGAGGCCGCTCTTCGCCATGAAATTGATCTCGAAGACGAAACCACGGCAGGTTATTATTATTTTTTTTTTGGGGAAATTTAGTAGCTTTTTTATGAATAAGGGTCTTACTTTGTGTTCTTGTTATTGATTGAGATGTTGGTTGAAATGCTGCCTTATGGTGTGTTTTGCTTTGATTTTGATGGTCTTAGTCCCGAGAACGCATATCGATGACGAGTACGCAAATGCATCCGAAAGGGATCCTAAAATTTTGATAACTACATCCAGGGGCCCAAGTGCTCCACTTACACAGTTTGCAAAGGTTGGTCTAGGCTATTTATAGTTGTATATTTTCTTATTTCGGGTTCTAGTCTAGACTTTAGCATCCATATTGACTGTATTGTGCGAATTGTATTGGTTGTATTTCTTTTATATAAGGTTACGTTTGACGCTTTGTATGATTGGAATGGTATTTTTTTTTTTTCAGGAATTAAAATTTGTCTTCCCTAACGCGCAACAAATGAATCGTGGTGGCCAGGTCAGTGAAGTCTCGTATCCTGTTCGACCGTTTATGTTGTTCGTTTGTTCCATTGGTTACTTATTCTATAGAAATGAGGGGATAGAACATTATTGACTTAGGAATTAGGATAAAGTTCACTTCCGGCCAATTGTCTCGAAAGTAAATAGTGCAGAACTGTAAAGACATCTGTTTTTACTATCTTATAAGTAGTGTTGACGGATATGTTTAAATAAGTTGCTGGTCACCACAAATTTTTTTTTATTTTTTTTATTTTTTTAAGAAATCAAGAATCAAGACATTCTGCTTGACAGCTTCTATATTTTTCTGATGATGAGATGAGACCAACTGGTGCCCTCTGACAGCTTATCATGAAAGGTGATATAACCAAATTGGTTGTGAAACTATGGCTTTTTGATGACGGAGAATTTGTTTTCTCTGCAGGTTATTTCTGAAATTATTGAAACCTGCCGAGCTCATGATTTCACTGATGTTATATTGGTGAATGAACATCGTGGCATACCTGTTGCATTAACTATAAGCCATTTGCCCTTTGGTCCTACTGCCTATTTCCAGTTACTCAATGTGGTATGTAGGATTATTATTATTATTTTTATTTTTATTATCATTATTATTAATTTTTTGTTAGTGTAGGGAATTTAGTTTGGTTAAAAGTCTGAAATAGGTGAGCAGGATACAAATTTTGAAATTAGTGAATTTCTAAGGTAAATGGTTGATGATACGTTGGCGTTTTTTCTAACAGTTAAACAAGAATTAAGGAATTGAAAATAATTTGTAAATTTATATAAATTGTGCCATAGAGAGGTTCAGTTAGGCTAATGGTAGAATCGTAGAAACTAATTATGGAGTTCCAAAATGAAAATAATCCCCCAAAATGATGTTCTTGCATGCTTGTATAACAGTGAGATATTCTCAAAAACTTACTCTATATTAGTGTAGTTGTATTAATTTTATAATTTTAATGATTCTTATCTTGGTACTCTATATTAGTGTAATTGTGTTAATATTATAATTTTAATGATTCTTATCTTAGTAGGACTTAATAGGCTTTTCGATGTTTCCTAAATTCTAATTTCTCTGCTTACTACTTTCATTGATAAGTTGCTACTATTTTAACCTGTAGGTTACAAGACATGACATCAAGGACAAGAAAGCCATGGGAACAATGCCTCAGGCCTACCCACATTTGATTCTTAATAACTTCACAACCAAGGTATTGCATTTGGCTGGAGCTAAATTCATTTATAGTCATTTGATTTTGTTTTTCTTGCATTGATAAACACAATCTATTTAGTTATCTGCACATCGAGAAATAACTTTATTGCTATTATTGCTTGCCGGTGGACCAAATAATGATGTCGCAATCTATTTAATTATCTGCACATTGAGAAGTCACTTTATTGCTAGTATTGCTTGCTGGTGGACCAAATAATGATGCCGCAATCTAAAAGAAGTCTATATGTAGATATGTGTATGTATATTAGCAGCGGCTTAATTGATTACAATTATCTAAAAGTGAATGGCAAGATTACGGAAAGTACTTTGAGGGATTTCATGGTTGGATTTAACCGCACTCATTGTAGCAATGGATGGCTAGTTATTGTTGCTTTCTCCGAAATTTTTTTTCTTCTCTGTGCGTGTGTGTGATGTGGAATTGTACATTGAGTTTTCCTGATCAAGATTTTACCATCATGTATACTAGTATACTGTTTCTACCTAATAACTGACGATAATTTGTGGTGGTTTTACTTCAACCGTTTTAGCTGGGTGAGAGGACAGCAACTATTTTGAAGCATCTCTTTCCAGTGCCAAAACCAGATACTAAACGCATTATCACTTTTGCCAATCAGTCTGATTATATTTCATTCAGGTTGGTAATTGTTTTATCGTGTCTGGGAGAGATACTTGTCACTGCTACCAATACTTATCATACATTGATACAATTTTATTTTAAATATGTTTGCTTTGATTTATTGTCAATGACCATTCAAACTCTTAGGCATCATGTTTATGAGAAGCAAGGAGGTCCCAAGTCCATTGAGCTGAAGGAGATTGGTCCTCGTTTTGAACTGAGGCTTTACAAGGTAGTTACTGTGCCATTCAGTCAACTTTTCTATTTGTCTCCCTCTTCAACAAAAGACATTTACTTTTTAGTAGAGATGTGCTATATAATATAAGCACATTCTGGAATCTTGCTGGTTAAAACGAGGATGTGAGCTTCGTCTTTTCAAGTCCCTGGCTTCTTCTGAGGAACATATAATTATAAGACCTTTAAGTAGGTTTGTTTTGATAGTTGTTCATTGTTCATTGTGTATTTATTTTGGGGAGAATGAAATCTAAGTGTTCAAACTTTATTGAATTCCATTTTCGCTTTGGTGTTGCAGATAAAGTTGGGGACGGTGGATCAAGATGAAGCACAGATTGAATGGGTGAGCCGACCTTACATGAATACAGCCAAGAAACAAAAGTATATTGGCGAGTGAGACAGCTGCTTGGCATTTACGCCTGTCATTGTGGTTTCGGTTTACCAGGTACTAATATTCGTTTGAGTGTCTTTTTAAACTTTGTTTACTTGTTTTGTCTTCTAGTCAGATCTTTTCTTGTATACTTTGGGGGAAATAATGTCTACTGCAAACTTAAAGCATGTCATTTCTTAGTATAACAATTCATCACATTGCAAAGAAGCAATTTCATGCATTGGTCGCTGGTGCAATTTTGTACTTATTTTTCATGCGTTTTGATATGGCCTATTGTTTATCTGTGCATTGCTTGAAACGTTTACAAAACATCTTCCATACGAGTCGTTGGTTTTCTCTTATATTTAAGTATGAATGCATTTTGAAGTTATATTTACATCTTCCATAAATGCATTTTCCGTGTCTTATTTGCCGGTATTGCAGATGAAGTTTGGCACAGGGATCAAACTGAAGCATGACCGACTGCGTCATGACACCCATAACGGAGTGCTGTTGAGAATATGAAGTTTTGCTTGGGATTGACTCGACCTTAGAAGCTTTTAGACTTGACCTTATTGGATTTTACTTGGCATGCTTAGTTGTGGATCTTGGTCCATGAATCGATGAGTTGGTAAATTCGCCATATAGATTTGTTTATTTTGGTCCCTTCAAAATCCTGTTAATTGGTTTCTGCTTTCCTAACTACAGATTTTGACGGAATATGTATTATAGAGAGTTTAATATATAGATCCTTATTCCATGTCATATTTCTTTTGTTACAATGACATTTTTCGCGTTGGAGATGGCATCAACTTCTTGTTTTTGTTCTTTTGAAGCTGAATTGTTTGATTGCCTTGGTGCATGCTGCATAGTTACTGTCAATTCATGATGTCTTTTAATCTCTAACAAACAAAGATTTCTATGTTTGGTTAGTGCATGCCATATTCCTGTTGCACCAACAAAAAATGTCACATTAATTAAACAAAGATTCATGATGTCTTTTAATCTCTAACAAACAAAGATTTCTATGTTTGTTTAGTCCATGCCTAATTCCTGTTGCACCAACAAAAAATGTCACATTAATTACACAAAGAAAAACTGGTTAACCAATTACTGAAGCTGCCAAGGTGGCACTTGTTAGAAACGTGGCATGCAGTGATTGGTGGGTTGCCAACTTTAAAGGATTCCTTGAACACCAATGAAAGGTTAATTACTGGTGTAATCTGTAAAATTCTGATCAATCTTATAATACCACATCATCTAATACTTGGTTGATGTTTAAAATTCTTAGGTAGCGTTTGGTATTATTTTTGAAATCTGTTATGTTTTCAAATTTTCTGAATTTGAGATCGTTTTAAAAACAATTCTGAGAACGTTTCTGAAATTGTGTTTGGTTTTATTTTTTAAGTGTATGTTTTGAGAAACAAAAAAATGAAACTATATTTGGTTATATTTTTGAAAACCAGTCATTTTATAAGTATTCTATAAAAACATATTTATGTTTGATTTAAAAAAAATATTATGAATACCAAAAATTAAAAATTAATAAAATTTTTTAATTGAAAAATGAATTAAAAATTAATAACCATAATATTTTAGTAATTACTATATTAATTAAATCTTAATTAATCATAATAATTAAATCAGAGAAATGGGAGAAATGGGAAAAATGAAATCAGAGAAAACGACTTTTAGTCGTTTTCAATTTCACGTTGGGAGTAAAGAAGATTTTGGATTCGTTTTGAAATCTGTTTTCAAAAACAATACAAACCAAACACAATTTCATACTGATTTTAAAATCGATTTCCTAAAGAATCGTGAAATCTGTTTTGGAAACAAAACCAAACATACACTTAGTTTTTGTTTTTTGTTTTTCTCTTTTTTTTGTTTTTGTTTTTTGAAAAAAGATCCAATATTGACAAAATAACCGATCAAAACGTACTTTTATGTTTCATATTTCTCAAATGTTATTTCACGGTGTTACTTAAGGGGAAAAAAAATTATTTCGCTGTTTTTAAACAACAATAATCAAAGCGATAGCAAAGAAGTTTCTAGTGGGTTGAAAAAAAATATATATATATATATATAGACATATTAGCAATATTGAACTTAAACAAAAACACTTCAAGTTACTAACCTAGGAGCCCCTAATCCTATCCAACCGGGTTAGCACCAACCTTCATTTTTTTTTTTTAATCTCCAATTAAAAAAGTATGGAGGTCAAAATTCTAAACATGCATTTAAGTGTGTGCAAAATACATAAACAAATATAAGCATAAACAAATTTACATTAGTAAAATTATCCATAACATGCTTTAGTTCCTATTGGAGTGAATTTTCAACGTTTATGTTCCGACACCAACCCCCAGTGGTTTAGTGTACCGTAATCCTGCCCTCGTGCCAATGCAATGCAATGCAACCACATCATATCTTTCTACTTTTATATCCAAATCAATATTTCAACAACTTTTGCTAAAATTAGGATTTCATGATCACTTGACGTGTGATGATATACAAAAATATGTATCCAAACGTGACAAAAGGAGGAAGGTCAGAGATTAAGATCCCTTTTTATGTTTCACATTTACTTGTTTTCCTAGATATTATTTTATTAACAGAAACCATAAAATGTTTCACATTTTATTCCTCCAGTTGTCCTCTTTTCCAATGGAAAAGAGAAATGATGTGAAATTTCTCCGTTGTTGCAGACATATGTCTTTTATATGCACACTAAGGTTCCCTATCTCTATTATTGAATCAACTTTCTTTTTTTCCCCTCACTCTTTTTGAATGCTGATGCCGACTTGAGCAAGCTGGCTGTTTTGGATCATTCGATGCTTATGAAAAAGAGTCTCCGTTGCGTGTCTGTTTTTAAAGAGTCATTTCATATTCATTGGTAAAACAGTCAATCATGTTTGAATAGTCTAATTTAATTTCCTATTTCCTTTCGAGTCCTATTTGGAATCTAGATTTTGTGGTGGACAGAAAATTTGGAAAAAAAAAAAAACTAATATAAAAAAAGAAGGAAAAGAAAAGTCAAACATTCTCTTGTGTATGGAATTTAAAGAAAGTTCTAAGAAAAAAAAAAAGAATTCCTTGATGAATTTTTTTCTTATATTTGGATGTTGAAAAAATTAAGGAAAAAATTTAATTATATCAAATTTCAGTCTTTTTTTCTTTCTTATTTTCTATTATCGCTATCTTTTATCACTTTCTCTCTCCTCACTTTTGTTTTCATTTTCTCTCTTCTCACTTTCTCTTTCATCATCTTCTCCCTCATCACTTACTTTCTTTCTGACACCTTCAAAACCGTTGTCAGTCACAATTAATGTTTCTCATAAAGTTATATTTAAAATGATAAATTATTCACCAGATAAACTTCTATTTTTCTCTCTCTTTTTTAGCATGTAATTGAGCTTCACTATTTGTGTGTTCTAAAGTTAAAACTACTAAAGATTAGTTTTTGTAATATTCAACTTTGAAATAAATTAACTGTCAAAGATTAGTGTTTTGTCACACAATTCATATTTATCTTACAACAAAAAATAAAAAATAAAAAAAAAACAAATAATTTAAACCACCAGTACAAAATTAACCAAATGAAAAAGCTCCAAAATTAAACATTATCTCAAAACATATAAAGCATCAAAAATTTCACGTCCAAATTTCAACTCCAATCAAATGCGGCGCTCCTCATCGTCTGTGACTGCAAGAAATCCTCGTGCATTCTGATCATCATTTATTAGTTCCATGTACACTTACATGTAGATAGAATATTTGAGATTAAAAAAAAATAAACAAAAGTTTCACACAACCATATAAATAAAATAGTTCTCATATGTGAAAATGATTAAAATAAATAGGGACTATGATTTTTTTTTTTTTTTCATAACTAAACTCTTTTAACGTAAAAAAAAAAAAAAAAAAAGACAAGTCCCATTTTAATCGTTACTTGATTGTAAAACTAAACAAAAACATATGAGTATTTAGTAAACATATTACATTCGTATTTCGTTTGAATACAATTTGAGGAATGCATTTTATATTTGAATGAAAAGTATTTGATTTGTATTTGAATGAAATGTGTGTTTGGATAAAAAATATTTGAATTATTTTTTAGAGTTAAAAAGTTGATGTGATTAATAATAGTAGATAAAAAAATTTTTTTGTGATAGATAATATAATAGATAAAAGTAGATAAAAAAATTCTAGAGAGAAAAAGTATTATATAAATGAAAAATTTAAAGATAAATAACCAATTATTTTAAAAAAAATAAATAAATAATAATTATTTTTATAATATTATTAAAAATTATTGTATATAAATGTAAAATTTTTATATTTTGAAAAAAATTATATTATATTGATACGTAACAGTAATACTAATACAAAATAGGTATCAAATGCATCAATAATTTATGTAAATGGGAAGTACGATAATTTTATGTCTGCTTCGTAAATGGAAAAGAGAAAGAGGAGAAAGCTCTGCAATATTTACTAAAGGCGTCTTTTTTCTTACATAAAAAGTTATATTTCTCTCTCCATAATCAAAGAAGCCATTTTTTCTTTTTTAAATTTCCCCAACAATTGTTTGTCGTTTTCCAATAATTCTCGTCCACCTTTACTAAACATACTCTCTCTCTTTTGAAAATTCACGAGGAGCTTTTCATACCCCACAAAAGTCACAAAATATTCCAACTGAGAAAAAGTTCTGAGAAGTTCATGGCTCAAACTCAAACTTCTTTTGCTTTGTTTTTGGCTTGAGAGAGAGAGAGAGGGAGAGAGGGAGAGAGAACAGAGATAGGGAGAGGGAAAGATTCCTCTGCAACACTCCATTGTGAGGGAAAGCGAAGAGAGAAATCTCCCCAATATTAAGCTTCAAGACATCATCTCCTCCAACTGTAAGATTTTTGTTTTTGAAGATTTTCTATCATAGCTTGTATTTGCTTAACATTTAAACTGCTTTCTATACAACTTGTTATAATTTCATCACGTTTTGGTTCTTATTTCTAACAAGAACGCACTTAAATATAGTTGCATATAATACTAGCTTTAGAAACAACGTATATTTCAATATGAAAGGAGAAAAAAAAAAAAAACAGTGAAGAGAAAGGAGAGAGCATTATAGAAACTAATACGTTACTTTCTACTACTACTGCTTTCACAGTTCAACAAAAAAACACAAACTCATATTGCTTTCTGCTACTTTGCTTTCATCTTCAGTACCTTCTCTGACCTGGAGGACGGCAACAATGGCAGCTGAACTGGTGGCTCAAGCTTTTCTCACGGTGGCGTTTGAGAAGCTGTTTGAACGCCTGACTTCTCGAGAGTTCGTGAACTTCTTCCGGGGAAAGAAATCTACTGACAGCCAGCTCAAAGTGTTGACTGAGAAGTTAAAGACAGCAAGTCTGCTAGTCAATGATGCTGAGGACAGGCAGATCTCCGAACCGAGCGTGAAGGAGTGGCTTGACGAGCTCAAACACGTAGTTTTCAAAGCAGAGGACCTGGTGGAGGACATCAATGAAGAAGCCCGAACTAAACAGGAAAGTGAAGCTGGAAGCAGCGTTACAGTGCTAGTGAAGTCCATCTTCGCTTCCTTCACTGAATTTGACAAAAACGTACAAGGTGAGCTGGCGAATATCTTGGAGGATCTGAACTTTCTTTTAGATAGAGCAGGTGTCCTCGGTTTGAAACACGTTGAGGGTTCTTTAGTTATTGAAAAGACTAGATCTTCACCAAGATTAACTGCTCCTTGGCTGGAAGAAAGTCAAGTTTATGGAAGGAATGATGACAAAGAGAAGATCTTGAAGTTGGTCCTGTCGGATGATCAAGTGTGGGGTAAGAAAATAGGAGTTCTTCCCATCGTGGGCATGGGCGGTCTTGGCAAGACCACCCTTGCTCAGCTCGTGTACGATGATAGCCGGGTGGAAGAACATGGTTTTCAGCTCAAAGCATGGGTTACCGTATCGACTGAATTTGATATTTTCAGAATAATGAAGACTATTTTGCAGAAGGTCAAAGACCAAACCACACATGACATCCAGGAACCAGCAGAGCTTCAACGACAACTGAAAGAGGCTTTGAGAGGCAAGAAGTTTCTCTTTGTTCTTGACGATGTTTGGGACAAGAATTATGACAGCTGGAATGCCCTGAAGAGTACCTTCGCATCTGGACACTCTGAAAGCAAGATCATTGTGACGACACGCAGCCAGGACGTTGCATCAGTTGCGAGGACGGGGAAAGTTATTCATGAGCTGCAACAAGTATCAAGCGATGGTTGCTGGAAAATATTTGTGGATCATGCCTTTGATGGAGACTATGATGAAGATCCAGATTTGCAAGAAATAGGGAAAAAAATTGTTGAGAAGTGCAAAGGCGTTCCGTTAGCTGTAAAATCCATTGGTGGTGTTCTTCGGTCAGAAAGAAATCCACGGAAATGGGAAAGCATTCTAACAAGCCGTGTGTGGGAATGGTCTGAAAACCAAAGAAACGGTATTCTTCCATCATTATGGTTGAGTTATCGCGATCTACCTTCTTGTTTGAAGCAATGTTTTGCATATTGCTCAATATTTTCCCAAGATTATTTATTCGACAAACAAGAAATAATCTTGTTGTGGATGGCAGAAGGTTTTTTGCAAACTAACAAGAAAGAGAAGAGAATGGAAGAAGTAGGAGAGGAGTACTTCAATGATCTAATTGCAAGGTCTTTGTTTCAAAGACCAAGTCATGTTTATTGTGAGTCGGTGTTTGTCATGCATGACCTGGTGCATGATTTAGCTACGTTTATATATGGAGACTTCTGCTTTAGATTTGGTGACAATATGAACGTAAAGCGTCTAACAAAAAGGACTCGTCATATATTATTAAATGGAGTGTCAATGTATGATGAGCTATGGAGAGGTCGGTTTGAAGCCAATCATTTACGCACCTTCAAAGTCCAAGGAGGATGTTATTCAGATAATGAGTTGGTTAAAGCGGTGCTAGAAAGAGGAAGGTGGTTAAGAGTGCTCTCACGATTACCACATAATGATATCCAAGTTTTGCTTGATTTATTTAGTAAACTGAAGCATCTAAGGTATTTGAACCTATCCTACAGTGAAGTTGTAGAGTTGCCTTGCTCAATTTGTGCTCTGTACAATTTGCAGACACTATTATTGTTAAGTTGTAGAAAACTTACTCGATTGCCAAAGGACATGGGAAGACTGATCCACTTGCGTCATCTTGATGTTGCTGACACACCTCTACAAGAGATGCCACCACAGATGGGTAACTTGATAGAGTTGCAGACATTAACTGATTTTGTTGTGGGTGAACATGGTAATTGCTCAAGCATTAAAGAGTTAGAAGCACTTCAGTACTTGGGTGGAAAACTTCGAATTTCCGGGCTTCAGAACACTGATAATGTCGACCACATTCTCGTGGGCGATTATTAAATGAATAAGGAGAAGCTTAATGAGCTAGCTTTGGTATGGGAAGGTGATGTTACTGACACAAGAAGAGCAATGGAGACACTTAACGCACTGCGGCCTCACACAAACTTGACGAAACTTACTATTGATGCATATGCAGGTGATGATTTCCCACCCTGGCTCGGAGACTCTTCATTTTCAAAGATGGTATCGATTTATCTAAATGGTAATGAATACTGTTCGTCTTTGCCGCCACTCGGGCAATTACCTACTCTTCAAAAGCTTGTGATTGAAAGCTTCAATGGAGTGAAGAAAATAGGTCCTGAGTTTTACACTGGAAATAGTACCTGTTCTATTACTCCATTTCAATCTTTAGAAATTCTGAAGTTTTCTGATATGAAAAGCTGGAAAGAGTGGTCTTTTGTTGGTCGAGATGGTAAAGAGGATGGATGTTTTCCTCGTCTCAAAGAGCTTCGCTGTGGTGGTTGCACAAATCTAGCTGGGAGCTTGCCTAATTGTGACACAATAGAAAGTCTTGAGATTTTGGAAAGCTATAAATTCATGGAGTCTCTTCCGGTAGATAACTTCCCAAAGCTTAAGAAGCTTAAGTTGCGGGGGTGTGGAAGTCTCAAGGAGCTAATTGTGGACTCACCGGATGTGATAGAAACGCTTCATATAATGGAGTGCAACAAATTAGAGTTTCCGGGAAGCCACCATTATGTTCACGTTGAACAGTTGACAATTATTGGTAATGAAAGTGATTCCATGAAGACGCTGCCATTAGACTACTTCCCAAGACTTGAGGATCTTCACTTGGAAGGATGTCAGAATTTGGAATTGCTTTCTTTCACAGAAGAAACTGGTATTGGTCTTCGATCCCTGACCATAGAATATTGCAAGAATTTGAGGTCATCCCCAGAACACATGCACAGACTTCTTCCATCTCTTTCTGTTATGCGCCTGTGGAATTGTCCAGAAATTGAAGCATTTCCCACAGGAGGATTGCCCTCTAATCTAAGTACGCTTGAAATTGATAATTGCTGCAACCTCGTTGCCCAAAACAGGCACTGGAATCGGCAAGGACTAACCTCTTTGAGACATTTAAGCATTAGAAACTGTGAAGACATAACGTTGGATTCATTTCCAGAGGGGCTGCTTCCCAGCTCTTTAACTTCTTTCCGTCTCGGGCATCTTCGACACCTTAAAAACCTAAATGGCAGTGCCTTTCAAGACGTCGCTTGCCTTGAGGGATTGGAATTATGTAATTGCAAAGAGCTCCAGGTTTTGCCACGAGAAGTACTGCTGCCCGCTTCTCTTCGCACTTTGTGGATCGCCAGTTGTCCTTTACTTGAACGAAGGTACCACGAAGGGAAAGGGGAGGACTGGCATCATATTTCTCACATTCCCGAAATAATTATTTATGGCCAAACAACGTGAGTATTCTAGATTCCCCTTCTCCTAATTCTCTACTTCTACTAATTTTTCCTTTATTCGCTGATGCACCAGCTTTTTTATTTTTCAATAATTCATCTCATCCATTCAACAATCCTTTTATTTTTAAAATTAAATCTAATTTTTTCCATCCCATAGTTCTTCCCCCCCTTTTCAAATTTTTCGTGCGTATCCACTTTTTAATATTGTCAGTTTTAAGGGAGACATAGAGTGGCAGAACCAAAAATAAAATATTTTTTTAGATTAAAAAAACCGACAATATTTCAACATTTCCCTTTTTCTTTTCTTTTTCTCCTTTTGCTATTTTTCTTCTTAAATTAGATCTCTGATTCCTCGTGCATTGTTGCGATATTTTTAAGTATGCAAAAACCGTAAGTGTATGGTGTCAAGTTTTTATAGTGTAATGATGAAAAGGGTTGTCGAATTCACAGAGAAAAATATTTAGGTCCTATTAATTACTGTAGTATGAGAGATATCAACTTTAGTTAGAAACTGATTAAATTGAATTATAAAGTTAAATAAATAAATAAAAAAACAATTAATGAAATAAAAAAACGAATGACAATTTGCAAAAGAACCGATATGATTAAACATTAGAGATTTGATTTCACCTAACCTTCAACTATGCTTTTCATGTCAAACACCAATTTATTTTCCTAGTTTATAAACCAAGAATCCTAATGTATTTAATTTTCTTTTCCGAGCGTTAAATCAAGTGTATTCCTAATTCCTAATTTCCACATTCTTACGCCAAAAATAAGAAATAAAAATCCCTTAAGAACTTGATTCTCTTGAATGGTTTCCAAAGCAATTAACCGTTTCCCAACTAATTAATTAGCCTAGGTTATTCTATCCATGTTCTAATTCAATATTCCCCCTCCCGGACGCTAAACATCAAATTCAAAATCATCTAAAAGTTAATCAAAAATTTAGAAGTATTAAGAACGGAATAGAATAAATAAACTGAATGGAAAAATTAAATAAATAAAATTGACATTCAAAACATAGTATCTGGGTAGACTATATCAAATCCCTAATTAAGAATTTAGCCAAGCATATTCAATATAAAAACAGTCACGGTGTTCATCATATCCACAATAAAGAGAAAGAAAGGAATTAAGAGATGAAAACTCTTGAGAAGCTGTCTTCCATCTCCAAATCTACCTCCTCTAGGCTAGAATGGCCTCTAAGCTCTATAGGGTTCGTTCATCTGCCAAAAGTCCTTTCTTAGGTCGAAACTTGGCTATTTATAAGAGAAACACTGACCTAAAATACCTTAAAACACTTGGCATAAAAATCACAACTCACCGCGGCGGGAAAGGATCTCGTTGCGGCGAGTTTCGGGCTTCAAAATTCGTCGAAATTTTACGCGTAACTCGCTGCGGCGAGATTGATTCTCGCCACAGCCCTGGAAAATCTCGCTGCGGCGAGATTGATTCTTGCTGCGGCGAGTATAAAATCTCGCTGCGGCGAGTTTGATTCTCGCTGCGGCGAGTTTTGTTCCGCGCAAACCGCTCCTCGGGTGCTTTTCTCTCCACAGCCAAAACGGAATTCGTCATAACTTGATCTTTTAGCTTTAGAAACACTCCCAAATGCTTGAATCACCTACCTATTTAATTGTGAACAAAACACACCACAATACCAAACATAAACTCGGAAAAACCAACAAATTACCAATGAGAAATATATAACAAATGTGCCTTATCAAATACCCCCAAATTTAGTATTTTGCTAGTCCCGAGCAAAACAAAATAAAACTAAAAGACATAACTAAAAACTCAATAAATAAGTGATCGGGTAGTAATTCAATTTCATCTAAAAATTGTCTAAGGACCGAACAAACCTGCAACTCATCAAAATTTTCACAACATTATAATTTCATATTTTTTTCACTCAAGTACCAATTTCATTCAACTTTCTAACTTTTAAGAGTGTGTGTAATTCCTTTTTCCTCAATTATTGCCAACCCAAATAGACTCATGTAACCAACAATTATAAAGCAACTCACAGAACTTCATATGTCAAATTTTCAAGTCACTCTCCACTAATGTAGGCAAAACATACCAGTGAGGATCAAAAGAACTTTATTGACTTGTAAGGAGGCTTCAGCTGACAATTTTTTTTTTTTTTAACTGGACAATCGCTCATGTCACCACTGCTTTTTGACGCGAATGCCAACATTTGTGATGAAGGCACCCGGTTACTCAACAGAGTCACCATTAAGAAACGTTGTACTCATATCTTAAACTACTTTTTGATGCAAAAATACACATGGGGCTCATGTTACTCCTGGTTATTAGGTGGCTCAAGATAGCGGAGTAAGTCCATATATTTATTTATTATTTTATTATTATTATTATTTTTTAACTGCTTAACACTCCCAGACTTTTTTTTTCAACAATATGCTTGCCTAGGATTTCGTCTCAAGTAACTCTCAAAGTGGTTCTAGAGTTCTCATAAAATCACAAAATGATCACCATTTGCACAAACTTTCTCTAAGCTAGCAACAACTAAGCAGTCGGGAATATGTTCTTTAAAATAATCAACAAGTCACAAAGTAAAATTTCAATTAGCGCGAGAGTGAATTACACACCAAATCACAATGTTAATTAATTTTAACAAGTCGCATGCAATTCAATCACACATATTATCAGCTTAAGACTCCATTAAATCACCACCCTCTCAAAAAAAATTTTTTTTTTGAACCTGAACTTGTTCTATCGCCCGTTGATGATCTTGATTGTCTGCCATTATTTCGGTCTCAGGAGCTTGTCTCTGTCGTCTTTCAGCTCTGTTTCTTATAGATTCACCTTCTTGAGACCGAACCATACAGATACCTGTTCATCTGTCGAGCAAAAGTAAACAAGTTTAATAATAAAAAAAATATAAATCTAAATTAAAGTTAATATCACTTGATAACAATATTAACAAAATCTAAATTATTTCTCTCCGGCAACGGCGCCAAAAACTTGTTGCGATATTTTTAAGTATGCAAAAATCGCAAGTGTACGGTGTCAAGTTTTAATAATGTAATGGTGAGAAGGGTTGTCGAATCCACAGGGAAAAATATTTAGATCCTATTAATTACTGTAGTATGAGAGATATTAACTTTATTTAGAAACTGATTAAATTGAATTATAAAGTTAAATAAATAAATAAAAAGAAACAATTAACGAAATAAAATAACGAATGACAATTTGTAAAAGAACCGATATGATTAAACACTAGAGATTTGATTTCACCTAACTTTCAACTGTGCTTTTCATGCCAAACACCAATTTATTTTCTTAGTTTATAAATCAAGAATCCTAATGTATTTAATTCCCTCTTCCGAGCACTAAATCAAGTGTATTCCTAATTCTCAATTTCCACATTCCTGTGCCAAAACTAAGAAATAGAAATCCCTTAAGAAGTTGATTCTCTTGAATGGTTTCCCAACCAAGGTAATTAACCGTTTCCCAACCAATTAATTAGTCTAGGTTATTCTATCCATGTTCTAATTCAATATTCCCCCTCCCGGACGCTCAACATCAAATTCAAAATCATCTAAAAGTTGATCAAAAATTTAGAAGCATTAAGAACGGAATAGAATAAATAAACTGAATGGAAAAATTAAATAAATAAAATTGGCATTCAAAACATAGTATCTGGCTAGACTACATCAAATCTCTAACTAAGAATTTAGCCAAGCATATTCAATATAAAACCAGCTATGGTGTTCATCATATCCACAATAAAGAGAAAGAAAGGAATTAAGAGATGAAAACTCTTGAGAAGCCGTCTTCCATTTCCAAATCCACCTCGTCTAGACTCGAATGGCCTCCAAGCTCTCTAAGGTTCGTTCATATGTCAAAAGTCCTTTCTTAAGTCGAAACTTGGCTATTTATAAGAGAAACACCGACCTAAAAAATCTTAAAACACTCGGCATAAAAATCGCAACTCGCCGCGGCGGGAAAGGATCTCGCTGCGGCGAGTTTCGGGCTTCAAAATTCGTCGAAGTTTTACGCGTAACTCGCTGCGGCGAGATTGATTCTCGCTGCAGCCCCGGCAAATCTCGCTGCGGCGAGTATAAAATCTCGCTGCGGCGAGTTTGATTCTCGCTGCGGCGAGTATAAAATCTCGCTGCGGCGAGTTTGGTTCCGCGCAAACCACTCCTCGGGTGCTTTTCTCTCCACAGTCAAAACGGAATTCGCCATAACTTGATCTTTTAGCTTTAGAAACACTCCCAAATGCTTGAATCACCTATCTATTCAATTGTGAACAAAACACACCACAATACCAAACATAAACTCGGAAAAACCAACAAATTACCAATGAGAAATATATAACAAATGTGCCTTATCATGCATACCGTTCTCTTTCATTTTTTTTTTACCCCTTATTCTTTTTTAGGTTGGACCAATTTTTTATTTTGATATGACAGAGATAATGAGGATAATTGGGCCAAATCAACTCTTTATATATATATATATAGTGGTATGTGTACAGTGTGCTAATCTAATGCTTTAATTCTTTTCATGCCTTTCTGCCCCTCTCCCCTCAAATCAAGTGACGAATTATGGAAGAGGAACTGAGAAGAGGGGTTTACATCTACAAATGTTTAAAAGGTGTATGCAGCAAGCGAATTAAAAAGGTAAGTTATTGCCAATCTAATAGTCCCTGTATTGAGTATAAAAACAACTCTAATTGTTACATTTAACTTTCAACAAAAATGCTAGACTATTAATTCCAATCATACAAACATACTGTAACAATTAGATCTAAATTATGAATCTAAAAAAAAATGTTCAAGTATTTTATCCGTTCTACTATTTATCATACAAATGATAATTTATCTCAAACTGACATACTAAACAAATAAATATGAACAAAACTGCTCTATTGTTCAAAGAAATCATACAAATATTAATTTGTTACTTTCGACTAAATTGATGCTGGTATGCTATTATGATTTGTTCATTGAGTTGCAATCTTATTATTTTTAGCTATGTTAATGTTTAACTATCAATCATCCTTCATCTTTGTTTAAAGTTCTACGTTGCTTGTTCGCGGGATGCCGGCTCATGAGGTCACATGGACTTGTTTTCACTTTCAATCAGTTAGACCTTGCGCCACTTTAAAGAGTTATTTTAAAAATGACAAAGTTATCATTGAATCTTGTCTTATTACTATTATTATCTTGTGTTTTGTCAAAGAAACTGGTTAAGTTCTTGTTTGTTCGAGATATCTCACACTATGTTTTCATATTATTTGTTCTTGTTCCTTTTTCTTTTTTTGATGGATTACTGTACTTTAACAATGTAATCTTCACTGGAGATTACCAAATACCATTGAATTGTATGCTGTAAATATTTTTTCATTGTCTCTCTCTCTCTCTCTCTCATTACGTTAAAGGAACGATTTATATGTGTTTTTGGAGATTACAGTGTTTTTTCTGTTATGTTATGTTTGTTCATCCTGCTTAAGCAAAACACAGTTCATCTAATTTGTAACATCTGAGATTTCGGAGTGAAAGCGATCAGTTTCTTTTTTTCTTGGAGTTAGAATTCATTCTAATGCCTGCCAACTCCGTGGGCTTGACTACATATGACTTTATTATGTGATTGACCAGAAGATTCTCAGATGCTGTGTACGGAAAATAGTTTAAATATTGACATTCATCTGTTAGGCGCCAATGCTTTGTGATTGTTTTGGTCCCTACTCCAAAAGCACTCTACTTCAGTTGATGGGTGCAAAATACGTTCTTAGCTCCCAAAGTACAGTGCAATCGCAACGAGTCATCTAACTAACATATATTTAACGTGCCGATCGGCACAACAAAAGAAATAGCATCAACAACAATACCAGCTGAGCAAAATGATTGGCTTACATTTAGCACTCTACAGTAGGAATGCACCTTGTTTTCATCCTCTTCGATCAAAATACAAGAAAAGAAGCACTTTCTCTATCCCACTTTCATCCGTCTCGAAAAATTTGGAACCATTCATGCCTTAAAGATTTAGCTTCATCTGTTCTCACTACCGAGTGCGCTAGCCGAGTGGGTACCAATACATCACTTGTGAGCCTTTGTCCACTTCTTTGAATGGCTTCATCTCAATTTTTGCTCATCCCAGGCATTAGACCCCCAACTTTTACCAAGCGCAATTGCAGAGAAACAACCAGCTTGCTTCAAACACTACGAAGCAAATTATTCTTCCATTTTTGTTCCCCCGGAATCGCTTTCTGGATTCTCATCTGTCTGCCCCTTCAAGTGACTCTTGGAGGTTAAATCCTCATTTTGACCATTTGAAAGCTCATTAATTTTTGTGTCTTCTTCCATGTTGCCTTCATCCTGTACATTTTCTAGTGCTGTATTTACAGATTTAGGTGCTTCAGCATCTGCTACTTGATGACTAGTCTGATCCTCAAACACACTAGCAGATCCCGCTAGTTGTCCTGAATAACCCATGCACTTTGCCTGACACGAAGGGAAAAAAATGCCTAAAAACCATTAAAAACAACAGAAATCTATAACCGGTGAATATTTTTACCAACCCCGGTTGAACCTTTTAAACTAAAATTAGTATTAATCTTTGTCACATTTTCCACTTTGTGCATTTATTAGTGCTACTATCTTTTTTAAGGCTGTCAATCAATGATGTTTAATGCACTTTTATAATTTTACTAAAGCTTTTCAATCAATGATGGTTAACATTGACACCCTTCGTTGAGTTTTTCGACGTTTTCTTTAGTAACTAATTTTGCTTTAACTTCAAAGATATATATATATATATATGTATATATATATTTCAAACTTAATGTTGTTTCTTGGTTAATAAAATCAAAAAATCATTTCAAGTCAGCATCATGAAGCGCATTCTTTTATTACTACTGACCATCTAACTTTATAGACTAGTCAATATCCAATGAAAGTCAACATTCCTCATACTTGAGCTTAGTATAAAGCATAAAGCATCAACCGTTTTAAGTCAGCCTCATGAAGCACATTCTTTTATGACTACTGACCATCTAACTTTATACACTAATCAATATCCAATGAAAGTCAACATTCCTCAAACTTGAGCTTAGTATAGAGCATAAAGCATCAACCATGCCTAACAACTAACAAAAACCAGATATATCTCCATGGGATGAGCAAAATACCTGATAAAGCTCTTGGTATATATTAAATCATTCTGCTGACCTTGAAATTTATCAACTGTTGTAACCTAAAAGGACAAAAGCAACATTTGGATATGGGATCCTGAAACAAAAGTTCTATAAAGGAAGCTATCTAAAACTGCTACCGGCAACAAGGCATATAAGTTATTACAACAGGATTCTACCATAGGCGCTCTCTATGCCATGATTGCAAACTCGCCAATCTAAGAATAGTCTCACTGACTATCTCATCTTCCAAACTCTGTCAAATAAGATTGTAAACGATTTTTAAATTTCTCACCAAAATCCTTTTAAAAATCCCCAGGAAAAATGAAATAAAATAAAAGAACACTATAATATCTGACTGCTTAAATTATGAAAAGCTATTTGATAAAAACAGTAAATTTGTACATGTAAAAACATCATGAATCAAATATAAACAACATATCCAATTGTCCATTGTTATATCAGATAATTGCCTGCTGCAAAATTTTACGGTCTTGCAAAACTAAAACTTTTCAAAAGAATATGAGGCGATTCAATTCCAAGCAGGAAGCCAATTATAAGAGGAAGTATAAACAACATGATTCTAGAATAAAGAAAACTGATAAATAAGGAAATAAATAAGTAGCGACAATATTATTCACACAATAAAATAAGCTTGTTAAGCTAAGAAGCAAACATTCAGAACCTCAAAAGGTGATACCTGAAACGCATTAATCATGAAGACCAAATAATTTGTCTTCTCTGCTATGCTCAACTCTCTTCCCTACAACAACTGTTCCAAATATCAGCCTCACTGAATGTAGTTTCATGCGCAATCTTTTATTGGACTTCTGACTTGAGAGAGAGTGAAGCAACAATATAGACCCCACTTAAAAAGGGAAGAGTTGACTCCACACAGGATGACAGCTATTCATGCCCCTGTTTCGATCTTTATTTGAAAAGAGCAAGCGCGAATCCTGAATGTGAAACTCTCTTCACGGCTTCGGTTTGGTAGAGAAATGATAATAATTAGATGAATTTAGTAATTCATCCGGAAATCGAGCGTACAGAATTTTCTTGATTCTAGAACAGTATGAAACTATGCAAACAAATGTAATGCCATGGTATATTCTATTTTAGTTTTTTATGATAAAATAATGTTGGAAAAATAAAAGTTTAATATCCAATATGGCATACCAGCATAAACTAAAAACCAAAGTTTTCAGGCTAATGCATTGGAGAAAATAACATGAACATCTGATAGATATGTATCCCGATCTAAAATCAGTAACTCAAACATTCTTATCCTCGTGAAAAAGAAAAACAAAAAACAAAACAAAACAAATGCTCAAGGTTTGCAATTAGGCAGGTAACCATTAGGTTGACCAGGAAACCCATTGAAATGTGGCAACTGCATAAACCAGTCCAAATCTCATTACTCAGAGCGAGGGTTGCAAAAACATTATGTCCCAAATAGTAAAATATAACATTTGCAAATATGCCACGGAAAACAACCTGATGATTAATAGAACATGCAATTTTCTAACATGTATGGAGTATTTTACTAATTGAGGAAAATATAGCACAAACCTCCCTAAGACGAAGAACACTCTCAAGAAACCCTTTAAACACATCTTCTCGGTCATAAAAACATACCCAAGCTGCCACATTCTCCCGAAACTGCAAGTTCACAATAAACAATGCATAGATTAGTTTATACTCTTAGTCAACTTCCCCATAACTAAGATCTTGCTCGCTAATAGAGAACCAGGTACAAAACAACTACAGAGCGTCTACACTTTGTGATTGGTTTATGTCCCTAGAAATGAAACAAAACAATCGATATAACCGTGTCCAATAATCTGCAGGAAAGAAGAAACTCAAGTCTATTGACATCCTAGCACATCCATTAGTTCAAACCAATTATAGAAGAAAAAACTATTCCATTTAGGCCCCTAACTAAGCCACAAACAAGTACTTGATTATCAAATGGTGAAACATGCCTCCACAGCCAAAATGAAAACAAAGTCAGGCAATTTGAGCACCAATTATCTTTTCAATCATTTTATTAGTCAAGCATAAGGAGTTTAAAATCATTAATAACTATCTCATAACTAAATACTCTCTAAATTTTCCCCAATCCACATAACCTAGATATCACAAACAACTCCAAAGCACATAATTTCAAAACAAACAAACAATAAGAAACTAAAAATTAAAAAATTCATACCCAAAACCAAAACAAATTTATAACCATTATCTAGCCAATCATAAGGAGCTTAAGGGCCCGTTTGGAACTCCAACTCCTGTTGAAGTTTTGGAACTTTTTTTCCCAAAATTCATTTTTTCATGACTCATTACAAATCCACATATCTTTTTCTCTCTTCCATTTTCAGAAAACTCAAACATTAAAAGTCTATAACTTTCTTATTTCAAGTCGAAATGAGATGATTACAGTGATTAAATACTCATAACGACCAGATCCTCGTATTGCAATTTTTTTTCCCGAAAGCATTTCAACTTTTTGCAGTATTTAAATATGACATTTCACATTCAAATTATATTTCAACTGAACACACCTTTCCAAACATTCACTCATTTCTAATCAAAAGAACTCCAACTCCGGTTGGAGTTCCAAATGGGCCATAAAAGCAGTGATAATTGTTTCAAAGTTTTAACATTTCCCTATCCTTATCATCCATTTCATCGGAAAAATAACGAGCAACTAAATTCCAGAATCCATAAAATCTAAAAATCAAAAAGCAACTCCAATTAACATAATATCAAAACAAACAAACAAAAAATGCTCGAAAATTCGAACCTTTTCGTTAATCATGATGATCATCGACATAACGTGCTCAAAGGTGGCGGTGGCGGGGTCGAAATTCGGCAAGAGATAGTTCTCTAAGTACTGGCTGACCTTCAAGATCATAACTCTCTCCAAAGGCACGGGCTTTCTCTGCCCTTCCTTCAGCAGCAGCTCCGTCTCTTAGATCTCTTTCACCACTTCGGCATCGAACGGCCTCGTCGGCTCCGTGGAGTCGCCGGCCTTGGACCAGTTGGCCGTGGCGATCTTCATGAGCCGATCGCGCTGAATCTCCGACAGCGTAATTGAGCTCGGGAGCGTCGAGCCGGGCTTCGACTCGACAGGCTTCTCAGCGAGCTGATGGTTCGGCGGTGGCGGAGGCGGCTCGACCGGGTACTCGGCGACGTGGTGGCGCTTGAAGTCGTACGCGCCGGCTCCATAGGCCTTCATCATTGTTAGGGGAACGGAATCTAGGGTTTTGGGAGACTCGGAGAAGCAAAGAGAAGTTTCAAGAGCTCACAGAGGAAACGAAAATGGAGGTATTTGAGATTTTTAGGGTTTTCTGAATTACAAATTTTTGTTTTTGCCTTGCAGAGATTTTTGAAGGAGAGCATGAAGACGACTGTGGAGTGTTTGAGGATAGAAATGGGTTTAGGCGGGCTTCTGGAAAATAAAAGTAAAAACGACAGTGTAAGTCGGTTTATGGAGAGGCTGGAATAAACGACAGTAAAAGCTAAACGACATGCTGTTTTACTTTTTTTTTGGTTTTGTTTGGTGGGGGGGGGGTGGTGTGGCGCGGCGCGGGGGGGCGCCTAGAAATGCTGCTTCACTGTTCGAATGGCTGAACTTCTGATATGTCGTTCTCCGAATGAAAGGACGGTAAATTATGGAATACGAGCTTCCTACGGATTTCGAAGACAAGGAACTTTTCTAGAAATGAGCGACATGAAAATTCCATGGAAAAAAGAGAATTTCCCTTTTCTTTTTTTTTTTTTTTTCCTTGAGAACGGTAATTAAATCTGAAAAACGTGTCACTTTTCCTTAAGAAGACCTAAGATTTTGGAAGGAACGACATTTCTTTTCACATTGCTGATTACACAACGGCAATAAGTTTAGAAGAAACGACATGTCTTTCAATACTTGAGTCTTGTTTGAACGACAAAAATATTTAAAATAAGAAACTCTATTATAATCTTTACAAACAACTTGTCGTTTTATGAAAACGCCAATAAACCTGATATATTCATTTCGTTCATAACTTGATGAGGGTGGGGTGAAATTTTACAACATTAAATGGCATGTCGTTTTTATTTCACGAACGACGTCAGAATCTGAAATTTAATCTTTATATAGTTCCCAAAATACAACAAAATTAAGAAAACGACGACCACTCTGGCTCTGCGTTGACGTTTAACCCACGATTTTATTTTATCTTACCTGGGTAAACTATAATAACGTTTTTTTCTTCAAATAATAATAATAATAATACATAATAGTCAAAATTTTATAAACTTAGGTAAATGGTAGTCTTTAAAATGTTAATTAATCAGTAATTTTAAAGAAGTGTTTTAAAATTACTTATTTATCTAATATTTCCTTTTATTTCCATATCGACATTATTTTTCTAACTGAAAACGACATCGTTCTCAACGTTACGCAAGCATTTGTTTTTTGGTGAATTACGCAAGTATTATTAGCTGTATATTGCCAGATAAGGCCATTAGCGGCGGCACACTGGGGATGTGGCTGTTTCCAACCAAACATTTAGGGGGCATTTGGTGAAATATTCAATTTTAATTTTACTTAAATACAATATAATTTTACACCAAGTATAAATTTTGTAACAGTGTTACAAAAATAATTACTATTCAAAACATTTTTAAAATAATCACATCAACTTTTCAATTCCACTATTTATCTCTACTTTTACCAATCACATCAACTTTTCAATTCTAAAATACTTTTCATCCAAACACACATTTCATTCAAATACAAAACAAATACTTTTCAACCAAATACAACATTCAAAAAACAAATTTCATTCAAATACAATCAAAATGCAATGTGTTTACCAAACGCCCCCTTAGGCTTTGTTTGCTGAACTCAATGTATTTATATTATATTTGAATATAATGTATTAAATACAATTTATATTAGAGAAAAAGTATTAGCATTGCATTTGAATGCAAAGTGTGTTTGAGTAAAAAGTAATTAATAAAAGTAATAGAAAAAGTGAAATAATAAATAGTGATTGTATTGGATTTAAAATGTGATGTGATTGGTATTTGAATGAAATGCTTTTGTATTTGCGAGAAAATTGCATTGTATTTAAATACAATGCAAAAAAAAAAACGTTCACCAAACGCATGCTTAGGATCCGTTTGGTTGTGATTTTAGAGATGGTTTTTTTTATTGAAAAAAATTGTTTTAAAAAATATATTTAAGAAAAATATTATTTATGATGAAAAAATATAAAATTTTCGGGAGTGTTTGTCAAAAGTTTTACATTTTAATCATATTCAAACGCAATGTAATTTTATATCAAACGTAAAGTTTTACATTTAAATACAATCTTTTTCAACAGTGTTACAAAAATAATTACTATTTAAAAGTTTTTTAAAATAATCACATCAATTTTTTAACTCCACTATTTATCTTTACTTTTATCAATCACGTCAACTTTTCAACTCTAAAATAATTTTCATTCAAACATACATTCATTCAAATATAAAACAAATACTTTTCAATCAAATACAACACTTAAAAAATAAATTACATTTAAATATAATTAAAATATAATATATTTATCAAATGTCCGGTTAAAAATTTTAAAAACTTATTAATATAAATATTGTTTTATTTTTTAAAAAAATTTATATAATTTAAAAAAATCATTTAATTTAAATTTATATCCATAAGATTATAAAATTTTTAATTTAATATATATTTTTATGTTTTAAAAATATAAATAATAAAAAATACTGTGGAGTAGAAAAAGGTTATTTTGGAGTTACCTTTTTACGTGTGTGTATATATATATACAAAGATTATATATACATATATAGAGGGTGGGAAAGGGAAAGAGAGAGCATTACAGTTCAGACACCTTAAAAAAAAAAAAAAAAGCATTAGAGCTCAGAAACAAACAAATAAAGACAGCACTCTCCTATGTATACCTATGGAGAGAGAGAGAGAGAGAGAGAGGGAGTACAGGAACAGAAAGCACAGCAATGTCCCACTACAAGCGCTACTGAAGCTGGTTCTACTTCCAGCCAGAGGTAAAACTGCCCCTCTCTCTCTCTCTCTCTCTCTCTCTCTCTTATTCATATATATATATATATGCTTAATTTCAATGTGTAATTGTTTTTGGGCGCATAAACAACTATTTCAGCTTTACCTGATATTATTAAACTGATCCGGTTTGCCAATGATGTGTTTCTGGTTTAACATCTTATGAATCCCAAACATCACTCAGACTTGGTTCATAGTTGGGTTTTGGGTTCTTCTCTAGGCTTTAAACAAAAGCTACGATTTTTTTATTAATTTCAAAAACTTCTCGTTACACATGGATATGTAAATTTGCAGAATTTTTAACATTTTCTAATGTTTTTCTCAAATATTTTTCTCATTTTAGCTTTCAAAAGATCTGTTTTTGGTTGGAGATCTTGAATTCTGGGCTTAAACAAAAGGCTCGAATTTATGAACTTCATCAAAGCTAACCAATTGTGTTTCATAAATTAGTATTTTTTATTATGTTTTTCAGTAATTGGAATTACCAATTTTTAGCTTTCAAAAGATCTGTTTTTGGTTTGAGATCTTGAATTCTGGGCTTAAACAAAAAGGCTCGAATTTATGAACTTCATCAAAGCTAACCAATTGTGTTTCATAAATTAGTATTTTTTATTATGTTTTTCAGCAATTGGAATTACCAATTTTTAGAAGGCGTTTGGTAAACGCATTGTGTTTTAATTGTGTTTGAATGAAATTCTTTTTTTAGTGTTGTATTTGATTGAAAAGTATTTGTTTTGTATTTGAATAAAATGTGTGTTTAGATGAAAAGTATTTTAAAATTGAAAAGTTGATGTGATTGATAAAAATAGAGATAAATAGTTATGGTTGAAAAGTTGACGTGGTTATTTTAAAAAACTTTTGAATAGTAATTGTTTTCATAGCACTTTTGAAAATGATTGTATTTGAATGTAAAACTTTGTATTTGGTATAAAATTGATATTCGTAGCACCAAAAAACGTTTACCAAACATGCTCTTAAAGACCTCTTACTCTTTTCCACTAAACTCTTTTTTTTTTTAATTTTTTTCCCTGGTTATGGACTGGGTATCAAGTCTAGGATTTTGTATTTCCTGATTTTTTGTTTTAAAATATTTTACAACTAGTTATCCACTTTTCTAACTATTAGGTTCTATTTTGTTATCAGAAAATAAATAAAGTGTATAAAGTTATATTATTTGTAAAATGATTTTTGGAAATTTTTTTTTGGTAGAAAAAGTTAAAGTTTAGGAGAATATACTTTTGAAAAGTTAATTAGACATTATTTACAACAGTATGGTGATAAAGATAGGGCACTGGACAAAATTTGAAATAACTCAAATGTGCCAATTACTCCTTTGTCCATTTAGGTCCCGTTCGGTGAACGCATTGTATTTGCATTGCGTTTGAATGCAATGCATTGAATGCAATTTATATTTAGAGGAAAAGTATTAGCATTGCATTTGAATGTTGTGTCTGGGTGAAAAGTATTTGGATTATATTTTAATAATAAATATGTGATGTGATGGGTAAAAGTAGAGAGAAAAAAAAAGAGAGAGAGAATATATGATGTAATTAATATAAGTAATAGAAAAAGTGAAATAATAAATAGTGATTGTGTTGAATTTAAAATGTGATGTAATTGGTGTTTGAATGAAATATTTTTGTATTTGGAGGAAAATTGAATGCAATACAAAAAAAAAGCTTGTACCAAACGGGGCATTAGCTTTCTTTTTTTAAAACAAAAATAATAATTAGAAAGAAATTTCAAAAGCAAAAGCAAAGGAATGTTTGAAAGAATAAGATGATATTGACTTTAGCTGAAGTCAGAACCCTTTGTTAAAACTCATTCCTATCACAAGTAAACAGAACTCTTCGAGTGGGGGTTTTTTTTTTTTTAATCATCCTTCTTGTAGGTTATTGATTGAAATTCAATAAACTACACTTGTTGGAACTCATTATCATAACACAAACAATGTCTTGTTCATTTGTTTTTCCCTCAGATTGTTGGGGAAAGTGGCATTGGTCACAGGGGGAGCCAGCGGCATCGGAGAGAGCATTGTGCGCCTATTCCACAAACACGGTGCAAAAGTTTGTCCAGTCGATGTGCAGGACAGCCTTAGTGAGCAAGTCGTGGAATCCCTCGGCGGTAATTCCAATGCCTGCTACTTCCACTGTGATGTCACAAATGAGGATGATGTCAGCCGTGCTGTAGATTTCACTGTTGACAAGTATGGCACGCTCGACATCATGGTCAACAATGCAGGAGTCTCTGGCTCACCCTGCAACGACATTTGCAAGGCGGACTTGCAGAGTTCGAGAAGGTGATTGACATAAATGTGAAGGCGGTATTCTCGACGCTGCTCGGATAATGATACCGCTGAAGAAAGGCAGCATAGTTTCTCTCTGCAGTGTGGCAAGCGCGCTTGGGGGGATAGGCCCTCATGCATACACAACCTCCAAACATGCTCTATTGGGGCTCAACAAGAATGTTGCAGCTGAGCTGGGACTTCATGGGAGAAGAGTCAATTGCGTCTCTCCTTATGCGGTTGCCACCAACTTGTCCTTGGTTCACTTGCCTGAGGACGAGAGGACCGAGGAGGCATGGACTGGTTTTCGTAACTTTGTTGGGAGGAACGCTAACTTGCAGGGCGTTGAGTTGACCTTTGATGCCGTAGCCAATGCTGTGCTCTTCTTGGCTAGTGATGAAGCAAGGTATATAGGTGGAGTGAATCTCTTGGTCGATGGAGGATTTACTTCTGTGAATCACTCAATGACGGTCTTTAGGTGATGAACTCGTGTTGTTTAATAAGCATGGACTTTTCAGGGCTGTACTGAAATTTATTAGGCTTGTTGGAAAGATTATTTCAATTTCAAACAGAAGCCTATATTGGCTTGAACTTTTGCAACCCAATAGAGTTCCGCATTTATATTGTCATCTCAAAGTAGAGTAGATATTCTTTTTTGTTGTGAAATTGAATCTGAATTTGGACATTGTGGATCATGCATCAATGATCCATAAATCTGAATTTACACGTATTTTTCTTTCCCTAGCAAAATGCATAAGTTTTGTGTTTTTTTCCCCCCTAGCAAAATGCATAAGTTGTATGTGTGTGTGTGTGTGTTTTTTTTTTAATTGGGATAAAAATTTTAACTCTACACCTTTGGATGAAATCAAATATAATATTAATTATTACTGTTGAGCTATGTGCATGTAACTATAAGCTGTATCTTAAATCTTAGGGTTCGTTTAATAAACGCATTACATTTGCATTGCGTTTGAATGTAATGCATTGAATGCAATTTGTGTTTTAAAGAAAAGTATTAGCATTGCATTTAAATGTCATGTGTGTTTGGGTGAAAAGTATTTGAATTATATTTTAATAACAAATATGTGATTTGATGAGTAAAAGTAGAGAGAAAAAAAAAGGAGAGAAAGAGAATATATGATGTAATTAATAAAAGTAATAGAAAAAGTGAAATAATAAATAGTGATTGTAGTGAATTTAAAATGTGATGTGATTAGTGTTTGAATGAAATGTTTTTATATTTGGGTGACAATTACATTGCATTTAAATGCAATGTAAATTGAATGTATGTACCAAACGCATGATTAAAGATGTATATAATTGACAAGGTCAAACACTTGTTGTTGTCAAAATAGTGCTTTTAATAAAATGTTCAGCATAAATGAAATCACACCATAGAATATTTAACTATAGCGAGTCATACAAAATTAAAGTGAGTTTTTATTAACTAGCCTGGAGCATAAAAAAAAAAGGGCAAAGCTTCAAAGCCCGCTCTATAGTTATCAAAGGAAAAAAAAAAAAAAGGACTTATCAGAGAAGAAAAAGATCTTAGTTCTTTATCTAATAAACTTGTTGCTTGCCTCCTCTTTAAAGGCATTGCCAACTTGAAAATGAAAACAGCTCATTGCATAAGTTAGTATTGGCCGAGGCAAAAATAAACAAATAAATAAATCAATCAAAACTTGCTTCTTTGCTATGTCGAAGAAAAACCTACGAAAACAGAACCAATTATCTTTTGAACTAACTGCATATTAACAATTTCCATCTTCCATCAAATGTGATACTTAACACTAACAGAGATGAAAAAATTCTTTTCCCTGACAATTTTGATTAATTTAATAAAAGAAAAGGACTACATGCAATTTTCATATTATTATTCATTATAATTATTTTTTATTTTTGAGGGGGAACCACATGTGGTTTGTATTGCACGCTTGCAAAGATCTGTCTTTTCCTTAGCGGCTCAACATGAACTCCAAAAGGCCTTTCTTCCTCTCAGTCTCATCCATAAAAATCCATAACTAGCTCTCAGTCTCATCCAACATTTTCCAATGGCCTTTAACCTTCCCAATCACACAAAGACCTCTTAACAACAAATCGACTCCATAAGAAACCGTAGCATCCCATCAATCTTCATGGTTCTCTTCCTTTACCACCATTTTTTCCACAAACGTCAAGAAATCCCACTCCTTTAAACCATTCAGAGTCACCTTGTCCCTAAACTCCTCCAATGATGAAACTTCCCAACCCATTTTACCAAATTCACCGGACACTTCGTTCGTAACCGAGGGGGTCCGGTTGACCCCATGAAGCTAGAATTTGCCAGAGCTAAGGAGTACAAGAAAATGGTCAAAGAGAGCCAAAGGTTGGAAATTAAGCAAAACCCAGTTGAGGATTCCGTTCAAGCTGCAATGGAAAAGGCTAAAATTCCTTCAGGTACTGAAGATAAGAGTTTCGGTTTTTTAGTTTGATTGTTATGAGAATTGTTTAAACTCGTAGAGAAGCAAATTCTTTAATAGCAATTAAGATAAAGATTCTATGTATTAGTTTCATTTTTTTCCTTGTATGGTACGTGGTTTGAAAAGGTCGTTGTTTTGTGAAAAACTACAAATGTTGATGATGATTGGGAGCTAAAATTAGTAACCCAATTGGTTTCCAGGATTAGACGAAAAGAGTGGGGGAGAAAAGAAAAAAGAATTGACCCTTTCTTGATTTTACAAAACTTAATAACATTAGTTTCATCGTTCAAAATTTGTATCACAATAAATAATGGATGTGTCCTGCTGATAATTTTTGATTTTTTTTTTATGGTTCCGGGATCTTCATTTTTTTTTATTTTCTTGGGTTGTTCTTATTCAATATGTGAAGGCACTGGTTGTGTTGATATGTTGGTGAAAAGAAAGAAGACAAGAAGCGAGATGGCACAAGTTGTGGTACCTGTACGTCCAATGAACGGTGGAAATGGCCTTTATAGCTATAGCAAAAACTCCACTTTTCAGGTGCATGTTATAACACGACAACTGTACTATTATTGTATACTAAATAAGGAAACAAGAACATGTTTACTTTACATAAAGGGAAAGAAAAAGGAAAAAAATGAGTAGTTGTTTCTTTTATTATTATTATTATTATTATTATTATTATTATTAATCATGGACAATAAAAACGTTGTGGTTACCATACAATATCGGAAATTAAAAAAATGTCAATCCTTCCATCTCTTATATTGATAAAAGGAAATGTGATTTTGCCAATGATTATTTGGTCATGTAAAGGATATTTTTGTAATTACATTAAAAAGATTAGCATTGTTAAATTTATGACTTATTTATTTATCGCATTATATTTACATTGCATTTGAACGTAATACAATTTTCATCTAAATGAAAAAAATATTACATTCAAATATCAATTACGTTATGTTTTAAATATAATATAATCACTATTTATCATTCTACTTTTTTTACTACTTTTATCAATCACACATACACTCTCTTTCTTTCCTCTTTTTTTTTCTCTCTACTTTCATTAATTACATCACATGCAATACAATTCAAATACTTTTCACCCAAATACACATTGTATTCAAATGTAATGTAAATACTTTTCATCCAAATACAAATTACATTCAATACATTACATTCAAACATAATATGAACGGAATGCGTTACCCAAACACCCCATTAGTAAATGCTAGAAAGGGAATGAAATTATTCCCAATTAATTTATACAATCTGCATTCGGCAAGTAAACTAAAAAGGATATTTATTATCCTTCTTATTGTTACCTTAATTTCCTTTTTAATTATGTTACTTTTTCCAGTACATTCTTTTACTACTTGGTAAATGCTTTCTAAAGTTACAAGTCTCATGTTTTGTAGAGAAAAGCTATAGAAGCTGCCAAAGAACTGATCAACAAGGCAATTGCTGAGGAGCTTGATATCAAGACCTTCTCTTCTTCAAACACCTTTAAAATTGCTGATTTGGGCTGCTCCGTTGGGACTAACACACTCTTAGCAGTGCAAAACATAATCAATGCTATGGTACACAAGTTTCACAGCCAGGAAAAAGGTACTAAACTTCCCGAGTTCCAAGTCTTCTTCAATGATCAGGCCTCGAATGATTTCAACCAGCTTTTCACGTCTCTTCCCTCGGAAATGCAATACTTTGCGGCAGGCGTGCCGGGTTCCTTCCATTGCCGCTTGTTTCCAAGTAAGTCTCTTCATTTTGTGCATTCCTCGTGTGCTGCCCAGTGGCTTTCTAGGGTACCAGAAGAGGTGTTGGACAAGAGCTCTCCTGCTTGGAACAAAGGGAGGGTCCATTACTCGAATTCCACAGCTGAAGTTATAAAGGCTTTTGAAAAACAGTATGCCAAAGACATGGACAACTTTTTAAAAATTAGAGCACAAGAGATTGTCCAGGGAGGATTGATGGCCCTAATCCTTCCAGGCCGCCTTCACGGAACTCCTCATACTGACGCTTACATCAACAAAGCCTTCGAACTCGTGGAATCTTCCCTCATAGACATGGCTAAGAAGGTAAAAATATTGATTAGTGACAATCATACTAATTCAAACATGCAATTAAGGTTGAAGAATATCTCTGTTGGGTGAAACAACATCTTTAGCCCATTTTTTGGAATATAAAATCAATGCACAAGCAGCAACGGAACTAACTTTTTACTTTAATAAGGGTGCATCCTATTTGTTTTTTGGAATTATCGAAATAAAATTTAAAAAAAATTGTAAAGTTTTGATAAGAAACGTACATGTAAAAAACGAAACAGAAAAATTAGAAAAATTTTTAGAGCTTATTTAAAAAAATTAAAAAAATGTCAACAAAAGCAGCCGCCCTCACTTGGCTTCAAGTGGGGCTCCGCCATCGCTTACAAGAAAGTAGTTATTTAGTTTTAAGCATATAATAACATAGCAGTAGACCACTATTTTAATTTCAAATTCCTTATTTTTATAAAGCATATACAAGTCAAAAATATGCATCCATCACTTATGTTTTTTCAAAAAAAGAAAAATAAATATAGTATAAAGAACTACTCTCCTGTTTTAAAAAAAATATCACAGAATGTAAGATATGTGCTTTCTCAGCTGCTACATAAAAGTAATTTTTATTTTTATTTTTTTCTCTGCTAATCCTTGGGACAGGGTATTATCAGTGATGAAGAAATAGATTCCTTCAACATACCAATTTACTATGCATCTCTACAAGAAGTGGAAGCAGCTGTAAAACGAAATAGAAGTTTCAGCATAAAAATAATGGAGAACATACCTCACGAGAAGCCACAACCCAAAGTAATGTCAATAACTCTCAGAGCTGGCTTGGAGGGGACCATAAAGGAGCATTTTGGAGACGAAATTTTGGACGAGCTATTTGATGAAATGCTATGCAACAAACTTGAAGAATCGTCCTTAGAATCATGCAAATCGGTTGGCCTCTTTGTTTTACTCAAACGCAAACCAAAGGAATAGAAAAGTGTCCCCAGTTGGTAGAATCAATTTGTCTAGTTTGCAAGTTTATGCAGTAGAAAAGGAAATTAAGCGAAGCTCTTTAATATACAGGGATATTTATATAGATGTTCAAATTAAAGATATTAAAGCTGAAAAATAGCTAGTATTTTTAAGGACATTTTAGTCTTGATAAAGTATTGAAAATTAAATTTAAAAAATTATAAAAAAAGGAAAAAAAAAGTGAAAAAAAAATATTTGAATAAATATATGTAAGATTGATTTCATAGTATAAATAGTTAGATTTTATATAAAAGAAAAACTTGACTTTTATTATAAGGAAAATTTAATGGACTAAATTATTATAATTTTTATTTCATTATGAATAGTACATTACTTGTATTATAGCGTTGTGTTTTTTATGATTTTTTATGATAATTTTGGGTTCTTTATCATTATATTGAATATAATATTTTGATAGGTAAAATGCGATTCTCTTGGAAATTATCAATTCATTATGATAATTTCGTGCTTTTTATGATAATCAAACACCAAAAAATAATTACAATTTATGGTTAAAATATGTTTGTATTTATTAAAAATAATTTACATTCATCAGGAAAAAAAATTAAAATTTATATATCATTAACGTAAAAAAAATGAAAAAAAAAAATAAATGATGTCACTTATAATAAAATAGCAAAATAAGTATTACATATATATTTAAAAATAGACATTTACATAATTTAAAAAAAAAAGAACTTATTTTAATATGATATTTTTAAAATGAACTTTTTGTATAATTACTTTTAGTTTGTACTCTTATTGTACTTTGGTTCCTATGGATTTGCTCTATGTTAGAAGATAAATTTTATTTGTGACCCAAATGTTAATTGGGCTTTAGTTGTTTAAATAAGAGCAAAATAATGTATCAGTATTCTAAAATTGCCTTTTGTGAATTTTAAAAACATATTTTAAAATATTCTAGAGTAATACTAATTCACTTTTGCAAAAGAAAATACAAGAAAATTATAGAGAATTAATTATAACTATTAAACTAAAGGTGAGTTGGTATAATCCTAATATTTGGATAAGGAGAAGTCAATAGTATAAATGAGAGTGATACCTTTGAGTTTGTATCAAGCCAAAAAAAAATAGAGAAAGAAAGAGAGAGAGAGAGAGAATTAAAGCAAGTAGCATCTTTCATTAAAAAAAAAAATTTCTTTAGTTTCTATTAACGCTTGGGCCTCAAAACTTTCCCATTCCAAATTAATTAGGTCTTGTCTAGGCTTAAATTAATTAGCAAAACCTTGGCTTAATATCCCGTAATAGTGGCTGATTCTCCGAGCAACAGAAATGTGTCAAAGATTGTTTTAAATTTTCACTCCATCAAGTCACAACTCACTAGAGGCTAGCTTCTCCTTTTTCCAATATTTTTGCTTAAATTTGGGATGGTTAAAAGCTTGTCTTCAAAGTCTTGTCGGAACCGGTTATGGGCATGGAATTTTGTACCAAATTTTCTCAAATCCTAGCCTTTGAAATGTGCCCTTAATGCATCTCCACTCTTGGTTTCAGTCATGAAATTTTTCTCTTGGTAAATAAGCTTTTTTTTACTTCTAATTTAAGCTTAGAAGCTTCTGGTCATGCATTGAAAAGTCCACTAAGTTTTTAAGCTAACTTAGACATAGAAAAACTAAATTTAACTTTTTCATGATATTGGAATTTTATGGATTAAAAAAAAGACATCATGCCATAACATATGTCACTACATCTAACGCATGACACATGAAAACGTGACATAGCACATTTATAAGCTTATAAATATATATACATATTAGTTTTAGTGGTTTAAATTTTCTGAATCACTAAAATTTTTATTACAAAATAGATGTGATCTTACAATCTACCATCATTAAAGAATTTCCTCAAAAATCTAGAGTGACTCTGGGTAATTTTTCCTCATACCTTCTTCACATTCCCAGGTTGTTTCCTCTATGATTTGAACTAACCTTTGCTCATACATTATGTCTTAACAGACTTCAATTGGTTAGTGTTTCAATACATGAGATGGACCAGGTATGTACTTCTTCAGCATTGACCCATGAAACATATTGTGCATAGAAGCCAATTCAGGAGGCAAAATTAGTTTACATGCGACGTTTCCTACTCTTTTGAGTATTTCAAATGGCCTTACGAACCTCGCGCTCAATTTTCCAATCTTCCCAAATCTCATAACCCTTTTCATAGGCACTACTTTGAGGAAGACTAAATCCATAACCTAAAACTCTAGGGCTCCACACCGCTTGTCAGCATAACTTTTTTAGTGGTTGTGAGCTATTTCCATCCATTGGCGGATCAATTTCACATCTTCTATAGTGCTTCAGCTAAAATCTGTGGATACCAACTCTTTTTCTCTAGTTTCATACAATGAACTAGAGATCTACACTTCTTCCCATAAAGTGCTTTGTAGGGTGCTATACCAATTAAAACATGGTAGTTGTTATTGTATGAAAACTCTATTAAAGGAAGCTTCTCATCCCATGATCCTTTGAAATCCATAACACATGATTTCGACATATCTTCTAAAGTTTAGATAGTTCTCTCATATTGATCATCTGTCCAGGGATAAATGTTGTACTAAAACTGAGTTTCGTATCCATTGCTGATGCACACTTTAGTAAGTAATTCCATAGAGGAACTGGGCTGACCTAGTCAATCGATCTATAATCACCTAGATTACGTCTTTGCCATTAAAAGTTCTGGTTAATCCTACTATAATATCCATAGTTGTTTGAACCCATTTCCATTTTGGAATTGAGATTTCCTACAATTCTTCTGCTGGACATTGATGCTCAGCTTTCACATTTTTACATGTGAGACATTTTCTTACAAAAACAGTGACATTATTCTTCATTCTATGCCACTAAAAATATCTTTTAAGTCCTTATACATCTTTGTGGCTGATAGTTGCAAGAAATATGGTGTTTCATAAGTTTCTTCCAATATCTATTTCCTTATTTCTTCTTCATTGGGGACGCTCAATCTACCTTTATGGTAGAGTATATTATCCTCGGGATACTAAAATCCGTCTCTTTTCCTTTTAAAACTTTTTTCTTGTCCTAAGCAGAGAAGGATCCACCCCCTATTGCTCCTTCATATTCTCCAAAATGGTTAGTTGCAAGGTTAGGTCAGATAGATTTTAGTAGATTAGTTTGATTCCTGATTCCACTATCTCCTTTTAAAGGGATTTGGCCAATGATTAAGTTAACATTAACATAGAGGATGACTTTCGACTAAGTGCTTTGGCCACCTGTTGGCTTACCTCAAGTGGTAGAAAATTTGATAGTAGTAGTTTTTATCCAACTTAAGCCAACTGCATTGCCTCACATTGAGTTCCTTTTGAGTGAAAATATATTTGCGTCTGTGGTGGTCTATGTAAATCTCATATTTAAATCCACACAAGTAGTGTCACTAAATCTTTAGCACGAATACTACTGCTACAAGTTCTAAATCATAGGTCAAGTAGTTCTATTGTGATTGATTATGCCCAAATTATGACAAAACAAAGCGGTCAGTTATAGTACAATTAGGACGGTCGATCCCACGAGGAAGTGATAAAAACAAATAAAAGAGATTAGTAAAACACAAGTGTTAGAGAGATACGCAATTAAACAAGAAAATAAGGAAAGTGTTTTTTTGATTTTATAGCAATTAGATTGAAAGATAATGCAATTTAAAGTAGAGAAAATTCAATAGTTAAAAATGGTAAGACATCGAAAATCCCCTATATGCTTTGTTCACTTATTTAAATTTTGATTCATAATTTAACTCAATTGAAAGTTTCACATTCCAAACAATCAATCGGAAGATAAGATTTGAAGAACTTGTGAATTAAATGTATTTGAATAAATAAAACTCTTACGTTAAGTGCTAGAAAATATTGTCTTATAAGAAATCTAAAATCGACAATATGCCACCGGCGATAATGCAGTAAAAGACTACTTATAAAACTATGTTTATCAATATACTGTATCATACAACAATCACATAAAAAAAGCTTGACTGAATTTATATAAAAGTTATCAACAAAATATATTGATATAAGACATAAAAGAGATGCAAGAAAATTAATTACTCAAATATATAAGCATTACAAATCATAGAGAATCAAAACCCAAATAAGCTCACTACACATATAAGATTATCTCTAACCTCACCCAAGAACTCTAGCCTAACTTGCAAAACATTCTCACAATATTCTAGAGAGAAAATATGAGAATGAAAGTAAGGCAAAAATAAGAGAGACAAAGTGTATTCCCTCTCTCCCAAACTCTCCAAGAATGCCCCCTTTTATAAGCATAAATTTGCACTATTCTACCTAACTTTCACATAATTTTTCAAACCTTCTGCAGTATTCGGTGCCCACACAACACATTTTTCAAACATGCTATAGTATTTGGTGCTACACAACACAAATTTTCAAACTTGCTACAGTAATTGGTGCATGCTTGCTACAGTACTGCTACAGCGCGTGCTTGCTACAGCTACAGTGATCAGTGCGTGCTTGCAATAGCTGCTACAGTGTTCACGTGCGTGCTACAGCTGATACAGTGTCGCATGCTTGTCCACAATGTCGACATGCTTACTACGGTCCATGCACACTGCTACAGTGCTGCTACAGTAGTACATTAGCTCCAATCCAGTGTATGAAATTAGGAAGGATCCAGTGCCATAGAATGTGCGATGAGCTTGGTTTTTACAGTTTCTTGACATGTATGGTGATGCCCTCTTTGATGTTACAGAAAAACAAAGTGCTAAAATTAGATATTTCCCAAATAAAATATTATAAGTAGATTCATTGGAAATATTTAATTTTAAGCTTATTTAATCACTATTAGAAAAAGATGAAAATTAAATAAAAACTTTACGAAATTTATGAAAATCTAAATTAAAGTACATAAAACAAAATAAATCAAAAACAAATAAGAAACAACTAAAATTGTCAAGAACAAGCTAACTTTTGTGCATGAAATAGTGGTAAAATAACTCTATTTTATAGAGTTATCACACCCCCAAACTTAAGATTTTGCTTGTCCTCGAGCAAAAGAAAAGAAAAGAAAGAAACAACTAAAATTCTCAAGAACAAGCTAATTTTTGTGCATGAAATAATGGTAAAATAACTCTATTTTATAGAGTTATCACACCCCCAAACTTAAGATTTTGCTTGTCCTCGAGCAAAAGAAAAGAAAAGAAAGAAAGAAAGATAGAAAATATTTTATTAATAATGGTAATTTCTAGAAATTTCCTCATAGGTTGCCGTAAAAGATATAGTCTACAAAAAAAAAAAAACGTAAATTTTGATCAAAAATTTGAATTTAATTTTAGAGTGTATCTACTTACAGTTGGATATTCTGTGTGTGTGTGCAAAATTTCTTTTTCATTAAATTGTATGCAATTTAGATGAGTTTCTGAGAAATGAAACAATCAATCTCAGATAATTATCAAATCCCATAGGTTCATTTTTCATTTCTCTCTCCACTAATGTTGACAAACACAAAACTAAGGATTATTAGGACTTTTATTAGGCTTGTAATGTGTGGCTGGGGTGAAGGTAAGATATAGGATAATATGGCTTAGATCACCCTTCAACACATTAATCATTTTAGAACTTGTTTTAGATCTTTTTATTTACACTCAAGTAACACCCCCAAACTTATTCACAACTTTCCCTTATTAAAAATAAAACTTTTTTTTTTTGTGTTTTTGATTGTGTATTTTTTTTTATTACAACTACGTCCCCAAACTTATTATGATAAACAGAGGATATAGTATTCTTTTTTTTTTTTACTTTTTTTCTTTTTTCTTTTTGTTTTGTTTTTGTTTTTGTTTTTGTTTTGTTTTTTGTAATCCCAACCTTTTTCCCAGATTTCAGCATAACTCAAAATAATTTCTAAAATGATCAACATGCTTAACGACTAAAGGTTAGATATTTTATTTAAAAGGCTAAGCTAAAAATGTAGGTGATAAGGAAAATGTTGTATAAAACAAGGCTCAAAAGGGGTAATACTAAGGATAAGGATATTACAGGGTTGGCTTGAAAAGCTCAAATGTTCCCAAAAAAAAAAACCCTAAATCATTTCCTTAATTTTTGATATTGTCTAGGATTTCGCCTCGAGAGAAAATCAAATAAATTCTAGGACTTGTGAGACCAAAAATATTTCATATTCATAAAACTTTCTCTAAACAAACACATAACTTATAGATCAAGAATAAGTGCTCAAATATTAAATATCACAACTGAGTTAGAATAGCTCATAAATTTAAATGCAAATTTGTCCAAAATTTATACTTTTCTGAAAAACTATATAAAATAAAGCAACTAAAATTTTCATCTTCGGATCTGTGGGAAATCACCCCTTTTTTATTTTTATTTTTTTGCTTTTTTTTCTTTTTATTTTTTATTTTTTATTTTTTTGCCCTTTTTTTTTTTAAATAAAGATAGAACAATGACACAAGAAAACACTCATTACCATAAGATGCACATCAAGAGTACTAAAAGTAACTCTTTACTCAATCATCGTATAAATAATGAATCTAATTATTTAAAAAAATTATTTTTTTTTTTTGCTTTTTTTTAATACACAAGAAACTGAACAAAAAAAAATATCAAACTATTCCCTCCTCTCAACCTAATTGAGACATTGTCCCCAACGTCGAATATAGATAAGTAGAGAATGAACGATCTTACCTGATCTGGTGTTATTGAAAGCAAAAACTGACAAACTGAAAAAAAAAAATCAAATGTTACAAAAAAACAACAAGTTAAGGAAAGTTACAACCGTAGTGTCAAATCCAACCCTCGCTTCTTACTGCTTTTGTTGTCCGTAGTTGACCATACTACCTGTGACATTAAGGGGTCAAGTTCAGGCACAAAGATCTGTAATTGATCAATTAGTTGATCAGCAGTTGGAGCTGAGACTAAGATTTTCTGAGCCGATGGTGTAATGAATTCCTATTCCACAGCATGATCTAGAAAAGACAGCAAACCATCATAAAAAACATTAACATTTAACAATCTTAATGACTTTTGATGAAGATTAAGTTGGGCCCAAGAGGCAGCGTTGAAAATCTCTTCCAAGGTTCTTAAACCACCAGGTAAAGCAATAAAGGCATCTGCATTACACATCATGTTACCTATTCTCTCATGTATGGACGAGACCTTTAACTCATTACCCAGAGTATGACCGGTGATTTTTTTGTCAGCTAAAGCACTAGGAATGATACCTAAGACTTTACTGCCCCCCACATATGCACTGGATGACACATAACCCATTAACCTAAGACTTCCTCCCCCATATATTAGATGAATTTGTCTAGCGGCTAACACCCTACCAAGGTTGTTTGCTGCTTTCAAAAACTCTCTATCTTTTCCCAGACTAGTCCCTCCAAAAACACAAATAGTTTTAAACTTACGAACTAAAGGACCTTCCATTTCAACTCACTTATTTCTAACCTTACAAATGGGTATGTGTGTGATGAAAATGGTGAAAATGCATGCATATTTATAAGGTGAGGAAAGGCGATGCTGAGTTAAGTCTATCACGGGGTAGATCAGCTGTTTGTCAGAAATCTTTGTAAAATAAAAAGAAAAAGTCAAAAATACACACTCGATGTGAAAAGAAGAAAAAGATAAAAAAAATACACACTTGATGCAAAGAAAAAGTCAAAAATACACACTCACACGAAAAGAAAAAGTCAAAAATACACACTCGATGTAACAAGAAGAAAAAGATAAAAAAAAACACACTTAATGCAAAGAAAAGGTCAAAAATGCACACTCAATGCAAAAGAAAAAGAAAAAAATGTAGACTTGATGTAAAGAAGAAGTTAAACATGCAAATTCAAAATAATAATACTAGTAATAATAATTATTAGAGTGAAATACGAGAGAGAGAAAAAAAATAAGCAAAATTTATACAATAGTTGTGATTGTGGCTCATATCTTCCTCTGGTTTTACTCCCAGTAACGGCTTAAACGCCTTCTATGAGTTGAAGATGAGCTTCCCATCTAGTTTTCTCATAAACTGGCAAACAAGGTCTTTTAACGTCAGATTCCCTAGACTGTAGTGCTTCCGTTCATCTAAAACTAAGAAAGTTAAAAATATATATGAAAATAAAATAGAGAACAAACACACAAAGAAAATGAAATTAAGAAAAAAAAATAAAGAAAAGACATCTTTGGTTGTCTCCCAAAAAGCGCTTGATTTATAGTCATCGGCTTGACTTCAAAACACGTTTTATCAAAAAGTGGCTTCTGCCCATAATAGGTGTCATATAACACTACATACAGGTCTTTGTTAATGATGCCCTCAAGTTTGGCTAAATGTAGAGCAATTCGGCACGTGTGTCCAGCAAAAATTGGTTTCGAATATTTTGCTTTGTGGACCCCAAGGATTATTGCTATTAATGGTTTCGGAAGAGTTGGCCACATGGGATTTTGATATTCCAACACTTTCCCAATAGGTTGAAGATCTTGGTAAAAAGGCACTTTAACCGAAAGATTGGTTGGGTTTTTCTTAGAGGCAACATCTTGACCAATTGAAGTAATTGTAGTTATTGATGGATTATCCAAAATCTTGTCTCTACGAGTGATGGTGGCATCGTCCTCTTTGATGTAATGATCTTCAGAGTCGAAGGTTTGTGCCATGTGTTGTCCCTTTAGGTTAGATTGAGCTTGTGAAGGGAACTTGCCACGTTCTTGAGAAGAAACAGCTAAACCTTTAGTTAGCTTTGAAATCTGGATCTTTATCTCTTTTCTTTCATCCATCATTTGCGTAATAAGAGATTTAACCTCTTAGTTTGTCTTATTCTGCATTTCCATGAAAGCCTGTACAGTATTCTCAAAAGAACTCCTCGATGGTTGTGCATGGTACTGAGGTGCAGAATATGCCTTTGGTGGTTGTGGTTGTTGCTCTGTTCTCCATAGTCCTCCATTGGAATCTCTCCAATTGAAATTCAGATGGTTTCTCCAGTCAGTACTGTATGTGTTAGAGAAAAGGTTATTGTATGCTTCTAAGTTGTTACGATGCTCCTCGTAAACTCTTCTCATTTCACCGTAAGTAGGGCAATCGTTAGCTAGATGTCCTATCCCTCCACCAACGAAACTTTTCTCTTATGATTCTGTTCTCGTGACCATGTGGATTCTTCTACTTTCTTTGGATTTGAGGGCCTCAAGTTGTTGGGTCAAAGACGCGATTTGGGCCTTGAGGTTGTCTTCTTCTCTTAGTTAATAGATTCCAATAGGTCGAGATCGACTAGTACTGTCAGTAGTACTTGGTCCAGTCCATGTGTAGGATTTTTCAACTAGCTCATTGAGAAACTCTAATGCTTCTGCAGGGTCTTTTTGGAAAAACTCTCTGTTGCACATCATCTCCACAAATTGGCGATCTTGGATCGTGAGTCCTTCGTAGAAATAGCTGACGAGACGTCAATTCTCGTAACCATGGTGGGGACACTGATTTAACAAATCTTTGAACCATTCCCAAGCTAGATAGAAATTTTCATTACCTTTTGGGTAAAGGTCGAGATCTGGCACTTCAAAACGTTGGTTTTATATTGTGGGAAAGATTTATTGAAAAATGCAGTTGTCATCTTCTTCCTATGTTCCAATCGCACTCTTTTATTTTTATTTTTATTTTTTTAATTTGTTTTTAATTTTTATTTTTAAAAACAAGGAAAATTTTTTTTTTTTACAAAAACAACAACAATGTAAAACCATGAATCGTAACCCCTAAGAGTACTCCTAGGAAAGATTGGTGGGGCGAGGCCTTCTTAAAAACCAACCTCCTAGACAGAGCAACATTCCGAAGAAAGACTGATGGCGTAGAACGCTAACAAAACTCAGTCTCCTAGACAGAACTCCCTTAGTTTGTACTTTTCAACGATTCCACACAATTGTTTGAAAATTTTATTAAATTTTATGACGTGTTTTATGAAATGTTAAATGTTAAAAGTTAATAATTTATTTATTTTTTATTTTTTTAACATACATATTATATTTATATTTTTATCATACTCTTATAACATATAATTCATAAATTTCTTTCTTTCAACTTCCTTTCTGAACGCTCAGCGAAAGACTCATGGTATTACCATATCCTCGCCTAGTCCCTTGGCACGTGCAGATTCACCCGTTGTCTATCATATTACTTTAAACTAACAGGTTACTTACCTGCAACATATGAATAACTAATGAGCTAGGTGCTCAGTAAGTTCAAACATACATTCATTAACTTATAAATACTAGTAATATATATTATTACTAGAATATATGACATCGCGTATAGACACATCATACACATCATCGAAACAAATCATCAAAACATAACATAGAATGTGAGCTTCATCATGCTTGTTTATCTCTTCGTTAATCATTCCCATCATTCTATTGATAATCTCTTATCATTCTATTCTAATCTGTTCATTTCTTTTCTTTTCATTCCTATCATTTCTTAACTTTCTGTTCTAAACTTTTATAACTTTTCTATCATTTTGTCCTCATCTCTTATCTTTTCGTATCTTATAAGCTAATAATATATACACTAGCATAACATCACGTAAAAACGTATCATTCACATCATACACATAACATCAAATACCTCATATCACATATATTAATTCTATTATGTTCTTTTAAGTTTCGTTTTATTATTTATCTATTTTTCATCGATTTCATTATGTCATTCTTTTATATCGTTCGTTTTTTTTCATGTCGTTCTTTACTTTTCTTTTCGTTCTTTACTTTTCCTTTTTTTTGTATCGTTTCTTTTCTCTTCACTTCCTTTTCTTTTCTTTTTTTTTTTCACTCTCCCTTTCTTTCTTTTCTTTTCACGCACTCTCCTTTCCTTTCTTTTCTTTTCTTTTTACTCTCCTTTCCTTTCTTTTTTTTTCACGCACTCTCATTTCCTTTCTTTTCTTTTCACGTACTCTCATCTCCTTTCTTTTCTTTTCACTTTCCTTTGGCGGCCCCATTGCTGAACTTACCTATTTACGTGCGGACAGTGGGAGGAGGGGGAGCGACCCACCAACCTACCTCACAGTCACATTAGCTACCGCACCTTCGGGGTAGGGTCCAACCTATAAACTACTGCACCTTCGGGGCAACGCCACATCTGCATGGAGAATATAGACCTGAAGTCTCGATCGTATAGGGAGACCGGTACGCCAACAATTAAGTTTTCAGTCTTATTATCTTGTATGCTTTTATTTTTCTTATATTGATTTTTCGTTGTATATCTTTTTCATGACATTCATAATCTTTCCTTTCTCATTTTTCATAGAACATTTCATGAGACATTTGTTCTTTCGTTGTTTTATCTTTCTTTCGTAATTCTTTCTCATTGACATCTCATTCTTTCATTCTCATTTCATAAGACATATATCGTTGTTTCATGTTGTTGTTTTTCTTTTCTTAATTCTTTACTTTACTCGTGTGAATTATGTCAGTCACACTTTAGCATATATAGCACATACTACTTATATATCATCACATTATATCATAACAAACAAAAATACGTTTAGTTATGTGTAGACAATTATTTTCTGTTTATCCTTTGCATCATTCTATCTATCGTATCTTATCATCATACTCCTATCGATCATAGTCTATCGTTCTATTCTATCAATCACATCTTATCGTTATGTTCTAATCCTTTCATCATACCTTTCATTATAACCTATCATTGCTTCTCTTTCTTGTCTAACTCTTTGCTTTCATATCATTTTTCATAGAACACCTATCATTTCGTTCTCATAAAACATACCTTTTCTTAATTCCTTTCATTACCGATCATCGTTGCTCTATCAATCATAACTTAACTTCCATAAAACCTTTCATAAAATATCTATTCTTTCCTTTCATATATCATCTCTTTTTTTTTTATTCTATCATAACATTCTCGTTCTTGCTCTTTCCATTCTTTTATTTCTCTTTCTTACATCTTTACTCTCATAAAGCTTTTATAATGCATTTCCTTCGTAATTCAGTATATATACATATATATATTTTTATAAATTATTTATTAAAACCTATCTTTTAACATCATCATAGTATTGCTATAGCGTTACTGTAGCATCATCATAAATCACATCGTGACATTTGCATACAAAACATATAAATACAATAAACTTGTTCATAGTTGCAGACGGGTAAATGTCTGAACTTACTCATAGCGCGCTTATCCTCTTCTTGGAATCCATCGACGTCCTTTGTCGCGTCTGGATCGGGTTCCTACAGACAAATTTTGCCCGTTAATCACATTTTCATTTATAACTTTTATTTTATTAAAAAGCTTGATTCTGATCTTATAACTCTTAATTATAGCCTTAGGACAGATTTTTAAACCTTAATGGCCATTTTCGAATTTTTCTCCAACTTTTTGAAAAATTACGATTTTACCTCTAACTTTTGACAAAATTACAATTTTGCCCTTGACGTGATTTTTCATAACTTAAACCTCAATTTTGGCTTTTACAAACTTCATTATCCTATTCCAGGGTCATTGGGGCTCTTTTCCCATAATTTGAGAATCTTTGGACAAAATGACTATTTTGCCCCTGATGGGTCGTTTAACCATAATATTTTCATTTTCATGCTTAGGCTGGATTTTCTAAATCCAAAATCATTTAATTAACTTTTTAAATCTTATCGGACCTTTTTCGGATCAATTCTTATCATTTTGCCAATTTTTCACATTCCCGACCCTCGGGAAGTACTATTCTGACCTAAGAGTCGCTTTCATGTTTTTCTTGCGTTCTAGGGTTTCGAAGGGTCAGTTTACTAATTATAACTTGCCCCTTCCTTTTTCCATGCCCTAATTCCTTGAGGGGCTCGAAATCCCTTCCCGATCATATTTTACTCCTCGTTTCCCATATTACCCCTAGTGCTGTTTTTTGAAATTTCGGCAACTTTTCCCCTTAATTTTTGAGGTTCCAGCGTTTAGAAAACACGTGAAAATCATCTATCCTGATCTAATTCTATCAAGTACTATACCAGAGGCCTAGATTTTACGTAAAACTCATACTGTTTACGTAAAATCGTTACATTATCACATATTTTTTTCCTCCATTACAGCCATTTTCTTCTTTTTACATACATTCTTTTCCATAATTTTCATACCAATAATTATAAAACCATATAATAGTCCAAAATAATTAAATTGCGGAACGTAAAGAGGTCGGGATTTATATCGAATTGCAGTCCGGTCTCGACGACATAAACCCTAATTATTCGTTCTTCATATCTAAGGTCCCATCTTGCAAATCCGACTCCGCGGATGCGTCCGGAACGTCAAAAATAGGCCAACGGGCCAAACTTCCAAAATTGGTCAACGGTCGCTGTTGACCGACGTTGACCGTCGTTGACCGTCCATTGACCGGCGGCGACGGTAGAAGGTGGGTAGTCCATCTTGAAGATCTCGACGAAAGGAATCCATTAGTGGTCTCAATTTCACCATTCGACGCCTCTATCGCCGGAAATCATCTCTCAAGAAACCGGTTATGGTGGCGGCCTTCGATCTCCACCGTGCCGGGGTTGTGACGTACAATTGACTTGGGGCTTTTGCTCCCCTCTTCACGGCGAGCATTTCTGTACCAGTGGCACGGCTCGACATCGCCGAAAACGGCGAGTTCCACGACGGCTTCACGACGGCGATGTCGCGGCTTCGGGCGGCACGATCCGGCGGCTGTTGGGCTGAAATACCACCTAGGTTTTGTTCTACTCTTCACCCCGAGTCCATTGGGACCAGAATTGTGTTGATCGGACATCGGACGGTGGAGATACGGCGTCGTGAAATTTCCAGTGGCCAGCGGCTTCAGGCGGCGCGTCCGGACTCCTCCGGCATCGGTTCCGTCGACTTGGCCCACCGTCGGACTCAGCTCGGCGAGAGCTTTCTGATGACACCGGGGGTGTCGAAAACGGATACCGTTTCCGATAGTTGGTTATTGTACATGTGCGGGTAGAGACAGAAAGAGAAGGGAGAAGAGAGAGTGTACGTGGAAAAATGAGGAAATTTCATTTTTTTCGCCCTTTATATATTTTTTCGTCCAAAATTTCAACATGGGCTATCCTGACTAATTTGGGCGTCCTGAATCCAAATCTATCAGTTTTATTTTCATCTGAGGTCATCTTGACCAGTTTCCGATACTGCGAATTCTCGATCAAAAATTACCCTTGTGCTCAATTATCAAATTTGAGCGTGCTGATAGGTTATCGTAACTAATTTAGGAGTGCTGAACCCAAATTTATCAGTTTATGTTAAGATAATATTATCTTGACCTACTTCTTGATACTGTGAGTAGCACACACGTGTACACACATAACATAACTATCAATCATTTTTCATCTTTTAATATTGTTAGAACATTTTATTTAGTTCTAAACAATATTAAATCACTTAATTTCACATTTTAACGTTTAAATTCATTGTGTATTTATTCTCCGATAAATATGAATTTTCCTGGTTATCACATGATTTATTATGTTAGAAACTTAATGGAGTTGGACGAAAAAACTAATGGTACATTTGGTTAACGTATTACGTTCATATTGTGTTTAAATGTAATGCATTCAATGTATTTTATATTTAAATGAAAAGTATTTGCTTTACATTTGAATGCAATGTGTGTTTAGATAAAAATCATTTGAATTATATTTTAGAGTAGAAAAATTGATGTGATTAGTAAAATTAGATAGAAAAAGAAAGATAGAGAGAGAATATGATGTGAATGAGAAAAAAAATTTATTTTCAAAATATTTTAAAATAGTAAATATATTTGAAGCACTGTTGAAAAGTATTGTATTTATACGTAAGACTTTTATGTTTGGATGAAAATTGCATTGTGTTTAAAACGCAAAACTATAAACAAATACCCCATAAAAAGGGTGTTTGCCACATTCCTTGCAATCAAACAACTCTAATATTTTTTTTTTGTTTTTAAGTAAACATCGTTTTATTATTCACATCATCAACTCACTCTTAAAATCTTAAACTTTAAAAATGTATAACTTTATTATTTCAGGTCAAAATAAGATAAATTTTTTTAAATCACACAAAATTTCAATAAAAATAAAATAAGATCCATATTAGTTTTTTTTCTAAAACACATTTCAAATTTTATAATTTTTAATTCCAAACATTTTATTTTTATAAAAGCATAATTCCAAAACTCAATCTTACCCCTTAAAAGAAAAAATGTTATTATATTTCCTTATCCATGTAAAACAAATTTTAAAAAGAATAAAAAAAAAGCATTAGGTTTCTTTTTCTCTATCTTTCTCTTTCAAACTTATCAAACACTAGGATTTCCCTTTTCATAGGACTCCTATTACAATCGCTGTCAACAAGGACTTGGTTAGAGCAATTTAGTGCGACGTTGCCAACGACCTAATCTGACGATGCTTTGACTGGTGATGATGATTGGCAGTTTGATAATTAGCAATTTGAAATCCAACAAGGCATCAGTGATTTGATGGTGAGTGTGGTGATCTCTTACCTTCAATCAAGTCTGATTGATGTCCTTTGAGTTACAACGCACTGTAGAGTAGTTGTTCTGTATGAATAAGAATTTTACAATTGATCTTACTTTCCATTCATGCTTTGTTTTTTTTGTTTTTGTTTTTGTTTTGTAATAAAGGAGGTAGTTCTCGTACTTTTAGTTTGTATTTGTATTTGGGTTATGCCTGAGTTGTTTTCAAAGGGTATTTGTCTATTAATTCTGTTAGTATTATAGTTATAGGAAATTTGTTGCTACCTTTGTGCTACAAGTAACTGTCTCTCGATCGATCAAAATATTTCATTGATTGTGAATATATTTTGAAAAGAGTTTTGTACATGTTTGATTATAGGATTATCAAGAAATTTATGGAATTTCCCCATTATAAGGTCTCAATTTATATCCCCCTTATTAAGCTCCATCAGATTTTAGTGATAAAATTTATCTCAATGGAGGGTTATATCCTTTGTATCACAAAATTATTATATCTTTATATTGATATTTTTACCTAATTTTAATTTGATTAATAATTCCTTGTAAAAAAAAAAAATTCAAAAACTCTGGTCAAGCTGCCAAATCCAAGCGCGATTACTAACTTTTTAAGAGATTTTTTTTTTTTTTGAAAAGTTAAAATGACTATTTTGGCATCCAGGTTCGTTCGTTGATACAGTTACCAGACTGTGAGACGGCCCTTTTCGTCTTCCTCTGACGAAGACGCCATGGATGAAACCTCCTGATTTCAAAACCCCCAATTCCGGGAAACCAAAAAACATCAATAACATCGGACAACAATGGTGTTATACCAAGCCCATTTCCGGCCATCTCTGGCCAGAACTTCACCCTCGTCTTTCTTCAAAATCCCTCTGCCATTGCTCTACAGCCGAATTCGCACCTGCCATTTCCGTCCCCTCCTCTGTTGCCACACTTCCTCGCCGGAATTTCCCCTCCGCCGCCGCTCAATGGAGAAAACCGGCGGCTTTTGCACTCTGGCCTGTCCTCGCGAAGCTCCGCCGTCGCCGGCTCCGGAAGCTCCTCTTTCGACGAAAGCGCTGAGGAAGGCGTGGCGGTAATCCCCCGAGGGAGTGATCAGGTTCAAGCTCGACATGTGCTCGAAGAACGGCGATGCCGAAGCGCTACGGCTCTACGACGAGGCTCGGAGCGATGGAGTCCCTCTTAGCCAGCACCAAAACAATGTCTTGCTCTATCTCTGCTCTTCGGGGGAATCGAATGGCGGAGACGAGGATGGTGTGAATTTAGGCCTGAAGAGAGGTTTCGAGATTTTTCATCAGATGGTGATGGACAAGGTTGAGCCGAACGGGGCCACGTTCACAAGCGCCGCGAGGCTTGCCGCGGCTGAGGAAGACCAATAAGGCTCTCTAATAGGTGAAGCAGATGAAGAGCTTCGGAATTCTGCGGAGATTGAGGTCCTACGCGCCGGCATTGTTCGGTTTTTGTAAGAAAGGGAGGCTGAGAGAGCATACGACGTTGATGACCACATGATCGAATCCCGTGTCGCAGTTCAAGAGCCCGAGCTCTCCGTGCTGCTCAAGATCAGCGCAGAGGCGAAGAAGGGAGACAAGGTTTACGAGATGCTGCATAGGTTGCGAGCATCGGTGAGGCAGGTTTCGGAGTCGACTGCAGGAATTGTGGAGGAGTGGTTTGGGACCGAAGAGGCGGCGAGAGTTGGGAAAGAGTGTTGGTATGTGAAGAAAGTGAGGGAAGGAGTTGTTAGTGGTGGTGGAGGGTGGCATGGGCAGGGGTGGCTGGGGACTGGGAGTTGGAGGGTGGTGAGGACTCGGATGGATGAAAATGGAGTGTGTCAATCCTGTGGTGAGAAACTTGTTTGCATCGATATGGACCCAAAAGAGACCAAGAATTTCGCTAGCTCAATGGCCAATTTGGCTTCCAAAAGAGAAGTTAAAGCTGATTTTGTTCGATTCCAGGTTTGAATACCGTCTGTTGTTTTCTGTCTTCTCACTTTTTGCCAATTTTTGGTTGATGATGCGCATGAAGTTTGGAAACTTCATGTGCAAGTTTTGTTTTTTGATGCATGCCATTGGTTAACTTATTGTACATGGCTGGTGCTATGATGCTGAATTTGTTCGAGTAACTTGATAAAACCATCGGATGCCAGTTTTGACTTGTGATTTTTCCGATTAATAGCCGAATCAATGCATAGAAAGTAGGATAATTTGCAAGAAAAGGCATGGATAAGAAGGAGCAGCTAGGTATATTTTTGTTTCATGTCTTGCTTATCTCGTGTGTAATGAGGGATTAAAGGAGAAGGCTGCTCAAGTTCTTGCTAATGTTATCGTATAGCGTTGACATTCTTCTCAATTGGATCAGTCTATGATCGATGCTTTCTACTTTTGTATGCTTCAGGAAAGTGAAACATAATATGTTTTCGAGCGATATCATGATTTATTAGAAGTTGAACTCATTCAGGAGTGGCTCCAGTGCCATAGTCCGTTTGATGCAGTTATAGATGGTGCCAACGTGGGTCTGGTAAACCGACGATTTTTCAACTTTTTCCGGGTGAGTGGGTTTAATTATGTGATTTCCGATAATTTTCCATAATTTTTCTAGCCATTTAATAACTTATATTATTATTATTATTATTATTATTATTATTATTATTATTATTATTTTGGTTGTAGCTTAAGTCTGTTGTTTATCAATTACGTGAAATGAGTCCATCAAAGAGATTGCCAATTGTTATTTTGCACAAAAATCGTGTAACTGGTGGTCCTGCTCAGAATCCGAAGAGCGAGCAATTGTTAGAGACTTGGAAAAAGGCTGGTGCATTGTATGCTACTCCTGGTCGTTCAAATGATGATTGGTGAGTTTACATTAATTGACATGTAACGAATTTGGATACCTTAGCATGTTTTATCATACGCCTTTTTTTTAGCTTGGATGCAATATGCCCTTTGCTTCGTTTCTCCCGGTTTAGTGAATTTTGCAGTGTGAATGATGTAAATTATATGCACATATATTTTTTAGATTTAAACAATTATAAGCGTCCGTTCAACATGCCATCGGCTTCTATTAGCAAAATGAATTCTCATTCGTACTTTGTATAAATAGCTTAAGCTTCGTAACTTTTTGTTTTGCATGTTTACTAGTATCATAACCCTGTTACCGTGTCATTAACAGGTATTGGTCATACGCTGCTGTTAGTAGTAATTGTCTATTAGTGACAAATGATGAAATGAGGGACCACTTATGTCAATTGTTAGGAACTAGCTTTTTCCCATGATGGAAGGAAAAACATCAGGTACTATCCTTTTCAACAACATTTGATGGATTTTTTCCCCCATTAACATTTGACTAACTGATTAATATTCCATCTAAACGATGCCCCAGAGTTATATATGGCTCATATTAGGCTTCTTAAGCAATACGTCTTTACTAACAATTAACAATGGTAATTATTTACTTTCTGAACTACTAATCAGCCCTTCCCTTCCCTCTGCGTTATGTTACAACCTCCCATTATCTTGTCTCTGGAATTTAAGCTTTCGACTCTGGGAACTTTGGTTGTACCACCAATAAAAAAGTATTGGATAACACCATGTTCAGTTTTGATTAATGACTGGAAAGAAGCATATTAAATTTGCATTGTTATCACTCATCTATGCGGACACAATTTGCAGGTTCGGCTATCGGTTTCAACAAAGGGGCCTAGCCTTCACATGCCACCTTCGTATTCAATTGTAATTCAGGTCAGATAATCAACCAACTGCTAACTAAATTCTCTCGCTCTGTTTGTTGTCAAGGGTACATGCACGCTTTCTGCTTCCTTTGTAAGATTGATGAATTTGTTTGATGCGTGTGCAGGAGTCTAAGGATGGTCGATGGCGTGTACCAACTGTCACAGGTGATGATCTTGAGGCCCCAAGGCAATGGTTGTGTGCCACCAGAGCCAAGGATACAAAATAAAGGGAGACAGTTTTTTGTTCTTCTCTGAAATATTTTGATCATTTTTTATATTTTTGGCACTGTGATGATGCTTGGTCTTATGGGGCAGTGCTGTCATAAATGATTGACTATTGTGCTGAATGAAAGATAGGGATAGAAATTGGAATAATGCATATTTTTGCCGCAAAAAGACACCACATATATTTAACTAGTGACTTCTATTTCTCTAAATTTGACATATGTTGGTGGGATTTAACAAGTATTTGGTGAAGCAAAAGTTGTGATTTGGGTGATAAATTTCACAGGGTAGCAGAGTGCAGCACAGATAAAGCTAAAACAGATCTTTTTCTTTTCTTTTCTTCTCTTTTCTCTTCCCCAAATAATTTGCTTCTGATTTTGCTGATAAAACTTTGATTGGTGCGGGTTCTTGAATGTGGGACAAAGGAACCTCAAGAATGTCTCTCCATTTTACTCTCTTTTTTGTTAATGGGTGGATGGTGAATTTGCTTGTGGTTATTTTCCATTCTATAATACGCGATATTTTAAGCTTATAAAATCATATACCAGACATTTTAGATGTTTTCAACATAGTATCAATGGATTTCAATTTCATATTATTTGCATAAACGTTGCATCATCCACCGATTTTTTTTTTTAAATATGTATTTATGGGATGTTTGGTAAACGCATTGTATTTTAATTACGTTTGAATACAATTTGTTTTTTAAGTATTGTATTTGATTGAAAAGTATTTGTTTTGCATTTGGATGAAAAATATTTTAGAGTTAAAAAGTTGATGTGATTGATAAAAAAAGGATAAAACATTAGAGTTAAAAAGTTGATGTGATTGATAAAAAAAGGATAAAACGTTAGAGTTAAAAAGTTGACGTGACGCCCCTCACGTACGTTACCATACCAACCAGCCGAGCTCTGACGCCTACCGCGATGGCTGGCAACCTCGTGGGTCGTCATCCTCTTACTTAACATACTTAACTTTCCGTTTTTTAACATTCTCATTTTAAAGCGGAAGCAATTTCTATAGCAAATTTTTTTTTTTTTTACATACTATGCCTATAACTCTATCATACTCTTATAACGTATAATTCATAAATTTCTTTCTTTCATTTTCCTTTTTGAACGCTCAGCGAAAGACTCATGGTAGTACCATATCCTCGTCCAGTCCCTTGGCACGTGCAGATCCGTCCGTTGTCCATCATATTATTTTAAACTAACAGGTTGCTTACCTGCAACATATAGACAACTAATGAGCTAGATGCTCAGTAAGTTCAAACATACATTCATTAACTTATAAATACTAGTAATATATATTATTACTAGAATATATGACATCACGTATACACACATCATACACATTGTCTATACATATCCTCAAAACATAACATATTCTGTTAGCCTCTTCATACTCATTTATCTCTTCGTTTATCGTTCTTATCATTCTATCGATCATCTCTTATCATTCTAACCTAATCTATTCATTTCTTTGCTTTTCATTCATATCACTTCTTAACTTTCTGTTCTAATCTTTTATAACTTTTCTATCGCTTTATCATCATCTCTTAACCTTTCATATCTTAAAAGCTAGTAACATATACACTAGCATAACAGCACGTGAAAACGTGTCATTCCATACATATAACATCAAATACATCACGTCACATCACAAATATTAATTTTATTATGTTCTTTTAAACTTCATTTTATTATTTATTTATTTTTCATCAATTTCATTATGTCATTCTTTCATATCATTCGTTTCTTTTCTTATCGTTCTTTACTTTTCTTTTCTTTTCTTTTCTTTTCGTATCATTTCTTTTCTTTTCTTTCCACTCTCTTTTCCTTTCTTTTCTTTTCACTCTCTTTTCTTTTCTTTTATATTCACTCTCATTTCCTTTCTTTTCTTTTCACGCATTCTCTTTTCCTCTCTTTTCTTTTCTTTTCTTTCCTTTTCATTTTCCTTTCCTTTCTTTTCTTTTCCTTTCTTTTCCTTTCTTTTCTTTCCTTTTCTTTTCCTTTCTTTTCTTTTCACTCTTCTTTCGTTTGTTTTCTTTCCACTTTTCTTTGGTGGGCCCGTTGTTGGACGTACCTATTTGCGCGTCGACAGTGGGAGGAGGGGGAGCTACCCACCAACCTACCTCACAGTTACATAAAACCTCACCTTCGGGGCTGGTCCAACATATAATCTACCACACCTTCGGGGTAGCACCACATCTATGCGGAGGATATAGATCGGAAGTCTCGACCTTGTAGGGAGACCGGTACGCCAACAACTTAAGTTTTCAGTCTTATTATCTTGTAGGCTTTTATTTTTCTTATATTGATTTTTCGTTGTACGTCTTTTTCATGACATTCATCATCTTTCATTTCTCATTTTTCATAAAACATTTCATCGGACATTTGTTCTTTCGTTGTTTTTCTTTTCTTAATTCTTTACTTTACTTGTGTGAATTATGTTAATTACACTTTAGCATAGCATATATAGCACATATTACTTATATATCATCACATCATATCATATCACATCATAACAAACAAAAACACGTTTAGTTAAACGCAGACAATTATTCTCTGTTTATCTTATCATTTGCATCATTCTATCTATCGTATCTTATCATCACATTTCTATCAATCATAGCATATTGATCATAGCTTATCGTTCTATTCTATCAATCACATCTTATCGCTATGTCCTAATCCTTTCATCATACCTTTCATCATAACCTATCATTGCTTCTCTTTCTTGTCTAACTCTTTGTTTTCATATCATTTTTCATAAAACATCTATCCTTTCGTTATCATAAAACATACATTTTCTTAATTCCTTTCATCGCCGATCATCGTTACTCTATCAATCATAACTTGATTTCCATAGAACTTTTCATAAAATATCTATTCTTTCCTTTCATATCTCATCTCTTTCTCACATCTTTACTCTCATAAAGCTGTTATAATACATATCCTTCCTAATTCAATATATATTCATATATATATTTTTATAAATCATTTATTAAAACCTATCTTTCAACATCATCATAGCATTGCTATAGCGTAAATATAGTATCATCATAAGTCACATCATGACCTTTGCATACAAAACATATAAACACGATAAGCTTGTTCATAGTTACAGACGAGTAAATGTTTGAACTTACTCATAGCGTGCTTATCCTCTTCTTGGAATCCATAGACGTCCTTTGTCGTTTCTGAATTGGGTTCCTACAGACAAATTTTGTCCGTTAATCACATTTTCATTTATAACTTTTATTTTATTAAAAAGCTTGATTCTAATCTTATAACCTTTAACTATAGCCTTAGGACAACTTTTTAAACCTTAATGGCCCTTTTCGAATTTTTCTCCAACTTTTTGAAAAATTACGATTTTACCCTTAACTTTTGACAAAATTACAATCTTGCCCTTGACGTGATTTTTGATAACTTAAACCTCAATTTTGGCTTTTACAAACTTCATTAACCTATTCTGGGATCATTAGGGCTCTTTTCCCATAATTTGAGAATCTTTGGACAAAATGGTCATTTTGCCCCTAATTGGTCGTTTAATCATAACATTTTCATTTTTATGTTTAGGCTGGATTTTCTAAACCCAAAATCATCTAATTAACTTTTTAAATCATATCAGGCATTTTACGGATCAATTCTTATCATTTTACTAATTTTCACATTCCCGGCCCTCGGGAAGTACTATTCTGACCTAAGAGTCGGTTTCATGTTTTTCTTGCGTTCTACGGTTTCGAATGGTCGGTTTACTAATTATAACTTGCCCCTTCTTTTTCCATGTCCTAATTCCTCGAGGGGGCTCGGGTTACCTTCCCGATCATATTTTTTTCCCCTCGTTTCCCATATTACCCCTGGTGCCGTTTTTAGAAATTTCGGCAGCATTTCCCCTTAATTTTTGAGGTTCCAGCATTTAGGAAATGCCTGAAAACTATCTATCCTGATCTAATTCTATCACTTACTATACCAGAGGCCTAAATTTTACGTAAAACTCATACTGTTTACGTAAAATCGTTACATTATCACATATTTTTCTTTTTCTCCATTACAGCCATTTTCTTCTTTTTACATACATTATTTTCCATAATTTTCATACCAATAATTATAAAGTCATACAATAGTCCCAAACAATTAAATTGCGGAACGTAAAGAGGTCGGGATTTATACTGAATTGCAGTCCGGTCTCGACGGCATAAACCCTAATTCTTCGTTCTTCATATTTGAGATCCCGTCTTGCAATTCCGACTCCACGGATGCGTCCGGAACGTCGAAAATAGGCTAACAGGCCAAACTTCCAAAATTAGTCAACAGTCGCTGTTGACCGGCGTTTACCGACCGTTGACCGACTGTTGACCGGCGTTGACTCGTCGTTGACCAGCGGTTGACAGTGGCGACGTGGCAAATGAGTAGCCCACCTTGAAGATCTCGATGTGAGGAACTCATTGGTGGTCTCAATTTCACCAATTGAAACTCCTATAGCCGGAAATCGACCCACGAAAAACCGACGGCGGCAGTGGTGTTGGATCTCTATTTTCCGGCGATTGTTGCCCAAAATTGATTTGGGGCTTTTGATCTACGTGTTGTTCTGAGCATTTTGATACCAACCTTGCAACTCAACTCCGCCGGAAACGACAGGTTTCACGGCGGGGACAGCGACGGCGACGAGCGGAGTTGGGCGGCGCGATCTAGCGGCCGTTGGGCTGAAACACCACCTGGGTTTTGTTCTACTCTTCACCACGAGTCTTTTGGAACCGGAATCACCTTGATCGTACGTCGGACGGCGGAGATACGGCGTCGCGAAGTTTTCAATGGCCGGCGGCTTCGGACGGAGCGTGCGGCGGCGTGCGGCGGCCGTTCCGTCGCGTTGACCCACCGTTGAACTCAGCTTGACGAGAGCTTTCCAACGGTGCCGGCGGTGTCATGAACAGAGGCCGTATGTGAAAGTTGATTACTGTACACATTCGGGTAGAGAGAGAAAGAGAAGGAGGAGAGAGAGTGTGTATGTGGACAATGAGGAAATTTTACTTTTTTTCGCCCCTTATATACTTTTTCACCCAAAATTTCAACATGGGCTATCCTGACTAGTTTGGGCGTCTTGAATCCAAATATATCAGTTTTATTTTCATCTGAGGTCATTTCGACCAGTTTCCGATACTGCGAATTCTCGGTCAAAAATTACCCTTGTGCTCAATTATCAAATTTGAGCGTGCTGATAGGCTATCCTAACTAATTTCGGAGTGCTGAACCCAAATTTATCAGTTTTATGTCAAGATAATATCATCTTGACCTACTTCTTGATACTGTGAATGGCACACACGTGCACACATATAATATCACTATTACTCATTTTTCATCCTTTAACATTGTTAGAATATTTTATTTTAATTCTAAACAATATTAAATCACTTAATTTCACATTTTAACGCTTAAATTCATTGTGTAATTATTTTTCGAGAAATATAAATTTTTCCGGTTGTTACAGTTGATGTGATTACTTTAAAAAATTTTTAAATAATACTTGGTTTTAATAATTCTTTTAAAAAAAATTATATTTAAATGTAAAATTTTACGTTCAGCGTAAAATTAGGTTTTATAGTATAAAAAATGTTTCCCAAACATATCATTATTCTTTCTCAATTGTATTTGGTTTGTTTAATAGATTCCATATTTGTTAAATGATTCTGGAATTCCTTATTCACATGGTACAACCCAAAGGAAATTCATGAATATCATTGCTCATTAAATTTGATTGGAATCTTCCATTATTTATAATTTCCCAAAATAAAAAAAAAAACAATTGTGTAAACTTCCTGTCCTCTTTGTGGGATAAGAAATCAAAATAAATGCACTGTTGGTACCGTGTTGTCTTAAACCACGTGACATGTTCTAAACCACCAGCCATACAATTACTGTCGTATTTAAATTTACCACCTTTAAAAACTGAATAATAATTTTAGGCGGCTTTTTATTTGCCTTATAGACCCATTATCATAATCCTTTTGGTTAAACTTGATGATTCCTTTAATCCAACAGTTAACTGACTTCTTTATCGCGGGCCATCTCCAATTAAGATCAACCGCTAATAACTTCTAGCAAATTGCTCTTACATTGCTGAGTACATATTGGTCAACTACACAATTATGATCAGAGGGGCTATAATCAGTTTGCAATCATTTATTGGATGAGTAATAAGTTTTTTTTTTTTAATGATTTGTTTGATTTTAAGATCTAATTTAATTTAATTTACAAGTTATATTAAATTGGTTCTAGTTTAATTTAGTTTTATTTTCATTATTTTTTACTTTATTTTCGTTAATTTAGCATAATTTTCAGTATAAATTATCACTACTTTTATAATCTTTAATACAAATTAAACTAAATTAAATTAGAATAAGATGATCAATTTATATTAACTTACAAGTTGATTAAATTAGAACATTGAATTAAATAAATTATTGAACTCAAATTTTATAAATTATTTCGTTGGTTCTAAAAAATTTTCACCTTAAAACATACGGAGAGTAAAGCGTGAAATGTGAATATAGTGGCAAAAGTACACAATTACATTTATAACGTTTTGTTTACATTGAGAAAAGTAATGGAAAAGCAAAGGAAGTCATGGAATTTCCCCGTTACTGCATACGTGTATTTTCTTGGCACAGTATATTCTCATCTCTGTTATTGAAGTAACTTTTTTCATTTTTTCTTTCTGAATGGTGTTTTATCTAGAGTTTTTTCATCCTGCTCAAAGACCCCAAAATATTCCAACCAAAGTAAAGCCTTCTGAAAGGTTGATCATAACACAAACTCAAATTTTGGTCAATGTGTTTATCTGAATCAATACAAATTTAATCTTTTTTCGTTTGAAAATGGAAATTGTATTCTAAATTAAGAAAATATAAACACTAATACATACATGAGTAACCTTGTAACATAAGAAAATTTAACTCTAATCACAATCAGTTCCATAGGTCAATTCTAATGAAATGCATAAGGGGTAAAACCTTAATTTTGTTGTGGTGCTTACCTTAATTTTGTGTTTTCAAATCAGACTGAAAATTAATGTTTGCACACAAACACACGTATATTCACAATGTACATATGTGAGTGTGAATTTCCCCCGCGGCCCCCCGCCGCCCCGCCCCCCCCCCCCCCCCCCCCCCAAATCTATGATTTTACATCTTTGATAAGGATTATAACTTGCAGCCAATAAATACAATAATACTAGCAATGGCAGAAAACTTTTCTTTGCCAATAAGTGATTATTAGTGGTGTAAGCAAGATTATTATGTTAAGTAACTACATTAATGGATGATTAATAAGAGAGTAATTAATCATTAATTATAAAATATAATTATTATATATTATTTATTAACATAATAATAAACAATTAATAAATGAGATAGAATATTTAAGGACATAATTAATTATTAAGGATATAATTACTAATCGGTCAATAAAAATTATGTAATTAATTTATAATTACCCACTCAAATAAAGTAATAATTTCTCTTCAAAAACAAATAAAGTAATAATTAAGGACTACCTAATTAACTAATTAATCAATCAGTCGATTAATTAGTTATCTAATTAATTGATTAATTAAATTTAAATTAAATTAAATAATTAATTTTGAACTGTTTGAAGGATGTAAATTTAAAGGTTGCAATGGAATTTGTGCATGGGATAAATTGAATTGATGCTTCCTGAGATGCTTCCTGAGATGCTTCCTATTGAACTGCTGAAGGCATATTGACAATTATAGAAGCCTTATCATCCTCTTCTTGTATTTGAAGAAACTTGTTACTTTTTCCTTGCTTGTTGTAGTCATAGTACTTGTCGTCTTTCTGTCCTTTTGGCTCGTGCTTAAGAGTAGCTTTGTTCCTCAAACGAATGGTTTGGCGTCAAGGGTTGATCTCTCTTGTTGAATCCTCTTATGTCACCGCTGCATCCAGCATTGAGCAGGTATAAGATAAAATCATCAAGACGAAAAAGGTGTGAACAAGAGCCGAAAGCCAGAAAACTAGAAGTAGTCATATCATACAAATTGTGTTAATCGGTTTTTCTCTAGTAATTAAAAAAATTTTGGGTTACCATTTTTGACTCTAGAATTTGGAATTAAACCCTCTGTTCGTTTGGAAGAATCTTACCTGATATTTACTTGTGTTCAGGGATCAACATTAATGTATAATTAAGAAGAGAACTAAATATGTGTGTTGGCATTAATTAGTTTTATCAATAATTGACCAGATAATTGCACACAAGATAATATAAACACTTTGAAAGCTCGTCATGTAGGATTGCATTAGAGCCAATATTAAACAGTGTCCTTGTTTGGCCTAATGAGTTCAACTTTTATGATTAAGAATGAAAATTTGGGTTGATATAGGATCAACAGATTCTTGTTTTCATGTCTAGTTGGCTGATTAGTTTATTCTCAAACAAAAGGAGAAAAACGACTTTCAAAACATAAAACGACAACAATAATTAAGTTCAATATCAGAAAACGACAAGAAGTTAAAAAACGACATAAAAAACAAAACGACAAAAATGTAATAAGGAGAAAAATAAAAACAACTGAAAGAAAAAGCGATATTCATTTAAAAAAACAACGTTAAGTTAAAAATAACTGTAACTTGAAAAATGACAAAAGTGTTAGCAATATAGGAAGACCACCAAAATATTACCTTTTTTTTTTTTTTTGATAAATTACACTTCTACCAAACTTTAGGTCCTGTCATGAAATACCCCTGAATATTAATTTGTAACGTTTTTTTTATTTGAACTTTGATACATTTATAGATTTCCCTCCTTAGCTAATTTTTTTTTTTTTTTTACAAAAAAGTGCACTTTGATGTAGTATTAAATATGAAATTACAAAGTAGCACTTATTGACGGTAGGTTTGGTACTCATTATTTTTATTAAATATGAAATTATGAAGTTAAACATATGAAATTGGTATGGAAAAAATGACAATCAATATTAAATATTTACGTTTTTGACATAATTATAAAGGTAACTTTGTAATTTCATAATTACTAGCACTCAATTCATGCTGCCAACAAGTACGATGCATATTTTTTTGACTATAAATGTTTCAAAATCCAGGTGGAAGTCGAGGCATTTTGTAACAAGGTCGAAAATTTAAAGGAAAAAGTGTAATTTACCTTTTTTTTTTTTTTAAGGATTAACCTAAAAACAACAACAATATTTGGCATGAGTTTTATCACCCATAAGGTTTTGGGGATTTTTGAAATTTCTTTGTTCCAATTAAGAATAAAGGAATATGGTTTTTGTGGCCTAGTTGGTTGATAATTTATGGGAAATTGTAGTAAATAAGTCATTTTTGGGTGATTTAGAGGTAGATAGCATAATTTCAAATCCTTGAACATTTAAATTATAACCTAATTCTAATGTAAATAATATCCTTATTTTACCCCTGAACTGGTTTTTGACTTTTTTTTTTTCAATATTCCTCCAAACCCGCTCATTTCTCTCTCTTCATTCTTTCTCCTCTCTCTCTCTCTCTCTCTCGCTTATCTTCCTCACTGGAGCAACTTTCTCTCATCTTCTCCATCAGTCACAAGTCTCTGATTGCTACTTGATCACGATGTCGAGAGGCCACCGGTCTAGATCAGCTCTTTCTCAATTTCTTCGTCGGTTATGAGTCTCTAATTACTATCCGATCTCGACAGCGAGAGACCGCCAGTCCAAATTAGAGTGTTACCTACCAAGATCGAGATCGTGAGGTCGAGATTGAGATCTATAATCACAAGGCTGAGATCGCGATCGTGAGATCCTGATCGCAAAATCTAACACCGCCTCATAAAATCACTACCGAGAAGATCGCAAGGCTGTCGCATGTCGTAAGATCGTAAGGTTACTGCAGTTCCCGATCATGATTTCTAGGATTTCACTGTGATCTGGCCTACAAACGAGGCTACTAGTAGTTGTCACCGTCGTTGGTGCTTCTGACAAAACCAGTGCCATCCTCATTGCCTTTGTTGGCTGCTGATTAAGTTGCATAGAGGTGGGATTAGGTTGGAATTTGGGGATCAATTTGGCGTGAAGTGCTAGGGTTTGAGTTAAGATTAAAGTTAGGGTTTGTTCAATTTGGGAATTTTTTACAAAATCAGTAAATTAAGATTTGCATGATAAATCAAAGGTTTACATGATTAATTAATCAATTAGTAAATTATGATTTACAAAATTAAGAATTTATATAAGTAAATCAATAGTTTACAGTTAATTACATTGGTAAATTAATAATTTATAAAATCAATAGTTTTTTGTTTACGTGGTAAATAAATTTTTTAGTTGGTAATATATAATTATCAAAATCGATAAATAAATAATTACCAAGTTAAAAAAAAGATTTACAAGATAAATTTATCAAAATTTATCAAAATAAATAAATAAATAATTTACTATGTTAAAAAGTAATTTACCAAAAAAATTATTAAAATTTACATACAAGAGGTATTTTTAGAATTTCAAATTATGATAAGTTATAATTTATCAAAAATATGCTATTACTAACAGCTCAAACTTTTTCTATTATTATTTTTATTGAAGTTGAGTTTTGACCTATTTACCTCCTTCTCCCATGACTTATTTGCTCTCTTACAAATTTTGTTGTTGTTGATAAACTGTTATCTAACAAGTTGACATACGTAAATAACATTAAGATATGACATCATCCAATTAATTCCTCATATTATTTCGTGGTCAAAGTTTGACTAAAAGTCAAACTGAATGGAAATTTACCGAAATCGCATAGGTGGGTTTCTGAGGCCTCCTATGCAATTAGTATGCCTTATTTCATTATCGTTTGGCTAAAAATCATTACCGTAAAATTTTGTCTTTTAGTGCACCTTAATTCTCGGCTAGGGTTTTCGATACTGAATTGGCATCGTTTTACCCTATTTTGGTTCAGCACAATTTTCTATTATCGAATTCCTTACCTTTAATATTGTTAGAATATTTTATTGCATTCTAAACAATATTAAATCATGCACTTTACATTTTTAAACATTAAAATTACTATATATGTGTATAATATACATAGGTTCTGAGAATGAGAAATTTCTCGATCATTATAGATCCATATGACTATACTTCTAGAAAGCTATCGAGAAAAGTGCGTGTGTGTTGTCCCACATGGAAAGTAAATGAAAATGTGAAATAGATTATATACATGGAAGGACTCAAGATTTAATAGATTAATTTTTTGGATTAAGTTGAGCTCTTGAAGTATATTAGACCAGTTTCACATGTGGTTTCTCATGGTGGAGCATTTAGTAAACTTAAATAATTTTCACTCCTTTCTATGTTTAAGTTGGCTATTTTTCATATTCGAATTGGCTCTCATTTAAAGTGTGATGGTTAGATATACATGGAAAATGAATGGAGATGTAAAATAATATTATGCGTAATTATATTCATAAAACTCAGTTTAGTTCGTAATTGTCCTATTTAATCTGGTTAGTAGTCAATTTAAGCGGGCAGCCGCCCAATAAGAAATCAACTAATAAAGCCAATGATAAAGATAAATTAAGTGCATAAACAATTAAAACTACTGGTTACATTTACTTTAATTTTCTCCCACTTGCGAGGATCCTTCTCAACTACTCAATTTAATAGTTTCTTGTCTTCTTTTTTTTGTACATGCCTTCACTTATTCCAAGGGCTTTTTCTTCCAGGAAATAATTAATTCCTTATTAGTCTCACTTTGAGATGTTTCCTAATTTTTTCTGAGGAAGTAATTTGAAGATTCACAAATGATCTTAAGATTTTCTCTATATTTGTATTTTTTTTTTGGGTAATTTTCTGCTCATAAAAGAAAATTGTTCATATAGATTACTTAATTGTATTACTCGTGAATGATCTACTAAAACGAAAATTGTCCAACCGCCTTTCCAATAAACTACAAAGTAGGTGGAAATATCTTATTGGCAAAAAGTCATACAATATATATCTATATATATATATTATATAAATATAGAAAAATAGTTTATGTAAAAGACTATGGAATTGTGAAAGTGGAGAAAAAAAAAATTTATTTTTTTGAACTCCGGCATCAAGTTGACCGACTCCATACGTACTGCAAGGCGTAGTTCGTTCCATCAGCATGGGAGTCGTGCCTCTTTTCTTGCCATAGGACACCATAATTCTTCTGCTTTTTGCTTCTTTTAGGGAGAGAGAGAGAGAGAGAGAGACTCTGCAACACACCATTTTCTTGTCTAAACACTCCCCTGTGGATCCATATTCTTGTCCTGCGACAGTAAGCTTTTTATTTCTTCATAAACAGAGGAAAAAAAAAATTTAAAAATTCCAAAGCTAGTACAGCTGAATCATTTTCTTCTATTCTCTCTGTTGAAGAAACTTTCGGTCCAATCAAAAAATTTCACCTACTTAAAAGTCCCAACAAAGTCAAATACTACTATATAACACAAATATAACACAAACTTATACCTCTTCTGTATTTTTTGTTTGTCAGACAAGAGAAAGACGGGGCTACGTTTCTCTGCTTCAAATTCGTTGTGAGGAAAAGAGAAGAGAGAAATCTCTCTATTCTTCAAGGCACCTTCTCTTGCAACAGTAAGTTTTTTCTATTGCTTTTAACTACTTAATTATTTTCAGAGGACACTTTTTTTCTTCCTTCTTTTTTGAAAGTTGATTTACTTGCTTGCTGTTACTGGACAAAGTCACAAAATTAGACAATTTAAGATGAAAATTTGGGTTCAGCTAAGATATATCGATTTCTGTGTTATGTTTTTATGTTTTTTTTTTTTTTTTTTAAATAAGGTTGCCTTTCATGTCTAGTTGGCTGACTGGTTTATTCTCAAACAAAATGAGAAAAACAACTTCCAAAATATAAAACGACGATAAATTAAATTCAACATCAGAAAACGACAAGGAATTAAAAACGATATCAATGAATCAAAACGACAAAAACCTAATAGGGAGGGCAAAAACCACCACATTAAAAATGATAACCATTTAAAAAACGACATTAAATAATCTGAACAACAACAAGGGCGTAAAACAAGAGAAATCTGGGCACCACCAAAACATTAACAAAATGAAGAGGGGGGGGGGGGGGGGGGGGAGGGGCGCCGGCGCGCGGTGTGGTTTTGAAAAGGAAAGAAAACACTAACATAAGGACAGCAACAATATTGAGCATGAGTGTCACCCATAAATATAATGATAGCACTAATATAATAAAAGGATAAGTGTATTTGAGTAACTCAAACGTATGTAATAAAGAACCAAAATAAAGATTCAACTGGAATATCAGGTTTTGGAGTTTTTTGCCTTTTCTGTTTTTTGGATTAAAAAAAAAAATCATGTGGTTTTAATTGCCTGGTTGGCTGATAATTTGTTTCTTCTCTAACAAGTTGAGATACATAAAGGACAATAAAATCAAATATCAAAATCAGATACAGGAATCTCATCATCACAACTCAAATAGAAAATAGTCTGAATACGATGTCAGGATGATCACAAACGATCACAACTCAAACAAAAAAATCCAAGAAAAAAAGTCAACTAAACCAAAACGATCTGTCAATAAATCAACAATGTCAGCAACAATGATAACCATATAAAAGCGATAACGATAGAAAAAGAAAGTGGGGAAAAGTATAAAATGGATACGGTTGTCTCCAAAAACAAGTACCAACTTAAAGTACGATAAAATCCCAAATCCAACAGGGATGCATTGTAATAATTTAATAAGTTCAAAGGTAAATAAAATTAAAAATTTTGGGGTTTTGTTAAATGGTAGCTAGTTTGAGAGTGTTAAATACCTTATATTTATAGGAAAATGACTTTTTTTTTTCTTGTTTTTAATAAATAGTCCAAGTTTTCTTAATTTAAGAAAATGACCGTTTTATTTAGGAACAAAAATGATCATTTTTTTAAATACTACTTGAGGGTCCACCATTTGTAAACTTGCTGATCCATAACTGATAGATTTGATGATTAATTGTAATTACTATATTCTTGTTTAAACACTCCCTTGTTTCAACATATTCTTGTCCTTTAACAGGAAGCTTTTTATTTCTTAAATAAAAAAATGTAAGCTTTTGTTTTACTACAATTCTAAAGCTAGTACAACTGAATCATTTTCATCTCTTCTCTCGGTTGAAGACACTTCTTGTCCAATCAGAAAATTTCATCTACTTTAAAGTCCCAATAAAGTTATATAATATTGTAATATAAGACAAAAGTATGAAATCTGTTGAGTTTTTGAAGATTTATAAAGGTAGAGGTTTCGCTCTCATAAACTGATATAATTATGTGAAATCATACAACCTTTTTCAAGTGATGCTCTTCATTGTGAAAACATCCTTTTAAGTTTCAACATAATTATTATCATTGATACGTTAGTTATTGATAAATATTCAGTTTTATATGAAAATATAAAATCAACAAACATACCGGTTCGAAACAACTCAAAAAACACATTTTAAAACTCATATCAGCACGAACAGGCACTGCAGCTCCAGTTTTTCAGCGCCGCGTTTTTTTCGAATTGGTGCTGTGGCACCAGCTTTTGGGCACCACGGCTCCAAGGCCAGAGCGGTGCTACACGCTGATGAAAAATAAACTAAAAATGTGAATTTTTATAATCTTTTATGTGAATTTGATCTTATATCATATGAGATCAAACACTCTGCTCTTCAGGACACCTTCTGTTGCAACAGTAAGTTTTTTCTATATCTTTATACTGCTGAATCATTTCCTCTGCCTCTAAACGGAGACACCGTTTATTTCCTTTTTTGATAATTTGATTTATCCGCTTGTTGTTAGAAGACAGTCACAAATATTAGACAATTTATTAAACATTCAGAGACCCATCATACACCACCAAAAAAAAAAAAAAACTTTTTTTTTTTTTTTATCAGGGCAGAATCATCAAACATGGCCAAACTAGTGGCTGAAGCTTTTCTTACTGTTGCGTTTGAGAAGCTCTTTGAACTGTTGGCTTCTCCAGATTTCAGAAGCTTATTCCAGGGAAAGAAATCCATTGACGACCAGCTCGGGTTGTTAAATGAGAAGTTAAAGACTGCTAGTCTATTGCTCAATGATGCTGAAGATAGGCAGATCACCAACCAGAAAGTGAAGGAATGGCTTGATGATCTCAAAGACGTCATCTTTAGAGCAGACGACTTGGTGGAGGAGATCAAGGCTGAAGCTCAATCCAAGCAGCTGGAACGCGAATCCGGAAGCACAACAAGCACGTTAAAGAAGATGGTGGCATTCCTCGCTCCCTTCAGTGAATTTGACAAAACTGTACAAGGGGAAACGGGGATTATCTTGAAGGATTTGAATTTTCTTTTAGAAAGAGCAAGTACACTTCGTCTGAAGCATACTGATGTTGCTCAAATTGGTAAATCTTCACAAAGATCACCTGCTCCTTTGCTAGAAAAAAGTCGTGTTCATGGAAGACATGGTGATAAGGAGAAGATATTGAAGTTGTTGCTGTCAGATGAGACTTGGGGGAATAAGATAGGGGTGCTTCCCATCGTTGGTATGGGTGGTCTTGGTAAGACCACTGTTGCTCGGTTCGTGTATGATGATGAGAACCATGGGCTCCAAATCAAAGCATGGGTTACTGTATCAACTGAATTTGATATTTCCAGAATAACAAGGACTATTTTGGAGCAGGTCAGTCCCCAAATGCATGTCTCCGAAGAACAAGCTGTACTTCAAGGACGATTGAAAGAGACATTGAAAGGCAAGAGATTTCTCTTTGTTCTGGACGATGTTTGGGATGAGAATTACAACAACTGGGATTCTCTAAAGAGTGCTTTCACATTGGGAGATTGTGGAAGCCGAATCATTGTGACGACACGCAGCCAAAAAGTTGCGTCAAATGTAAAAACATGTGAATTAATTCATGAACTACTGCCAGTATCCGAAAAGGATTGCTGGAAAATCTTTGTGGACCACGCCTTCAATGGAGACTCTGTTATAGATCCACATCTGCGAGAAATTGGAGAAAAAATTGTTGAAAAGTGCAAGGGCCTTCCACTGGCTGTAAGATCCCTTGGTGGTCTACTACGCTCTGAAAGAAATCCAGAAGCATGGGAAAGCATTCTAAGGAGCCATGTTTGGTCAGAAAACCTACGCAACAATATTCTTCCAGGACTTTGGCTAAGCTATTGTTGTCTACCTTCACGTTTGAAGCAGTGCTTTGCTTATTGTTCGATTTTTCCTAAAGGTCACAAATTTAAAAAGGAAAAATTAATCTTGTTGTGGATGGCAGAAGGTTTTTTGCAACCTGATCAAAAAGAAAAGAAAATGGAAGAAGTCGGAATGGAGTATTTCGATGACCTAATGGCAAGATCATTATTTCACAGACCATATGAAGGTGAATCCACGATCATCATGCATGATCTTGTGCATGATTTAGCTAAGTTTGTGTCTGGAGAATTCTGTTTTAGATTTGATGAGGCTAAAAATATAGAGCAGCTTACAAAAAAGACTCGTCATATATTAGCAGGTGGACAATCAACTGATCGTAATTTATGGAAAGGTCGATTTGAAGCCAAAAATTTACGCACCTTCATAGACCAAGGAAGATTCCCATTTGATCGTGAGTTGGATAAAGAAGTGCTTGACGGAGGAAGGTGCTTAAGGGTGCTCTCACCTTCAGTAGAAATTGATATCCAAATATGGTATGATTCATTCAGCTATCCGAAGCATCTAAGGTATTTGGACTTATCGTACAGTCAGTTTGAAGAGTTGCCTTGTGTAATTTGTACTCTGTATAATTTACAGACTCTATTATTGTCAAGTTGTAAAGAACTTACCCGGTTGCCAAAGGACATGGGAAGATTGATCCACTTGCGTCATCTTGATACCAGTGACACACCTCTACAAGAGATGCCACCACAGATGGGTAACTTGAAAGACTTGCAGACATTAACTGATTTTGTTGTGGGTGAACATGGTAACGGTTCAAGCATTAAAGAGTTAGGAGCACTTCAGCACTTGGGTGGAAGACTCCAGATTTCAGGGCTTCAGAACATTGATAATGTCGACAACATTCTCCAGGGAAATTATTTGATGAATAAGGAGAAGCTTAAGGAGCTAGCTTTGGTATGGGAAGGTGATGTTACCGACACAAGAAAAGCAATGGAGACACTTAACGCACTGCAGCCTCACAAAAACTTGACGAAACTTGCTATATATGCATATGCAGGTTTAAATTTCCCACACTGGCTTGGAGACTCTTCATTTTCAAAGATGATATCGATTTACCTAAGTGGTAATGAATATTGTTTGTTTTTGCCACCACTCGGGCAATTACCTTCTCTTAATGAGCTTGTGATTGAAGGCTTCCATGGAGTGGAGGAAATAGGTCCTGAGTTTTACACTGGAAATAGTACTTGTTCCATTACTCCATACCGATCTCTAGAAATTCTGAAGTTTTCCGATATGAGAAGTTGGAAAGAGTGGTCATTTGTTGGTCAAGATGGCAAAGAGGATGGATGTTTTCCTCGTCTCAAAAAGCTTCACTTTCATGGTTGTCTGAACCTAGCTGGGAGCTTGCCTAATTGTGAAACCATAGAAAGTCTCGAGATTTTGGAAAGCTATAAATTCATGGAGTCTCTTCCATTAGATAACTACTCAAACCTTAAGGAGCTTAAGTTGCAGGGATGTGGAAGTCTCAAGAAGCTAGTCGTGGACTCGCCAGATGTGATAGAAACGATAGTTATTGAGTGCAACAAATTAGAGTTTCCGGGAAGTCACCATTATGTGCATGTTAAGCAGTTGGAAATTGTTAATGGATGCGATTCCATGAAGACGGTTCCATTAGACTACTTCCCAAGGCTCGAGATGCTTTACTTGGAACAATGTCAGAATTTGGAATCGCTTTCCTTCACAGAAGAAACTGGTACTGCACTCCGGTCTTTGACCATAGAAGATTGCAAGAATTTCAGGTCACTCCCAGAACACATGCACAGACTTCTTCCATCTCTTTCTTATATGAGAATGGAGAATTGTCCAGAAATTGAAGTATTTCCCAAAGGAGGATTGCCTTCTAACCTAAGTGAGCTTGAAATTAGGAATTGCTGCAAACTCGTTGCCCAAGATAGGCACTGGAATCTGCAAGGACTAATCTCTTTGAGAGAACTAAACATTTGTGACTGTGAAGACATAATGTTGAATTCATTTCCAGAGGGGCTGCTTCCTAGCTCTCTAACTTCTTTTACTCTCTCGAATCTTCCACACCTTAAAAGCCTAAAAGGCAGTGCCTTTCAGAACGTTGCATGTCTTGAGGAATTGCACTTATGGGATTGCAAAGAGCTCCAGCATTTGCCACGGGAAGTACTGCTGCCCAATTCTCTTCTCTCTTTGTGGATCTCCAATTGTCCTTTACTTGAACGAAGGTACCAGAGAGGGAAAGGGGAGGACTGGCATCATATTTCTGACATTCCCGACACATTTATTGATGGCTCGACAACGTGAGTACTCTAGATTTCACTTCTCCTAATTCTCCACTTTTATTTATTTTTCTTTTTTTCTTTAATTTTATGCATGCGCTTTTTATTTTTCAATAATTCCATCTCATCTGTTCAACAATCTTTTATTTTTAAATCAATTCTACTCAGTTATGAATTTTTTAAAGAGAATTCTTTTTCTTTAAATAAATAAATAAGATAATATATACATATTCCTTTTTCTTTTCTTTTTTTCTCCTTTTGCTATTTTTCTCCTTGAATTAGATCCCTGCCATTGGTTTCTGGTGCATGCCATACTTTTTTTTTTTTTTTATTGCTATTTTAGGTTGGACCAACTTTTTAATATTGGGGATAATAAGGATAATTGAGTCCAATCTTCTTCTTCTTCTTATATATATATATATATTGTGATATGTATATTAACCTTCTGCTTTTATTCTTTTCATGCTTTTTGGCCCCCTCCCCTCAATCAAGTCGGGAATTAATGGAAACGAACAGAGAAGAGGGCTCTACATCTACAAATGTTTAGAAAGGTGTTTACAGCAAGTGCATTATTAGGTAAGATATTACCAATCTAGTAGTCCCTGCATGCCTTGAGCATAAAAACAACTCTAATCGTTACTTTAATCTATCGACAAAAATGCTAGACTATTTGTTGCAATCATAAAAATATGCTATAACAACCCAATTGGATCTCAATTATCCATCTAAAAAGTATTTTATCCATTCTGCTTTTTGCCATACAAATGGTGAGTGACACACCAAACAAACAAATATGAATAAAACTGCTCTGTTGTTTGTAGAATTCACACAAATATTATCTATTACTTTTAATTATATTGTTGTCGGCATGCTGTTCATTGAGTTGCTATCATATTGTTTTCAGCTGTGTTAATGTGCAACTATCGTCCTTCATCTTTGTTTATAGTTCTATGTTGCTTTTTTGCAGAATGCAGGCTGAGGCAGCATGGACTTGTCTTCACTTTCAACCAATTAGACCTTCTGCCGCTTTAGAGGGTGATTTTAAAAGTGACTAAGTTATCATTGGATCTTGTTCTATTATCATTTTTATCTTGTGTTTTGTTATAGAAACTGGTTAAGTTCTTGTTTGATCGAGACATCTCTTACTATGTTTGCATATTGTTTGTTCTTTTTCTTTTTCCGTTTTTTTTTTTTTGGTGGATACTTGCACTATAACGGTGCTATCTTCACTAGATATGAAGTACCATTGAATGGTACGTTATAAACAATTGTTGGATGTGATTCCTTGAAGTCCCTACCATTATAGTACTTCCCTGCTATCGAGGAGCATACGATTTGGAATTGCAGCAAGCTCATTGCACAATACAAACACCGGGATCTGCAAGAACTAACCTCTCCAAAATCATTGGACTTTGGTGGCATAATGTTAGATATATTTTCAGATGGGCTGCTTTCCAGCTCTTTAACTTCTCATAAACTATAGCATTTTCCACAACTTAAAAGCCTAAATGGAATTGCCTTTCAAATTCTCTCATCCCTTGAAACATTGAAGTTGGAGTATTGCGACAACCTCCAGTTTTTGCCAGAAGTACCGCTGCCCACTTCTCTTCAGTGTTTAAGTACATCCACGGCTGTTCTTTTCTTGAATGGCAGTATCTGAAAGGGGGAAAGGAGAGGACTGGCATAAGGTTTCTCACATACCCAAAATACAGAGTTATAGCGAGTCACTATGAGAATTCTGCACTCCTCTATTTTCCTGATTCTCCACTTCTATCAATTTTCCTTCATTTTTTGAGGCACCTGCCTTTATTTCACCTTTTTTTTTTTTTGAGGGATCATTTTTCCTTTTTCAAGTTGACTGTCATTTTTTTTTTCTTTTATACACTCTCAGCATTTACAAGAAATACATGTCTGTCCCTTCTTGAAACAAAAAGTTTGAGGAAAAAATAAAATAAAATACAGGATTTGTATGTGCATAAGATTTCTCAACCCCATACACGCATTTTTCTTTTTAAAGGTTAGAGTCTTTTCCTATACTTCTCATATTGGACCAATTTCTGATTTTCTAAGGCGATATATATATATATATATATATCAAGTAGTTGAGTCAAAGTTTCCATCCTTTGCAACAAAAGTAACTATTCTTCTGTCTTTTAATTCTTTTTGTCCGCTCCCATGAATCAAGTGCGGAGAGATTTAGGAGAGATATTGCCATGCGAAATTGACAATGGAAAGGAGGTTTCTGCATCAACAGATGTGGCCATCACTCAACAAACATGTGAAGAAGGTCATCTAAAACCAATGTGGTAATTCCTGTGTTGTTTTAACAACAAACGTTAGCTGCCTTTCTTCGGAAAAACTCATACCTCACAAGCCGCACGAGTTATATCATCTCTCTATTGCAGCAATAAAACCAGCTTACATGCTTAGTAACTTGGTTAGAAGAGTCGAAAAACATTATAACTCTAGTCTTGTAATGTCTTTCAGTTTTCAACAAAAGCAATGGAACATGGGATTCTGCTTCTACTGATGTCTAGAATAAGTCAGTCTGCTAGAATGTCTGTCCAATCACAAATGTGGTTTTTTCTCAACAGATGCAGCAAACACATAAATTGAGTTAGTTTCTTAAGCCACTATGTTAAACGGTTCTTATCCAATTATTATTTACATGGTACAAAAACTTGCTCTTTGCTCTCTTTGACTTTAATTTGCTTTGCCTTAGGGATGCAGATTTGAAGATGGTACCGGCTTTTAACATAAGAGAAACAGAACTCATGCCATCCGAGAACGAGATGTTGGTGATGAACTATAAGAAATTCCGTTCGGGTTTTTTAAAACCTTTTAATTTCTTGCTTCTTGGTGTAATAACCGAATCTTTTGATAAGGAGTTTTGGGAATTTTGTGTTGTAATTCACTAAAATTCCCTATATAAATATAAACTTAGGTTATAATTTAGCCTAAGGTATTCAATAAAATGTTTGATGATTTGGTAAATAAAATCTGGATGTCACAATTATAATATAATGTGACCAAATTAAAATATTAAGGTGATTTTATGATGTGACACTTAAATGTTATAAGGGTTAAAGTTACTAAACTAAAATAATTTTACAATGTGGAAAATTATGTGATAAGATTATAAAAATTATCACTAATATCACATTATCTTGTTTAAGTAAGTGGGTGATAGGAACTAATTAAAAAAAAGATTATGGTGGATGTCAATTTCTAAATAACAGCCCACAACTTAGTAGTACAGTAGAGTGAAATACTAAATAAGATTTTTATAGTATGTTAAAGACAGTGTGAGACACAGTAAGCTTTTTATTTCTTCATAAACAGAGGAAAAAAAAAAAAAAAAAACAGTAAGCTTTTTATTTGCAAAAATTCCAAAGCTAGTACAGCTGAATCATTTTCTTCTATTCTCTCTGTTGAAGAAACTTTCGGTCCAATCAGAAAATTTCATCTGCCTAAAAGTCCCAGCAAAGTCAAATACTACTATATAACACAAATATAACACAAACTTATGTCTCTTCTGCATTTTTTGTTTGTCAGACAAGAGAAAGACGGGGTTACGTTTCTCTGCATCAAATTCATTATGAGGAAAAGAGAAGAGAGAAATCTCTCTATTCTTCAAGGCACCTTCTCTTGCAACAGTAAGTTTTCTCTATTGCTTTTACCTACTTAATTATTATCAGAGGACACTTTTTTGCTTCCTTCTTTTTTGAAAGTTGATTTACTTACTTGCTGTTGCTGGACAATGTCACAAAATTAGACAATTTAAGATGAAAATTTGGGTTCAGTTAAGATATAGCAATTTCTGTGCCTTTTTTTTTTTTAATTAAGGCTGCCTTTCATGTCCAGTTGGCTGGTTGGTTTATTCTCAAATAAAATGAGAAAAACAACTACCAAAATATAAAACGACGATAAATCAAGTTCAACATAATTAAAAACGAGATCAATGAATCAAAACGACAAAAACCTAACAGGGAGGGTTATCAAAACGACAACCACATGAAAAACGATAACCATTTAAAAAACGACATTAAATAACCGGAACAACAATAAGAGCGTAAAAAACATTAACAAAATTGACAACAAAAAAAAAAAAAAGAAAACACTGACCTAAGAATAACAACATGTGGCGACCCCATGTACGTTATCATACCAACCAGTCGAGCTCTGACGCCGATCACGATGGCTGGCAACCTCGTGGGTCGTCATCCTCTTACTTAACATACTTAACTTTCCCTTCTTAACGTTCTCATTTTAAAGCGGAAGCAATTTCTATAGCAAATTTTTTTTTTCTTTTAACTTACATATTATACTTATCTCTATCATACTCTTATAACACATATTTCATAACTTTCTTTCTTTCATCTTCCTTTTTTGAACGCTCAGCGAAAGACTCATGGTAGTACCATACCCTCGCCCAGTCCCTTGGCACGTGCAGATCCGTCCGTTGTCCATCATATTACTTTAAACTAACAGGTTACTTACTTGCAATATATAAACAACTAATGAGCTATATGCTCAGTAAGTTTAAACATACATTCATTAACTTATAAATACTAGTAATATATGTTATTACTAGAATATATGACATCACATATATACACATCATATACATCATCTATACATATCCTCGAAACATAACATATTATGTGAGCTTCCTCATGCTCATTTATCTCTTCGCTAATCATTCCCATCATTCTATTGATAATCTCTTATCATTCTATTCTAATTTCTTCATTTCTTTTCTTCTCATTCCTATCATTTCTTAACTTTCTGTTCTAAACCTTTATAACTTTTCTATCGCTTTATCATCATCTCTTAACATTTCATATCTTAAAAGCTAGTAACATACACACTAGCATAACATCACGTAAAACGTGTCATTTACATCACATCACATATATGATTCTATTATGTTTCATATCGTTTGTTTCTTTTTATGTCATTCTTTACTTTTTTTTTCTTTTCGTATCATTTCTTTTCTTTTCTTTTCTATCTGCTTTCCTTTCTTTTCTTTTCACGCTCTTTTCTTTTCTTTTCTTTTCTTTTCACGCTCTTTTCCTTTCTTTTCTTTTCTTTTCTTTTCTTTTCTTTTCTTTTCACGCTCTTTTCCTTTCTTTTCTTTTCTTCTCTTTTCCTTTCTTTTCTTTTCTTTTCACTCTTCTTTCGTTTGTTTTCTTTCCACTTTCCTTTGGTTGGGCCCGTTGTTGGACGTACCTAGTTGCGCGCGGACAATGGGAGGAGGGGGAGCTACCCACCAACCTACCTCACAGTCACATAAAACCTCACCTTCGGGGCTGGTCCAACCTATAATCTACCACATCTTCGGGGTAGCATCACATCTACGCAGAGGATATAGACCGGAAGTCTCGACCTTGTAGGGAGACCGGTACGCCAATAACTTAAGTTTTCAGTCTTATTATCTTGTAGGCTTTTATTTTTCTTATATTGATTTTTCGTTATACATCTTTTTCATAACATTCATCATCTTTCCTTTCTCATTTTTCACAGAACATTCCATAGAATATTTGTTCTTTCGTTATTTTTCTTTTCTTAATTCTTTACTTTACTTGTGTGAATTATGTTAATCACACTTTAGCATAGCATATATAGCACATATTACTTATATATTATCATATCATATCACATCATAACAAACAAAACACGTTTAGTTATGTGCAGACAATTATTCTCTGTTTATCTTATCATTTGCTTCATTATATCTAGCGTATCTTATCATCACATTTCTATCAATCATAGCATGTCGATCATAGCCTATCGTTCTATTCTATCAATCGTATCTTATCGTTATGTTCTAATCCTTTCATCATACCTTTCATCATAACCTATCATTGTTTCTCTTTCTTGTCTAAGTCTTTGCTTTCGTATCATTTTTCATAAAACACCTATCCTTTCGTTATCATAAAACATGCCTTTTCTTAATTCCTTTCATCACCGATCATCGTTGCTCTATCAATCATAACCTAACTTTCATAAAATTTTTCATAAAACATCTATCCTTTCATCCTCATAAAATGTCCCTTTCTTAATTCCTTTCATCACCGATCGTCGTTGCTCTATCAATCATAACCTAACTTTCATAAAACTTTTCATAAAACATCTATTCTTTCCTTTCATATTTCATCTCTTTCTTATGCATCCTATCATAACATTCTTGTTCTTACTCTTTCCATTCTTTTATCCCTCTTTATCATATCGTTACTCTCATAAAGCTTTTATAATGTCTTTCCTTCATAATTCAATATATACATATATTTATATATATATATTTTTTATAATTATTTATTAAAACATATCTTTTAATATCATCATAATATTGCTATAGCATTACTATAGCATCATCATAAATCACATCATGACATTTACATACCAAACATATAAAAACGATAAGCTTGTTCATAGTTACAGACGGGTAAATGTCTGAACTTACTCATAGCGTGCTTATCCCCTTCTTAGAATCCATTGACATCCTTTGTCGCGTCGGGATTGGGTTCCTACAGACAAACTTTGTCCGTTAATCACATTTTCATTCATAGCTTTTATTTTATTAAAAAGCTTGATTCTGATCTTATAACTCTTAATTATAGCCTTAGGACAGCTTTCTAAACCTTAATGGCCATTTTCGAATTTTTTCTCCAACTTTTGAAAAATTACGATTTTACCCCTAACTTTTGACAAAATTAAAATTTTGCCCTTGACGTGATTTTTCATAACTTAACCTCGATTTTAGCTTTTACAAACTTCATTCACCTATTCCGAGGTCATTGGGGCTCTTTTCCCATAATTTGATAATCTTTGGACAAAATGACCATTTTGTCCTTGATGGGTCGTTTAACCATAACATTTTCATTTTCATACTTAGGCTGGATTTTCTAAACCCAAAATCATTTAATTAACTTTTTAAATCTTATCGGACCTTTTTCGGATCAATTCTTATCATTTTACCAATTTTTCACATTCCCGGCCCTCGGGAAGTACTATTCCAATCTAAGAATCGGTTTCATGTTTTCTTTGCGTTTTAGGATTTCGAAGGGTCGGTTTACTAATCGTAACTTGCCCATTCCTTTTTCCTTGCCCTAATTCCTCGAGGGGACTCGGGTTCCCTTCCCGATCATATTTTTACCCCTCGTTTCCCATATTACCCCTGGTGCCATTTTTAGAAATTTCGGCAGCATTTCCGCTTAATTTTTGAGGTTCCAGCGTTTAGGAAACGCCTGAAAACCATTTATCCTGATCTAATTCTATCACGTACTATACCAGAGGCCTAGATTTTACGTAAAACTCATACTGTTTACGTAAAATCATTACATTATCACATATTTTTCTTTTTCTCCATTACAGCCATTTTCTTCTTTTTACATACATTCTTTTCCATAATTTTCATATCAATAATTATAAAATCATACAATAGTCCCAAACAATTAAATTGTGGAACGTAAAAAGATCGGGATTTATACCGAATTGCAGTCCGATCTCGACGGCATAAACCCTAATTCTTCGTTCTTCATATTTGAGGTCCCGTCTTGCAAATTCGACTTCGCGGACGCGTCCGGAATGTCGAAAATAGGCTAACGGGCCAAACTTCCAAACTTTGGTCAACGGTCGGCGTTGACCGACGTTCACCGGCTGTTGACCGGCGTTGACCGGCGGCGACGGCGGCGACGGTGGCAAGTGGGTAGTCCATCTTAAAGAGCTCGACGAGAGGAATTCATTGGTGGCTTCAATTTCACCATTTGACACCTCTATCGCCGGAAATCCCCCCTCGAAAACTCGGTCACGGCGGCGGCTTTGGAATTCCGCCGTGCCGGACTTTTTCCCCGAAATTGATTGAGGGCTTTTGCTCCCCTCTTCACGGCGAACATTTCTGTACCGGTGGTGCAGCTCAACATCGCCGGAAACGACAAGTTTCACGGCGGCGACGGTGACGGGCGAAGTTGGGCGGCGCGATCCAGCAGCCGTTGGGCTGAAACTCTACCTGGGTTTTGTTCTACTCTTCACCACGAGTCTTTTGGGACCGGTTTCAGCTTGATCGGACGTCGGACGGCGGAGATACGGCGTCGCGAATTTTCTGGTGGCCGGTGGCTTCGGGCGGCGCGTGCGCTCTCCTCCGGCGTCGGTTCCGTCGACTCGGCACACCGTTGAACTCAGCTCGGCGAGAGCTTTCCAATGGTGCCAGCGGTGTCGAAAATGGACACCGTTTCCAATGGTCGGTTACTGTACACTTTCGGGTAGAGAGAGAAAGAGAAGTGATGAGAGAGAAAGCATGTGGATAAATGAGAAAATTCCACTTTTTCCCGCTCTTTATATACTTTTTCGCCCAAAATTTCAACATGAGCTATCCTGATTAATTTGGGCATCCTGAATTCAAATATATCAGTTTTATTTTCATCTGAGGTCATTTCGACCAATTTCCGATACTGCGAATTTTCGGTCAAAAATTACCCTTGTACTCAATTGTCAAATTTGAGCGTGCTGATAGGCTATCCTTACTAATTTGGGTGTGCTGAACCCAAATTTATCAGTTTTATGTCAAGATAATATCGTCTTGACTTACTTTTTGATACTGTGAGTGGCACACACGTGTACCCACATAAAATCACTATTACTCATTTTTCATCCTTTAACATTGTTAGAACATTTTATTTAGTTTTAAACAATATTAAATCACTTAATTTCACATTTTAATGCTTAAATTCATTATGCATTTATTTTCCGAGAAATATGAATTTTCCCGGTTGTTACACAATAACATTGAGCATGTTGTAATAAAGAACGAAAATAAGTAAAAGTAAATAAAATGATAACTTTGGATTATCATTTGAATCAATATTAGACCTTAATATTTAGAAAACAACATTTGAATAAAAATATTTAGATTTATTTTTGGATAGTTGGTGAAGTATTTAAATTGTCTGAGTTAAAAAGTGTAAATTTTAAAATATGTTCAGAAAATAATATTAATATAGATCTTATTTCATTTTATATAATTTTTTTTTTTTTGAAAAATTCACATTTAGAATTATATATACAAAATTATAGACTTTTAAATTTAAGCTACAAACGTTTAATAAAAACTATAAATAATAAAATAAAATTTGATTTTTTAAAAAAAGATTAAAAAATTCAATTTGAGTGACCTATATAAAGTATTTGAGATAAAAAAAATAAATATATATTTCATACGATCACGTAAATAGAATAATTTTCATACATATATATATAAATTATTGAAACAAACAGGCACAAAGATTTTTTTTTTTCTCCGCATAACTGAAACAGTTTTAACGTTAAAAAAAAAAAAACAAATTAACAACTCACATTTTAACCATTAATCAATTGAAAAAATAAACAAAAATATATTTTATGTAAGTGGGTAGTATGGTAATTTTATGAATAAATATCATCTGTCCTTCTCATTTCCCAGTCTTCTTCGTAAAAGGGGAAGAGAAAGCGGACGAAGCTCTCCACTAGATATCATTTTTCTTACCTTAGGAGGTGTATTCCTGTCTCCATTATCAAAGATGCCACTTTTTCTGTTTGAAATTTCCACAACAATAGTATGTCGTTTTCTAACAATTCTCCTCCACCTTTACTAATGGTACTCTCTCTCTTTTGAAAATTCAACTGGAAATTTTCATGCTGCACAAAAGTCACAAGATATTCCAACGGAGTAAAAGTTCGGAGAAGTTCATGGCACAAACTCGAAGTTCTGAGTAAAGGTAACTATTGTTATGATTAGTATTAGTGTTAAAAGTTTTATGCGTAATTATATTCATAAAACTTAGTTTAGTTGGTTATTGTCCCATTTAAGCTAGTTAGCAGTCAATTTATGCAGTCAACTAATAAAGCCAAATGCTAAAGATTAATTAAGTACATAAACAATTACAACTATTGGTTACATTTCACTTTAATTTTCTCCCACTTGCAAGTATTCTTCTCAATTACTCAATTAATAGTTTCTTTTTTCTTCTTCTTCGAGAAAATAATTAATTCCTTATTAGTCTCACTTTTAAGATGTTTCCTCATTTTTCTCGGAGGAAGAAAATCTCCTTTTTATCACATTGGAGAAAATAATTCGGAGTTTGAGAAATGAATCTTAAAATTTTATATATATATATGTATATTTTTCTTTTTTGGTAATTTTCTGCTTATAAAAGAAAATTGTTCGTGCAGATTACTTAATTGTATTACTCGCGAATGATCTACTAAAAAGAAAATGGTCCAACTCCCTTTCCAATAAACAACGGAGTAGGTGGAAATATCTTATTGGCAAAAAGTCCGTATATACATATATATATATATACATATATATAATAATATAGAAAAATTGTTTATTAAAAAGACTAATAACACGTTTCATAAATATTTTTTAATGTTACACCAAACCAAACCAAACCAAACGTAAAATTTTATATTTAAATATAATTATTTTTAATAATATTATAAAAAAATTATTATTTAAAAACTTTTTAAAATAATTATATCAATTTTTTAATTCTAATTATTTATCTTTATTTTTATCAATAACATTAATTTTTAATTTTAAAATATTTTTAATTTAAACATAAATTTTATTTAATTTAAATATAAAATATATTTTTTTTAATCAAATATAATATTAAAAAATAATTATATTTAAACATAATTAAAATATAACAGGATTTCAAACGTCAGGAATGCGAAAGTAGAGATTTTTTTTTTCCACACGGAGGAGATCTTTTCTTGCCACAGGACACCATACTTCTCCTGCTTTTTGCATCTTTTAGAGAGAGAGAGAGACTGCAACACCAATATACTTGTCTCAACACTCCCTTGCGAGAAGACGAGAAGTCCACATTCTTGCCCTGCAACAGTAAGCTTTTTATTTCTTCGAAAAGAGAAATTAAAAAAAAAACAGTAAGCTTTATATTTACAAAAATTCCAAAGCTAGTACAGCTGAATCATTTTCTTCTTTTGTCTCTGTTAAAGACTGGACTACGTTTCTCTGCATCAAATTAATTGTGAGGAAAAGAGAAGAGAGAAATCTCTCTCTTCTTCAGGGCACCGTCTCTTTCAACAGTAAGCTTTTTGTATTGCTTTTAACTATTTAATTATTTTCATCAGGGCACTTTCCTTCTTCCTTATTTTTTGCAAGTTGATTTACTTGCTTGCTGTTACTGGACAAAGTCACAAAATTAGACAGTTTTAGATGAAAATTTGGGTTCAGCTAAGATTTAGGATTCGTTTGGTGAACGTATTGTATTTGCATTGTGTTGGAATGTAATGTATTGAATGCAATTTGTATTTGGAGGAAAAGCATTAGCATTGCATTTGAATGCAATGTGTGTTTGGGGGAAAAGTATTTGAATTGTATTTTAATAATAAATATGTGATGTGATGGGTAAAAGTAGAGAGAAAAAAAAGAGGGAGAGAGAATATATGATGTAATTAATAAAAGTAATAGAAAAAGTGAAATAATAAATAGTGATTGTGTTTGATTTAAAATGTGATGTGATTGGTATTTGAATGAAATGTTTTTGTATTTGAGGGAAAATTACATTGCATTTAAATGCAATGCTAAAAAAATTTGTGTCCCAAACACTAGCTTAGTAATTTCTGTGTTATGTTTTTATAGTTTTTTTTATTATTATTTTTAAACAATACTATCTTCCATGTCTAGTTAGCTGGTTGCTCCATTCTCAAATAAAATGAGAAAAACAACTTCTAAAATATAAAATGATGATAAATCAAGTTCAACCTCAGAAAACGACAAGGAGTTGAAAACGATGTTAGTGAATCAAAATGACAAAAACCTAGTAGAGAGGATATTAAAACGACAATCAATGAAAAACGATAACCATTTTAAAAAACAATATTAAATAATCTGAACAACGATAAGAGTGTGAAACAAGACAAATCTAGGCAAACAGCGAACACCACCAAAATATTAACAAAATTAAAAATAAATAAATAAATAAAAGAAAGAAAACATTAACCTAAGAAACATTGAGAATGAGCGTCACCCGTAAATTAAATACAGCAATAATGTGATAAAAGGGTAAATGCATTTGAGCAACTCAAACGTATGTAATAAATAACGAAAATAAGTAAATAGAATGATAAGTTTGGATTGTTATTTGAATGGATATTTAGACGATAATATTTAGAAAAGAATATTTAAATAGAAAATTTAGATTTATTTTTGAATAATTAGTGAGATCTTTGAATTGTCTAAGTTAAAAAATATAAAATTTGAAATGTGTTCAGAAAATAATATCAATATAAATCTTGTTTCGTTTGATTTGAAATTCTATGTATTTTTTTTTAAATATCACGTTTAAAATTGTATATGTAAAATTATAAATTTTAAGTTTTAAAGTTTAAATTACAAAGATATAATGGAAATTATGAATAATAAAGTAGAGTTTGACTTTTTAAGAAAAGATAAAAAAGTTTAAATTATATTGAGATAAAAAAAACAATTACATCTTTCATAAGATCACATAAATAAAATAGTGCTTGCATGTGAAAATGAGTGAAACAAAAGAACAAATTTTTTTTTTTTGGGGCATAACTGAAACCTTTTTAACGTTTAAAAAAAATAACCAAGTTATAGTTTAACCATTAATCAATTGAAAAACTAAACAAAAATATAATTTACGTAAATGGGTAGTATGGTAATTTTATAAATAAGGCCTCGTTTGATGAACACGTTGTATTTACATTGCGTTTGAATACAATACATTGAGGGTTCGTTTGGTGAACGCATTGCATTTGTATTGCGTTTGAATACAATGTATTGAATGCAATTTGTATTTGGAGGAAAAGCATTAGCATTGCATTTGAATGCAATGTGTGTTTGGGGAAAAAGTATTTGAATTATATTTTAATAATAAATATGTGATGTGATGGATAAAAGTAGAAAGAAAAAAAGGAGAGAGAGGGAATATATGATGTAATTAATAAAAATAATAGAAAAAATAAAATAATAAATAGTGATTGTGTTAGATTTAAAATGTGATGTGATGGGTATTTGAATGAAATGTTTTTGTATTTGGGGGAAAATTGCATTGCATTTAAATGTAATGCTAAAAAAATGCTAGTACCAAACGTGTACTGAATGTAATTTGTATTTGAAAGAAAAACATTAATATTGCATTTGAATGCAATATGTGTTTGGGTGAAAAATATTTAAATTATATTTTAATAATAAATATGTGATGTGATGGGTAAAAATAGAGAGAAAAAAATAAGAGAGAATATATGATGTAATTAATAAAAATAATAAAATAAATGAAATAATAAATAATAATTGTATTTAAATTAAAATATGGTATAATTAGTATTTAAATAAAATATTTTTGATTTTAAAAAAAATATTATATTTAAATATAATATAAAAAAATACGTTACCCAAAAACACGTTAAATATCATCTTTACTTTCTGATTTCCAAGCCTTTTTCGTACGAGGAAAAGAGAGAGTGGAGAAAGCTCTCCACTGTTTACCAAAGACATCTTTTATCTTACCTTTGGGGTTATATTTCTCTCCCCACTCTCGAAAAAAGCCACTTTTTCTTTTTGAAACTTCCACAACAATTGTTTGTCGTTTTCCAATAATTCTCCTCCACCTTTACTAAAGACACCCTCCGTCTTTTGAAAATTCATCTGCAGCTTTTCATACGGCACAAAAGTCACAAAAATGTTTGTCGTTTCCAACAATTGTCCTCGTCCTTTACTAAAGATACTCTCTCTTTCGATAATTTATCTGGAGCTTTTCATACTGCACCAAAGTCACAAAATATTCCAACGGAGTAAAAGTTCTGAGTAAATGTAACTATTGTTATGATTAGTATTAGTGTTAAAAGTTTTATGCGTAATTATATTCGTAAAACTTAGTTTAGTTGGTAATTGTCCCGTTTAATTTAGTTAGCAGTCAATTTGGGCGGGCAGCCGCCAATAAGATATCAACTAAGGAAACTTTTAGTAAACACATTTTGATCGAATTTGAATAAATTTTATTTTTTAAATATTATATTTAGTTAAAAAATATTTATTTTGTATTTGAATAAAATGTATATTTAGATGAAAAGTATTTTAAAGTTAAAAAGTTGATATGATTGGTAAAAATATAGATAAATAATGAAAATGAAAAGATGATGTGATTGTTTTAAAAAAATTTTAAATAGTAATTATTTTTGTAATACTATTAAAAAATTTGTGTTTAATGTAAAATTGTATTATATTTTAATGAAAATTAAAATATAATTTTTTTTATCAAAAGATATTAAATAAAGCCAAATGATACAGATTAATTAAGTACGTAAACAATTAAAACTACCGGTTACATTTGCTTAAATTTTTTTTCCACTTGCGAGGATTCTTCTCAACTACTCAATTTCGGAGTCTCTTTTCTTCTTCTTTTGTATATGCCGTCACTTATGCCAAGGGCTTTTCCTTTGAGGAAATAAGTAATTCCTTATTAGTCTCACTTTAAGATGTTTCCTCATTTTTCTCGGAGGAAGAAAATCTCCTTTTTATCATATTGGAGAAAATAATTCGGAGAGTCACAAATGATCTTAAGATTTCTATATATATATATGTATATTTTTCTTTTTTGGTAATTTTCTGCTTATAAAAGAAAATTGTTCATGTAGATTACTTAATTGTATTACTGGTGAATGATCTACTAAAAAGAAAATGGTCCAACTGCCTTTCCAATAAACTACAGAGTAGTAGGAAATATCTTATTGGCAAAAACTCCCACTATATATATATATTATATACATAAAGAAAAATAGTTTATTTAAAAGATCAAGGAATTGTGAAAGTAGAGAAAAAAAATTTTTTTTTAATACGGAGGACATCATTTCTTGCTATAGGACCACCCTATTTCTGCTTTTTGCTTCTTTTAGAGAGAGAGAGAGACTCTGCAACACACCATGTTCTTGTCTCAACAACAATCCCTTGTGAGAAGAAGAGAAGTCCATATTCTTGTCCTGCAACAGTAAGCTTTTTATTTCTTCAAAAAGGAAAAAAAAAAACAGCAAGCTTTTTATTTTCAAAAATTCCAAAGCTAGTACAACTGAATCATTTTCTTCTATTCTTTTGTTGAAGTCAGAAAATTTTATCTGCTTAAAATCCTAGCAAAGTCAAATACCACCATATAATTCAAACTCATTTCTCTTCTGTCTTTCTTTTTTGTTTGATAGACAAGGAAAAGACTAGGCTACGTTTCTTTGCATCAAAATTCATTGTGAGAAAAAGAGAATAGAGAAATCTCTCTATTCTTCAAGACGCCTTCTTTTGCAACAGTAAGGTTTTTCTATTGCTTTTAACTACTTAATTATTTTCATGAGGTCAATTTTTTTCTTCCTTCTTTTTTGAAAGTCGATTTACTTATTTGCTGTTACTTAATTTCAAATGATATGTTTGATTGGGAATTTCATGTTTATAAAATAAAAAAAAATTTTATTTTAAAAGAATAGATCTTCCTAAATTTTTATATTTAGATATCTAAAATTTTTTATTTTTAAAAAATAAAAAAATTCTTTAAAAAAATTTTTATCTACCTAAATAACTTTTCACTTTTAAAAAAAATTCAAATAATTTTTTATTTTCTAAATCTAAAAATTTTTTATTTTTTAAAAATAAACCTTCCATCCAAATATATGATTTAAGATGAAAATTTGGGTTCAACTGAGATATAGCAATTTTTGTGTTATGTTTTTATTTTATTTTTTTATTTTTAAATAAAGCTGCCTTCCATGTCTAGTTGGCTGTTTGGTTTATACTCAAAGAAAATGAGAAAAACAACTTCCAAGATATAAAATGATGATAAATCAAGTTTAACATCAAAAAACAAGGAGTTGAAAACGATATGAATGAATCAAAACAATAAAAACCTAATAGGTAGGGCATAAAAACGACAATTATATGAAAAATGATAACCATTTTAAAAAACGACATTAAATAATCTAAACAACGACAAGAGCATAAAGTAAGAGAAATCTAGGCAAACGACCAACACTACCAAAACATTAACAAAATTGAAGAAACAAAATTAAATAAGAAAACACTAACCTAAGAAACATTGAGCATGGGTATCACCCATAAATATAATGATAGCACTAATGTGACAAAAGGGTAAATGCATTAGAGCAACTCAAACATATGTAATAAAAAACAGAAATAAGTAGCAATAAGTAAAAATAAGGAAAATTAAAACATTTGAATTATCATTTAAATAATCGTTTGGATATTTATATTTAAAAAAATATTTAAATAAATATATTTGAATTTATGTTTGAGAATGAAAAAAATAAAAAAAAAATTCAAATTAGGCCATGTTGGTAGAGTATTTGAGATTGAAAAAAAAAAAACAAACATATTTTACAAAACCATATAAATAGAATAGTTCCCATATATGAAAATGGATGAATTAAATAGGAGCTAGGATTTTTTTTTTTCTCGCCTAACTGAAACCTTTTTAACGTTTAAAAAAATAATAAACAACTCACATTTTAACCATTAATCAATTTAAAAACTAAACAAAAATACAATTTATGTAAATGGGTAGTATGGTAATTTTATGAATAAATATCATCCTTCCTTTCTTATTTCCAAGTCTTCTTCGTAAAAGAAAGGAGAAAGCGGAGAATTTTAAATATAATGAAATTTTTCTTTAAATATAAAAATATTTTATTTAAATATTAATCATATCACATTTTAAATTCAATATAATTGTTATTTATTATTTTATTTTATTTTTATTATTTTTATTAATTACATTATATATTCTCTCTTTTTTCTCTCTATTTATTATTAAAATATAATTTAAATACTTTTTATTTAAACACATATTATATTTAAATATAATATTAATATTTTTTTTAAATATAAATTATATTTAATATATTATATTTAAATATAACATGTTGACGCATATCTTTTTTCTTACCTCGCGAGTTGTATCCCTCTCTCCGTTATCAAGGAAGCCACTTATTTTCTTTGAAATTTCCACAACAGTTGTTTGTCGTTTTCCAATAGTTCTCCTCTGCCTTTACTAAAGATATACTCTCTTTGAAAATTCATCTGGAGCTTTTCATACCGCACAAAAGTTACAAAATATTCCAACTGAGTAAAAGTTTCGAGAAGTTCGTAGCACAAACTCAAAGTTCTTTTGCTTTGTTTTTGGCTTGAGAGAGAGAGAGAGAGAGAACAGAGAAAGGAAGAGGGAAAGATTCTTATACTTGCTTTCACAATTCAACAAAAACACTAACTCATATTGCTTTCATCTTTCAGTATCTTCTGTGACCTGAGAGACGGCAACAATGGCCGCTGAACTGGTGGCTCAAGCTTTTCTCACGGTGGCGTTTGAGAAGCTGTTTGAACGCCTGACTTCTCGGGAGTTCGTGAACTTCTTCCGGGGAAAGAAATCTACTGACAGCCAGCTCAAAGTGTTGACTGAGAAGTTAAAGACAGCAAGTCTGCTAGTCAATGATGCTGAGGACAGGCAGATCTCTGAACCGAGAGTGAAGGAGTGGCTTGACGAGCTCAAACACGTAATTTTCAAAGCAGAGGACCTGGTGGAGGACATCAATGAAGAAGCCCGAACTAAACAGGAAAGTGAAGCTGGAAGCAGCGTGACAGTGCTAGTGAAGTCCATCTTCGCCTCCTTCACTGAATTTGAAAAAAACGTACAAGGTGAGCTGGCGAATATCTTGGAGGATCTGAACTTTCTTTTAGATAGAGCAGGTGTCCTCGATTTGAAACACGTTGAGGGTTCTTTAGTTATTGAAAAGACTAGATCTTCACCAAGATTACCTGCTCCTTGGCTGGAAGAAAATCAAGTTTATGGAAGGAATGATGATAAAGAGAAGATCTTGAAGTTGGTCCTGTCGGATGATCAAGTGTGGGGTAAGAAAATAGGAGTTCTTCCCATCGTGGGCATGGGCGGTCTTGGCAAGACCACCCTTGCTCAGCTCGTGTACGATGATAGCCGGGTGGAAGAACATGGTTTTCAGCTCAAAGCATTGGTTACCGTATCGACTGAATTTGATATTTTCAGAATAATGAAGACTATTTTGCAGAAGGTCAAAGACCAAACCACACATGACATCCAGGAACCAGCAGAGCTTCAACGACAACTGAAAGAGGCTTTGAGAGGCAAGAAGTTTCTCTTTGTTCTTGACGATGTTTGGGACAAGAATTATGACAGCTGGAATGCCCTGAAGAGTACCTTCGCATCTGGACACTCTGAAAGCAAGATCATTGTGACGACACGCAGCCAGGACGTTGCATCAGTTGCGAGGACGGGGAAAGTTATTCATGAGCTGCAACAAGTATCAAGCGATGGTTGATGGAAAATATTTGTGGATCATGCCTTTGATGGAGACTATGATGAAGATCCAGATTTGCAAGAAATAGGGAAAAAAATTGTTGAGAAGTGCAAAGGCGTTCCGTTAGCTGTAAAATCCATTGGTGGTCTTCTTCGGTCAGAAAGAAATCCACGGAAATGGGAAAGCATTCTAACAAGCCGTGTGTGGGAATGGTCTGAAAACCAAAGAAACGGTATTCTTCCATCATTATGGTTGAGTTATCGCGATCTACCTTCTTGTTTGAAGCAATGTTTTGCATATTGCTCAATATTTCCCCAAGATTATTTATTCGACAAACAAGAAATAATCTTGTTGTGGATGGCACAAGGTTTTTTGCAAACTAACAAGAAAGAGAAGAGAATGGAAGAAGTAGGAGAGGAGTACTTCAATGATCTAATTGCAAGGTCTCTGTTTCAAAGACGAAGTCATGTTTATCATGAGCCGGATTTTGTCATGCATGACCTGGTGCATGATTTAGCTACGTTTATATATGGAGACTTCTGCTTTAGATTTGGTGACAATATGAACGTAAAGCGTCTAACAAAAAGGACTCGTCATATATTATTAAATGGAGTGTCAATGTATGATGTGCTATGGAGAGGTCGATTTGAAGCCAATCATTTACGCACCTTCAAATTCCAAAGACTACTTTATTCAGAGAATGAGTTGGGTAAAGAAGTGCTAGAAAGAGGAAGGTGGTTAAGAGTGATCTCACTATTAACACGTAATGATATCCAAGTTTTGCTTGATTTATTTAGTAAACTGAAGCATCTAAGGTATTTGAACTTATCCTACAGTGAAGTTGAAGAGTTGCCTTGCTCAATTTGTACTCTGTACAATTTGCAGACTTTATTGTTGAGACGTTGTAGAAAACTTACTCGATTGCCAAAGGACATGGGAAGACTGATCCACTTGCGTCATCTTGATGTTACCAGCGCACCTCTACGAGAGATGCCACCACATATGGGTAACTTGAAAGAGTTGCAGACATTAACTGATTTTGTTGTGGGTGAACATGGTAATTGCTCAAGCATTAAAGAGTTAGGAGCACTTCAGTACTTGGGTGGAAAACTTCGAATTTCCGGGCTTCAGAACGTTGATAATGTCGACCACATTCTCCTGGGTGATTATTTGATGAATAAGGAGAAGCTTAACGAGCTAGATTTGCTATGGGAAGGTGATGTTACTGACACAAGAAGAGCAATGGAGACACTTAACGCACTGCAGCCTCACACAAACTTGACGAAACTTGCTATTTATGCATATGCAGGTTTAAATTTCCCACCCTGGCTCGGAGACTCTTCATTTTCAAAGATGGTATCGATTTATCTAAGTGGTAATGAATACTGTTTGTTTTTGCCGCCACTCGGGCAATTACCTTCTCTTCAAGAGCTTGTGATTCAAAGCTTCCATGGAGTGGAGAAAATAGGTCCTGAGTTTTACACTGGAAATAGTACTTGTTCTATTACTCCATTTCAATCTTTAGAAATTCTGAAGTTTTCTGATATGAAAAGCTGGAAAGAGTGGTCTTTTATTGGTCGAGATGGAAAAGAGGATGGATGTTTTCCTCGTCTCAAAGAGCTTCGCTTTCGTGATTGTACAAATCTAGCTGGGAGCTTATCTAATTGTGACACAATAGAAAGTCTTGAGATTTTGGACAGCTATAAATTCATGGAGTCTCTTCCAGTAGATAACTTCCCAAAGCTTAAGAAGCTTAAGTTGCAGGGGTGTGGAAGTCTCAAGGAGCTAATTGTGGACTCACCGGATGTGATAGACACGCTTGAGATAATCAAGTGCAACAAATTAGAGTTTCCGGGAAGCCACCATTATGTTCACGTTAAACAGTTGAAAATTATGGGTGATGAATGTGATTCCATGAAGACGCTGCCATTAGACTACTTCCCAAGGCTTGAGCAGCTTCACTTGGGAGGATGTCAGAATTTGGAATTGCCTTCCTACACGGAAGAAACTGGTATTGGTCTTCGACTCCTGACCATAGAAGATTGCAAGAATTTGAGGTCATCCCCAGAACACATGCACAGACTTCTTCCATCTCTTTCTGATATGCGCCTGTTGAATTGTCCAGAAATTGAAGCTTTTCCCACAGGAGGATTGCCCTCTAATCTAAAGACGCTTGAAATTGATAATTGCTGCAACTTCGTTGCCCAAAACAGGCTCTGGAATCTGCAAGGACTAACCTCTTTGAGCCGGTTAGAAATTCGTGACTGTGAAGACATAACGTTAGATTCATTTCCAGAGGGGCTGCTTCCCAGCTCTTTAACTTCTTTCCGTCTCTGGAATCTTCCACACCTTAAAAACCTAAATGGCAGTGCCTTTCAAGACGTCGCTTGCCTTGAGGGATTGAATTTATGGAATTGCGAAGAGCTCCAGGTTTTGCCACGAGAAGTACTGCTGCCCACTTCTCTTCGCACTTTGTGGATCGGCAGTTGTCCTTTACTTGAACGAAGGTACCAGAGAGGGAAAGGGGAGGACTGGCATCATATTTCTCACATTCCCGACATATTTATTTGTGGCCAAACAACGTGAGTATTCTAGATTCCCCTTCTTCTAATTCTCCACTTTTACTAATTTTCCTTTATTCTCTGATGCACCTGCTTTTTTATTTTTCAATAATTCATCTCATCTATTCAATAATCCTTTTATTTTTAAAATTAAATCTATTTTTTTTTTCTATCCCATCCTCCATTCTCCCCTTTTCAAATTTTTCATGCCTATCCACTTTTCAATTTTGTCAGGTTTAAGAGAGACATAAGGTAACAGAATCAAAAATAAAAAATAAAAATTTAGATATAAAAAAAAAAAACGATAATATTTCAACATTTCCCTTTTTCTTTTCCTTTTCTCCTTTTGCTATTTTTCTTCTTAAATTAGATCTCTGATTTCTGGTGCATACCGTTCTCTTTCTTTTTTAACCCCTTATTTTTTTTTTTTAGGTTGGACCAATTTTTTATTTTGATATGACAGAGATAATAAGGATAATTGGGTCAAATAATCTCTTTGTATATATATATATGTATATATAGTGATATGTGTACAGTGTGCTAATCTAATGCTTTAATTCTTTTCATGCCTTCTGCCCCTCTCCCCTCAAATCAGGTGACGAATTAGAGAAGAGGAACTCAGAAGAGGGGTTTACATCTACAGATGTTTAAAAGGTGTATACAGCAAGCGAATTAAAAAGGTAAGTTATTGCCAATCTAATAGTCCCTGTATCGAGTATAAAAACAACTCTAATTGTTACATTTAGCTTTCAATAAAAATGCTAGACAATTAATTCCAATCATACAAACATGCTATAACAACCTAATTAGATCTAAATTATGAATCTAAAAAAAATGTTCAAATATTTTATCCGTTCTACTATTTATCATACAAATGGTAATTTATCTCAAACTGACACACCAAACAAACAAATATGAACAAAACTACTCTGTTGTTCAAAGAAATCATACAAATATTATTTTGTTACTTTCGACTATATTGTTGCTGGTATGCTATATGATGATTTGTTCATTGAGTTGCTACCTTATTATTTTCAGCTGTGTTATTGTGCAACTATCGATCATCATTCACCTTTGTTTACAGTTCTGTGTTGCTTGTTCGCAGGATGAGTTGTTTAAAGTTCCGTGCTTGTTCGCAGGATGCAGGCTCATGAGGCTGCATGGACTTGTTTTCACTTTCAGCCAGTTAGGCTTTGTGCCGATTTAAAGGGTTATTTTAAAAGGACAAAGTTATCGTTGGATTTTGTATTATTACTATTATTATCTTGTGTTAGTTAAAGAAACCGGTTAAGTTGTTTGTTTGAGACATCTGATGCTATGTTTTCATATTATTTGATCTTGTTCCTTTTTTCTTTTTTGATGGATAATTGTACTTTGACAATGTAATCTTCATTGGAGATTACGAGTACCATTGAATTGTATGCTATAAACACTTGTTCATCGTGTCTCCCGCTCATTATGTTAAAGGACCGATTGAAATGTGTTTTTGGTTGTGATGTGTTTTCATATTATTTGATCTTGTTCCTTTTTCCATTTTTGATGGATAACTGTACTTTGACAGTGTAATCTTCACTGTAGATTACAAGTACCACTGAATTGTATGCTATAAACACTTGTTCATTGTGTCTCTCTCTCATTATGTTAGAAGGAACAACTGAAACGTGTTTTTGATTCATATTGCTAAAACAACACATTTTCGATGACAATCTTTAAGAATTAGAATTCAATCCAAGAATCGTTTCCGAGTAGCACAGAATTTATATTTGAGATAAATGGTAGAAAATCATAAAGAAATGTCCAACTATAGATAACTGAAATTGTTGTGATAATACACCTACATATATTTTTTGTTCTGCATTAGCCATCCCAACTGCAAGGTTCAGCTACTCATTTCATTTGTTATATGTTTAATAGGAAGATTGTTGGCCAATAGTTATGGTGATTAGTATTCTTGCATAACTCATTCTAATTGGAATTGGACTGTAACAATAAGGAAAATTCATATTTCTCGGAGAATAAATACACAATGAATTTAAGTGTTAAAATGTGAAATTAAGTGATTTAATATTGTTTAGAACTAAATAAAATGTTCTAACAATGTTAAAGGATGAAAAATGATTGACAGTGATATTATTTGTGTACACGTGTGTGCCACTCACAGTATCAAGAAGTAGGTCAAGATGATATTATCTTGATATAAAACTGATAAATTTGGGTTCAGCACTCCCAAATTAGTTAGGATAGCCTATCAGCGCGCTCAAATTTGATAATTGAGCATAAGGGTAATTTTTGACCGAGAATTCGCAGTATCGGAAACTGATCAAGATGACCTCAGATCAAAATAAAACTGATATATTTGGATTCAGGACGCCCAAATTAGTTAGGAAAGCCCATGTTGAAATTTTGGGTGAAAAAGTATATAAAGAGCAAAAAAAAAATGAAATGTCTTCGTTTGTCCACATACACACTCTCTCTCCTCACTTCTCTTTCTCTCTCTATCCGCACGTGTACAGTAACCAACTTTCACGTACGGCCTCCGTTCACGACACCGCTGGCACCGTTGGAAAGCTCTCGCCGAGTTGAGTTCAACGGTGGGTCGACATGACGGAACGACCGCCGCACGCCGCACGCCGCACGCCGCCCGAAGCTGTCGACCACCGGAAATTTCGCGACGCCGTATCTCCGCTGTCCGACGTCCGATCAAGCTGATTCCGGTCCCAAAAGACTCGTGGTGAAGAGTAGAACAAAACCCAGGTGGTGTTTCAGCCCAACGGCCGCCGGATCGCGCCGCCCAACTCCGCCCGTCGCCGTCGCCACCGTGGAATCCGACGATTTCGGCGGAGTTGAGTTGCAAGGTTGGTATCAAAATGCTCAGAACAACACGTAGATCAAAAGCCCCAAATCAATTTTGGGCAACAATCACCGGAAAACGGAGATTTACGCTCGCCGCCGCCGTTGGTCTTTCGAGGGGTGACTTCCGGCGATAGAGGCGTCGAATGGTGAAATTGAGACCACCAATGAGTTCCTCACGTCGAGATCTTCAAGATGGACTACCCACTTTCCACCGTTGCTGCCGGTCAACGCCGGTCAACGGCGACCGGTGACCGAAAATTGAAGTTTGGCCCGTTGGCCTATTTTCGACGTTCCGGACGCATCCGCGGAGTCGGATTTGCAAGATGAGACTTCAGATATGAAGAACGAAGAATTAGGGTTTATGCCGTCGAGACCGGACTGCAATTCGATATAAATCCCGACCTCTTTACGTTCTGTAATTTAATTGTTTGGGACTATTGTATGATTTTATAATTATTGGTACGAAAATTATGAAAAAGAATGTATGTAAAAAAGAAGAAAATGGCTGTAATGGAGAAAAAGAAAAATATGTGATAATGTAACGATTTTACGTAGACAGTATGAGTTTTACGTAAACTTTAGGCCTCTGGTATAGTACGTGATAGAATTAGATCAGGAGAGATGGTTTTCAGGCGTTTCCTAAAAGCTGAAACCTCAAAAATTAAGGGGAAACTCTGCCGAAATTTCTAAAAACGGCATTAGGGGTAATATGGGAAAAGAGGGGTAAAATATGATCGGGAAGGTAACCCGAGCCCCCTCGAGGAATTAGGGTATGGAAAAAGGAAGGGGTAAGTTATAATTAGTAAACCGACCCTTTGAAACCCTAGAATGCAAGGAAAACATGAAACCGACTCTTATGTCAGAATAGTATTTCCCGAGGGTTGAGAATGTGAAAATTGGTAAAATTATAAGAATTGATCCGGAAAAGGTCCGATAAGATTAAAAAGTTAATTAAATGATTTTGGGTTTAGAAAATCCAGTCTAAGCATGAAAATGAAAATGTTATGATTAAACGACCCATCAGGGGTAAAACGGTCATTTTGCTCAAAGATTCTCAAATTATGGGAAAAGAGCCCCAATGACCCTGGAATAGGTTAATAAAGTTTGTAAAAGCCAAAATTGAGGTTTAAATTATGAAAAATCACGTCAAGGGTAAAATTGTAATTTTGTCAAAAGTTAGGGGTAAAATCGTAATTTTTCAAAAAGTTGGAAAAAAATTCGAAAAGAGCCATTAAGGTTTAAAAAGCTGTCCTAAGGCTATAATTAAGGTTCAAAATCAAGCTTTTTAATAAAATAAAAGCTATAAATGAAAATGTGATTAACGGACAAAGTTTGTCTGTAGGAACCCAATCCAGAAGCGATAAAGGACGTCTATGGATTCCAAGAAGAAGATAAGCACGCTATGAGTAAGTTCAGACATTTACCCATCTGCAACTATGAACAAACTTATCGTATTTATATGTTTTGTATGCAAATGTCATGATGTGATTTATGATGATGCTATGATGATGTTAAAAGATAGGTTTTAATAAATAATTTATAAAAAATATATATGTATATATTGAATTACGAAGGAAATGTATTATAACAGCTTTATGAGAGTAAAGATGTGAGAAAGAGAGGAGATATGAAAGGAAAGAATAGATATTTATGAAAAGTTTTATGGAAGTTAAGTTATGATTGATAGAGCAACGATGATCGGTGATGAAAGGAATTAAGAAATGGAATGTTTTATGAGAACGAAATGATAGGTGTTTTATGAAAAATGATATGAAAGCAAAGAGTTAGACAAAAAAAGAGAAGCAATGATAGGTTATGATGAAAGGTATGATGAAAGGATTAGAACATAACGATAAGATGTGATTGATAGAATTGAACGATAGGCTATGATCGATAGGAATATGATGATAAGATAAGATAAATAGAATAATATAAATGATAAGATAAACAGAGAATAATTGTCTGCACATAACCAAACGTATTTTGTTTGTTATGATGTGATGTGATGTGATAATATATAAGTAATATGTTCTATATATGTTAAAGTGTGATTAACATAATTCACACAAGTAAAGTAAAGAATTAAGAAAAGAAAAACAACGAAAGAACATATGTTCCACGAAATGTTTTATGAAAAATGAGAAAGGAAAGATTATGAATGTTATGAAAAAAAAATGTACAATGAAAAATCAATATAAGAAAAATAAAAGCATACAAGATAATAAGACTGAAAACTTAAGTTGTTGGCATACAGGTCTCCCTACAAGGTCGAGACTTCCAGTCTATATCCTCCGCGCAGATGTGGTGCTACCCCGAAGGTGTGGTAGATTATAGGATGGACCAACCCCGAAGGTGCGGTTTTAATGTGACTGTGAGGTAGGATGGTGGGTCGCTCTCCCTCCTCCCACTATCCGCGCGCAAATAGGTACGTCCAACAACAGGCCCACCAAAGGAAAGTGGAAAGAAAAGAAAAGAAAAGAAAAGAGCATGAAAAGAAAGGAAAGGAAAAGAAAGTGAAAAGAAAAGAAACGAAAGGAGAGTGAAAAGAAAGGAAAGGAAAGGAGCATGAAAAAAAAAAGAGAGAAAGGAAAAGAGAGTGAAAAGAAAAGAAAGGAAAAGAAAGTGAAAAGAAAAGGAAAGGAAATGATACGAAAAGAAAAGAAAAATAAAGAACGACATGAAAAGAAACAAACGACATGAACGAATGACACAATGAAACCGATGAAAAATAAATAAATAATAAAACGAAGTTAAAAGAACATAATAGAATTAATATATGTAATGTGATGTATTTGATGTTATATGTATGATGTAAATGACACGTTTTTACGTGATGTTATGTTAGTGTATATGTTACTAGCTTATAAGATACGAAAAGATAAGACATGAGGACAAAACGATAGAAAAGTTATAAAAGTTTAGAACAGAAAATTAAGAAATGATAGGAATGAAAAGCAAAGAAATGAAGAGATTAGATTAGAATGATAAGAGATGATCGATGGAATGATAAGAACGATGAACGAAGAGATAAATGAGCATGAAGAGGCTAACATAATATGTTATGTTTCGATGATATGTATAGACGATGTGTATAATATGTATATACGTGATGTCATATATTCTAGTAATAACATATATTACTAGTATTTATAAGTTAATGAATGTATGTTTGAATTTACAGAGCATCTAGCTCATTAGTTGTTCATATGTTGCAGGTAAGTAACCTGTTAGTTTAAAGTAATATGATGGACAACGAAAGGATCTGCACGTGCCAAGGGACTGGGCGAGGGTATGGTACTGCCATGAGTCTTTCGCTGAGCGTTCAAAAAGGAAGATGAAAGAAAGAAATTTATGAATTATATGTTATAAGAGTATGATAGAGATATATGCATAATATGTAAGTTAAAAAGAAAAAAAAATTTGTTATAGAAATTGCTTCCGCTTTAAAATAAGAACGTTAAGAATGGAAAGTTAAGTATGTTAAGTAAGAGGATGACGACCCACGAGGTTGCCAACCATCGCAGTCGGCGTCAGAGCTGGGCTGGTTGGTATGGTAACGTACGTGGGGGACGTCACATGGACTGATATTTTGAACTACTGTTCTTGAAACTAATCAATTGACATCAAACGTATATTGTCTTTCTTGTTAAATCCTCTTCACATATTTGCCGTCTCAGACTGTCATTTTTGAACGATGCTACCGGCTGGCGAGCAGAGCGAGATAGTTGGAATAATGTTTGTAACATCTTGATTTGGTTGGTTTTAATTCAATTTAGTGTTTTCGCAGCTAGAAAACAAAATAAAATTAAAATTAAAAAATAAAAAGAAATTCATAGTTAGCATTGATGTTCTCTTACTAACTTTTAGGCTCTTCATTATTTTTTTTGTTGTGTTATTTTTTTTTTTTTCATTTTGCTTTAGCAAAACACGGTTCTGTCTAATGTGTAACGTCTGAGATTCTGAGATGGAAGTAGCCAGTTTCTTTTTTCTTGGAGTTAGAATTCATTCTAACAACTGCCCACTCCATGGACTCAGCTGCACATGACTCTATTATATGATTGATCTGAAGATTTTCAAATGCTGTGTACGGAAAATAGTTTGAATATTGACATTCGTGTATTGCGTACCTATGCTTTGTGATTGACTTGGTCCTTACTCCAAAAGCACTCGACTTCGGTTGATGGGTGCAAAATACGTTTTTAGCTCCCAAAGTGCAGTGCAATTGCAACAGGTCATCTGACTGGTATATTTTTAGCATGACAATCGGCACGACATGATCTTCTTTTGTTTCTAGTTAAGCTGTTGCTACAATATAGGTGATAAATGGTGTAGCTAAAAATCATGTTAAATATTCCGAAGACGAAGACTGAAAACAAAAATCGAGGTCAATGATCAGCATCTCTTAGTATAAGGAATATATTGTTGATAAAAAACTGTTGTAGCCGAGTGATTTTTTAACCTACGTTAAAAGATTTGATTGCATTTGCAGATATACTGATGTAATTTAACAAAAGTAGTAAGAATTACCATCAACAACAATACAAGCTGACCAAAACGATTGGCTTATATCTAGCAATCTACACTAGGAATGCACCTTCTTGTTTTCATCCTCTTTGATCAAAATACGAGAAAACAAGCACTTCCTCTATCCCACTTTCATCCTACGAAAGATTTGTAATTATTCATGCGTAAAAGATTTAGCTCCCCCTCTGTTCTCGCTACCGAGTACGTACCAATACAGCACCTGTGAGCCTTTGTCCACTTCTTTGAATAGCTTCATCTCAATTTTTTCTCATCCTAGGCATTAGACCCCCAACTTTTACTAATCGCAATTGCAGAGAAACAACTAACTTTGCCTCAAACACTGTGAAGCAAATTATTCTTCCATTTTTGTGCCCTCGGAATTGCTTTCTGGATTCTCATCTGTCTGCCCGTTCAAGTGACTCTTGGAGGCTAAATCCTCATTTTGACCATTCGAAAGCTCCTCAATTTTTGCGTCTCCTTCCATGTTGCTTTCATCCTGTACTTTTTCTGGTGCTGTATTTACAGATTTAGGTGCTTCAGCATCTGCTACTTGATGACTAGTTGGATCCTCAAACACACTAGCAGATCCCGCTAGTTGTCCTGGATAACCCATGCACTTTGCCTGACATGAAGGGCAAAAAAATGCCTAAAAACCATTAAAAACAACAGAAATCTACAACCGTTGAGTATTTTTACCAACCCCAGTTCAACCTTTTAAACTAAAATTAGTATTAATCTTTGTCACATTTTCCACTTTGTGCATCTATTAGTGCTACTATCTTTTTTTAGGCTTTCAATCAATGATGTTTAATGCACTTTTATAAGCTTACTAAAGCTTTTCAATCAATGACGGTTAACATTGACACCCTTTTTTAAGTTTTTCGACGTTTTCTTTAGTAACTAATTTTGCTTCAACTTCAAAGATATATATATATATATTTCAAACTTAATGTTGTTTCTTGGTTAATAAAATCAAAAAATCATTTCAAAGTCAGCCTCATGAAGCACATTCTTTTATTACCACTGACCATCTAACTTATAGACTAATCAATATCCAATGAAAGTCAACATTCCTCAAAATTGAGCTTAGTATAGTGCATAAAGCATCAACCATGCCTAACAACTAACAACAACCAGATATATCTCCACGAAATGAGCAAAATACCTGATAAAGCTCTTGGTATATATTGATCATCTCATCAACACCACTGACAAGATGGATGGGACCAGTGTCTACCACTGAACGTTCTGTGTATGATGTAACCTCAGTCAAATTGAGAGCAAGACGGTCAGGCCTTTGAAGTAGAAGTTGAAACGTAGGCTGAAGTTCATAGCATTGCTCGAACAAAGAACGGCGGCAAAACACATAGAGGCCAAGTCGAGCACGAGACATGGCAACAACCAATCTTCTAACATCACGAAGGTGACCAACAAACCGAGTACGCGCAAGTGAGAGCAATATGAAATCATTCTGCTGACCTTGAAATTTATCAACTGTTGTAACCTAAAAGAACAAAAGCAACATTTGGATATGGGATCCTGAAACAAAAGTTCTATAAAGGGGGCCATCTAAAACTGCTACTGGTAACAAGGCATAAAAGTTATTACAACAGGATTTTACCATAGTCGCTCTCTATTTATTTATTTATATTTCACACCCTTCGTCAATTAAATCGGCTACCTAATCTAGGACCTACCCAACCAGTATATCAAGTAATATTCTTCCAGCAAAGAAAAATTCAAAACTACATGGAAGAAAAAGAGGATTAGAAATTATATACCTTGCTAGGAGGACCAATGTAGTTGTACGGAACACATCGTCTATTAATGACATCACGAATCAAAAGCTTTTGTCCATTGTAAGTTGTCAAAATCGATATCTTACTTGCAGGATACCCCAGTAGGCGCAGGTATATGTATACACTGACAACATATTCCGCTTCTCCCTCATTTTGGTAGAACCAAGGTGAAGGGGCAGTCTCACCCTTACCATGATAATCTGGCACATCTACCAATTGATACTCGTACGAGAATCCAGCATTTGCTTTATGAAATATTGGGTTCTCTTTCACATAGGGAAGGTCGCCTAAATCTCTGTACCTCCAGTTGTAAAGTTTTGCAATGCTTGGCCGAGCTCTACCCTGGGCATTAAGTTCAATATATGGGATACCAAGACGAACAAACCGTGTAAAGAGACTCTGATCCATATGACTATACTTCTGGAAAGCCATATTCTTAACAACTGGAGGCAGTTGATGATGGTCACCAATCAGAATGCAGCGTTTAAGCCGTGCATAACCATCTTCCTGCCTCTGAAGCAACATTGGGATGAAAGTTTCAATCTCCAAAATCTGGGCACTTTCTTCCATCAACAAGTTATCATACTTGAAACCCAGCTGAAGGAAGTCCTTTCTCTTTAAAGCAGCATGAGTACAGGTCATTGCAACAATCTTTGCCTGCTTTGTCATTAGGTAATTTGCCCGATCAGCTGTTGACTTGAGTAATTCAAAAGCTCTGCATTCTTCAAGTTCTTGGAACATAGTCTTGAGATGTCGAAAGCATCCTTTAGCTGCATGCATGTCTTTCTCAAATGACTCACCAGTAAAGATAGAGTGAGGTGCATTGGAAAAGAACTCCTTAAAGGGAAAGCGATCCTTAACAAATGATGGTTTGTTCTCATTTCCGGCACAAGCAGCAAGGAATTGCTCCCAGCGTGAGTACACATGAAGCAACCAAAAATACCCAGCAGTTTCACAGGTATAACCTACATCCTCTGGCAACTGGAGAGATCTTGCCAATCTCTCCACTTCACCAAGCAATTCTAACCGTCGTACCAACATTGCATTCACACGGCCTTGCCTGCTGAAATCAAGATCAGTTGCAAGCTCTTGTTCACCTTGACCAAGTCGAAGGAGATAGCGTGCAGGCACATCCCTCTGCAAATCATCACAAATATTAAACAAATCGGTAACTTAAAAGATCCGTTACATGTTCGAAAAATCGATAGTCCCATCTTTGCTTGTATATAAAGAACTCATACCTGCATTATCTTCTCAAAAAGGTCATTAAGAGCCTGGTTTGAATGAGTAATTATCAATGTCCTCTGAGTAGGGCAATTGTGATAAAGAACATTTAAGATCTGCACTGCTGTATCAGTCTTTCCCGTACCAGGAGGACCCACAACCATGGTTAATCCTGGCTGAATACCTGAGATGATTGCTTCAACCTATATAACAAGAGAAAGTCTAGATCAAGCTCTTGGTTAAACATGGAATGCAACAGCTGAGATGATCCTAAGCAATTGGGTATAAGATGCTGTTAAGAACAAGTCAGAGGAGAGAGAGGTTTTACTTCAACAAAGTTTTTGTGCGAGCATTAATATTTACAAAAAGTTAGCAAAAGGACTAGCACAGCACCTGAATGGGAGTAAATCTAACGGAGTTCTGTCTTGGTTGATCTTGGGGATAAGGACCTGGGTCGGGAGGGGTGTATGCCTCGACAATAAGTTTTTCTTTCTCACCATCAGCATTCACCATAGTAACATCATTCACTACATCACCAGTAGACTTCTTATTTCCTTGAAGAGCATTAGTGCTGCTTTCCAGCAGCTTGGGAAGCCTAATTCTGAAAGGAGGCCTTGGATCCAAATTTTCTGCACCGTCTGAATTTGTAAAACAAACCTGAAAAGTGGGATATGGAAAGGAAAATCGCCTCAGTTACTCTTCAAGTATACATAACCTGCTCTGGAAAACCCATAATCTTCTTGAACAAAATACAAAATTAAGGAAAAACTCAGAAAGGGAAAGTAATAGCAACCTGGTACTCTGGAAAGCTTCTCTTCAAATGATCTGCATCAAGAAAAGTATCTTTGAAATCCACTGTTTCCAAAAGATCAGGCATATTAGTCCATTGTGCTGCAGAAGGATTCCCGTAACCAAGAAATATATTGTGCAACCAATCAGGAACAATACAATATTCATTCATAAGGTCCCTTATGGATTCTAAAATCGCTTTGAAGTTGTTCTCCTTGGGCTTCCTCCTCATCAATATATTAAAAGTCCCATAAACATCTTCTGCTCCTTTCTCAGCTATGTTAGTTACATCCATGTGATATTGAGCCGTATCTAAAGCAACTGTCACAGTTCTTAATTCCCCTTTTGGAGGCTTCCACTCATCGCGTTTGATTCTTCCAGTGAAATCATTCATTAAAGTTCCCTCCTCATCACGCATCTCAATGATTTCACATCCCCGTACAAATTGAAGGCCAAGCCTTTGAGGAACACTAGCCTTGGCAGCTTCTTCTGCACTCAGAGGCTCAAATGAAGGGCGGATAGAAAGTAAAAACAAAACATCATGCTCTTTAAGAGCATTCCATTCTGATCTTATTTGTGCTTTATAACTGGAAATGCTAAAGGTGACTTCTGCTGTTACCGCAGATGGCTTGACTTCTCCGATGTTTGGCTGCTTTACCTCGGTGATCTTAAATTCTTTAATTGGAACAGCCATCCTCGACCAGCCACGGAAAGCAGTCTCTCCCTCATTGTTAATATAGGCAAGAAGATGTGGTATAGCTTCCTGAATATCCTCGCGAATTTCGTATGTTGATTCAAGACGGAAGAGATTGAAATTTCTCAAAAGATAATCATGAAGAGTGAGAAATTGTAAGTTGAGTTTTGGAAGTGCCAGACAACCTTCTCCCGAGTAATTAATGCTAGGTACAACGCTTTCATCCCACATAATCAGTTCATTCGGATAGAGTGGAAGAGCATTAATGGCTTCTTTTTGAGACTGTTGCTTCTCAAAAAAGGAAACCATGACTTCGATGAGAAAATCAACCCTATCTGACCAAGGATCATCTGTAGACACCAGCTTGAGCTGCAGCAAAGGAGAAGTGTCAATCAACCAAAATTACAGAGGAAAAAAAATTAATATTAAGTCAAATGAACACATTACAATTATGAAGTATTGCATTATTGCCGGTAAAAATTTCAAATAGTTGTAAAACAAAAATTTATTAACCTCGACTGACAAATCATCTCACCATATATCATTAATTAAGCAAGAACTTCAGAAGGAATTAAATGGTGATGAATAGCGTAAGACAAGCATAATAGTTGGCCTTTTTAGAGATTTTTTAGCTATCTTTATTACTCTAATAAATTATCATATTTGAAGTTCGACAAGAACATCAATGTACACCTGGCAATCATCAGAAGATACAATAAGTCAACAAATATTGAAGTGGGTTCATTAAAGACCTTTTTCAACTTTCCACCAAAAAGTAGGGCACAAAGACCATGTTGTATTTTGAATTTTAACGTAAGAACATGAGTCCAAAAATAAAAATAAAAGCATATCATTTCAGTTTACTCATAAACTAATGACATCAACATGCACGTCCGTCAATGTGCCAGAGACATACCTTCCTACAAACCAAATCCTTCAGTTCTTCAGGAGAGAGTACAGATAATTTCTTAGATAGATCGTCACGCTTGTTTATTGTGCCAATATTAGACAATGCAAGCCCTCTTAACTACAACCAAAAAGAGAGAATTCACACAATATCATGCCTACTAATAAAATAATAACTAATACAGAAGAGCAGGAACCATTTTTAACTCTCTCCCAATCAGTTTACTACCATATACTGACCTTGGGAACCTTTTTAAAAGCAAGTAGTTGGAAAGATTGCAGGCGGTCATAGTGAGATTGGAGCACCTCATCATCAGTCAACTGCGTCCCAATATGATCATTAATCTCAAAACCTTCATAAAACTGCAGTAAGTCAACCAGCTGTGCAAAGAGTTTTCCCTTTTCATGTCTATAAAGAACACTTAAGTGGCATTTGGCAACCACACCAACATCAGCAACAAGGGGCCTCAAATATCTGAAACAAAATGAGAGGTAGAAGTATTAAGAAAGCAGAACAAACAAAATAGCGGGGGGGGGGGGTGTTGTGGTGGGGGTTGGGGGGGATGAAGGCTTAAAAGTTCCAAACAAAATCAGCTTTCAAAAGCCTTAATTTTCCTAGAATTTACAGAACTATTTTATGACGTGTGATATATCTCAGAATACCTGATATAAATCAACTTATAATTAGTATTTATTAAAAAGTAAAGACATGACAGAAAAAGATTGGCAGGGAATATTCTGGGGAAAACAAGAGGAACTCCCAGGAGTCACCACCAACCTCTACTGAATAAGTTTATTTTCCATGTGGAAATGCCCAAGAAAAAAAGGGAGGTCCGGAAAGAAAAGTGTGTGAGGAGAGAGAATACATAAATAGCAAAATAAGAGGATGATGCCAGACCAAAATCAAGCCAAATGAATTGGGGAAGAACACATCACAAAGAAACATCCAATGTGCAAGGTCTACATTTTAGTATATTCATCAGAAGAGGGAAACACCAAACAATTTACCTTCTTGTTGGCAGTTGGCTCAAGAGGTCAATAAGAAACTCCATAAATCGTTCGCAGTACAAGACACTGGCATCATCGATCTGTGTGAATCCATCGGTGCTAATTTGCACATCATCTCCATTGACAAAATGTTCCGAGGCGAAAACCCTGCAATCAAGTATCTGTACAGACATAAAAAGGTGGCCATTACATCCTTGAGAGTTGCGAGCACGACTGGAAAAAAAAAAAAAAAAAACACTAACTTTTACTAAATATTAACTGTGAAAAACAACCTCCAGAAACTCTTCAATGAGATTTTTTAAAAACTTCACTTCAAGCATGTTAGAGGGATCAAAAGGCTCTCCGCGCTTTGCAACTTCCTTGGCTTCCCTTTTTATCATCCTCTTCCATTTCTTGATCAAATCTGGGTTTAAACAAAGCTCCATCTACAATGAAAAAGAAAATCATGAATGTATGAAAAAATACACTCAGGTAGTTCCAATCAATGAAATCATATTAGATTATTAAAGCCTTACCTGAAATCTACCGTAGGATAAACTATGCCATGATTGCAAACTTGCCAATCTAAGAATAGTCTCACTGACTATCTCATCTTCCAAACTCTGTCAAATAAGATTGCAAACGATTTTTAAATTTCTCACCAAAATCCTTTTAAAAATCCCCAGGAACACTGAAATAAAATAAAAGAACACTATAATATCTGACTGCTGAAATTATAAATAGCTATTTGATAATAACAGTAAATTTGTACATGTAAAAGCATCATGAATCAAATTTAAAGAACATATCCAATTGTCCATTGTTATATCAGATAATTGCCCGCTGCCAAATTTTATGGTCTTGCAAAACTAAAACCTTTCAAAAGAATATTAGGCGACTCAATTCCAAGCAGGAAGCCAATTATAAGACGAAGTATTAATAACATGAATTTAGAATAAAGAAAACTGATAAGTAAGGAAAAACATAAGTAGCGACAATATTATTCACACAATAAAATAAGCTTGTTAAGCTAAGAAGTAAACATTCAGAACCTCAAAAGGTGATACCTGAAACGCATTAATCATGAAGACCAAATAATTTGTCTTCTCTGCTATGCTCAACTCTCTTCCCTACAACCACAGTTCCAAATATCAGCCTAACTGAATGTAGTTTCATGCGCAATCTTTTATCGGACTTCTGACTTGAAAAAGAGTAAAGCAACAATATAAACCCCATTTAAAGAGGGAAGAGTTGACTCCACACAGGATGATAGCTATTCATGCCACTGTTTCGATCTTTATTTGAAAAGAGCAAGTGCGAATCTTGAATGTGAACCTCTCTTCGTGAGTTCGGTACGGTAGAAAAATGATAATAATTAGACGAATTTAGTAATTCATCTGGAAATCGAGCATACAGAATTTCCTTGATTTTAGAACAGTATGAAACTATGCAAACAAATGTAATGCCATGGAATATTCTATTTTAGTTTTTTATAATAAAATAATGTTGGAAAGATAAAAGTTTAATATCCAATATGGCATACCAGCATCAACCAAAAGCCAAAGTTTTCAGGCTAATGCATTGGAGAAAATAACATGAACATCTGATAGATATGTATTCTGATCTAAAATCACTACTCAAACGTTCTTATCCCCGTGAAAAAGAAAAACAAAAAGAAAAACAAAACAAAACAAAACAAATGCTCAAGGTTTGCAATTAGGCAGGTAACCATTAGGTTGACCAGGAAACCCATTGAAATGTGGCAACTGCATTAACCAGTCCAAATCTCATTACTCAGAGCAAGGGCCGCAAAGACAGTATGTCTCAAATCGTAAAAATATAACATTGCAAGCTTTCATGAGTAAGTTTAGTTAGTAATGCCGTAATACTATAATACGCCACGGAAAACAACCTGATGATCAATATAAGTAAGAACTAAGAACATGCAAATTTTTATCATTTATGGAATATTTTACTAATTAAGGAAAATATAGCACAAACCTCTTTAAGACGAAGAACACTCTCAAGAAACCCTTTAAACACATCTTCTCGGTCATAAAAACATACCCAAGCTGCTACATTCTCCCGAAACTGCAAGTTCACAATAAACAATGCATAGATTAGTTTACACTCTTAGTCTACTTCCCCAAAAGTAAGATCTTGCTCACTAATAGAGAACCGGTACAAAACAACTACTGAGCGTCTACATTTTGTTATTGGTTTATTTCCCTAGAAATGAAACAAAACAATTGCTATAACCATGTCCAATAATCTTAAGGAAAGAAGAAACTCAAGTCTGTTGACATCCTAGCATATCCATTATTCCAAACCAATTATAGAAGAAAAAACTATTCCATTTTGGCCCCTAACTAAGCCACAAACAAGTACTTGATTATCAAATGGTGAAACATGCCTCCACAGCCAAAATGAAAACAAAGTCATACAATTTAAGCACCAATTATCTTTTCAATCATTTTATTAGTCAAGCATAAGGTGTTTAAAATCATTAATAACTATCGCATAACTAAATACTCTGCAAATTTTTCCCAATCCACATAACCTAGGTATCACAAACAACTCCAAAGCACATAATTTCAAAATACAAACAAACAATAAGAAACTAAAAATAAAAAAATTCATACCCCAAACCAAAACAAATCTGTAGCCATTATCTAGCCAATCATAAGGAGCTTAAGAGCCCGTTTGGAACTCCAGCTACTGTTGAAGTTTGATTTTTTTTTTTTTTTCAAATTCATTTTTTCACGATTCATTACAAATCCACATATCTTTTTCTCTCTTCCATTTTCAGAAAACTCAGACATTAAAAGTCCAGATGATTCTAGTGATTGACCACGAAATCAGATGATTCTAGTGATTGAATACTCATAACGACCAGATCATCGTATTGCAATTTTTTTCCCAAAAACATTTCAACTTTTTGCAGTATTTAAATATGAAATTTCACATTCAAATTATATTTCAACTAAACACACCTTTCCAAACATTCACTCGTTTCCAATCAAAAGAACTCCAACTCCAGTTGGAATTCCAAACGGGCCCTAAAATCAGTGATAACTGTTTCAAAGTTTTAACATTTTCCCTATGCTTATTACCCATTTCACCGACAAACTAACGAGCAACTGAATTCCTGAATCTATAGAATCTAAAAATCAAAAAGCAACTCCAATTACCATAATTTCAAAACAAACATACAAAAAATGCTCGAAAATTCGAACCTTTTCGTTAATCATGATGATCATCGACATAACGTGCTCAAAGGTGGCGGTGGCGGGGTCGAAATTCGGCCAGAGATAGTTCTCTAAGTACTGGCTGACCTCCAGGACCATAACTCTCTGCAAAGGCACGGGCTTTCTCTGCCCTTCCTTCTGTAGTAGCTCCGTCTCGTAGATCTCCTTCACCAGTTCGGCATCGAAAGGCCTCCTCGGCTCCGTGGAGTCGCCGGCCTTGGACCAGTTGGCCGTGGCGATCTTCGTGAGCCGGTCGCGCTGTATCTCTGACAGCGTAATCGAGCTCGGAAGCGTCGAGCCGGGCTTCGACTCGACCGGCTTGTCAGCGAGCTGGTGGTCCGGCGGCGGCGGAGGCGGCTCGACGGGGTACTCGGCGACGTGGTGGCGCTTGAAGTCGTACGCGCCGGTTCCGTAGACCTTCGTCATTGTGAGGGGAAAGGAATCTAGGGTTTTTGGAGACTCGAAGGAGCGAAGAGAAGTTTCAAGAGCTCACAGAGGGAACGAAAATGGAGGTATTTGGGATTTTTAGGGTTTTCTGAATTATAAATTTTTTTTTTTGCCTTGCAGAGATTTTTGAAGGAGAGCATGAAGACGACTGTGGAGCGTTTATGGATAGAAATGGGTTTAAGCGGGTTTCTGGAAAATAAAAACAAAAACGACAGTGAAAGTCGGTTTATGTATAGGTAGGAATAAACGACTGTAAAAGCTAAACGACATCTGTTTTACTGTTTTATTTATATATTTATTTATTTTTGGTGGCTAGAAATGCTGTTTTACTGTCCGAATGGCTGAACTTCTTATATGTCGTTTTCCGAATGAAAGCACAAGCTTCCTACGAATTTTGAAGATATGGAACTTTTCTAGAAATGAGCGACAAGAAAATTCCATGGAAAAGAGAGAGCTTCCATTTTTTTATTTTTTCCACTTGAGAACAGTAATAAAATCTGAAATATGTGTCACTTTCCTTTTAGAAGACGACAAGATTTTGGAAGACGACATTTCTTTTCACATTACTGACTACACAACGGCAATTAGTTCAGAAAAAACGAGATGTCTTTTAATACTTGAGTCTTGCTTGAACGACAAAAATATTTAAAATAAGAAACTCCATTATAATCTTTACAAACGACTTGTCGTTTTATAAAAAGGCCAATAAACCTGATATATTCATTTCGTTCGTAACTTGACGAGGGTGGGGGTGAAATTTCACGACATTAAATGGCGCGTCGTTTTTTTTTTTTTTCAAATAATAATAATAATAATAATAATAATAATAAATAGTCAAAATTTTATAAACTTAGGTAAATGGTCCTCTTTAAAAAGTTAATTGATCAGGTATTTTAAACAAGTGTTTTAAGATTACCTATTTATCTAATATTTCCTTTTATTTCCATATCGAAATTATTTTTCTTACTGAAAACGCATCGTTCTCAACGTTACGCAAGTATTTGGCTTTTGGTGAGTTACGCAAGTATTGGTTGTATCTCGCCAGATAAATCTATTAGCGGCGGGCCACTGGGGACGTGCCCGTTGCCTGCCAAACATATATACATATATATCTATATATAGACACACACACACATATATATATATATATAAAGAGAGAGATAGAGAGAGAGAGCATTTCTGTTCAGACACCAAAAAATAAAAATGAGGGATAAGAGTTCAGAAACAAACAAATACAGACAGCACACTTCTGTATAGTCTTAGAGAGAGAGAGGGGGGAGAGAGAGGAAGTACAGTAACAAGAAAGCACAGCCATGTCCACTACAGGCGCCACTGAAGCTGATTCTGCTTCCAGCCAGAGGTAAAACTGCCCTTCTCTCCCTCCTTTCCTCTCTCTCCCTCTATATATATATATATGCTTAATTATATTATGTGTAATTGTTTTTTGGGTGATAAACAATTATTTCAGCTTTACCTAAGATTATTAAACTGATCTGGTTTGCAAATGATGTGTTTCTGGTTTAACATCTTATGAATCCCAAGCATCACTCAGACTTGTTCATAGTTGGGTTTTGGGTTCTTCTCTGGGCTTTAAACAAAAGCTATGATCTTTTTCTTTTTTTTAAATTTCCAAAACTAAAAACTTTATCTGAAAAAACTTATCGGTACGCATGGATATGTAAATTTGCAGAATTTCTAACATTTTCTAATTTTTTCCTCAAATATTTTTCTCATTTTAGCTTTCAAAAGATCTGTTTTTGGTTTGAGATCTTGAATTCTGGGCTTAAACAAAAGGTGAACTTCATCGAAGCTAACCAATTCTGTTTCATAAATCAGTATTTTTTATTATGTTTTTCAGTAATTGGAATTACCAATTTTTAAAGACCTCTTACTCTTTTCCACTAAACTTTTTTTTTTCCCTGGTTATAGACTGGGTATCAAATCTAGAATTTTGTATTTCCTGATTTTTTGTTTTAAAATATTTTACAACTAGTTATCCACTTTTTTAACTATTAGGTTCTATTTTGTTATCAGAAAATAAATAAAGTGTATAAAGTTATTTCCTTTGTAAAATGATTTGTGGAAGACTTTTTTTTTTTTTTTTTTGGAAGTTAAAGTTTGGGAGAATATACTCTTAAAAAGTTAATTGGACATTATTTACAACACTATGGTGATAAAGATAGGCACTGGACAAAATTTGAAACAACTTAATGTGCCAATTACTCCTTTGTCCATTTAGCTTTCTTTTTTTAAAACAAAAATAATAATTAGAAAGAAATTTCAAAAGCAAAAGCAAAAGCAAAAGCAAAGAAATGTTTGAAAGAATAAGATGATATTGACTTGAGCTGAAGTTAGAACCCTCTGTTAAAACTCATTTATCACAAGTAAACAGAACTCTTCAAGTGGTTTTTTTTTTTTTTTTTAATCATCCTTCTTGTAGGTTATTGATTGAAATTCAATAAACTACACTTGTTGGAACTCATTATCACAACACAAACAATGTCTCGTTCATTTGTTTTTCCCTCAGATTGTTGGGGAAAGTGGCATTGGTCACAGGGGGAGCCAGCGGCATCGGAGAGAGCATTGTGCACCTATTCCACAAACACGGTGCAAAAGTTTGCCTAGTCGATGTGCAGGACAGCCTCGGTGAGCAAGTCGTGGAATCCCTCGGCAGTAATTCCAATGCCTGCTACTTCCACTGTGATGTCACAAATGAGGATGATGTCAGCCGTGCTGTAGATTTCACTGTTGACAAGTATGGCACGCTTGACATCATGGTCAACAACGCAGGAGTCTCAGGCTCGCCCTGCAACGACATTCGCAATGCGGACTTGGCAGAGTTTGAGAAGGTGTTTGACATAAATGTGAAGGGGGTATTCTTGGGGATGAAGCACGCTGCTCGGATAATGATACCGCTGAAGAAAGGCAGCATAGTTTCTCTCTGTAGTGTGGCGAGCGCCCTTGGGGGGATAGGCCCCCATGCATACACAACCTCCAAGCATGCTCTACTGGGGCTCAACAAGAATGTTGCAGCTGAGCTGGGACTTCATGGGATAAGAGTCAATTGCGTCTCTCCTTATGCAGTTGCCACCAACTTGTCCTTGGTTCACTTGCCTGAGGACGAGAGGACTGAGGAGGCATGGACTGGTTTTCGTGACTTTGTTAGGAGGAACGCTAACTTGCAGGGCGTTGAGTTGACCGTTGATGACGTAGCCAATGCTGTGCTCTTCTTGGCTAGTGATGAAGCAAGGTATATAAGTGGAGTGAATCTCTTGGTTGATGGAGGATTTACTTCTGTGAACCACTCGATGAGGGTCTTTAGGTGATGAACTGGTGTTGATTAATAAGCATATGGACTTTTAAGGGCTGTACTGAAATTTATTAGGCTCGTTGGAAAGATTATTTCAATTTTAAACAGAAGCCTATATTGGCTTGAACTTTTGCAACGCGATAGAGTTCCAAATTTACGTTGTCATCTCAAAGTAAGGTAGACGTTCTTTTTTGTTGTGAAATGGAATCTGAATTTGGACATTGAGGATCATGCATCAATGATCCATAAATCTAAATTTACACGTGTTTTTATTTTCCCTAGCAAAATGCATAAGTTGCGTTTTATTTTTTTATTTTTATTTTTTTGAACTTAAGGTGTGAATTCGAAATCTATTATTTTATATGGAGTCAAGTGTGATATAAATTATTATGGTATGGTTAGGTTATATGCCTGTAACTATGTATAAGTTGTATCTTAAATCTTAGACTTATAGAGTTGACAACTTCAGAAACCTGTTGTTGTCAAAAGAGTGCTTTTAATGAAATGTTCAGCATAAATGAAATCATACCATAGAGTATTTAATGATGGCGGGTCACAGATTATCAAAGTAGGTTTTTACTGAATTAGCCTGGTGCATCAAAAAAAGGCAAAGCGTTAAAGCCCTCTCTATGGTTATCAAAGAAAAAAAATATATGTTATCAGACAAGAAAAAGATCTTACCACTTTATCTAATAAACTTGTTGCTTACCTCCTATTTGTCCCCGCAAGAAAATGCTCGTGAAAGAATAAGCGTACTGTCACAAAGGGCATTGCCAACTTGAAAATGAATTGCTCATTGCATAAGTTGGTATTGCCCGAGGCAAAAATAAACAAATTAATTAATTAATTAAAACTTACTGCTTTGCTTTATCCAAGAAAATCCTACCAAAACAGAACCAATTATTCTTACAAACAGCGTATTAACAATTTCATCTTGAATTTTTAAATTTGACAATTTATCTCAAAATGTGAAAGAAAAATCCATCTTCCATCGGATGTGATACTCAACACCAATAGAGATGAAAAAATTCTTTTCCCTAACGATTTTGATTAATTTAATAAAAGAAAAGAGCTACATGTAATTTTCATATTATTATTCATTATAATTATTTTTTATTTTTTATTTTTTATTTTTGAGGGGGAACCACATGTGGCTTGTATTGCACGCTTGCAAAGATGTGTCTTTTACTTAGCAGCTGAACATGGACTCTAAAAGGCCTTTCTTCCTCTCAGTCTCATCCAACTAACTAGCAGCAACCGAAAAAACCAGACTTTTGCACATTTTCGGATGGCCTTTAAGCTTCCCAATCGCACAAAGACCATCCTAACAGCAAATTGACTCCATAAGAAACCATGGCGTCCCTTCAATCTTCATGGTTCTCTTCCTTTACCACCATTTCTTCCACAAACGTCAAGAAATCCCACTCCTTTAAACGATTCAGAGTCACCTTCTCTCTAAACTCCTCCAGTGATGAAACTTCCCAGCCCATTTCACCAAATTCACGGGACACTTCTTTCGAAACCGAGCCGGGTCCGGTTGACCCCGTGAAGCTAGCATTTGCCAGAGCCAAGGAGTACAAGATAACGGTCAAAGAGAGCCAAAGGTTGGAAATTAAGCAAAACCCAGTTGAGGATTCGGTTAAACCTGCTATGGAAAAGGCTAAAATTTCTTCAGGTACTGAAGATAAGAATTTCGGTTTTTAGTTTGATTGTTACGAGAATTGTTTAAACTCGTAGAGAAGCAAATTTTTTAATAGCAATTAAAATAAAGATTCCATGTATTAGTTTCATTGTTTTTCCTTGTATGGTACGTGGTTTGAAAATGTTGTTGCTTTGTGAAAACCTACAAATGTTGATGATGATTGGGAGCTAAATTTGGTAACCCAATTGGTTTCCAGGATTAGAGGAAAAAAGTGGGGGAGAAAAGAAAAAAGAATTGTCGGTTTCAAGCATAGATTTTATGGGGCTTAACTTTGCTGATAAGAAAAAAGGCAGGGGACTTCCACCTGGCTTGGTTCCGGTCTCAGACCCTTTTCGTGAAGGGGAGATTCCTGAGGTGGAGATTATTGTTGGAGACACCAGCAAGTTAAAAAATGGAAAAAAGGGTGGTTCCGATTCGGTTTCGAATGGCTCTAGTGGTGAGGCCAAGGAAGCACCTGCTTCGGTTAAGATTGCATTGGAAGAGGCTAAAGAGTATAAGAAGAATAAAGGTCTGGCTGATACCGAAAATGGCCTCAATAGAGAAAGTGGTGAAATTTCAGGTATTTCTTGCAAAATCTGGTTGTGAACATCGGACTAATGATTGTATCATGGTGTTTGTTTTGTTGAGAACTTAAAAACTTTGATCATGATGTTACCTTTTGTTTTTTGGTAAATTAACATGATAATCTGGGTTAAAACTAGAATATCCACTGATTTCTAGGATTGAAGGAAGCCAATGAAGGAAATTCTGTGAAAAGATGCGAAAAGTTACAAACTTTGATGATATTGTTGGCGACTTTTTTTGTGATAAATTACTGGTGTTGATGATAATGTGAGCTAAAAATAGTATTCAACGAGTGATTTCTCAGATTGATGAAAACAAGTGGAGGAAAATTTGTTAAAAGTCACCAGACTTTTTATGACAATGTTGGTTGTTTTCTGTGAAATATTACTAATGTTGATGATATAGTGAACTAAAACTACTATCCACTACTTGATTTCTAGGAGTGAAGGGAACAAGTGGGGGAGATTTTGATACTGGGATTGTGGAAAAGAAGGCTGACAAGAAAGGAGAATTATCAATCTCAAGTGTTGACTTTATGGGGCTAAACTTTGCTGATAAGAAGCAAGGCAGGGGACTTCCACCGGGGTTAGTACCCGTTTCAGACCCTTTTCCAGAAGGTGACATTCCTGAGGTGGAAATTATTGTTGGGGACACCACTAAGTTCACAGATGCTGCAAACCCATCTAAGACTGATCAGGATCAAGAAACCGAATCGGATGTTTACAAGCCGAAAGTTTCCACATGGGGAGTCTTTCCTAGACCTAGCAATATTTCAAAAACGGTACGATTGATGATCTCTATTATGTTTATAACCACATTTTATGGAATTTAGTTCGGTGGAACAATTCCTTTCTGTTGGTGTTGTGGTCAGTTTGGTGGCGGGCGGAATCTTAAGCCCGGGGAAGCACTTGAAACGGCTGAAGAGAAAGCAACTAAAGAAGCGCGTACAAGACAATTGATTGCTGAGTACAAGAGGAAAATTGGGATGAACATTGATGCAAAGTTGAAGTCTGAGTGCGAGGAGGTTTGTTTTTGTCAAACCTTGTGTCCCAATTGCTATTTGGTAACTTTTCATGTGTGGGTCTATTGTCGTCTTTGATAGGCCCCTGTTGGGCATTTGCATTTTCTCCAGCCTTTGATAGGCGCATGTTGGGCATTTGCATTCGTCTAGGACTCTAGGCCCGCATGTGATATTGTTAGATTTCCTAAATTATGAATCTGGTTTTAATTTCAGGCATTAGAGGAGGGTGACTCCTTGATGAATCTCGGGAAGCTTAATGAAGCATTACCCTATTACCAAAAGGTTATGGACAAGTTGCCATTCCAGGTAATTTTTCTCACTTAATATAATATTAGCGCAACATTGTTACCATTACTTTTCTACCTTTACATGAGGGGGAGAGAGAGAGAGAGAGAGAGAGAGAGAGAGAGAGAAAGAGAAAGAGAGAGGGGGCTAAATAAATATGCCTTGCTATTTATTTGATGGTAAAAATTTATTTTACAGAGTGAACTTCATGGATTAGCTGCTCTGCAATGGTCTATCTGTCAAGATTCTCTTAGAAGGTGAATATCTTCTAATAATTTTTCTCAGCTTACTTCTTCTTGTGAAGCAATACTAGCATGTGAATCTTCACAGTGAGAAGGAATGATTATCTTAATTTACAAAGTTTTTCGTAACTTTTTTCACTACTGCGGCTTGTTTATATCACCAAAGCCTTTGATTTAGCCATGGAATCCTAATAGGAGGACTTGACTGTAATTTTTGGCTCAATAACTTTGTTTGGCATAAAAGGATGTACTGATGGTTGGCAGGGCAAATGAGGCTCGAGTGATGTATGAGAGGCTTCAATCACACCCGAACGCTAAAGTCAGCAAGAAAGCAAGACAATTCATATTTAGCTTTCAGGTAAGTAGTAATGGTATTTTCATGAAAATTTTAGTATCTCTGTGCATGAAGCAATGTTCAAGACTCAAGAGTGCTTGAACTGAAAATTGCAATCTCAAAACAATTGTTAGTCCATATGTGCTGTGTTGGGTCTTAGGACCAAGTTCCTTCTTTTTTTTTTTCCTTCCAAAGGGACCCTCCCTTGTGTTTTGCTTTGTTCCTAAATTTTTATTAGAGAAATGAAAACACATCCACAGCTTGAAGTTGAGAACTACTACCCAAACCCCTCCCCTCTCAACCGTTGAGCTAGCCCCAGTAGAGTTTAACCCTATATTTCCATGATAACAATGTGTCTGGAATTTGTAAATTGCATCAAAATAAACTCTAGACGTTCAAATCTTGTGTATTAAAAGCTAATCAAAAATAACAAAATATAAAATAGTATACAAAACAAGAACTTCTATTAACTCTTTTTCCTCCCCCACCATAAACACAGGGTTATTTTAGGGAAAAGAAAAACAAGAAAAAAAAAAAAAAAGGGCGAAACACATTGGAATTACGAGAATGTTCCGATTTGTATTTCTTGAGCTGAGGTATTTTGCTAGGGGAATATATTAAAAAAAAAAGAGAGAGAGAGAGAGACAGAAAATTGTGAAAACAGCCCCTTAAAAGACGTGTTCATGTTTTTATGCCCTCTTTTTTGGATTTGTATCCCTCTATGCTCTTCTAATTGGAGGTTAAAAAAACTGAAGTTATTACAGTTGGAGTAATAATTCAGAGATGACCTTTATGAGGGGGAAATCCTACAAATCACCCTAATATTTGTGGCAATTCCTGCAGGCCATGGAAATGATGAAAGTCACAACAAGCTCACCTTCTTCTTTGAAGAACACTGGCTACCAGAATTACTTTGAAGCATTTGTTGAAAATAAAGCTAATTACCCATTAAAGGAGGTTGTTGAGGATGAAGAAGTAGGTTCACTTGGTCAAACACTCCCATATCTATTTCTTCTTGTTTCTCCCATTTTTCTTGTACTACTTATTGCTGTACAAAAGAGAATATAAAATTCAATAATACATATAATAAAATAGAATTTACAATGCCGTTCAAAAGAGAATATAAAATTTAACGTATAATAAAATAGAATTTACAATCATTTAGTTCAAAATTTCTCATCATGTGATTTTCTTGGAAAATAAAACAAGAATAGTTTCATAGTAATTTCTTTTTTTTTTTTTTTTGGAAAGATTCCTTGTTTATTAGCTGAATTTTGAAATGAAGGGGCGAAAACGACGTCAAAAATAAATGACCAGTCACAAAAATAAATACGACTCAACAAAAAATGATTTGATGAGTAATTAACCAGGTATGAAAAAACGACATCACTGAAAAACGACAATGTACCATACCAACGACAATCATGGACAAGGCGTGCTGTACCGAAGCAGAGAGAAATGACCCAAAAAAAAATGATAAATACACCATACATGAGCAGAAAATGATCACAACATGTAAAGGGGAAAAAAGAAAAAAAAAAAAAAAAAGGGTCGCACTGAAACACAAGAACTGAAAACGACGTCAAATACATAACTCATTAGCAAAGAAAGGGAAAACAACAGGTCAAACGTTACAAAAAAACCACGTCACGTTTTGCGTTTTCCAGCAAAATGCACAATGGATATGTGGGTAAATACAAAATGGCCTTTATAAAAAGAAGTTTTTTAAGAAATAGTCAGAGTTAACGTTTTTTTTTCTTAATAGATAAAGCACCCTCGAGAATTTGAATGTATTAGGGGAAAAAAATGTTTCTCTCAATATGCAAAGTAATTAAGGTTATGAAATACAAATCCATAAAAATACGGGCTCATTTAATTATTTAGTTAATAAATTGAGTCTCATAATGAAAAAAAATTTTAAATAAAGCACTCTCGAGGATTTGAATATAGTAGCGAAAACAAAATATTTCTCTCAATATCCAAAGTTATTAAGGTTATGAAATACAACTCAGTAAAAATACAGGCTTATTTGGTTAATAGATTAAGTCTGATATTAAATAAAATTTTTAACTAAATCACCCTTGAGAATTTGAATGTATTAGAAAAAAAAATATTTCTCTCAATATGCATAATTATTAAGGTTATGAAATACAAATCTGCAAAAATACAGGCTCATTTGGTTAATACATTGAGTCTTATATTGAATAAAATTTTAAGTTAGTTTGATTGATTTAATTATAATTTTTGTTAACTTTTTTGGATCAGACATAATTGACAAATGAGACATCTTCAATAGGAGAAAAAGAACGGTGGAACAACTAACAGCCAGAGAAGAAAACAAAAAAAGATTTCAATCAGAAAGGAAATCCGTAGTTTACATTCTTCTTTGAGGTCACTGCCAACCTCTTAATTCCCTTAGCACTATTATAAAACTTCATCAATTCATCGGCGACATCCTTCGATTGAGACGTCACAAACGCCTTGAGAAACCTCTTCTCCTTCATCCTCAACGCCCTCATCATGTCGCCCGCGTTGATTCTCAGCTCCAACCCCATTTCTTTCATCTTCTCCACGAGAAGCACTCGTGGCCTCAGCACCGTCTCCAAATTCGCGAACAACAAGAAGGGATTCTGAAGCACCACCTCAGCAGGAAGCTTCATTGTGCCTAGCACAAATGTCATGTTCCTCTGAACCTTGTCCACCGATAGAGTCAACACAAGAGGACACCGCCCAATGAGCCCTAGAACCTCCTTCTCCGAGAACCCAAACCTCTCAAGGTTTGCCACTTTCTTGTGAATCGTTTCTACACGAGACACACCAATGAGCGTGACAACATACTTGTACATCTTCGAGGTTTGTGGAGTCCCGGTTTTGTGAATGTACTCCATCTTCTCATCGTCGAAAGAAGTGCGAGGGATCAGTGTCGGCCTAAGTTGAAGCATTGCGCTCAAGTCTTTCTTACTTAGTCCCATTCCTTCATAAACCGCTATGATGGGCTTGATCTTGTTCTCAAAGTCATAAGTCAACAAGGAAGGGTTCCTCACAATGGCTCTGGCAAGAACTTCCTTCGACTCGAACAATGTCATGAAATAGGCCAACCGTTCATCGAAACAACGATTGATTCGACAACTAAGGAACCGCGGACGACAATGCATGATCCGCACAAGATCAGAAGCACTAATTCCCAATCCTCTCAGCAGATTGAGCTTGGATTGAAGCTGCAGATGGTTGGCATTCTTCAATGAAGGTCGGCGTAAGAATAACTTCGATATCTCCTCTTCGCTGCAACCCCAATTGCTCAAAACTTCTTTGGAGTCTTTCGGGTTGTCATTTTCTTCTTCTTTTACACTACCTACTTCGGCTTGGCAAATCGTCGAACAGTTGGCGGGCGAACATATAGTGCGGAGTAAACACACCGAACTTGTAGGCAGAGAAAAGAGATTCGGAGAAAGAGGAAACAACACTCCACGAAGCTTCATCAGAACACCAAATCCCCGTTTCATAGTCGACATTTCTGACAATTTTTGAATCACTGATACTCTATGTCCAGTGATATATTTAAACAAATACTATTCGAAATTTGCACTAAAAGTGAAAAAGGTTCGAAAATGGAGAAATGGGTATTTATCGAATCGAAGTATTTCTTCTTCTAGCTGTCCGTAACAAGACAGACTTATTTAGATTGAGAGTGAAGAGAGAAATCAGAGAGTCTGAAGCAGAGAACCTACGTACCTCGTACTTCTTCCTCTACGTACCTCGTGGTTTTTCATTTTTGTTTAGTTTTTTTTTTTCCCCTCTTCTGGAAAGCAAAATAGCATGGATCAATAAGCGAAAAGAGAAAATGATGTAAACGACCTCTTTCAAGAGCCTTTATATATATATATAGATATGGGGTCCGAAATTTTACCAAATTATGAAAATTATTATTTTTTTAAATGGTCAAATCCATATTAATAATAGTTTGAATCATTGTAAGTCGAGTTTGAAATAAATTGAAATTTTAATAGAATTTGATTAATCTAATTATAATTTTTGTTGATTTTTTAAAAAATTATAAAATTGGAATAAAAAATTTAGGTCTCTCAAACCAAACGGATGCAAGCCTTTTTATCAACGAATCGCTGAACGGAGGGATGGATTTTAATGATCATATATCATTTCCTTAAATTTCAAAAAAATTTCTAATTAATTGTTCAAAAACTATATATATACCTAATGATTCTCGAATGATTTGAACATGCATGAATGACGTGTAATAAAAGAAGAATAATCTCAATGAACATCAGATCCATTAATAAATTTTGATAATATTTAAAAGAAAAGACTTGTATCGATACCAATAGAAAAACAAGATGATACAATAAAATTTTCTTCTAATATAATAATATTATTTACATAAAATAGCCCATAGATTAACTTCTTTTTATTTTATCATTTTATGAGTTTTTTTCCCACTATATGATAGTGTTAAAAACACAACAACATTTTTGCTAAAACTTAAAAGAAAATAAATTCAAGGATTAATTTCATTTGACAATTTTTTAATCCGGAAAAGCTAAAACATCAATTTTTATAAGATATAGTCGTCTAATTAAGAAACAAGTATCTCATAACAAGTCTCTTCTTTTATGAGGTGGACATGTATCTTTTATTTGATTTTTCTATGTAAGACTAGATCCAACTATCATTAAATTTGCCACCGACTAGACAATCACATGATAGAATAGTATTTGGTTAGGTAGAAAGTTAGAAATGGACGAAAAAAATATATAATGTAAATCAAATTTAAAATTAAAAAAAAGGAAACAATTCGTGACTATTACATTAATCAAGTAGAAAAATGCTAAGACCAAAACAATTGAAATAAGACAAAACTAGTTTATCCCAAAAAAATATATAATAATAAGACTTAACTACAACTATTATATATATATATATATGAAAGACTATCACACTAATGACATAAAAAAAAAAAAATTTTTTTAGTCAATTTCAACTTTAAGCTTCATGTGAAACGAGATGATATTTTAATGGAGGGAGAAAAAAAAAAGGGACACAATCAATTGATACAAAATTCGACTTTAATTATTTATGCTATGTTTATTTGAAAGTTTCATTTTTTAAAAATGAAAAATTTTTTATTTTAAAAAAGTAAATTTTTTTAAATTTTCGTACATGAATATTCAAAATTTTTCATTTTTAAAAATAAAAAAAAAGTTATTTTTATACAAAGAAAAAATTTTACTCATCCAAATAACTTTTCACTTTTATAAAAAAATCCAAATAATTTTTTATTTTCCAAATCAAAAAATTTTTTATTTTCTAAAAATAAATATTTTATTCAAACATACCATTAAAGACATTTGTTAATTAGCATTTGTTAATTAGACATTTGTTAGTCAATTTTCAACTCGTCTGACTTTTCTTTTCTTTTCTTTCTTATTTTACTCTAGTTAATATTGCCGTTCATAGAATAATTACTTAGCATTTTCCTCTAATTAAGATCCAAACCCATTTCAAATCCCACCTCATAGAATAATAATATTGCCGCTCACTCATAATGATAAAATCAATGCACAAGAAATCAGATCTATCACGAAAAGTCAAATACAGACATGTAATTAAACTATACATATATATATATATATAATAACAGCCCCTAATCAATTCCAAAATTTTGGATCACAAACCGACACAAAGTCATTCCCATGAGATTCTTATTGCCTTAAAAGCAGTATTTTTTTTTTCCATGCATGCACATTTCATGTATATTACTATTACTATCCCTAATCAGACACCAATTTTCTTCCAACATTCCTTATATTCTTTCTGTACATGTAACACACACACACACACAAATATACACACACACACACACACATATGCAAGAATAAAGGAAATAAATTACTGACTGCGTGGTGTAACACTGATAATGATATCATATTCAATTCTTGCACTTTTTTAACGTCTCGGGTATATTTATATCCACTGAAACAGAAATGAGAACCACGGATTCTCTTTTTATATTTACTAAAAAGAAAGAACAAGGGAAACATAAAAATTTGCGTTTGGTCTTCTTCAAATTATGAGGTGTTAGCCATGTGTTGCATGTGAAAATTGGTAAACATTTTGCATCTCATGTCTGTCTCGTGCACATCTTTTTCTTTTTCTTTTTCTTTATTCTTTATTCTTTTTAAGGACAAATGAGACCAGCAAATCTTAAAAAGGTCATTCCTTTGTCATTATCTCAATTCTTTTCAGCCAAACAAAGTCATCAAGAAAATGGACTCTGTGAGAACTAGAAGCTGCTCATCAAGTTCTCTCTTCTTTATTGCCCTTCTTTTGTTCTTTTCACGTCTTTCTTTCGTAAGCTCTAGTGATCATCATGATCTTGAGAGTACAAGAGGAATGGTAAAGAGAGAAAGTACAAAATGGAGAAAGCAGAATGAGGGTTGTGATGTGTACCAAGGAAGTTGGGTTCTTGATGATTCTTATCCTCTTTATAACTCTTTGAATTGTCCTTACATTCGTAAGGAGTTTGATTGTATAAAATATGGTCGTCCTGATCGTTTATATCTCAAATATAGATGGCAACCCAATGATTGTGACTTGCCAAGGTACGTTTTTTTTATCTTGTTTATTGTTCTTTTAGAGATTTTTACAGTAAGAATTGTTTTTTTTACTATCAGTAAGAACAATAGTTTTAGTCATGCATTAAATTTTAAATAGTCCATCTATGAATAGAAGCAGCTTGAAAGGGAGAAACTTTGTAGGGGACAATTATTAAGCAAAAGTTTTTTTTCTTACTGGTTTTCATTCTTTTCTAAAGATGATAAAATATTGCAGATTTGATGGCATAGATTTCTTGAAGAGGTTAAAGGGAAAGCAGATCATGTTTGTTGGGGATTCTCTTAGTCTCAATCAATGGCAATCGCTCCTCTGCTTGCTTCATGCTTCGGTGCCTCATTCGAACATCACACAGCAATATAATGACTCAGTTTCTTCGATGATATTCCAGGTTGTTATGTCTTTTAATCATGTTACAAGGACTAGGGATTGACAGGAAAATTTGTAACAAAGAAGCAAATTATAAGGTGCAGACAAGGGGGAAAAAATGAAAGTTTTACACGTACTAGTTTGTTTGTGATTCACAGGATTATGGAGTTTCTGTGATGCTATTCAATTCCCACTATTTGGTGGATATTGAAGAGGAAGATATCGGTCGCGTTCTGAAACTTGATTCGTTGAAAAATGGCAAATTATGGAAGGAAATGGATGTTGTGATCTTCAACACTTGGCTTTGGTGGTACAGAAGTGGACCTAAGCAACCGTATGAGCACTATTTAGAAATGCAAAATATGAGTAATCTCTATTATAATATGAAAAAATTTGATTGTCACATCAATAAACTAATTGCAGATGGGATTTTGTTCAAGATGGCGAGAGCATACTCAAAGACATGGATCCAATGGAAGCTTTTCGCAAGGGCTTGACAACATGGGCGAAATGGGTTAACTCGTGTGTTAATCCAAGAAAGACTAAAGTCATTTTCCAAGGAATTTCTCCCTCCCATTACAAGTAAGTCACTTTCTATCTTTTTCTGCTTCTTACCTATCTTTCCTTTACTTTCTGCGAATGACATCAAGTGAAATCGTTCCTGATTCAGTGGCACAGAATGGAATGAACCCTATGTGACCAACTGTGGAAAAGAGACGCAACCAATCAATGGTTCAAGCTACCCCGGTGGTTTGCCACGGGCCACGTACTTGGTGAAGGACGTCTTGAGCCAGATAGAAAAACCGGTTCACTTGCTTGACATAACCACATTGTCACAGCTGAGAAAAGACGGGCATCCAAGCAGTTATAACGCCTTTAGAGGCATGGACTGCACACATTGGTGCATTGCTGGTGTCCAAGACACTTGGAATCAGCTTCTATATGCATATCTCATTTCTTGAAAGAAAATTAAAAACTTTTTTTTTTTTTAGGCGTTACAATCGATTTTACAATGTATCAGCCACTACATCTTTGGTTTGATTTATCTATTCCATGTAAGTAGTGTCCAATAAATGGACATTCATTTGTGTCTGATCCAAATAATAACATTGCTCATTTTGCTATGATTGGCTTGATCCTGTTCAGTAAGTTATCGGTGGACACCTAACAATGGCTCCGACAAGAACTTCCTTCAACTTGAACAATGTCGACATGAGAGAATGTTAAGGAACCGAGAACGACAATCCAATCAGTAGATTAAGCTTGGATTGAAGCTGCGAGACGTCGGCATTTTTTGATGAAGGCTGGTGTGAGAACAACTTTGATATCTCCTCTTCGGCGCAACCCAAGTTCCAAAAAACTTCTTCCAAGTGCTTCGGGGGGTCATCTTCTTTTTCCTTTTCCGTAATCTATTTCGGCTTGGCAAATCGTCGAGCAGGTGGTGGGCATACCGAGATTCTAAGATTTTAAAAATGCTTGGAATCACTTACACTCTGCAGAAAGACAAGTTCACGCAAATAGTACAGGAAATTTGAAAATTCGCGAACTAAAACTTGGAAGGTCAGAGCTTTGAGCTTTTGAGAACCATGTGGTGGTGAAAGAAGTAGTTTCTGAAGCAATGAGCGACGAAAATGCAAAAGAGCCCTGCGAAAGAGGAGTTTTTGAAGCAAAGAATCCTCGTACCGTCGTACATCGTACTTCCTTCCATTCACACAAAACGATGCGTTTTATTGATCAATTGGGTTAATTGCACATTTAGTTCTCGATTTTTTAAGAAGTTAGGATTTAGTTCCTAATCTTTTTTCTTATTAAAAGATTCTTAAACCATTTAAAATGGTACGATATAAAGATTTGTAGGATAAATCTTGTAAATTCTTTTTTTTAATTATCATTTAATAGAAATCTTATGTAATATAACGATTTAATAGACATTTTTTTGTTAAAATTTTAATTTTATTTAAAAGATCAAATTATAATGTTTTACAGAGTTTAAGGATATTTTAGTAAAAAAAAAAAATTTGAAGACCAAGTTTCAATTTTCTAAAAAAAATTGAAAACAAACAAGTAATTTATCTTTTAATCATAAGATTAGTCTTTAGTAATCAATCATATTGATCCAATAAATATGACTTTTTTTTTTAATTACTGATCAATATATATGTATATATATAAAATATTATGCAAAATATTTTTTTGTTTGAAATTTTTACTACAGACAAAAAATTAAATAAAAATTACGATCACGTGACTTCTATTATTAAAGATTAATGAAAAGACTCACAATTTTTAAATCAAAGCTTTTACTCAAATCTGTCTCTTTCATTTACTAAGGTAGTCCTAATGGGATTTTAAAGAATAATAATTAATAAATATCAGTGTTACACGATATCAATCAAAATGTTACATTATCAGACTTGAACAACCGTCAACTAAGGAACTTGCTTCACTTCTCGCTCCACATTCCTCTCTTAGACACGGCTGTCGAGTTCCTTTTCTGTATAGGCTCTCTTTTCTTTTGTTTCTTTTTTTTTTTTTTTTTTTGGTGGTTCTAGAATACTCACAAAAGGGTTGTTTCTCAGCTGTTTTTGTTTAGCAGAAGAGGCAAATTCATACACAAGACTTCAGCCTAACTCCAAGGGCATAGCCTGTCTAGCTCTTGCACTTTTTCTTTTTTTTTTTTTTAATTAATATGGACACATGAAAACGAGACTCGTAAAAGAGTCATTCTTTTTCATTCCATCAAGTTTTTTTCAGCCAAAGAAACTCATCAAGATTATGGACTCTCTGAGAACTAGAATTTGGTCATCAAGTTTTTTTTTTTTTTTTGGTTGCCCTTCTTTTGTTCTTTTCACATCTCTCTTTAGCAAGCTCGAGTAGTGATCATGATATTGAGAGTATTAGAGGAATAAAAAGAAGTTTGAAATTGAGAAAGCATGACAAGAGGTGTAATATGCACAAAGGAGGTTGGGTTCTTGATGATGCTTATCCTCTCTGTGATTCTTTGGCTTGTCCTTTAATTGGTAAGGAGTTAAATTGCATAAAATATGGTCGTCCTGATCATTTATATCTCAAGTACAGGTGGCAATCCGATTATTGTAACTTGTCAAGGTACTTTTCTATCTTATTTAATATCTTTGTGATGAATAAATTTATAATGACAAAAATAGATATATATATATATAAGGGGTTATTTGAGGAATATCTTGAAAAGAACACGTCTTTATCATATTATTTTATTTATAATGATTTTATGACTTTTACCCTTTTATAATATCAAATAAAAAGTGATTTCAGAATAAAAATCTGAATTATGGAGTAAAAATCTTAATATATGCATTAAAAGGGGATAATAATAATTTATAATAGGACACAAACTTTAAGTGTAAGATCAAATTCAAGTTTGATTTTTAACCCGTGGATCAAAGGGAAGGAGATTAAAACAAAATATGACAATTCAATGTAGCTTGATGTTGATATTGGTTAAAAACTGTTTACTAATATTTTGAAACCAAAAATTTGTCTTGTGGTAGTTTATTTATTATTATTATTATTTTTTTGTAATGAGCATCAACAACAGATGATCTTTCTATGTTGAGATTTTCTTTTTGCTTTGAGTTACTTCTTGTTTTGTCTTCATGAATAATTAGTTCTCGTAGGATGTGACTTGCCAAGTACATAATCGATCATGTTTACCATCCTCGAATTGTGTGAAAATTGATTGTCTTAATGTGAAACTTTTGTTAGGAAGTATTGGACGATTTATAAATTGATAGCCACCTACCTATTTCATAACCGCAGGGGAATTACCTCACAACTTCATAGGGGGACAAACTTTTAAACAAAAAATCATGTATATGTTCTGCTGTTTCTTTTCTAATTATGAACACAAGGGATTCTATATCATGTTGAGGTTTTTTTTTTCTTTTCAATGGATATAGTTCTTATTGGAATGTTGCAGGGTTTGATGGTAGAAATTTCTTGAAGAAATTAAAAAGGAAGAAAGTCATGTTCATAGTAGATTCCATCATTCGCAATCATCGGCAATCGCTTTTGTTCTTGCTTCATGCTTCTGTGCCTCATTCCAATGCCACACAACACAATGATGGCTCAGTTTCTTCCGTGATATGCCAGGTTGTTACATTTCTTGTGATGCAAGGAAAAGAATTTTTTTTTCCTTCAATGAAACTTCATCAGCAAGAAAAGAATATTATTAAACGAAGCAAAAAAAAAAAAAAAAAAAGGACAAAACAAAACAGAAACTCAATCAAGAGATTCTGTAGAAGGGAAGATCCATAACATGCCTCTACTAGGAACATCCAAAGACCTCATTTTGAGAAGCATACTAGGAACTGAAAATAGTCACTTTTTTTTTTTTTTTTTTGTTCTCAAGAAACAAGGGATCATTGGTGCGATCCTATCCTGCATATCCTTCGTCTATAGCAGAAATCCACGGGTCTACTAATAGAACAAAATGGAAAGGAGAGGATTAGTTTTACTCCCACCAAAATCACATGCACAATACTACAGTCATTATTGTCTGGACAATGACCTTAAAGTGGGTTGATGGAGATTTGAAACTTAAGCCCGTTCTGAAAAGAGAGAAAGAAATGCATCGTAATTGCTGCACCACCTCACTTGTGGTTGGTATAGTCAATGATACTAAAGTTGAGAAATAGACTTCGAATTGGAAACACTAATGAATATTAATGTCTTACAAGTACAATTTTGTTTGTGACTCACAGGAATATGGAGTTTCTTTAATGACATTCACCTCTCACTATTTGGTCGACATTGAAGAAGAAGATATCGGTCCCATTCTGAAACTTGATTCCATGAAAAATGGAGATTTGTGGAAGGAAATGGATGTTGTGATCCTCAACACTTGGCTTTGGTGGTATAAAAAAGGACCTAAAGAGTATGACTGTCTATAAACACAAAACATAAGTAGTTTATATAGAAGCATAATAACATGAAAAAAATATAATTTGATGTCACATTAATTTTAGATGGAATTATGTTCAAGACGGTGAAATCATACTCAAAGACATGAATCGGATGGCGGCTTTTCGGAGGGGTTTGATGACATGGGCGAATTGGGTTAACGTAACTGTGAATCCAAAGAAGACTAAAGTCATTTTCCAAGAAATTTCCCCCTATCATTTCTTGCAAGTCACTTTCATATTTTCTCTATATCCATCCGTACTTCCTGTCCATGACATGATGTGAAATACTCTTTCTTGAATTAGTGGCAAGGAATGGAATGAACCAAATTGACCGACTGTGGAAGAGAGACACGACCCATTGGCAGTTCAAGCTACGCCAGTGGCTTGCCGCTGGCGGCATACGTGTTGAGAGATGTCTTGAGCCAGATGGCAAAGCCAGTTCATTTGCTTGACATAAGTCACAGCTGAGGAAGGATGGGCATCCCAGCCGTTATAATGCCTTTAGGCGAATGGACTGCACGCATTGGTGTGTTTCTGTGGTCCAGGACACTTGGAATCAGCTACTATATATGCATCTCTCATTGCTTGAAAGAGGAAGAAAATTAGGAAATTGTAGTACTAATTAACACAAAGGTTTCAGACAGACAGCCACTTTTGGTCTCATAGCAATAGCCTCCAATATATGGGCGCTACATTGTGTGTAAAACCATATAACAACATTGGAGAACATTTGGTAAGATATGAAAAAAAAAAAAAAAAACACTATCAACAAGACACAGATTTTAATGGTCAAATTTTCATCATATTTGTTAATTTGTCATCTTTATCTAATCTGATTTGATTTTAATTTTGAATTAGTGGTTAAAAAATTACATCTTATAGTTAGTATATTTTTTCATATCTTATCACAAAATTTTTAAATAATGCTACTCAATGTGCTATATAGCTGTTATTGCTTATACATTGAAATTTCTTTTCATAACAGATGATGTCAACAATACATCCATTTGGTCCTCCCAAAAATGTTAAATTCAAGTTGTAACGCACCAAATCTTAACTAATAATAATAATGTTTAAATTAGATGATAGAAAATAATATGAAAATGCAAGGATGTTATATTTAATCTATTATAATGTTATATTGAGTTATCTTTTTCAGGTGATATGACGAGGACTCAGAGTGTCAAAGTGTCAAAATAAAGTTCATGTCAAATTGATTTTTTTTAATATTTATTTTATATGATGATTTGATGAAATTATATGATTGTTTAATGATGTTGATATAAGTAATTATTTAATTCCAAATTTTCCTTTATCTTTGATTCAAGGAATTGTGCAAATTAATTTATAGTTTTTAACTCCTATATTAATTGTATTTAACTTTCCCATTTACTAAATTAAATAAAAGTAAATATGTTAGCCTCTATCAATTTTCAATAATCAATAATTATTCTTCATTATCTATAAATTATTATCATAATATATTAGCGTATAAATATATGACTTTCTATACATTACCTTTTTTTTTTTTAAGTTTCGGTCGACGTTTTACTTATATATATATATATAGTTTTGAAAACGTATTGTTTTCTATAAGTTATATATGTATATAAGTTAACAGTAAAAAGTTAAGTGTAGAGGGATAGCTGACTAAAAAAACGTGAGGAAAAAAAAAATTGAGAGTTTTTGACTATTCTCTGTCTCTCTTGCCTAGCCATTGTTATTATCATCGTTCTTTCTCTTTTATCATTGTTTTGGAAGATCATAACAAAGGTATGTTTTTATAATTGTCTGGTGATAGTGATTTCTATGGTTTGTTGTTTTAATAGCCTTGATATTTTCAATGGAATTTTACTTGAAATATTTTGATGGGTTAGAGGAATATTATGAGATAAGGATTTAGGGAGAATGATATTTTCATGGAATTAAAATATTTTCACTGCAACTTGTTAACTCCTTCATTTTTTAAGCAACAAAGCAATAGTGGAATACAATCATTCTTCCTTGCGAAAGAAAAAAGTGGAAAACGTTCTGAAAAAGGTTAAAAAGAAACACTAAATAAATAACCCACGCTAAAGCTGTAGTTTTCTAATGCGTATTTCAATGGCTGACGGAGTCCTTGGTTATCATGACAACGGCATCAAAAATTAAACTCCCGTTTCACTAATTTTTATTTTTAAACAAGAGTTTGCCGTAAAAGTTTTTGACATGAACATTCATGAATTAAATAGTTAAAAAATCTAAAGGAATAAATCAATAAAATATATTAATAGGGAAAAAAAATATAAATTAATTTCTATGCACAAAGCTAGTGGAGATGAGTAAAGCAAGTGCCTCCACTCAATTTTTTAAATTTTATGATTCTAACCTATAAGTTTACTTAGTTTTGCAAAAGTGACCCCAATAAAAATATTTTTTCCTGCTTAATTTTTTTTTATCCTATCTTAATAGTGCCCCTATCGAATTAAAATCTTGAGTCGTCTTTGGTTCTTACCACAAAATTTCCGTACAAGTAACTTGAAGACTAAAACTTGTACCTTTGTTTAACTAGCTTCCAATTTTGGGAAGAATTACCACATGTGGGAAAAAGAAAATTGAAAAAGAAAAGAACATGAAAAAAAAAAAAAAAAAGCGAAGCGTTTTCTTAAAGATACATCAACCAGGTCTAATACCATTAGAATACTTTCTAAACTTTTCCATATTTCAAGAGTACTAATCATTTCACCAAGCTTTCCTAATCCCTTTAAAAAGACCACTAGCTACACTACCACAAAGGCCAACTTTAAACTGTTCTCCATAGACTTACTTGAGACTGACATGGCTTCTTTCCTCCCTTATGCTCTTTTCCTATTAACCCTCTTCTCAGCCTTGTTCCACTCCATCAATGGAGTTCTCGTCGACGGCTACTTCAGCGAAGCCAAACCGGTTAAGAGAACCGAAAAGATGAGCCACTTCCACTTCTACTTTCATGACATCGTCGGTGGAAAAACCCCATCTGCTGTAAAGGTGATTTCTAGTCCACCAAAATTCAAGTCTGCTAGCGGCAGTTTTGGAGCCACTTATATGGCTGATGATGCGTTGACGGTAGGGCAAGACCCCACGTCGAAAATCATCGGCAGAGGACAAGGGTTTTACGCGGTGGCCTCACTAAATGATTTGGCATTCCTTATGGCCATGAATTTCGTCTTCACTGAAGGCAAATACAATGGAAGTACCATCACCATTCTTGGAAGGAATCCACCTCTTCATGATGTGAGAGAAATGCCGATTGTTGGAGGCAGCGGTTTGTTTCGGTTCGCCCGTGGTTACGCCTTGGCTCATACGGTTTGGTTTGATCTAAAGACTGGAGATGCCACTGTTGAATACAATGTTTTTGTGTTGCACTATTGAGCTTCTTTATCATCGTCTCAATTCTCATGTTAGCAAATAATGCTTCTCTTTGTGTTTTTGCTTTTGTTTTGGTTGTAATTTACTTTGCATGCCCTTCTAAGGCTCCCACTAAATTATTGCCAAATCTCGTCATGGAAGGGCAAGCCACTATCTAGTTTGGAGCTTCCACTAGTTGTTGTTTCTGTTATTTATATTACCTCATGCAATGATGTTGTCATTGTCCCTTAAAAGTTGTAGAAACATGAGAAATTAATTTTTCTTCTAGAACCCCTCAAATAAATATGTTTGTGCTTTTGCTGTTTTTATTTAGATTTTTAACCTTTCATGCTTATCTAATAATCTAAAAATGTCCTTTTTGAGAAACAATATTACAAATCACCTATTTTTCTAGTTGGACTAGAGGGGTAGAGCTAATTGGTTAAGTTTGGTGAAGTTACAATTTTCTCAAGTTCAAATTAAGTTTTCACCAAGTAATATAAATATTAGGCCCATTCCTGTTTTGTTCCACAATCTTTTGTAAACACCCCCATTTAATTACTTCAAATTTTAAATTAGTCTCACTTAACGTATTTCATTAAAATTTCTATTAAACTTATAAACAGAAAAGAACCATAAAGACCGATGTTCTCATCTTTAACAAGATATTCGATTCTCAAGAAGATTTCCAAGTGCATGCTAAAAGTTTCAGGCTGAGAAATATACCTGCAAAGTTCGAGTTTTTAGACTGTGTTTGGTTAGAGGGAGAGATGGAGGGAGAGAGACGAGTGGAGGGAGAGAGGTGGATGTAGATGCTCATTCCCTTGTTTGGTTGGAGGGAAGAGAGGAACAAGAGGAGAGAGGGAGGGATTCCAATCTCCTTACGGGCTCAAATTTTCTACTCCTTCCAACCATGTAAGAATCCATCAAATCCATCAAATTTAGCTTTTAAAAGATGATTTTATCCTTAACAAAAATTATTAAAATGGATAACATAGTAATTAAATAAAAACTTATTATCTATCTCATCAACTCTCCCTCACTCTTACCAAATAACATAAATTTTTTTACAATCCTCTTCATCATTCATATTCTACATCCCTCCTACCATACATAGCTTTAAAGCTTTAACTTGAACATTAGCAAATAGTGCTACAAAGAAATATATATATATATATATAAATCCATATTATAACAATACATTTCTATGAACACACAGGCTGATCAAACAGAACAAAGATCTGGCAGTTTATAAGAAGATTGGGGAAAAAAAAAACTAATAAAAGATTATTAGAAGAAAAAAAAAAGGAAAAGAAAAATCACTCAAACAGATTTTTTTTTTTTTTGAATAATCTATAGCCTCACCTCCTAAATTTCCAAGCAGAAACCCAAAAGAGGGGTCTGTCTTGCCAGCAGATAATGGAACATCCATTTTCGTCTTTGACCTTGTAGCCATTGAAGACATGGCTCTGCCTCAGAAGCCTAGTTGCCTGCATCAATCCTTGATAGCTCAAATTTACTTTAGAGAACCCGGCCAGCTCAAGCCTTAAACTCCATTTCTCGATCTTCTCGTGCCTCTCCGTTCTCTGGAGTCCGTCGCACGCTACGATGTTTTTAATTTCCTCCCCAAAGAGCATCTTCTCAACCTTCTGCCGCTCCACCGTTGTTCTTGGTACCGTGGAATCCAAGCAATCAAACAGCGCGCCGTAATAGAACAGCGTCGGCGTGATCCTCTCCAACAAATTAGGTCCGTTGTTGTTCGATTCTTGCTCGGTTATCACCATCACTTTTGGTGACAGTTTCCATAGAGCAGACAGAAAACTCCCCATCTTCGGCGAAGCACTTAAAGATAGAGGAGACAAAGCAGAATCCGGACTCATGTTCAACAACCTCAACGGGTCTTTGTCAAGCCAGTCTTTTAGAGGCCTTTGGTTCATGAGGGAAAGTTGCTGCAGGTGAGCCGTCATCGATGGCTGGTTCCTTCCTTGCATTTCATCGTCGGTCGCTAAAAGAGAATGCAACTGAAGCACAGAACTCACTGCGAGAGCTTCCCCAGTCTTGACTCGCAAACTTTCGAGATCGAGATTTTCTAGCTTGCTAGCTACGGGATTGAACTGAAAAGGGATGTCAAGTTTCTCAGCTTCTTCAGTCAACCGAACCGCCATTTGCTCCAACACCTCTTTATGCTCATGAATACCTGTGATCCTCAAATGAGGCGGTCCCTCGGGACGTGCACTTAACGTCTGAAGAAGATCAATCATCTGATCAGGCTGGCTGCAGTTGAGATCAATGATATGAATCATTTTCTCTCCCTCCATGGCTTCAAAGATGGCCTGATTTGTGATCACGTATGCAAGTTTCAAAAAGGGACAAAGCTCAAAGAACAATCTTTGAACCAGCATCTTTTCATTAACATACACAATTTTAGTCGAGTTAAGGGCTTTATGCAGACCAGGCCAACTTCTAACAATCCTGTCCGCAAGGGCCTCGGTTAAGTAAGCAACCATTCTCTGCATGGGATCGCCATCAGGGGAAGTGAGGCGGGAAATGTGTTCCAATTCGATATTCGCTTGCACGAGGTTGCCTGCGGCGACATGGCCAGCGCAGTTGGCGATGAGTTTGAGAAGAGATATTCCCCTCTCTTCAGACTGGGGCTCTGTCAGCCATGATGGATATGGTGATCCCATCCCGGGTGATGGTGGTAATGCAGGAAAGAAGAGCACAGGCAACGAAGCCGACGATGATCCCTCGTCCTTAATCATTTTTTTTTTTTTATTTGAAGTGAATAGAGGAATTCCAACAAGGGGTATCTGTGAATTGGAGGAGGAAAATCATTTTGGTATACATGTATACATATACTGATCTTATTTAAATTGACTTTAACAAAACTCATCGCAAAACTAGTTCAAAGAGGGTGAGTTCAATTCACATTTAAAAATCATAACAGCTCAATAACCTGACAGTATAGAACAAATCTAAGATCTCACAACAGAAAAACCATCATGATCACCCTCTTAACTTTACATAGGGGAAAAAATAATCCAACTTTAGTGTTTTAGACCAGTATATCACTCTTCTTCATGGAATTTTTTATGTAATTTTGTTTTAACAATGATCATACTTGTGTATTATGTGATTATTTAGTTTCCCACCAATTTGCAATGCAGTGAGAAATTAGTGGGAAACGAGCCATAAATCTTCTAAAAACTTGACTGTCAACCAAGACTTTCTTAGCAACTGCACCTAGACAGAAAACTTAAAGAAACAAAAACCATTGTAGAGAAGTTTTCAAGAATACTTATTGTACATGGGAGATTTTCATCAAAGAAAGGGAAAAAAATAATAATAATAATAGTAACTGAAGGAGAGAATTTTACCTGAGAAAAGCTTCAGAATTTTCTTTTCTGCAGATAAGTGAACAAAACACTAGACCAAATCCAAAATCCCAGCCGGATTTTTCCAAATTGGAAGAAAACCCAGTGATTCTCTCAACCTGTAAGTCACAATCTCTATACTAGGAAAGAGGTCTCAACTCTCAAACAGTTTCTACTTTGTTTCTTCTGTGTTGTAATGAGTGAGAGGGTTAAATGTTAAAAAGGCTCTGGCTTTTAAATGCAAACTTTTCCCTTTTTTATTTTTTTATTTTTTTTGTTTTGGTTTTGGGGTTTCCTGGTTGCGTTGGCGACAATACAAAGGAGCTTGTTTTTGTCGTCATACATTTGTTTGTCCTCAAATGGGATTCAGAAGAATATTGGAATTTTTCCCATCTCTCTCTCGGATTAATAACAAGTTTTCTGTGTCTAGATTTTTTGTCTTGCCAAAATGTGAACACGTTTAAAAGATGGACGGTTAATGTTAGCATATTTTTTAATATTATTAAAGTAATTTCTTAGATATTAACAGAAATATTTATTGAAGATTTTACGAAAAAGATTCTATCAATTGTGAAGAGTATATCATTTCAAAATGTATTAACAGTAAACATATATGAAAACGTAATCATGACAAATTTTCTCTATCAAGATTTCCTCGTCTGTCTAAATCCTTTGTTTCTCTCTCTCTCTCTCTCTCTCTCTCTCTCTCCTCTTTGTTCTCTTTTTTTCTCTCTCTAAAGGGGTGAGTGTTATTTTGACGGGTAGTGGAGTGGATGGGAATAAGAGCTGGCCAAAGTTTTGGTATTATGCTTCAACACAGCACCCATCCAAACATGTTGTACCAAAACAAAACAACAACCTTGGTTGTTGCTTAGTGGGGTGATATTAGTGGTGGAAAGAGAAAAACAAGAACAAAACAGAAACTCATTTTGGATTGTTTTATAACGCCATCAGCCTATCCCCCACTTGGTACTTTCCCCTTTGCATTAGGACAACCAGACAAGGAGGCTCCCACTAAATGCCAAAAGTGGATTGGACCCTTAACTTTTCTCTTGGTCTTTCCTCGTGGGTGGGGAAGACTTTTCTTTTCTTTTCTTTTCTTTTTTTTTTCTTAACAAGTTCGAATTAAGGAAAAAAAATTATGATAGGAATTAATTATATGTCTATATTATCAATAATTACTGCTATTTTAATTTTTTGATCAAATTTTTAATTATTTGATTTATGACTGTAAGTCGTTTTAAGTGTCACAATATCTAAAATAATAATTTTTTTTTGATAGATTAAAAGTGTAGTACTTATCATAAATTATTTCAAACCAAATCCTAGAAATATAGATGTTATTTTATGTATAATACATTTTGTTTAATGTAATTACAAATATATCTAGCAATAACTCTAGTACTACACCTGATCACTTCAAAAGTTGTTGAATATATATTTCTCACATCTCGTGGCATAAGGCAGGTTTCCTTACACAACTTACAGGACTAAGACACAAGTTTTATCTGAAATTATGCCTTTTCTTTAACAACTAGACGTTGGTTTAGTAGTATAACACATCATGGCATCAAGTTATGTTCGCTAGTGAAATTTTATACTTCCACTGACGTTGTTAAGTTTATTCTAAGAGGAACATATATTTTACAGGGACCGAAGGTTGGTTGGTTGGATTCCTTTTTTTCTTTTTCTTTCTTTCTTTTTTTTTGCTGAAAGGACCAAAGGATGGTTAGTTCTCAACATTAAATACAGTAGAAAGTACTACTCATTTGTCCATTACAATTCCTGTAATGAATATTTATGAATTCCTATACTTTTTTTTTTCCTTCGATTCACCTTTCTTGGGAAGTAAATAAACTAGTGTCACTGTGTCAGAAAGTGCATGCTGATGGGAAAAATCAGCATTGATTTCTTCCTTGACTCTTCAATTTTCGCTCACATGAAATGCACTTTCTCAGTTTTGGTTAGGACCCGTTGGCCACCAATTAAGAACTAACAGGAGTCTGTCTTTTGTAATTATAAGATTATCATAAAATTCCGTTAGTTTTTTTTATATTTTTTATCAGAGAATTATGCGATAAGACATAAAAACTTATCAAACTTTATTTTTGAGATCGATATTAGATAGATTTTCATTTTGATCTAATTTATCATATCTTTAAAAACGTATACCATCGAGAAAGATGTCATACGACAAAACTCCAATTTTTTTTTTCTTGTATGATTTCAAGGTAATGTGACAGTCTAAAATTGCCTTAACATGAAATTCTCTTAAGAATTATATTCATACAAAGAGAATTATAGTTTTTTTTAATAATATTTAAGAGGAAAAGAATAGAAAAAAGAAAGGAATTTTTATAGAGTATCGTAATTTCTGAATTTTCTGAAACAGCGATTCACTGCAAATGCTGACTTATCCACCTTACCACCCTTATCACATTCAGAGTAGAGTAGGTGCTAATACACACACACACACACACACACACACACACACACACACCATGTGTTTCTGCCAAACATAAGTAGACAATTCAAGGCATCTGTCAGTGTTTTTTTCTTCCACATTTTCTGATTTTGGGTCCTACTAAAAGTAAGCCAAACAGTTCACTACTTTTGATTTTGTCTGTGTTATTTATACACATACTGGTTTATTTGTTTTCATTTACTCATGCTCAACATGTATTGAAAAATTCAGTCAAAATGTTTTTTTTTTTTTTTTCCAAACTTCATTCTCTATCAATCTTTAGGTTTCAAATTTCATGAACCATCTCATTGCACAATTTTGAATTCTATCTTCTAGGACACAACGAGGTTTATGTAGTAATGCGGGTTAAACACAAATATTGGTTCTTTTCTATTTAAACTATGTTATTCATCCAATGATAGTTTATCATGCACAAGTTCTCTTGGTAAAAGAGAACTATTAATTAACAAAGAAATAGAAAAAACTGAGTTCTATTCTGTTATGGATTTCTTCTATGGTGTCGGAAAAAGATTATTGCAAACTTTAAACATTGAAGCTGCAAAAGTTACAATAAACTTGTGTAACGTTACTAGTGCCGCGACAACACCATTAAAAGTGATGTTTACATTATCAATAATGATAAATAGTGTTTTTTATTCGACTTGGACAAACCAAATCATTCCTTCGACCACCGATTAGCATGTTGCTCTAGTTTATAGTAGGAGCAGAACACAAGGCCATTCTTACATAGTAAAACGTCCATGTCCAAAGTACTAAGCTCATAAAACTCCTAGCTCTATTCTCCTACCTATGAGCTCTACAAGAAAATCCTTTAAGGAAATTAATATTTGTTCCCCAGAACCTTGGAACTACCAATATTTAGGCTGCTCGAGCCAAACAAAAAAATCCCACATTTATTTTTGTTTTTTACTTTACTTTATTTTATTTTTAAAACAAGGCTTCTCATGGTTTGAATTCCAAACACCAAGGTTTTTAGTTTTCCTTTTCCGTTTCTTATTCCTTGTCCTACTCTGAATCTATTAACTCCTAACAGATACAAAGCACATACACTTGAATTTGGTGCTTTCAAAAGTCTTGTAGTATCTCTAAAAGACAAAAAGATTTGATTAGAAGCATTCAATGCTTTTTTGGGGTTTTGCTATGATAAGGTTGTGACTTAGACAGTCAAAGAGATAGGGTTTTAGAATAGTGAAAGCTACCTTTATTGTCTTAAATGGTGGTGTTGGTCTAAACAATGTCTAAGGGGTTTTTACCAAGTCACAACTTGTCGTTTTTTTCTTTTTTTTTCCTTTCACTCCCTGGCTAGTGGAGAAAATTAGACTAAGCTAGAGGTTAAATGATATAAATACTAAGATGAAAAAATATATATATGTATATGATATAACCAGCCACGGAGTCAGTATAGGCTCGGGGGCGCCCTTTTTTTTTTTTTTTTTTTGGGTAAAAACCCCTATATATGTGTGTGTTCGTTTATATTAATATTCACAAAGCCCTCATTAAAAATCAAAAATTTACTCTTTTAGTTCCCATTAAAATTATTATATTTTTATTCAATTAAGATTCCTGACTCCGTTACTGGATATAACAATGTCTAAGGCAGGTTTTAGCCAAGTCCCAATTTGTAGTTTTTTTTTTTTTTTCCCTGCCGGGCTGGTGGAGAAAATTAGACTAAACTAGAAGTGGTTTGTATGGTAGTACTAAGATGAATATATATGTATATGATATATATGTATATGAGATATATGTATATATTAACCAATCCCCTAGATTTCAGAACCTAAACTAAGGAATATTTTGTTGGATGGCCTAGTTAAGACAAAACCACGAGGTACCCACCAGAAAATAAGGGCTTGGTTTTCATGGAAGTTTGGTATGTGTTTCTTACCGGGCAGGGATTGTCTTAATTTCCTAAGCTAAAGTTAGTGGTGCATCTAAAATGGAATTTTGACAAAATGAATATGACATTTGTGAAGGCGACAAGCACTAGGGAACTCCCAAAGAGGGATTTTAATGGTTTTAACTTTGATCATTTGGGCCTTAGCATATACATCTTGGAATTGTCAAAAAAAATAAGACAACTCTTAATATTTAACTCAAATTTCAAGGTGATTTTGCTATATTTAAATGTCGGTGGATGGGATTACTGCCATGAGGAAAAAAGATTGATAGAGAAGACATTTTGATCCCAAAGGGTACATATATGTAGTCTTAGGAGACAAGATACAACATTTCCTTGCCTTGTTTATGCGATTATGGGATATATTTTGTAGGTTTTCAATGTGTTTTTCTTGGTGGATTTATATATGTATAAATATATATATACATTTTTTTTTGTCACAAGGCTAATATTGAGCTGGCTTATGTACTTACAGCCCCTATATTTGGTTTGGCTTTCCCTCCGTCTATTTGATACTTTCAAATTTGAAAAATAAAAAATTTTTCATTTTAAGAAAAATGAATTTTCCTAAATTTCTGTATCTGAACATCCAACATTTTTCATTTTTGAAAAATAAAAAAAGAGCACTCTAGAAACAAAAATTTTTCACCTACCCAAACAACTTTTCACTTTTAAAAAAAATTCCAAACAACTTTTTATTTTTCATATCTAAAAATTTTTTATTTTCTAAAAATAAACACTTCGTCCAAACGGACGTGACCCCATTAGACATTTATGGAAGATTAATAGAGAAGACATTTTCATCCCAAAGAGTACATATATGTAGTCTTAGGAGACAAGATACAACATTTCCTTGCCTTGTTTCTGCAATTATGAGATTAATTTTGTTGGTTTTCAATGTGTATTTCTTGGTGGATTTATATATATATATATGTACGTACTTTTTTTTTTTTTGGTCACAAGGCCAATATTGAGCTGGCTTATGTACTTACAACCCCTATAATTGGTTTATGAGAGAAAATTATGTTTTGGCTTTGAAACTTACGTGGCCCCATTAGACATTTATGGAAAAAAAGATCTAGCTACCCTTTATTATGCATTTATAGTTAATCACGCTACTGATTTTGGCATGCTAAATGATCCAAAAAAAAAAAAAAAACCATTCAATGGAGTAGAACTAGATAAACTCAAGCTGTTGATCTGAGAAACTCACGTCTTCTGTTTAAAATTTTTTATTTTAAATCATATTCAACTACTTATATCATGTCATCTTATAGGATAGAAAATAGATAAAAAAGTAATTATAGTTTTTTTTTTATGAGGTGATATGATATAAGTGGTTGGATATAGTTTGAAATGGAAAATTTTAGACAAAAAATATGGATTCCAATCTGAGTTAAAATTTACTTGTATTGGTATTTGAACAAATTTTGTGTATCAGACTTTAATGGCCACGGTTGGACAGTATCAGAAGTGAGCATATATTCTAAAGTGAAAGAAACCAAATTGACAAGTTTTGAACGGGGAAATTGTAATAAATAGGTCAATTGTTTTAGCTCATAAAAGTAAATAGCATATTTATTTAACTTAGAAAATAAATAGCAATTTTGATTTAAGAGTCATATAATTTTACAATTATACCTATATTTTTTTTAGATTTTATTTCTTTCTCTTTCCCTTTCCCTTTCTTTTTCTTCTGCAAACTTTCGTTGGGGGTTAGATTTCTTGTTTTTGTTTTTTTAAGGAATTATCTGCTTATTTCTTGAGAAAATTTTAGGTGGAGAATTGGTAAATCAATAATTTACACACGTAAATAAATGATTTATCAAGTAAAAAATGATTTTCAAATAAATTTATCAAAATTTACACAAAAGGGATATTTTTAAAATTTTAATTATGATAAATTATTATTTATCAAAAATATATAATTTATTAAAAATCTAAAACTTTTCTATTATTTATTTTTATTAAATTTTAATTTTAACATATTTCCCTCCTTCTCGTTTTCCTTTTTTGAATGTGGCAAAACCATTTATTGGCCTTTAACAAGCCCAACAATTTTGTTGATCACCAAGGGACATCGGTGGGAATGATAAGGTTGATCATCTTCGAGAAATATAGATTTATCCATACGTCATGCGAGAATGCACCCCATCCGCCAAGTTGTTAGTGTACATTGCCATCTAACCTTTGGGGGGAAAAGCCCAACATTGTTGAAGATTCCCACTGGATTTAGTATGTTCAATGTGAGTCCAGTAATGTTTTGGACTTTTGGCCTGTTTTGCATTTACGGAACAACAGTTTCGTGACCAGTCTTTTGTAAGTAAGCATGGTATAAACTCTAGTTTATTTAGATGGCAGGTTTCTTTTTTAAAAATAAAAAAATTTTAGTTTTGAAAAATAAAAAGTTATTTAGATTTTTTTATTAGTGAAAAGTTATTTAGATTGGTAAAAAATTTTCTTTTTCTAGATAAAACTCTTTTTTCATTTTCTAAAAATGAAAAAACTTGGATGTTCAAGTATCAAAATTTAGGAAAATTTATTTTTTTGAAATGAAAAATTTTTTATTTTTCAAAAATAAAAGTCCTAAACAAACATATTAATAAAAAAAACATTAATAAAATAAGAAAGATTTTCGTGGTAAATATAAATAAAAAAGGAAAGATTTAGATCATATGTATAGCAGTTTAATTGATAATATATGATACAGATTATAAAATTATTTTACCTTAAACCCCCCATGAATTTATATTTACCAAAACGGAAAGATTTAGATCGTATGTACAGTAGTCCAATTGACAATACATGATACAGATTGTAAAATTATTTCACCTTAAACCCCCATGAATTCATAAATACTAGAAATCTATAAGTTTCAAAAATTTTAAAATTATAGATTTAATCCCCAAACTATTCATTTTCGATAAGTCAAGTTTAAGTTTCACAACCTGCTATTATTAAACTCTTTATATATATATATTTATTAGAGTAAGTGATTCAAATTTTGTTTTAGCCTGATTTAAAGAGTTCGTACTGCGACTTAATGTAATAGTTTTTTGGGACTCTATAGTAGTGACAAAAGAATCGAACCGATGGCCTGATCACAGAGTGATCGGCCTGACTTACTTACAAGGGACCGGTCACAAAACTGTTGTTTAGCAAAGGCCCAAAGGCCAAAAGTCCAAAACTTTAATAATGCGTATGAACCCTTTTTATTTTCGCATTAGAAATATTTGATTTAATTTAGGATTTTGGTTTTTAAGATTTTTGTTACAAGGTTTTTTTTTAACAATTCCAAGATGTATATGCTAAGCCCCAAATGATCAAGTTAAAACCATTAAAACCATTTTTTTTAAATATTTTATATTAACTAGCATAATATTAATAGATCAATGTATTACAAAATCTTAAACTTGTCATCATGATTATGCAATTTGTGTCTTTAAATACATTTAAGTTGTGTACGATTCATATGAGCCCCCTCACCATATTAATCCATGACAAGTTTTTCTCAATCGAGATATGCACTCTCCGCACATGTGTGCTGGCTTTCTGTATATATTTTAACAATCAAATTTTATTTTGCAAACTTCCTTTAAAAATAATATTCACATAATAAAATAAACTATGCTATTTTATCAGAATTATTTTTTCTTTAATTTTCGAAATCGTGTCATTTTCCAAATATCATAGAATTTATAAAATTTTATAAATTCATTTTCTTTAAATCAATTCCTTTTGGTTAAACATTAAAAACAAAATTGACTACAAAAAAAAAATAAGATATCTTACCTATTGACAATATATCCACTGATAACTTCTCATATCGCAAAATAGTCATTTTCTCCAAATTCCAATCAGCAAGTACCAAAAACAAAATCACAGATAATTTAATTATCTGTCCAAAAATCACAAAATCGTAATGTCAATAAATTCAATTAATTAGTGTGTCGTTGACCTTAAATTTTAAAATGGTATTTTATTTTAACACCCAAAATTTTAAAAGAAGTTTTCTTTTCAATAATCATATATATATTTTAAATTTCAGCATAACTTATATTAAAATATTGATTTTCCAAAAAGCGTAAAATGCTTAACCTGCATAAAAACATTTCTATTTTCCAGAATAGTTTAAATACAAATACAAATTCCAAATCCTATATTAATTTAAAATACTCATTCAAAAATTATTATTATTTTATTTTATATTTTTATTATTTATCATTATTATTATTATTATTGTTTTATGTATACATATATATACATATACAAACCCATATACATATCTACATATACATATACATATATATTTGTTTGAAAGAACAGGGGTGGCCAGTTGGTGGCTCACGGTGGCAAAGGATGGCAACGTTTGTCGGCTGGGCTTGGCAACGTTCGGGCGACTTGGTGGCTGGTTTAAGGGGAGGCGCTCATCAGCTGGCGGGGAGAGAGTGAGTGAGAGTGGAGAAGAATGTTTGGTAAACGCATTGCATTTTGATTGTATTTGAATGAAATTTGTTTTTTGAATGTTGTATTTGGTTAAAAAGTATTTGTTTTGTATTTGAATGAAATGTGTGTTTGGATGAAATGTATTTTAGAGTTGAAAAGTTGATATGATTGTTTCAAAAATGTTTTGAATAGTAATTATTTTCGTAACACTATTATAAAATTTGCGTTTGGTGTAAAATTATATTACATTTGAATAAAATTAAAATGAAATTTTTTCTCTAAACGTCCCCTAAAATGATAAAAATGAGAGAAGGTTTGAGAAAACCATAGAAAGAAAGAGAAAGAAAGGGAAAGTGAAAGAAGAGATGAGATGATTTAGGAAGGGTCGGGGGGAAAGGAAAAAAAAAAAAAAATAGAATGGTATTTGGTAAAATTTAACGAATAAAAATTTTAAAATTTATTAAAAGATTTAAAATATTTTTTAATTAATATTTAATATATTAAAATAAATTAAATTTTTATAAATAAAAATTAATTGATACATTAAAAATTAAATATTTTATATTTATGTATGAATTTAAAATTTAAAATTTCATAATAAGATAATTTTTCCTTTTTATCTATATTTTTTTCTGATTTAAGATTTTTTATGTAAATTTATGTGTTCTTATTTTATATTTTTGTTATCTATTCTGCTATATGAAAATACACATACATATTTATATACAGGTTGGTTATCATTTTCCTAGCTATTACTTATAATTCATTTGCCTAATTTGTAATGAAACGATTTTAACATCACTACTAAAGTTCCTTTCAAAAATTCTTGTCACTGTTCGACCTGTCAAATTTATGTCCACTCATTATTTCTTCTTTTCAATTCATTCCACTTGGAGATCATAAAGGCCATATTTAACATGTGTGGAAAATATTGCCTCAAAAATTGGCAAGATTTTAAGTTAAAAAAATATATAATTATTATTTATACCCCAAACTTCACAGGATTAAACTCACTTTTCCCTGTAAATTTTAGAAACTCTTATTTTTCTGTTATTATCGTTTGCTAAATGTATTGTGTTTTAATTATATTTAAATACAATTTATTTTTTGAATGTTGTATTTGATTAAAAAATATTTATTTTGTATTTTAATGAAATATGTGTTTGGATGAAAAGTATTTGAATTGTATTTTAGAATTGAAAAGTTAATGTAATTAATAAAAATAGAGATAAAAAGTTAGAATTAAAAAATTGATGTGATTATTTTAAAAAACAAATGAATAGTAATTGTTTTTTAGTATTGTTGAAAAAGATTGTATTTGAATGTAAAATTTTACGTTTGGTATAAAATTACATTACATTTGAATATGATTAAAATATAAAACTTTTACCAAACGAGACATTAAATTTTGAATTGGTTTCCTTTCAATAGAATTTTGGTCATAAACTTATGAAAAAAAAAAGGATTTTAAAAGTTCTTGAAGTGAAATGAAAAATGATCCTAAAGTTTTAAAGCTTTAAACGAGAATAATAATTAAAAAAAAAAAAAAGCGGCCAAGACGAAAATTTTTTTTTGTGGTTTAAGCTAGGACAGACTTGACGAATGTCAAGAAGAATTCCAGCAAAATCAATTACATAAGAAAACACTAAATTAAAAGGTAGACAGAATCCTCACACGGTACGTGTGCCACGTTTCTTGAACAACGTTAGCCAGTCATGTTCATGAGGTTCATGAATGTTACAGGTTTGGCCTTTTTGTAAAGTTGCACAAACATATTACATCCACGCAATTATAGACGTGCGGATAAAAATATTACCGTGTACAATGATTTTTTTTTTTTTTTCCCTCTTTAAAGGAGATACCAAGGTCATCTCTTCCCGTATCTCCTTCATATTTTGAGATATTAAAAATCGAACGGAAAGGATTTAATCACATACAATGTTCATTTTTTGATCATATGATAGGGTAGTTTTGTGCACATATTGATAGATTTTGGAAAATTATTGAAATTACAGTGTATTTAACTTTTCCCGACGTACATTCAAATATACATGTACATAAACATATACATATATATATATATGTGTGTATCTGAGTACATATACACATAAATTAGTTCTTACTTAAACACTCCATTACCTACACGTATATATATATATATCTAATCTATATATTTGTCTATGCCATTCCTTTCGCCTTAATTGGTGGTTAATTTACGGTGATATATATGACCAGGTAGAAGTTGGCTAGTATTTGATCAGTTTGTGAGAATAGGAAACGTCGTGCCGTATTCTTATGAAGTTAATAGTGAATGCGAACATGAAAAACAAAGATAATAACTGTAGATAGAATCCAACTGCATTGGAAAATTTTCTGGCTAGCAATATAGTTTTCAATATGGAAATTGTCAAATAGTATCTCTTTTTTTTTTTTTTTTAATGGAACTTATCAAGTTGTGCATACACTATTATTACAGGTTTGGCAGTCCTATATAGCTTGACATTTACGAGGTGTCTTGACTCTCTTATAATCGTTTAAATAAAGTTTGGTAATTTCTGATCATTTGAGATATAATGCTTACATTTACTCTCTGTTTGTTTGACACATCCAAATTTAAAAAATAAAAAATTTTCCATTATAAGAAAAATGGATATTCTTAAATTTCAATATCAGAACATCCAAAATTTTTCTTTTTTAAAAAATATAAAAAGAGCTCTCTAAACCAAAAAAAGTTTTCCTTCACCTAAATAACTTTTCACTTTTAAAAAAATTCCAAACAACTTTTTATTTTTCATATCTAAAAATTTTCTATATTTCAAAAAAAAAAAAAAACCCTCTCATCCAAACGGACTCTTAAAAGAAAAAAAAAGGAGATATCATATTTGAATTAAAAAAATGAAAAACATATTTCTTAAAAAATATTTAAATATATCATTAATATTAAACACCATAATTAATATAAAAAAAGATGACAAATCTATTAATCACAATTTCTGAGACCCATATTTGAATAGTGTGTGATATAATGGACATTGAAATTATTTCTTTTCTAATCTAGTTGAAGGGGAGAAAAAAGATAATTATAATCATTTGTCCGATTTTGATATTTTAAATTATGTTTAACCAATTGTATTATGATATATTATTAAAAAAATTAAATATTGTAATATAAAAAATTATTTATAAAGTATTTTATACTTTTTAAAGTGATGTAATGTAATACTAATGATTATATATTATTTGGTATATTAATTTATAGATAGAAGATTTGAAAAAAAAAAAAAAAAAAAAAAAACAAGGGTTCTTTAATAACCTTGTTTTACCCCTAAACCAAGGATCGAACCAAACCTCTAGCTCATTAGGAAGGTCCAAAAAATCGGCAGCCGCATAAATGACGTTATTTTACCTAACTGATCATGAGTCCATCACTACATTCCAAGATAATTAATCAGTTTGTCTAACAAAGGATGTTTAGACACAAAACCAATATTCGAGACTCAAGACAGTAACATATGGTCTCTGATCTAACGCGCTGCATTAATAATCTAATAAGTAATAATCAAGTTGTGCAACTTTAGATATTCCGCTTTATATAGAGATACAGAAATAGGAATATGGTTTTGTTTGCCATGTCTTATAAGCAACTTTGAGCGTATCGAGGCTTCTTCAAGGAATATGGTCTTGTTTTCAAGTGAATTCGGAATATTAGAAGAAGTCAAGACATTGATAAGTAATAATCATTGTGCAACTTTAGATATTCTGCTTCATCTAGAAATACTGAAATATGTAGGAACATGGTTTTGTTTGCCATGTCTTATAAGCAACTTTGAGCCTATCGAGGCTTCTTCAAGGCAAGCGCTAGATACGTTTATTTTTGTTTTTATTTTTGTGGCAACAAGGAACAGGTGCGTCCACGCTACTATATGAAATATATAATATATTAATGATTATAATCACATCCAGGTGTAATGTGCTTCCAAAGGGAGAGAAATAAATTTTTATTTATTTATTTATTTATTTTGCTAATTAATTAAAGTTGATCATGCTTCTTCCAAATGCATAATTAGTTTGGTGTTTTTCTCACCCTTTTTAATATATATTTATATTTTATATGTAGCACACATGTAAACAAAAATATGTGCCGTGCAGTAATGCCTCTATTCAAAATCAGAGATTTTATTTGGAATTCTCATTATATATTAAGTACCAAAGTTATAATGAAATTAAAGCCCCATATAGAATGAAGGCATGAATGCAAAATCTACACAAATATGAAAAAAAAAAAAAGAGAGAGAGAGAGAGAGAGAGAGAGACAGAAATTACAGTTAGCAGCCAACTACATAGTGTGGACAGAACTATCACCAAATATACATAACCGTCACGTCAAGAAACAGTTGATATATATATATGTATAACATTATAATTTCAACATAATATTCTTCCAAATAAGCTCATATATTGACCTCTACCTTCCCATTTTTATAGGATCCTTATAAGCCATATTTTTGTCCTTAATAAATCTGCCTAATTTTCCCTTGATTTTCTCATCCAAGTTTATTACCCAAAAAAAAAAAAAAGAAAAAGAAAAAACTCAAACTCAAATCATTATCTTAAATATAACCTTACTTTTCTCCTTCACAGAGGATAATTCATAACCACACACAAGTTTTTGCCAATTCTTTTTCCTTTTTCTCCTAAGATGGGACCATTTAGTAGCACTTCTAATTGGTTTCTCAATTTTTTCTTCATTATACTACTCTTTTTCTGTCCATTTTCTTGTTCTTCATCTTCTTCATCATTGCACCCTTTGATCGCCGAGTCTCAAGCCGCACACCATAACCACACCGCGATATCGGATTTCCGCTTAGTGAATCGGAGAAAACTCGGCGACTGCCCTGATCTGAACCCCTACCAACGGACTATAAACGTTAGCTCGGGTCTTCAACTTGGAGATGAAGAAAATGTCACGGTCACTGTTGGTGGTGTCTTGTTTCCTTCTGAACTTGACTGGATTGGCATGATAACGCCTTCTCATTCTGAGTATGTAAGAATATCATATATGTCTATGTATGTTCACATATATACTACAAGGAAAATGTGGCCATCATACTATAAAGGCAATAAATATGTTTGATATGTGCATATATATATATATATATTTACATGATGTTTTTAATGTTGATTAATTTTTGTTCTAATTGTGTGTTTGTGTGTGATTTTTTTTTTTTTTTTTTTGCAGTGTTAATAGCTGTCCTGATAGTGCAATTAATTATTTACAGACTGGTGATTTAAGCAGCCTTCCCCTTCTCTGCCATTATCCTGTTAAGGTTTGATATATTTATTTATTTATTTATGCCTTGGTAGTTATATGAAATTATATGCGAATATCCTATCACATATATACGTATACATTTATATGACGGCATGCTTTTGGATGATTTACCAAATAATCCGTAAGTTGGTTATATGCGTACATCTTGTGAATATCTGGTTGTATATTATATATTGATAAAGATCAACTTAATTAGTTTCAGCAAAAAAAAAAAAAAAAAAAAAGGAAAGATCAACTTAACTACGACATTTAAGTATGATTATCCATCATAAATTAGCACTCTAAACCCGTACATCAAATCAAACAAATTAAATCGTTATCAGATAGATTAGATTGTGGCTCTCTTGTTGTAATGTTTTGTGATATGAAAATGTGACAATCCACACCCTAACTTATGGTGCTTTGCGATCATTGTGATTGAAAAAGATTTTGTTTTATATTATGGTTTTTGAGTCATCTGACTCTACATGATTAAAATAAATCTTTACACTTTGGAAAAATTTAATCAATTAATGTCTCATGAGCCTAGAATTTAAGGTATAGATTTCTTCTTGTATAATAAGCTAGCTGGGCTACGATATATTATTTATATAATATATATGTGTGAGAGAGAGAGAGAGAGAGAGAAGGAGAGGACTATAAATAAAAATACAGCAAAAGTGGAGGGGCACGTAGCAAAATCACATAAATAGGACTTGTTTGGGACGTTAGAAACGAAGTCACATCGGGAAAATCATAACGTCTACGTAACAAGTTGTGTGTAGTTGACCTTCTAGCTGATTATTCAAAAAAATTTATGCACAAGTGTCTGATCAAAATACGTTCACTTTCAAATATTAAATCTATTTAGGATCACAAAAGATAGAAATTAAAAAAAAATGTGTGAAACCATCAGAATGCGATACATAAATTAATGGTAACATTTGGCAAGACGGTGAAAATGTACAATTAAGAAACAAATTAGCTTTTAACTCTAATTATACACTAATTAACAAAGATTTAAACATATAATTAAATTTACAGGCAGCTTTTCTCAGCAGCGACCCTGACTACCTGAGCTGCAAGAAGAAGGAATGCCGGAAACACAAGAAAGGCAAATGCGCGGCCGCAACTTGCGGCGGTTCTGTGACGTTTCATGTCGTCAACGTCAGAACAGACATCGAGTTCGTTTTCTTCAGCGGCGGCTTCCTCACCCCATGCATCGTCGCGAGGTCGGCCCCTTTGAGTTTCTCAAATCCCAATAGGGCATTGTATGGACACATCTCAAGCGTAGACTCATCTGGAACATCCGTAAGTTTAATCCATATTATTACTACATAATGTCATGATTATTTCGTGTTATAATTGCATATTAATTTGGTTGCAGATGAGAGTAACATGGGTTAGTGGGGATAATAAACCTCAACAATTACAATATGCTGGTGGAAAAACACAAGCATCACAAGTTACCACGTTTACCAAAAATGATATGTGCAGTGAGTCTTACTAATTTTTTTTTTTTTTTCACTATTTTTGAATTCTAAGTATACAATATTATATTTTATATTCACAACATTGTTTTTGTCACAATTTATCAAATTATTTGCTTGCTACGCGTTTGAAACCTTGCAGATATATATTAAAACTCTTGTTTTATTTTATTTAAGTTGTTTGCCATACATCATTGTTAACTACGTTAACTAATTGTATTCTAATTTTATGCAAATTAAGAGTCTAAATATATAGTTAGCTCCCCAGCAAAGGACTTTGGGTGGCATGACCCAGGATTCATTCACTCGGCAGTGATGACAGATCTCAAGCCTTCGACCAATTTCACTTACAGATATGGAAGGTACATTCTTATACATGTATAAAATATACATACATATATATATGGTTAATTTCATATCCGGCACCTTTATAAAATGACACTTATAGAGTTAATTCTAATGTAATACATATTATTTGCACTTACAACTCCAAAAATATAGTATCATGTTAAGCATAAAGTTGCATGCAAATCAACTAATAGAAAATTATATCTTCGAGATCAGTATAGCTACGGGACATAAGATTGTTCCATTCATTATAATATATTTCTTATCTCTCACGTCTGTCACCTTAACAATTATGTTATGAAATGAAATTTTATTTTAAAAAATGCAGCGATTCAGTTGGTTGGAGTGATCAAATCCAGTTCAAGACTCCACCAGCCGGAGGATCAGACGAAATCAAATTCCTTGCATTTGGCGATATGGGAAAAGCGCCTCGAGATTTCTCTGTTGAGCACTATATTCAGGTAAGTTATTAATGCATTTGTTGCTTAATCAGATTGTAAATACAGAATATAACCACTAACTAGTCAGCTAAAGTCACTAAATAATAAAATATTTTATAGCCAGGATCAATCTCAGTGGTAGAAGCCATGGCTGAAGAAGTAAAGTCTGGAAATGTGGACTCCATCTTCCACATTGGAGACATAAGCTATGCCACAGGCTTTCTGGTTGAGTGGGATTACTTCCTCCATCTCATCAGCCCCGTGGCATCTCGGGTTTCATACATGACAGCCATCGGAAACCATGAGAGGTAGAACCGAAGCTAATTCTAGCTCAAAATGTGTACGGCACGTTGTGATCATGTATTGAACTTTGTGTCGATTTGCAGGGATTATATGGAGCATGGAGATGTGTACTTTTCTCCAGATTCAGGAGGAGAATGTGGGGTTCCTTATGAGACCTATTTTCCAATGCCAACACAAGCCAAGGATAAGCCTTGGTACTCCATTGAACAAGGCAGTGTTCACTTCACTGTTATTTCTACTGAGCATGATTGGCAAAGGACTTCCGAACAGGTACTAATACGACAAATATTCCATTATATATAAAAAAAAATGGACGAATATTCGAACAGTTGGCACTTGTTTGTCATGGTTATAAGAAATGTTTGCACTACCTTTCGACGACGCTTTTGTTCTCTAGAAAAGCTTTCAGTCAAAACTATAAAATATGACTTTTGAGAAAATGGAACGTGGCAACGGGCCCGTTTATCTCTTGCATATATCATCAGTCGGATCTGGCATTTCTACTCTTTGCAGTACCAATGGATGAATAAGGATATGGCTTCTGTTGATAGAGCTAGAACTCCTTGGCTAGTTTTTATGGGGTAAGTTGGTATTTATGTACTCAAGGGAAAACTGCATAAGCAAATATCTTAATAAATTTTTATCAAATTGGTGTATTAACTCGTGTTATAAACAATTGCAGGCACAGACCCATGTATACTTCCTCGCCTGGACTCTTTGGCCTTGACCATAATTTCGTCAATGAAGTTGAACCATTACTAGTCACCAACAAAGTAAGCCTTTTTATTTTTTTAAACCCTTATTTCTTTTCTGGGGTCTGCGCATTGTTGAGGTTGCAACTGTTGGAAAACTCGAAACAGGTTGATCTGGCTCTATTTGGTCATGTCCACAACTACGAGAGGACCTGCTCGGTTTATAGAAATGCATGCTTGGCAATGCCTAGGAAAGATGAAAGTGGTGTTGACACATATGATCATAACAACTACACTGCACCAGTGCATACAGTTATCGGCATGGCTGGCTTCGTTCTCGACAAGTTCCCGGATTCTGTATATCTGTCTTTCTCTCAACTCTCTCTCTCTGTGTCTCTCATGAAAAAGGTTTAAGTTAAACTGTGTTTACATATGCACGTATAGGTGAACAATACTTGGAGCTTAAAAAGAATAGCAGAGTTTGGTTATTTCAGAGGACATGCAACAAAAGAAGAACTAAAATTGGAGGTAAGTTATTATTTTGAAAGTCAGTTATCAAAAACGAAACCCCTTCATATCTGTTCATTTTTTTCCGTCTTTACTAATTCTTCTTATTTTGGCAGCTTGTAAACGCCGCGACCAAAAACACTGAGGATAGCTTCCGGATTATCAAGAAGCGAGATCCCTCCAACAGAAAGATGAAGATAGGCCGGTAGATGAATATGATCACAGAAGAGAAGATGATAGAGATATAGGGAGAAAGAGAGACTGAAAGGGCCTGTTCATGAATACCCACAAATGATGATAGGATTCTTTACAAATTGTAAATCCTGTTTCCTTTTTTGTGCTTATGTTCTGCGCAATTCGACTACGGTTTTTTCATCTACATTCATCGATCCTTTTCATGGCATGCATGAACAATCCCTCCCGTGACAATTATATAGGTAATAAAAGTTGGCTCTGGTCAGGTGTTCTATAAACTATAATCTTTATAGTTCTTTATATCGTACATTCCTTCCAATTCCAGGAAATCATCACTAATCTCTTGACAATAAACTTTACATATTTACATCTAGAAGACAACCAAAAATAATAATAATAATGCAGGGATCAAAAGGAAACAATAAATCTATTTTACCCTTCAAAAATATATTAACCTACCATGTGCAGTTTCTTATTTGGATGAGGACTCCAATTGTCAATTGCCCCAAACTAACTGGAAGATATTTCTACTTGCAGAAGCACTAACAGCGTTGTTACTTTGCTTCCTGAGCATCTCCTCTTGTGCAGCAATATCACCGTCCTAGATCAAAAACATAATTCAGAACAAGATACAGACATATAGTTAGAAATGGTTAAAGGAAAACTGAAAACAAAAATCTCCAAGTATATCATCAAGAAAATCAGGACTCACGAGTAGAGAGTAAGCACTTGCAAGAGATAGAATCGTTGGGTACAAATCCACAACAGCCATGGCAATCTCCTCTGTAACCTGAGGGACCTGCATTCGTTCAAAAGTCACTTTATTTTTGTTCCAACTTTCCTTTTTTTTCTTTTTTTTTTTTCTTTGATCAACAATAGTTTTCGGACGAAGAGGGAAATATATCATTCAAGGATATGGAGATTAGCTAATAACTCCCCCAAAGAACCACACACATGCACTCATTATATTAACGAAAATGGCTAATGATCATTGGTTCAACAAATTTAGAGCTTAGACTTCAACAAAGCACATGAAGTTGTTCTGTTTTCATCCATAAATCATTACCTGCATTAGCTGAACGGCAAATAAATCATTGACTGTCATTTTATCCAGGTCTTCGCACTTTTTGATGAATTCCTTAAAAGGTGGGCAGACACTAGTGTGTTTATGTCGTTCCTCAGTAATCTGTGATTTATAGTATTGAGTTATTGCTTGGGTAAGATGGCCATACTTCTTAAGTGTGTCGCTTAAGCCCGACGTTCTCTGCACATCAAATCCCTCCAAAATCTCTGTCGTAAAACATCTGCATGATTGCAAATCGTTCTATAAAATTACGGAAGGAGATGAAAAGTAACTCCTAGCAAACATTAGAACATCGAAAAATGGATTCATTCAACAAAGATGAAGGGGAGGGAGGGCTGAGGCGCAATTCAAGCTAGCAGAAAAAAATTTTAAAACTTAAAAACATAATTAATTGTGTACAAACCAAATGGTAAGGAGATAAACTTAATTAATCTATTATATAGGATTGCAAAAAGAAATGTCTACCCTAATAATATCTACAAAGATGCTTACGCTGTTTTAATGCTTTCGGCTGCTTCAGAATTATTTGGGTCACCTTCCACGAGATATATCAGTTTCTTAAGTCCACATCTCTTGCAGGGTACGAAAAAGAGACAAAACTAATGTCAAGATCATACATAACACTTGCAGCATAACTTTCAGATTATATTAGTTCCCTAACATTGTATCCACTGGAAAAAGACCACAATTTACAAAACCATTATAATTCAATAAAGAAAAAAATGTGTTGTCAAGTTCTTGAGATTAATACCAGAAGCCTCAGTTTCTGATCCCTATAGCGGCTATCTCTTATTGAAGAGCGTAAGTCATCAACTTTCTTCCTCTCAACAATGAAATCAAGTACATATTCACAGCCAAGATACTTATGTCTAGCTATCCAAATTCCATCCCCAACTGGTAAACGCCTAACCTATAAAGTAGCCAGCATGTGAGTTCGCAATGGGAAGAGGAGTGAGCCAAAATGCCAGAGTAAAAAACCATTCATGTTAGATGGAGCAATAGGAAGAACTAATAGACGATAAATTCAGTGAACTTACCTCTATCTGGATTTTAAATTGACTACAAACGGTTTCCAAGATTTTGCAAGACCGTGAGCTGAAAAGCACCACAGATACCAACACAGAAAACCGAGAACAAGCGTAAATGCAACTAATTAGAACTCATAACACATGTTCATTGTCATGCCAGGATAACTAACCATAAGTCTTAAACCGCGTTCGAAAAGAAAGATGGCCACAGCTTAACAGAAGTTACTTACCCTTTATTGGCAAATTGCTCTCGATTATCCAGTATCAAGACTACTTCATATATATCATCAAATATTTCGCCAAAGCTCAGAGGTGGCATAGATAAGATACTAAAACCACCCGCATCATGACCATCTGAACTTGATCTTTGCACCTGAAAATCCAAAGAATTCAACAAGAGGATCTAGCACTAAAAAATGGGCAAGATATCCAACTTCACAATTATTTTTTAAATAACGAACTTGACTAAAGTATAATGCAAAAGGGCATCTAATTTTTCAATCTAATAAAAACAACTACATAAACACACATCACATAAAAATGCATTGTAAATATTTGTTACGACCATATTGGCATTCACTTCTTTTCAGTGTTAATTTGAAGAGGTATAACACTTTAAAAAAAAAAAAAAGCGATAAAAATCCTTTAGAAAAATTTAAAAATAAACATTATAAACTGGCAACTTTAAAAATAACAGTTTATATTATAAAATTTCCAGTAAAATTTAATCTCCCACACATGCATCAGAGAAACAGAAGCAAGGTATGGCATTTCAAAATATATAAACATATTATATTGACTGGTGAGTGCTTACAGATGATGAACAAGCTCTCCAGACTTGAGAGTTTGGCATGGAATCAACAGAACTGAACTTCTTTGCCATACGTCCAGCATGATTAGATGAGCCCCTTACTTGACCTAGCCAATGACAAGGCAATCTAGTTTACAGGGGATTCAACTTGTTTCGGATGAGAATGTACTAGTGTCAAACCACTTAACGTTCTAGTTTTTACCATTTGCATCAGAAGGATTTGATATTGTAGGACATTCCTTTCTTGTAGTCTGAGACCCTGAACCAAAAATTTCATCTTCTCGAAGACGACATAAGATAGATAGCCATGGTGAACCGGCATCCTCGTTACTGAAAGTTTTTGAAACTTCACTACAAGCTTGGAGAACTCGTTCCTTTGAATAGCCCATTTTCATAAGCTACAAGAAAAGAAAACCATAAATCAAGGGAAACAATTGACATAGGGGAGAAAAACCAAGAAAGAAAGATAAAGTAATGAAAGTTTAAAAACATAAAAGTGCAATGAGTCAACAGCCACAAAGAATGATAAAGATTGGAATTAGTCAAATGTCCAATTTTGAAGTCAGAAACCGTAGCTATGTAGACAATTATGTCAACTTGCTGATGGCCACATTCTTACTGCAACATAGTAAACAACATAAAACTGAAATAGATGAATGTGTTAACAAGAAAGAAAACCGAGACCATCTTATCGAAAACTCAAGTCAGGAATCATGTCCATAATGGCATAAGAAGAAGCTGCAATAGTCCTAATGGCATTCCGTTATCAAATTAAAATAAATTTAAAAACAACATTAGAAGCTAGGAGTAAGTATACCCGCTCAATATATTCAGGAGCTATATCCCTTGGCTTCTGCCTTCTCACGTCAACAGGGGACACCACCACTTCAACATCTGAATCTGATTGCACAAGTTCAATATCTGACGTACTGCATGCTCCAAGATCACACTTCCCCTCAGAAGTGGAAGTCTCCTTTGAGGGATCAGGCAAACCAGACCTCGTGATACACTCAAGTGCTGCCTCTTTACCTTCTTGAGTGAGCATATACCTGCAGTTTGTCCTAGCTTTGAAAATCTACTAAAATTTATAAAATACCAACGTTCCTCAAAATAAAAGACACAGAAAGACAAGAACAGTTTAAGGGGGGAAAAAATGCTTTTTTTTTTTTCCTTTCTTGGCAAATTCCATCCATACTTGGCTGGGCAGCTTGATTTAACAACAAGCCCCTTGGTTATTAATGTCTTCATAGATGTCCATCCGCTATACCACTCACTCGGTGAACTTCCAAGTGATCCCGGCTTTCCTTTTCCCAATTCTGGCCTATGGACAAAATACCAAGCTCAAAACAACAACTAGACATCCAAATTCAACACCACTAACTTAAAAAAGTTATAAAAAATAAAAAATAAAAAAGTTCATGTAAATAATAAAATCAATTAACATACGCAATCGGCACGCGAGAGAGCCCACTTGCTTCAGCTGCATCGATAAGCTCCTGTTTACGCATAAAATCGCTCCCATTTTCAATTCCCCTGAAAGAAACTTAAATTTATCTCATTAAGCTTCGAAAAAAATATAAAACCAACCTAAAATAAAGTATTCAGATAAGTTAAAGTGAATATCATCTACCTATAGAGGGTGATCAGTAATGCATATGCAACAGAGTTCTTTTGTGGCAAATATCGCCGAGCTCCTTTAGTTTTCTTACCTAAAATTTACGTTATAATATAAAAAATGAACACACTAAAAACAACAAAATTTTACCATGAATCTAAAAGATTTAAAGCCACATAATTTAACAAAATACCCATTTGGGACAAGTCCTCTGGCTGAGAGATGTTTGCATCATTCTTGAAAAACCCTTGCATAAGCTTCAGAATCCATTTTCCCACGCCTCTACGTCAAACTCGCACAAATCAATCCAAAAAAAAAAAATAAAAGGAACAAAAAACGACAATAAACTACCAGAAACGACATCTATCTGAACTCAATTTTAGAATCATTTTCTTAAAAAATCCAGCTTTTACTATGATTCCTTTCTCAATTTTATACCTTTTTATATAAAATTATAGCAAACACAATTATTACATATAAAACCTCTATACATAAGTAGTAACAATTACACTAAAACGACAACAAAACACAAGAAACGACAATAATCTAAACTCATGATTTTCAAAAATCATTCTTTTTCCATAATTCGCTTCCCAAATCCATTCCTCTTTCAAATGCAATTACAATCTCAAACCTAAATTACCAAGAATTCAAATTTCCAACATTATTCAGCGAGAAATGAGAAATTTTTCAAGAAACTCACTTGATTTGGGAGAAATCCTTGAGGGTTCGAACAGGGTTTTTGGAGCTGCAGAGATTGGAATAAGCCTTGGAGAGAGTCTTTTCGGTGTTGTTGGAGATTCCCTTAGGGCGTTGATCGGCCATCTCCTGCCATTTGGCGAACATGTAATTCGCGAGCTCTTCGTTTTCTGAGCATTTCACCGCAAGCTTCCTCCTTTCCATGTCTTCCGCCATTAGATCGTGATTTTGGTTCGTGGGCTTCCGTCAATTCATCGTCTTTGAGGAGAGAGAGAGAGAGAGAGAGAGTTGCAGAGAGAAGTGTGAGGAAGAAAGCGAAGTCCCGCCAGGCTTTCGGGACTTTTGGGAGTTTGAAATTGCGGCTTTAGAGCAAAGATTATGCCCAACCTAATTTCAAATTTGACCCCTGAAGTATAAAGTTTGTCTTATTTTGCCTCACGTTTCAAAAATGTGACAAAACTCCCCCCTAAGCTTATTATAAGATGCAACTTTGATGCTTTCTTTATTGAAACATCAATTTGCAGTTTAAATCATGTATGCTTGTTGAGTGATCCATTGTGATTAAAAACGTTAAAAATTGACATTTTAATAAAGAAAATACCAACATCGCAATTAATCATAAGCACATAAAGTAGGCTTACTCTATTTTGAGATACTCACTGCACATAAAGTAGGCTTACTCTATTTTGAGTAATGAGACAACTTCTATTCTTTAAAACTTAATTTTAAAATCAACTGAAACAAAATTGAAATAATTATATAACTTCAATGTCATTGATATTTTTTTTTTTCCAATTTATTCCTCCGAACCGCATGCAATTAGTATTAGAGTGATGTCAAATAAAACAATCTAAAGACTCATTTGAATCCACTATATGCATTGTAATAGTGATTTTTTAATCTTTTTCTCTAACTTTTATTACTAAGTTCTCTTATGTTTTACTATTTTAAACTTCAAAATAAAGGTTCTAGTTCTCTTTCCATGCGAGTCTTAAATGAAATGCTATGAGATCCCCTATTATCGGACTATAATTCGAATGAATAAAATAAACAAATAGCAAACCATAGAGAATATAACTGCTCAAGAGTAACCTAAGACACACCTATATAAATATATAGTTAAATTTATGATCTTCACATGCATTAAGTGACTAAGGAATGTAGTTACAGTACAAGCCAGTCACCATATATATATATATATATATATGTATATGTTGTAGATTCTTTTATAAGTACTTATCTATAATAAAACATGCTTCAGTAATGGTATAGGATATCCCAACTAAGTTGGCAATACCCAATCATCTATCACAGATGCTTCAAATATTCAAGGGACTGTTGACATGTCTTTAGGGAGGTTTTTGGGTGTAGGTAACGTCGATCTTGTCATCTCATGATGAAGGTTGGAGTATGGAAACCCTGGCAACTTGGAAACTTCATGCTCTGGCTCTTCATGCTCTGGCTCAACAGGAAATTCAGGCAACTTGGGAATTCCATGCTTTGGCTCAATAGGAATTTTAGGAAACTCGGGGATTTCATGCTTCGGCTCTTCATGCTTTGGGCCTATAGGAAATTCAGGAAACTTGGGGATTTCAAACTTCGGCTCATCATGCTTTGGTAAGGTTGGAAATTCGGGTGACTTGGGAATTTAATGCTCTTCATGTTTTGGCTCGATAGGAAATTTAGGAAACTCGGGGACTTCATGCTTCAGTTCCTCATGCTTGGCTCGATAGGAGATTTAGGCAATTTGGTAACTTCATGTTCTGGCTCTTCATGCTTTGGCTCAATATGAAACGCGGGGACTTCGTGTTCTGGCTCTTCATGCATAGGCTCTTCATGTTTTGGCTCAATAGGAAATTCAGGCAATTTGGGTGCTTCATGCTTTGACTCTTCATGTTTTGGCTCTTTATGTTTTGGCTCTTCCTGCTTTTGCTCATAAAGAAATTCAGGCAACTTGGGAGCCTCGTGGTTTGGCTCAGCAGGCACTTCATGGTGCAACTTTGGTGTGTCAAATTTTGGCGCATAAGGGAATTGAGGCAACTTGGGAAATTCATGAGGCAGTTCAGTGAGGGGAAATGATGGAATCTGTAGCTTTAGGAAGTTTGGGAAATTTAGGAAGGAGAAAAGTTTACGAAGCTCAGTTTGTAGAAGACGACAAGTGCGTGCTGCGACTGTCATGTCGCAACTCGGCGAAGAGAAAGCGAGAATCAAAATTGGTAACGGAAATGCTCTGTTAGCCATTCAAAACAAATTGGAGCTGTGGGAAGTAGTTTTTCAGCTTGTGTGGTAAACTCTAGTTGCTATGCGCTTTTGTACACAAAATATTTGCGGAAAATGGTGAAGTTTCAAAAGGGTGTAGTTGGTGGGAAAATATGATTTTTTGTTCAACTTTTTAAATCCCTTACTAGCACTTCCAAATCTATGCATAACGACAATCAAGTTTGCCCAAATAAGACATTTTCATCAATTCTATCTGATTGATTCATTCATAAGGAATTGGTTTAGTTGTTTAATTTAGGAAGGTAAATGAAATATGATTTGAGTTGCTCGGTTAAGCCTATTAGAAGTTGATGATCAAGGATTTTAGAGTCAACAACTCTGATAGACACTTAAACAAATTAATGGCATATCTTATTTTAGAAGCGCATTTAAGGTTCAAAATTTAAGATATTACAAGTGCAGATCCCATGTCTTTATTTTTCTCTCCTATTGATCATCCCTCCACTATTTATTTGTCGTATCATCCAAACATAATTAACTTAGTAGACAAATAAGCACAAGATACTAAAAGTATTTAAACAATTAAATTAGGTGCCAAAAATTAATTGAAAAACAACTAATAAAATAGGAAAATAAGAGAACATATCTCGGATAATTGAGGATGACACTTTCCTTAATAAGACTTTGTGTTCACTTCCCAAGAAGCTATTGGAAAAGGGCAATGTCCTTATTAGAGTAATGCTTGAAGGCTTTATGGCTGCGGTCGGCCAACTTTTCTTGTCACTTTGATGTGGCAATTCTCAAATCACACAAGATAAATTGTGTGTGTTTCTACTAAAAAAATTTACTATTATGTCATAAGTTACCACAGTAACAAGTAACAAATAAGTGTGCTAGTGATTAACATATTGTCATAGCTCTTCATGCCACAAATTCTAAAGCAGGTCCTATAACTACAGGTTCGTTTAGATCACGAGTTTGAATTCAAAAAATTAAATTTAACTCAATTTTATGTTTGGTTTGCTAGTCCGTTTCAAGTTGTTTAGTTTATAATTTACATAGTATTTTAGATTCAAAAACACTATTTATAAATCTTCTCTTATACCAAAAAATTAATAATAATTGTACTAACCACATGAAAAAAAATAAAAGAAAGCATAATTTTCAATGCAAGTTCAAACCTAACTTTTATCATCCAAATACTTTTAATTCAAGATGAAATTTTATAACTCAAACTTGAGCACTAAACACAAGATTCATCCTATATTTTAACTCATTTTAAACTTAATCTAAATTTTTTAATCTAAACTCGTGATCTAAACGAACCTTGCTATTCCAAGCCCCCAAATGCCAAATACAATAGGGCGACTATGCAAAAATTACTACACATATTACATTTATGAGAGAATTTGGGAAACATCATTACCTATACAACTTGTTTACAATTTACTTCCTAATTCTCTGATCGTATAAATTAAAGGCCAGATAGTCTTTTTATCAAACTTTTTTCCCCTCACAATAGCCACTAAAAATTGACGTGGGCAAACGAGTGTCTGAACTTCACGAGTGGCACAAAGACTGCATTGTACGCGGACAAAGATGAGCGACTTATACAGTTGAGGTCAAGGCTTGTCGCTAGCACACGAAAATCTTGGCTTCTCGGAAACAAGCCAATGTTGCGAGAGTTATGGATATACGCGATTGTGAGTTGCACCCCATTGATCTGTTTCATTCAAGGCTGTCTCTGCACCATGACTCGTTGCCCATACCTCCACCAAAGGCTGCAGTGACGAAGCCAGAATTTTTCATTTAGAGGGCTAATAACTATATAATCGTTAATTAGGGATTATTACAATCAAGTTTTTTTTATTTTTAAGGGGGGGCAACTATGAAATTTTATTCAAAATTATAAATATAGGTTATTTTAAAAAAATTACAAAATGTAATGATAATGCATTGGTATCATAAAATAGACACGGTACCAAAGATTGAACCATTTTGAATTGCCCAATTGCGTAGTCTCCCACCTTAATCCTGGATTTGTCACAAGAAAAAGTAGCCCAAAAAAGGACAAGAGAAAACCAACTGAAAAGTAAATAAACTTGTTTCTATGGAAAGGACAAAAAACGTGAAGTCTTCACATGGAAGATGCATATTACTGTCCAATTCTAAAATGTAACGTGGGTTTCTTTACAAATGTACTCCATGCAAAGACACCAAAACGCGAACCCTCAAAGAAATCATGCTGTGAAATTCCTATATAAACTCTTACATTTCCAAGTTACACCCCAACAAAAAAATTACTATCACAAGGGAGAGAATAAAAAATAAAAACACATCCTCGTAGAGAAATGGCAAGGTCTAGCTCTAGTCTCATGGTTTTGGCAATCGTTGCAACACTGCTTGGCGTCGTTTATGGCCAGGCCACGGTTTGCCAAGGCGACATGCAGGGGCTGATCACGCAGTGTGCGGTTTACGTCCTAAAGGGCACCCCGATGGCCGACCCCTCCCCCACATGCTGCGCTGCTGTGAAGACTGTGGACATTCCTTGTGTTTGCCAAAAAATCACTAAGGAAGTTGAGGCAATTGTGGACATGAACAAGGTCTTTCATCTTGCTTCTTTCTGTGGCCGGCCTCTTGCCCATGGCACCAAGTGCGGAAGTAAGTAGATCATTGATGCACCTTTTTTTTTTTTTTTTTTTTTTTTACGTAAACATAAACTTTTTCAAACATGATTGTCGGTAAAAAAAAAAGTCACATGATGAAATTAAAAATGGGGTCCCTCTATGTGACAATTTAATATATTCCTCTATATATGGTGATTGTATAAAGATAGTACTTAATAGCATTTTTTGTTATATTATGTTGACCAAAGTTTGTAATACTTGAATGTGTGTGTGTGTGTGTGTGTGTGTGTGTGTGTAAATATCTTAATATGCAGGTTCCACAGTTCCATGAGGATGGTTGATGAGAAGCCGACTGAAAGTTGTGGCATAATTTATATGTATAATGTATTGCTGACCAACTTCTAATTAAGGAAGAATAAATGCAGACATTTAGCTTTGGTTTGCTTCACATATATTGTACTACAATATTATTGCTACTAATAAGAATACCTTTTTACTAATCTTGGAAAATATGACCTGGAAAATGGAAGCAATAAATTGACATGTGGGTGTGCTTATGAACATGAAATGTTCCTATTACATCAGGTTTTTGGTTTTTAGTTCACCGTAAGGGTTAAAATTTCCACTTCTTTCAGAGTTAGAGACTTCATGTCATGGAAAATAAATTCCATTTGTTTAAACATAAAACTTGAGTAGATATGATTGGAAGGACAATTTGAAGATAATTTTATATATGATTTTATCATAAATACACAAAGCTTGAATTCTCTACTTTCAAATTTCACGAAGCAATAAACTTTTCGAAATCCGTTAACTAACGAAAAAGAAAGAAAGTTAGGAAATTTCATATTAAAACAATTGTTTGGTAAAGAAAGTGTAGATTCTGTTTGAGCAAAATAAACAAATTAAGGTACAAAGATTCTAAAACCTGTATTTTCAATCACAATTAGAGCACTATATTCCGAACTAACCTATCAGCAACAACCTAGCCCCCACTTCTTGAAAAGCTTTATCCTTTTTACAATCATATAAGAACGCGACAAAAATTAACCCTGCAAAAGAATAGAGCAAGAAAAACGTAGCTAAAACAGAAGAAAATGGAATACAACAGGGGAAAACAGAGCTAAAAATCAGGGGAAAGCAGAGCAAAAAATAAGGGGAAAACAGAGAGAAACAGAGGAAGGAGAAAAAGAAAAAAAGAGGAGATTGATGCACAATTTACTTCAAGAGGCTCAAATTGGATTAATGTGGAAAGGAAGACAGTGTAGAGCTCTCTGATAAATTATTCCTATGCTTTGGTTATTTAGCATGTGAAATTTGGAGAAGAAAGTTGGCCTTTTTTGCAGGGCCTTTTTGTGATCATTTTTTGTCATTAAAAAAAAAAAAGAAGTATTTGAGTAAAGGTTGAAAAATCCTTACTTATTTATTTATTTTAACTCTTCTTAATATTTTGAAAAGGTTCCCCTTATAAAGTAGACGAAAAACATTTTGTTCTTATATCTTAAATACACAATCTTTTAGAAGAATTGAAAAAATAGTTTATTCTTTAAAAAATATATATATCTTTTACATCCTTTAGTAGAATACAATTAAGTTTCTTTCTCTAGTTCACAAAGAGATTATACCTCATAATGCCTAACAAAACCTAAATAAAATAAAATTAAGGCATAAAAATAAACATTTAAAAGAAAGAAAGAAAGAACATTGCTAATAAAAATACACAAAAACAAAGCAAAACAAACGAAAGGCTCATCAAAAGACATCTCAATTCATTGTTTAAAGTCCATAAACAATAATTTTTTTAGTACTATTATATGTCCATTGAAGATACCAAAAATCCACCACATAAACCCAATAGCAGTTTATCACTCACCACCTCAGAAGCAAACTACAAAGAGAGTGATCACCACCTAGGAAAAAACATACAAAAAGAAATGGCAAAGTCTAACATGATCATCATGATTGTGGCGGTTTCCATCATCACCGGAGTTCTATTCTCCAGCGATAAGAACGTGGTTTTAGGATGTTCCGGCGACGTGTTGGTACCGGCTACAAACCGCTTCCTACACCTCCAAAAGCTGCCGCCGATACTGTCACTGCCGTCCTTGCCAAAGCTACCATTCCCAATGCCGAACATTCAGATGCCGAGCTTTGATCCGTCAGCTAAATGCTGCCAGTCGCTCAGTGCGACCTACATCCCCTGCGTCTGCCGATACATGCCCGTGCAAATCTCGAGCAGGATTAACATGCTGAGGTTCGTCAAAGTCTCGGCTTACTGCGGAAAAATTCTCCCAAAGTGGGCTTCAGTGTGGAAGTAAGCAAAATTAATTACGCAATTAATTAATTTGTTTGTATTCTTAATTATGTGACATAACAATTGAAAAAGATGTTACATCTCCGAATAAGACGTAGCATTATATGTGACGTAACAAATTAAAATGTGTTTTTTAAGTTATATTGTATGTTTTTGTGAATAATTTTGATTTTGATTTTTTTTTTTTGTGGAGCAGATTATACAGTTCCATGAAGTTTGGCTGATGATGATCATGATGGAACAGCCTACGTAAAGAGTGGTGGACTTGGAGGATGTTTAGTAAATGTATTATATTTGTATTATATTTGAATACAATCGTTAAATACAATTTATATTTGAATAAAAAGTATTTATATTGTATTTGAATGTAATGTTTATTTGGATGAGAAGTATTTGAATTGTATTTAAATAATGAATATGTGATGTGATTAGTAAAAGAAGAGAAAAAAAAGAGAGAGAAAGAGAGTATGTGATGTAATTAGTAAAAATAATAAAAAAAGTAAAATAATAAATAGTGATTTTATTGGATTTAAAATGTGATATGATTAGTATTTAAATGTAATACTTTTACATTTAGGTAAAAATTACATTACATTTAAATGCAATGTAAATATAATGATGCAAACAAACAAGATATTATTGATGTTGTCTTATTGGAGAAACAATAATTGACCCATCTATACTATATTTATAGGTTTAAAATGTAATCAAATGAAATTAAGATTTTGTTTGATAAACACATTATGTTTGAACGTAATACATTGAACGAGACATTATTGATGTTGCCTTATTGGAGAAACAATAATTGACCCATGGATACTATGTCCATAGGTCTAAAATGTAATTAAATGAAATTAAGATTCTATTTGGTAAACATATTGTGTTTGAACGTAATACATTAAATGTAATTTATATTTAGAGAAAAAGTATTTATATTTCATTTGAATACAATGTTTATTAAGATAAAAAGTATTTGAATTATATTTAAATAAAGAATATGTGATGTGATGGATAAAAATAAAGAGAAAAAAAATATGATGCAATTAATAAAAATAATAAAATAATAAATAATAATAAAATTAAATTTAAAATATAATATAATTAATATTTAAATATAATATTTTTATATTTTAATAAAAATTATATTATATTTAAATGAAATACAGATATAATATTAAAAATAAATATATACTAAGAAACTGTCTTATCTTTGTATAGTAAGAAACTGTCTTGTCTTTTTATTATTGTTATAATTATTATTTTGCTTAAAAAGAAACTGCCTTGTTTTTCTGCTCAAAAACGAAACTGTCTTGTTAATAACGAAAGTCTGTTTCTAGTTGAGTCTGGGATGTTCCTAAGAAGGAATATTTTATTTATCATGCAATTTTTAGCTTTTTATTCTTTTTTAAGTCGATTCATACGACTTGTCGTGTTTCACCCAAACGTAGCAAACTTTTTCTTGTCAAGCTACTTGTCGTTTGAGCGCGACTTCTATGTGAAACGACAAGTTCTTTTACACTTTAAACGACACAAATTTTGTGAAGAAAGGACGTTTTCTTTCTTGTTCATCCTTTTTTGTTTTTTGTTTTTTGTTTTTTTTAATGAAAGCGATTTTGGGTACACAAGGATGTGTCGCTACTACCTAATTCCTCGTTGGGGATAACAATAAACTCACTGTTAGCTAAGTCTATTATAAATCTTAGGGGGTATTTGGAGAAATATTCAATTTTAATTTTACTCAAATACAATATAATTTTACACCAAATACAAATTTTGTAACAGTGTTATGAAAACAATTAATATTCAAAACATTTTTAAAACAATCACATCAACTTTTTCAATTCTACTATTTATCTCTACTTTTACCAATCACATCAACTTTTCAATTCTAAAATATTTTTCATCCAAACACACATTTCATTCAAATACAAAACAAATACTTTTCAACCAAATGCAACATTCAAAAAACAAATTTCATTCAAATACAATCAAAATGCAATGCGTTTACCAAACACCCCCTTATAATACTTCGATAAAAATGATACTTACAAGAATAAAAAACCACATCTCTTAGATTTTCTGCATTTATCTCTTACCTTTATAATAATCTTTAATACAATATCCCTGTATATAAAGAAAAATTAAGATAACTAATTTATAAATTTAGTATTAAAAAAAAAAGCTTTTAACCATTACATTATAAATATAACTGTCTAACTTATAGATATACAAGTGCTTCTAATCATAAATCAGATAGTTGAAAAAATTAACTAAACTATTGAATTAACAATTTCGCTAATAATATAAAATAAAAAATTAAACCATAAAAAATTAAAATTTATACTATATAGTAAAAAAATAAAAAATAATTCCTTCAAAAGAATATCTCGCATTTGTTTTTGGGACTAGTATTCCTCTCCTATTCTCCTTCTTAAACTTCTTAAATATTAGGGTTTCCCTTTACATAGCCATCATTATCGTTGATGAGGACTCGATCAAAGCATACCAATGTGATGTTGCTAATGTCTTAGTCTAATAATATCACGATTGGTGAAATTAATCAACAATTTGATAATGTACAATTTGGAATCTAACGAGACATCGGTGATCTAACGATTAATGGCAATATCTTATCCTCAATTAAGCCTTATCGACGTTCTCCAAGTTACGGCATGCTGCAAAGTGGTTGTTTTACGTTGATAAGAATTTTACGAATAATTTTATTTTCTATTCATGTTTTGTTTTTGTATTTTGTGTTTTTTGTTTTATAATTAAGGAATTAGTTCCCATATCTCTGATTTGTATATGAGTTTGTGTTTTTCTTGAGTTATTCTTGGTATTAATCTATTAGCACGGTTAGCAACAAAACTAAACAAAGTTTGTTATGACCTCTGTGTTATAAGTGAATGTCCCTTAATCTTTCAGAATATTTCATAGATTGTATGAGGGTCCGTTTGGATGGGGTGTTTGTTTTTAGAAAATGAAAAATTTTTAGATATGAAAAATAAAAAGTTGTTTGGAATTTTTTTTAAAAGTGAAAAGTTGTTTGGATGGGTAAAAACTTTTTGTTTCTAGAGAGCTCTTTTTTCATTTTTCAAAAATGAAAATATTGGATGTTCAGATACGGAAATTTAAGAATGTTCATTTTTCTTGAAATGAAAAATTTTTCATTTTCCAAATTTGAACGTGTCAAACAGACGGAGGGTAAGTGTTTTTAAAAAGAGTTTTGTACATACTTAATCATAAGATAGTTGAAAAAATTCAATAAATTTTTCCATTTTGAATCTCGACTTCTGTTCTTTTTATTAAATTTTATCAAATATTATTAATGAATCGATCTTAATCGAAGATTGTATTTCTTATATCATAAAATTTTTATATATTTAAGGTCTGTTTGAATGTTCTTTTATAGACTTTTTTTATTAGAAAAAACTTATTTTTGAAAATATGTTTAGGAAAAAAATTGTTTGGAGTGAAAAAAATATAAAATTAAAAAAAATTTTAAAAATATAAATATGGATATTGTTTCGTTTATTTTAAAATTTTATGTAATTTAAAAAAAATCATCTTACTTGAAATTATATATATAAAATTATAAACTTTTAAAATTAAAAATTTATTATAATATTTTAAAAATATAAATAATAAAATAAAAATAATTGTTTTATTGATTTTTTTTTTTTTACCCTCAAATACTCTCTTAATATTAATGTTTATATATATTTTTAATTTAAATGATAATTTCTCTAAAAAAAAAAAAAAAAACGTGTGTTGTCTATAAGACAACACAATAATTAGACTGTATTCATCTTAAAAATATCTAGTAACATGTAATTATCCGGAAATTTGACTCCTCACTAACACCCAACAATTGCCACCATCACAACCGTTAGATCAACCACCTAGTCTCTCCCAGACCGTTGATCTTACCCCACCAATTTTACCATGCCACGACAAACATTGCTTTACAGAACTATATAAAGAATGCAAATAGAGAGATGGGGTTTTCTGTGTCAGATACTTATCACCATAGCTACAATTTTGCACTCAAACTGATCAGCTTCTGAAGCAGCTCCGCCTTTTTATTTTCGTTTCTTCCAAGATCTGAGGAACAGCAAGTACGTACTGAAGAATCCATGTACTTTGTTCATCTTTTTTCTTGTTGTTTTGTTCTTTAATGCTTTTGTTTTTGTTTCTTCATGTTCTTCTGTCTCTAATGATATTTGATATAGCTGTTGTGGATCATTGGTTTTTGTGAAGTGGGTTCAAGTTGATCACTTGTGATGATCATGAAAAAAGTATGATCAGTGTATAAGATTCGATCTTTTTTTATATATAATAAAGCTATCCGGCTATTCAAAATTCTTCGATTTTTGGTTTAGGATGGCGTGAATTTATTGTGATCGGTCAGTTATTTTCTTCACTTTAATAAATTTTTATTCTTTATATGATTGACAGTAACAAAGTCAAAAAAATTTTAATCGGTACACTAAAGATCTTTAAAACAGATATATGGTTATATTTTTCAATTTTTGAGTCTGAACACAAGCTGTGAATTTTTTTTTAATAAAATGGGTATTTCATAAGATTAAAATCTTTGAGAAATATAGTTATATATTTTGTGTTTTTAGTCCGAGTAGTGATGATTGGACACACGGACTTTAGGCACAAGGGCCTATTTGACATAAAATTACAAGTAGTCCTCTTAAAAAGTTGAAATATTCATTTTATTTTTTGAAAGTTAAAAACTTATTTCATTACGAGTTTGAATTAAATAATTTAGATTAAATTTAGAATAAAATAAATAATAAAATAAATTTTATATTCGATGGTTAAGTTTAAACTAAAAAATTTTATTTTAAGATAAAATTGTTTGGATGATAAAAATTAGATTTAAATGATGATTCTTTTTATTTTTTATTTTTGTAATTAGTATAATTTTTATTTTCTAGTATAAAAAAAGATTTTTGAGTCTAAAATACTATGTAAATCATAGATTATAAAACTTGAAATCCAATCAAACATAAAATTGAACCAAATTAAATGTTTTAAGTTCGTTCCAAACAAATCCTTATAGTTGTTAACCCTGCTCATCTAAGTTTCAAGTTTCGTTACAAATTGGACATCATAAATGCCTTTATTCGTGATTGGACTTAAATTCCTAACAAAATTTTAGTCAATCTCTAAGAAAAATTTTGGTGCATACTTTGTTCTGATGTTGCAAAGTTTTGTGTTTTGGGATAGTTGGACAGAAGAACAGCTTTGTTGAAGATTGAGAATGGCATTAGTATCAGGAGCAAGATCTTCTCTCAATCCAAATGCCCCTCTCTTTGTGCCTGCGGCGTTGCGGCAAGTGGAGGATTTCTCTCCTGAATGGTGGGAGTTGGTGAAAACTTCGACGTGGTTTTGCGATTACTGGCTGAGCCAGCATCAGGAGGAGGATTTTGACGGCACAGCCGATGATTATGATGTTGATGATGGCGCTTTTGATGCTGCTGATATGTTACTAGATGTTTTTCATCTTGATTTTGATGAAGAGTTGTCTAGCCTAGATATTGGTTTGGAGGAACCCACCTTATTACCAAAAGCTAAAGGAGACACTGATCTGTCCCTTGATGCAGAAAAAAAAGGAATTAGGCCGCAAAATGGTGAGCTTAGAATTCTACATATATTTTTTATTATTGTTAGCTATAAATTATGCTTGATGTAGAACCAAAAGAAAAGAGATTGAACTGATAGAGATACACAGAAACAATAGATATCAGATGGTAAAGGAAGTTTGTCTAGAGAAAATCCTAGACAGAAACAAGAACTCAAGGGGGAATTTGAATTCTCAATGTTCATTTATAAACCAAGTCCGGATTGAAAAAAATGTTCATTTATCAACCAAGTTTGGATTGAAAAAATACAATCACTATGCCTATTTCTAGAGAAATAAAACATAATAATAAGATTAACTCAACCTAATAATGAGTTAAATCTAACTATCTTAATAGATAATATATATATATATATATCCAAATTTCTAGTGTCTACATCTTGGTCCTCATCGATGCTCTCTTTGTTGCTCAAGTACAACAAACTCTTATTTGCAACACCTATTTTATGTTTTTTGATTTCAAACATCTATTTTATGTTACTTCATAGGAAAGAAGGTTTAGCATAAAACCGTAGATGGTTTCATGAATTTTATTAAGTTTACTTAATGTAAAACAGCTTTTGAGCTATTTGTTTGAATAGAAAGCTTGGTCTTTTCAAGTGTTCTTTTTGGTGCTAGAGTAGGTCTAAAAATGGATGCTAAAGCAATGTTGAAGAGCTTGACCATACCAAAATCACCAAAAGAAAGACATCCCATGTCACCAACAGGGCCTGGAAAATATCGCGAGAAGGCAGCTCAGGTTGTGAGCCCTAAATCCACCCTGCGACGGATTCAGCAGCCCCGCTGAAAGAGTTATGCAGAGGAGGTCTTGTGTCTATTGGGACAGTCTTAACTCCTTGCAAGAGACGAGAGTAGCTTAGTCTCTTCTCAAGTTAGGACTTGTACATATCAAGGTTTTTACTTGCGTCATCTTGTCATGGCTCTTTGTTGGGTTTTCTGCTTAAGTAGTTTCAAGCTTTTTCTGGTAAATAATTAGCATCAGGCCTCACTGTTTGAAGGAGTGGTTTAAATAAGAGAGTAAGAGCTATTTCCTTTGCCTCTCAAGAGGGACGGTAGGACTAAGTGCATGCAGGGTTTATGCTGATCTTTTATTTCTAAAATAACTTTTGTAGCTGGAGTTTGCCAAAGAGGAGGAATAAAATGAAAGTCTTTCTTTGTACGTACATGCCAATTTTGATTTTGCTGGTACTACGTATTTTGCTCGGTTTAGGCTATGACACACAAGTTATTACTCTTATTGTGATTGATATTTTGGCCTTTCTATTTATCATCCAAGTGCCTCTATGAAGCTAGCAATGACATGCATTCTTGCAAGGGTTATCATCTCGTGTCCAAAGTAAAATTAGCACACGGAGTCAACTTATTGTTTCAGTGGGGACTTATATTAAGAATAAAGTTTGTAGAAAGATTGATATTGGAATATTCAAATTTTAGTGCAGGAAAAGTGAGAAAAATGTAAAATTTTTAAACGTAAAATTGAGATAAGAAAAATTCACTGGGGCTCCACTCAGCCATGGGTGGCTTGCCCCTGGACCTGGCTGTGGCATTAAACTAAACCACTACAATCTTTTGTTTATGTTCTATATATTTGTCTTTCTTCTCATTTTTGCTTTTGCGCTCGAATAGTAGGAATTATGCTCTGAATTCCCAACAGCAAAAACAAGTAGACCTAAACCAAAGAGTTCTGATTGTGGACTGCAGAAGTAGAGATTTCTCCCGCAAATTTCCAGGCAAATTTTTTTCCTAAGCCCAAATCACTATGATTTTTGGGCCTGGGGTTGGATTTGATTGCTACATTTTTTTAAAATATTTTTTTTTCTTAATTTTTATTATTTTAATTCTTTATAATCTCTCCAATAAAACGAGTCTTTTATCATAGGTCAAAAATCATTGGTCTACCAGCAAAGCCTCCAAAAACTCTCTCCATGTGAATCCTTAGAAATGTAATGGGTCAAAAATCACTGCATTATTATGACGCCGAAAGAAACTGCTACGTAGGTCCCTTTGCAAACAAGAAAATGCTAACATGGTCTATTTTTTGTCTCTTTGTTTTTCTTTTTTGGATAAGGGCAGAATATTGTCACATGGTCATAAATATTCCAATGACAAAGATCATTATCATAATCCTAAGCTAAGCTTAATTAACCTTAATTACGACAAAATACGCGCTTACTTGAACTACGGGATTGTTACCACAATCATTCAGTCCTAGCCACATGACCCGTTGTCATGTTGGTGTTCACTCATTCACACACCTGAAAGCAACATCAAGCATTTTTCTAATGTTGCAGAGAAGCCAAGTACTGGAACAAACAAATAACCGTTTTGTGTTTTGTCTACTGGCGTAAACAAGTGTATAAAAATATGTATTTTCTCAGTATTGGTCGGCAAGGTACGAATTAACTACCGGTACTGGAGCATACTTCAAGACACATCATACCTGAAAAGTGAGTGAATTTTATGCTACTTCTTACTCATAAGCTACACCTTTTTTGGTTTTTCCTTTTTAATATCAGTGTAAAAGTTGGACTGACTAGAAAAAGACATGGTAAAACTTGTAATCCTTAGGCCTTGTTTGACATGTACTAATTCAAAAAATGCTTTGATGCTTAGCTTGCATGACATAAAGATGGAACTCACCATTATGTGTAAGGTTCACCCTTTTGTGTTGCTGAGTGCCCGTTTCATGGATCTCAATAATAATTTTGTTGAGAGAAATGAAAAGAAGAGAAATAATCTTTTTCTTGTTATGTATATAAATCTCTCTTTCAATCATTTCAATTTTATTGTGTTATCAGTACCAGTACCATAGATCCTGATAATAATGTTAATGAGAAAAATGAAAATGAGAGAGATGCTTTTTTTTCTTATCGTGAGAAGAAGTTATTTAATTCAATCATTTATGATTTTAAAAGAATCAAAATCGAGACTTTAATCTTTATTTAATTCATTTCCTTCTCTAATCCGTCCTATCAAACTACCGTAATTCCTCAAATTCATCGATGAATTCTCCTACTCTTTTTTTTCCTTCCATTTTTCCTCCATTTTTCCATTTTCCTTCCAATCAAGGCTTTATTCTAATCCAAAGCCTCAGTATGCATGCCTTGCTACTCAAACTAAGACATAAGACCTAACCCACCGGCCTAAAAGTTCTCAACCCATCTAAAACCAGTCCAAATATTACCTTTTCAACATCCTCTAACACATAACAGATTCATATTTTTCTCGTCGAAGAAACACAATCCAACCAACAATCTTGGTCAATTTTTCACTAACACTTCACATCCCTTGCAAGGAAAGTCATCTCTCTCTCTTTTGTGTCCATATCACATGTAACAAACAAGATGTCCGTGAAAAAAACATCAAACTTAAGTCCTAAAATCACAGAACCTGTGTCACAATCTGCATATCAAAGACTCCAGAGAGAGTACTGCCACGTCCTCATTCTTTTTTTTGTTGTTTTTTTTGGTCCTCAACCATAAACATGAGTTGTTGGGATTTTATTAAACCCTGCAAACGTGCAGATGCCCAAGTTCAATGACCCTTCTACGTGTCATGACTTGTTAGATTTTTTATACTTAGGGGGCGTTTGATAAACGTATTACGTTTTGATTGTATTTGAATGAAATTTGTTTTTTGAATGTTGTATTTGGTTGAAAAGTATTTGTTTTGTATTTGAATGAAATGTGTGTTTGGATGAAAAGTATTTTAGAGTTAAAAAGTTGATGTGATTAGTAAAAGTAGAGATAAATAGTAGAGTTGAAAAGTTGATGTGATTGTTTTAAAAATGTTTTGAATAATAATTATTTTCGTAGCACTGTTACAAAATTTATGTTTGGTATAAAATTATATTGTATTTGAGTAAAATTAAAATTGAATTTGTTCTCCAAATTACCCCTTAGTGTTTCACTTTTTTGGCACTTTTTTTTTTTTTCACTGATTGAAACCTTAAAATAATATTAACAATTTTTTATTTAAAAAAAAAGATGTAATCATTTACCTATAAAACAAAAGTACATCTAGGAAAATAACGTGCACTTCTTCTTTTTTTTTTATTTTCCGGCCCAATTTCTTGGAAAACACACTGTTTCATGTGACAAGTTTTGGAAAGTAGTAATGAAGCTACAATGCATGAGGTTTCATGTGTCAATGTTTCTCTAATTATATTTTTGGCCGACCATTGTCTAAGAATTTTTTTTTAATATTTTGAGGTAATGGACCAAAGTTTATATAATAGTAATATTGGAAAAAAATAGTGTCAATTATCAAAGTTGGTGGTCTATATATATATATATATTTTTTCTTCTATATTCTATAGGTCTGTTTTAAACCTAAAGCTTTACATTAAAATACTAACCCAAGTTGCCCTAGATTAATAGAACTTATCAAGCTTTTCAAGCTTCCTCACTATTTTGTTTCTCTTTAAGGCCCACTTAGGCAGATAACAAATTTAATTAAATGTCGATGGAAGTCTTGATTGGCATTAGAATGTGATTCATGTGAACTATCAATTATAAGTTTTCAACTAATGTGTGCTATAAAAAAAATACTTTTTTAAAAAATAAAGAGCTTGCCTGGTTCAAGTTTTGAGTTAGAAAATTTAGATTGAGTTTGGAATAAGTTAAATCATGAAATAAACCTTGTGATTGATGTTTATGTTTAAGTTAGAGAATTTTATCTTGAGTTAAAAATATTTGGATGATGAAAGTTGGATTTGAACTTGTATTAGAAATTATGCTTCTGTTTACTTTTTCATATGGTTAATTTCTTTTTGTGTAAGATAATATTTGTAAACAGTGTTTTTAAGTATAAAATACTGTGTAAATCCTGAATTAAAAAGTTTTACACGGAATAGTAAACCAAATATAGTATTGAGTTCAAACTTAATGTTTTAGATTCAAAACTTTGGTTGAGGCCAAAACTTTGTCCTTCCATGATCAAGCATTTTACCGGGATTTATTCTAGCCTTAAAACAAATTAACTATTCTAATAAAGTTAATAAAAAAAAAATTATAGTGGCATTCAAGTGGAAGCAAAGATTTCATTTCTCCTAGTTTAAAGGTGGGGAATGTTTGAAATTCTAACATGGTTGATAATCCAAGAAGAGCCACATTCTTGGCCTCCAGTCAACTTCAAAAGTCCACCTTTGTCCAGCACAAACCCGACATTCCAGCCTCTAAAAGCTGAAAGTTTTTGCCAAATAATTCTTTTATTACTTAGAAAAACAAAGTTTGTTTTTGGTTGAATAAGAACAAACTGTATTCCCAGAATGATTTCCTTACTTATTCCTTAATTAAGTATATCCCACCTCGGTTCTCTCAAAATTGAGGGTGTGAAGCTCTTACATGGTGAAAATGATGAACATTGTGGCTTGTGTTGTTAAAGGAAATATAGGCTCATTGCATTCGTTACTCTACCAGCTTATTGATAGAATGATTTCTATATTAGATGCTATCAATTATATATATATATATTTTTATCATTATGATACGATTTTAATAATAAATAACTTTTTTCTAATAAAAAAACATGAAATGGGGTATTTTTACAGTAAAAGGCTCCGCTCTTCTTTTTGGTTTCATAAATTCTCTCATGGCATGATAGGTTTTCAAAAACAAATACCAACTCCAAGTTTTGAAAAATAATTTGTGTGAGATCACTAGTTCTAACAAGTGCTATTATTAAGAGAAATTGCGTATATACCCAGCAAGACAGCAGTAAGTATATGCAAATATAAAAATTGAGTTTGGAGTTTCGAGTTTCGAGTTTTTATTTATTATTTTCTTTACTTTCCATAACTTTGTCACATGAGCATGCATGATGCATATTTACCAAAACTTGGCATATCATGATTGGTCAACAGCCAAAGCACCAAATGGGAAATTAAAAGTACTTACAAAAAAAATAGGAAATTAAAATAGGGAAACGAATTAATAATAAGTCTTAACACCTCAATCCTCGATTAAGAGTTGATGGCACTTTACTCCCTCAACTATGGTCTTTTGGCACTTATCCCCCATGCTATTTTATTCCTTTGCACTATGTGCTATTTGTTTATTTCTACTAAATTTTTTTAACAAAACTTATCAAATAAAGCAGTCACGTGGATTTCTTAATTAAGGATAAGGATGAGACTTTAACCAAGATAATTTATTTTACACCATTTTGTTGTTGTAATTGGCATTCAAATGAGCTATTCATAACTTTATCAAAGATATTTACTTTATTTCACATTACACTGTTATAATTAGCCCACAAGCCAATTGTATGCTTGTTATGAATTCCTTCAATAACAAAATCTACCAAGGGGTTCATATTGGGAGGTTGCATATATAATTAACAGTAATTTTACATCTTATTTAATAATCAAAAGTATAGAGTTTAATTCCCTTCTTCCTCAAGTTTTTTTTTTCCTTTTTGATATATTCATGTTGTAAAAAGAATGAAAACTATAGGGGAATTGTGCCCAAAAGAAAATTAAAGAGGTAAAACACAAAAGGCACCATAATTTAGGGGGGTATGTGTAATATACTAAAAAAAAAAAGGAGCTTAATTAATTAAACAAAGCAAAAGAAGAAAAAGGGAAAAATGCAAAAGGTGGTCCCCACTAACAACCTACTTTACATGGGTTATATATTTGTCAAAGTAGCCGTTGCACCTCCCCCTGTTCGCCTTTTAAACAAATCAATAACCCCCAAGATATCCGTGCCCTTTACAACTACGCTCCTCTTTATTTTCCTCTCTCTCTCTCTCTTTTGAACTAATTTCCATAACTCAATCAAAGAGAGAGACCAAAACCAAATCCAAAGCCAAAACACACTTTCATAATTGTTCGTAACAAACATATTCCAACGAATCCCACAATTTTCGACACCCAAATGGCCACAACCCCATTACTCTCTTCATCAGTATCTTCACCACCAAGCAACAGTAGCACTGCTAGTACCAGCAGTTTTCGATCAAGCGCCAGCAGCGATGACGCCTCCGACGACATCGAAAACCCGACAAAGCCCTGCCCTTTCGACCTCCTAGACGCCAAATTCCCAATCCAATCAGTGCCCTTTTCTCAATCTTTCTCCTACAAGCCCCTAGCTGTCCTCTGCGGCCATGTCGGCTCCATCTCTTCCCTGGCCTTGTGCGGCGAGTTCCTCCTCAGCGCGTCGCAAGCCAACGACATCATCGTGTGGCAACAGCCTGATTTACGGCTCTTTGCCAAGTTTGGACATGGCGAAGGATCGGTCAAAGCGCTTGTGACGGTGGGGAGCAAGGTGTTCACCGCGCACCAAGATAGTAGGATAAGGGTTTGGAAGGTGTCGAGCAGATCGGAGAATGTTTTTAGGCTCGTCAACACGCTTCCGACAAAAAAGGACTATTTGGGAAAGTTTATGAACAAGAGCAATTATGTCCAAACTCGGAGACACCACAAGAAACTATGGATCGAACACGCGGATTCGATATCATGTTTGGCCATCTCCAATGGCTTGGTTTATTCAGGATCATGGGATAAGACCCTAAAAGTGTGGAGAATTTCCGATTTCAAGTGCTTGGAATCGATTCAGGCGCATGATGATGCAATCAACTCGGTGGTTTCGAGTAAATGTGTCGTGTATTCGGCGTCCGCGGATGGAAAGATCAAGGCTTGGGGGAGGGAAAATCAAGCCAAGGGTGGTTCACACACGCTAAAGGGGATATTGGAGGGACACAAGGACGTTTCGGTTAATTCGGTTGTTGTTTCTGAGGATGGGAAGTGGGTTTTCGGAGGCGGATCAGATGGTTTTGTGATGGGGTGGGAAGGTGTCAATGATTGCACTAATTGGAAGTTGGTTTGTGAGACAAAGGCTCATCAAATGGCTGTGTTGAGCATGTGTTTGGTTGGCGAGTTTTTGTGTAGCGGCTCGGCGGATAAGAGTATCGGTATATGGAAACGACAGGCGTTTGGTAAGCTTTGTAAGGTTGGGGCAATTTGTGGGCATGAAGGGCCAGTCAAGTGCTTGCAAGCTTCACCAAGCAATGTTGGTGGTGGGTTCTTGCTCTATAGTGGAAGTCTTGACAAGAGCTTGAGAGTTTGGTGGGTTTCAAAGCACTCCAAAAATGGAGAAGATCGAGATCATGTCACTACAACAAGAAGTTCACAACATGGAAAATCTATCATGTTGAACTAAGAAAAATTTTTCAAAATCACTTTTTTTTTTTTCTTAGGATGTTTTTGTTCATAGTTGTGTGAGGATTATAGAGTTGATGGGGGATATACAAGCATATAGGAGGACAAAATTTGGTTGAGTTTTTTGTTTTTTCTACTTCTGATGTTGTTCAACTTGGTTTTCAGAGAGTTGAGTGTAAATTATATTAGGGGAAGGGTTGTGTTTCTTTGTTCTTCTAGGTTTTGGTTATGTTTTTGTTACTTATAGTATTTACATTTCTTAATAATTGTAATCAATTTATTAAACAGATTAATCAATGAGATGCATAAAATTGTTGGGTAGTTTAATGAATATATTCTATGTTCTTAGTTGCTAAAATATAAGCCCTTCTTTTTGGTATGCTACCCAAGGACAAATTGAGGACATGGCACTGCCTCCTCCGACAGAACAATATTGCCCCCACCAAATAATCAAGGGGGAAACTTTGATGTTCTTTGAATTGCAATGCAGCCACTAAAATGAAAATATTAACAACATAAACTATTGATGAGTAGATATGAGGCAGGGAATCTTTTCTTCAACAATATGGACAATTTAGACCCTTTTCTTAGTGTTCCAAAAACTTTTTTCATTTTGTCTTCGGTGGTAGTTTGAGTCAGTGGTTGTAGGCCACGTGTCCTGCAACCAATAACCTACATCAGACTTGGTCAAGCCCTTCCAATAACATCTTATAAATATTAGAGTATTTTTTTATGGAAAAAAAAAAAAAAAAAAACTCTAAGCCTTATAAACTGAATAGTTGCATACAACAATGTCGATTAAGACTATCGATATAAGATTGTCAAATATTCTGATTCTAGGCCTTTAATTGGCCTCGTTTCTATCAAACCTAATAGAATAGAAGAGACGATTTTAAATAGAACTTTCTCAATCATTATGCTATCATTATCTAACTGTTAGAATGTTAATAGGATATTTTGAAGAGTAACTCTATTTCAAAAAACTCAACTCATTTTTGTCTTTTTTTAAAAATTCAATAAAAGTTTTAATTAATTTTTGAAAAATCAAACAATTCCAACTCAAAAATCTCAACTCCAATCTACGCATCAAATGCATGCTAAAACTTAGATTAAGCAAAAAATGTGTAAACAAATTGGAATTAGAACAAGAATTCTTGAGTTGAAACTCTATTAAAATATAAAAACAAATATAGGTCTATGTCCTAAAAAAAAAAAATTAACGGTCACTTTAGTTAACATGTTACCATTACTTTGCCATCGATTTACTATTCTATGTTAATCACATTGGATGCTCTCCATATATGAAGGGCTAAACAAGCCTACCAACTTTCTTGTCTATGAGAGAGGATATGATAAAAGTGGAAAAGAATAGAGCTTTACTTGGGTAAGAAAGAAAGAACAAAACTAATATAAGATAGAAGTGATGATTATTTTAAAACAAAACAAAATATAATAAAGGGAAACTAAAAATTTCTTGTGATTGCACCACAGAAGGTCCTAAAAGAGGATGCAGAAGAGCACCTTAATACAACGTAAAGCAACCAGTGTCACTACCAAATGTTCTTTGGTTCAACAACCACCGTGGTCTTTCAAAACCTTGCTTTGTCTTAACTTTGTTGCCACACTGAGACCACAGCCCTCCAGTAATATTGGACAACAGTAGACCACAAATGTCTAAAAAAAAAAAAAAAAGAGAGAGAGATAAAGAAAAGCTGTGCAAGAATTCTTTTGATTCATGTAAAAGGAAACAGTTATTCCGAAATCCATTGTAAAGAATGGTGCTTCTTAACTATCTAACAATTATCCAAAAACAAATCTTCAAAATAAAATTTGGCTTGTAAATTGTGTATCGAAACCCGTTGTCAGTTGAATTATTCTGGTGAGGAAATATGCATTGAACGAATAAAAACTTACAAAGGATGTTTGACAGCTAGCAACAAGCCTGAGGAACCATTATAAATGTGTGTTTGTGCGTCTAAGTTCCATAAGAGAATTCCAATTGTTGAAGTATAGTTCACCTAAACCTAAATAAACTTTTGAATTTGTCCCACATCAAACGAGTTACATGAGCAGAATACTTGCCATGTCTATATTATCAGCCATTAGATGGAGAAGTTGTGTTATGAATGTTGTTACATTACTTGAGATTGTGACGTTGAAGAAAAAAATAAACTGGACATAGATCTTATATTATTGCCGAAGATTTATGAGGTTACATAATCTCACTTGTGAAAAGAGAACGAGAACGAATGATTACCTTATTTTAGACGGCTCATGCTTATTTCCGTCCAAATTTAAACAATCATTAACAATTGAAGCATAGGGATTTATTAGTATGAAAGCCTTAAATATCTTCACTGCATAGAGTTCAACCACCAATTTTGAAAATTAAAAATCGAAACCAATTTTCCAAGAACTTAAGGTAGCGTTTGGTAATGTTTTTGAAATCTGTTATGTTTTCAAATTCTCTGAATTTGAGATCGTTTTGAAAATAATTCTGTGAACGTTTCTGAAATTGTGTTTGGTTTTATTTTCTGAGTGTATGTTTTGAGAAACAAAAAAATGAAAATGTGTTTGGTTATATTTTTAAAAACCAGTCATTTTATAAGTATTCTATAAAAACATATTTATGTTTGATTTAAAAAAAATTTATTATGAATACCAAAAATTAAAATTTAATAAAATTTTTAATTGAAAAATGAATTAAAAATTAATAACCATAATATTTAAGTAATTACTATATCAATTAAATCTTAATCATAATAATTAAATCAGAGAAATGGGAAAAATGAAATCAGAGAAAACGATTTTTAGTCGTTTTCAATTTTACATTGAGAACAAAAGCGATTTTGGATTCGTTTTGAAATCTGTTTTCAAAAACAATACAAACCAAACACAATTTCACATCGATTTTGAAATTGATTTTCTAGGGAATCGTGAAATCCGATTCAAAACCAAAAACAAACACGCTCTAAAAAATCATGACCCATTTAATTGTGCTAATTACCCCATATGTTTTTACCACAGCTGTTGAAAATATTAAACCCAATTGTTAAAGATGTCAAAATGATTTTTTTTTCCTCCTCTTTTGTGATGGCTTCTTTATCCTTTTAATATGATTTTCAAGCTTTATTCTTATACCACATAATTAATTACCCCGCCAAAAAGAAAAAGAATAAATTCCCCTAAAAATAAATAATAATAATAATAACAAAAAAACTTGAATAAACAATCATGTTCAAAATTCCATAACTTGTCTGGTTCCTTTGCTACACACTGGCTATGTGCCAAAACTTTGGCCTGACATTACATTAATTAGTGTAAGCAGATCAATTCTTCACCATTAATTAATACATTAATGACACAAAGCCCCTCTTAGAGGGAAGTTAATGACAAAAACTCCTCAGTAGCCTTTCTATAATTGTTTGTAGACAAGGACATATGCTTGGTCATGCAAGACCTTACTCGTGCCAATTGGTGTTACCGACGCATCATCAAATCGCAACCATTGACCGTTTGCATAGCATGCATCTGCAGTATAGTGACCCTTTGATGGCTCTCTCCCGTGGTGAGTTATCGTAGCAACAAGTTCGTATTTTCGGCCCTAGAAGAAAGCAACACACAATAAACAAATAAGCCAAGAACACAACCCAATTAAATGGAGGAATGATGCTAACTTACGTGCGAATATCGATCTATATGTATCAGCATCAAAGAGGATATGGATATGTGTGAAGGTATGGAAATGGAAGCATTCTCTTAGATGGTGAGCATAAAATCACCAAAAACAGCCCTAACTCCGCAAGTAAATGGCACAACTCGCAGATGATGATTTTAAGGAAGGGGGGGTAGCAATTTACCTCATTAGATGAAGAAACAAGCAATTCGCGGCCTAACACCAACTCGAGTGGAAAATGAACAGGCTTGAGCAACTTAGTGCTTCCTTGGCTTCCATAACCGAAGCGCATCAAGTGCAGTATCATTATCTTCGAAAGCGACTGGATTTTAGTTGATTTACTTGCAGTCACAACACCTCCCTAGAAACCATGATGATAAACAACATATGTCAAAATACAGTAATAGATGAAGCAAATTACATCATAAAGTGTAAGAAAGCAATACAGGTTTTGCAAAACCACACGTTTCTTTAAAAAATGCAAGACAAATAATTGTAAAAAGGAAAAATATGCAATTAAAAATATTTCACATAGACTTATACTAGCATCACCACGGAAAACAAACAGATATAACATCATAAGTGTGCACTGAAATAAAATGATGAATGAAAGTCATAGAAACCAGAAAGTTTTTTTATCGCCATAAAAAATTGAACCGATAATAACGCAATACAACTTTCAATCACTATAGCATGTCCAGCATGGAAAAGAATGCAAAAAAATCTTGAGAGCAACAGTTAATTACCTTCCCAGTAGTTGATGCTCGATACCCCTCCAGAGTTTCAGGTGCAGAGAATAGCTTAAGTGCATCCTCGATAGTATGTACAGCTTCAGGATGAATGTCAAGGTGAAGCAAGAGAAACGGTTGAACGGTAGCAGAGGCTCTGTTTCCTGCATAACGGTCCCAAAAGAAGGCATAAAAGCTCATTATCAGAACACTTCTCTATATATAACACACTGCACGATTAGCAGGGTAATAGGCAAGAGAAATTATGATAACAGCAAAAGGTGGAGTCCAGTGTTATCAGCAATGACGTATAGTTATTCAGCTTGCCAAGTCCAGGATGAAAGAGTGGGGGCAACAAAAGCAGAAAAGAAGAGAAAACTCCGAAATTTATGTGTATAAACATGCTACAAAAACTGAGAAACGCAATATGCTAATATACCTTTGGCCTTCACCACACTTCTCAATTGTCCTCCGAATATCTCACTCAGTTTTGAAGGAACAAAACTTTGTGTTCTTGTCACAGCAGATTTGTTCTTTGGGCCAACCGTCTCCCATTCATCATCTTCTGAAGAAGACACTAAAGATGACTTTCTTCCAACAGAGTTCCAGAGTTGTCCTTCAAGCTTGAGTAGTTCATCATGCATTCTATCCATGACGAAGCTCAGAAACTCCTGTGCATCTTCCTGTCTGAAAACACTTCAAAATATCAGAAAAAATTTCTAGTGGAAGTTTCATTATCAAACTACACTGAAACATATATCCGTGCAAGCAGATTTTTGCCCCAGAATCGAAAAGGCTTTGAAGATCAATAAATGTATGCTAATTCAGCAATACACAATTCCTTTTCGGTGTATTCAGCAACCAATAGCACATTGACAACTCGAGGGTCGATTTTAATAAATAACATATTTATACATGCACATGTTATTTTGGGAATATGTCCTTCCCCATGCTAGATAAAAAGCCTAAATTTTGTCACTGCTCTAATTCAAGCAAAAAAAAAAAAGGAAAAAACACAACCTAGAAAGTACCAGTATTGAAGATTTGAAAAAAAACATAAATCATTCACATACCTTGGCCTTCCTGATATACCACAAGAAATATCTGGAGTGAAGTTTTTCAAAACTCCTTCAAACATGACAGGCTTAAAGGGCCTACCAATATCAAGAAGATTGGTTTCTTTCTTATTTAAGTTTGAACCACTCGGCACGTCAAACTCAGAGACAAAGTCCAAAAATGCAGTCAAGGTTGGATAGCCAGCCTGATAAGTACATCATTTGCGCAAGAATAACAAGTTAAGAGCTTATTTGAGGAATAAAAATAGCCAGGCAAACTGACCATGTAAGGACAATATTCACACATCATTTACAAAGTCTATCCATTGATGAAAAATAAATTCAATAAGAACAAAACATAGAGGAAAAAAATGAGCCGCCAGACTAAATACTAAAATACTCACCTTGGGGATGTTTTGATTTCTTAGCTCTAGCAGAAGCTGAACAAACGGCGAACAGGATAGGAGAGCCTGCACCGTTGCATTGAGAAAACACAGATTTCCCGAGTTTATTAACCCGTGAGGAAGTAAATTGATATTGGCAATATCAGGCTCATTAGAGGCCTTCTTGGTTTCTTCCTTGGACAAAGGTACTGACGAAACCTCAGCACTCCCATTCGGCAATTTCAGACTCGAAAATTCATTCGACAAACTGTCTTCATCCTCGAATTTGGATGTAGAAGTAGCATCAGCATTATCTTTTGCCACCTCTTCCACACCATTACTGCCCTGGAAACCACGAGTAGCAACATGAGCATGTCCATTCTCTTTTGGTAGATTAGGAACATCCTGTGATGTTTTTGCACTCTTCACTTCATCGTCCTTCTTAAGCGAATCCAAAGGCATGTCATTTTGAATTTTTCCCTTCTGATCTTTGCTTGATGTGCCATTTAAACCGCCAAAAGCTTTCTCAGGGACAAAATTCACAGTCCCGAATTGCAGAACCTTCTTCTCCACAGCCTTTTCAGCCTTCTTGGATGACTGAGTCCTAAGCAAGGACCTAGTCTCATCCTCAGTGAACGAGCCAAACAACAATACTTGCTGCAAGAGAAGCATTATTAACTCGTGAACGGCTCATTGAGAAAACCCGAAAAACGAATTATTTCAGTTCTGTAATTGTTCCAACTGTTCCCAAAACACCAATGACATCATTACGTTGCTAAATTTCTTACTGGTTTCAATTCTCTAATGTTCCAATTGCTCAAAATTCATCAATTAAATTGCAAAGTTGCAAAATTTTGTTATCAAGTAAAACATTTCACTATAGAATATCGAAGATGGTTTCAATTCCCTAATCTTCAAATTTCTCCTAAAACACCTAAATTTGCAAAATTAATTATCATTATCAAGTTAAATTAACAAACTTCACTATAGAACAAGACCAATCAAGTAACTAATCTTCTCATCCACAAATTGACTATAAAAACAAATACCCATCAGCCAAAATTACTTTTTTGAATCAAAATAAGACCAAAACACAACATAAAAATTCGGAAAAAAAAAATAAAATTTGGGAAAAGTGAGGAGAACCCACCTTGGGATTACTCATCTGGAGCGCAAAAATCCAAACTTGACGAGGGCTGAATGAGAATGTAAAGGCAGGTTTTCCTGGTAGCCTATCGGAGCAGAGAGGAAGAGGAAGGCGTCGAGAGAAGACATGAAACGAGGCGGAGCTGAGAAAGAGAGCATTTAACAGAGGAAGCTTCTCTGTTTCCCTTCTTCTTCTTTTTCACAACTCCTACTCTTCTTCTTCTTGTCTCAGAGCAAAACATAGACCACTGAGAATGTGTGTATACATTTATATATGTATAGATTTATATCATCGTAGAATAAAAACAGAGTGAGGATGAGTTTGAGAAGAATTTGTATATCTGGTTTTTAGGGTTAGGTTTTTTTTTTTTTTAATTTTTGTTTTGTTTTTGTTGTTTTTTTATTTTTTTATTTTCCTTTTGATAATTGGATTAGGACTGGCGTTTGGAGGCCGCCATTCTCGTATTCATTGCTTATAAAAATAGCATTCCATCCTTTTTTTTTTTTAATTAAAGGGTAATTTATAATTATAATATTGGTTTTTTTTTCAATGGATATTTTCTTATTAAAAAATTTAAAATGTTATATAAAAATTAAATAAAAAAAGCACTATTTTTTTTTGTTGAAAGAAAAAAAAAAGCACTAGTTATTGAAAAAATGATATGTCTTTGTAACGTGGTTTTAAATTAAAAAAAAAATAGTTGAGAATATAGTATGATAAAAAAAGTTGGAATTCTCCAATAAAAGTTGGAAAGTTATTAGGATTTAAATGTTTCTTTTTTTTTTTTTTTTTTAGAGAGAGAGAAAGATTTAGAGTGTTTCTTGGCACTACCAACTAATGGCTAGTGATTACAAATAGTTTAGGACTTCAATTAACCGCACATGATTGAAATAAGAAAGCAAATCTCACAAATATCAGATGTTGCATTTTCCTTTTGCCGTTTTTTATTTTTTTTGTTTGTCGGGTCTTGAGGATGAGTTATTTCCAACAGTTGAAGATGAGTTACTCAAAAATGTCATGGGGGTGTTTAGGACATGTTTTCTAAATATTTAAAACTATTTTTTTTAATTACATTATTTTTTATTATTTATATCTTTAAAATGTTATAATAAATTCTAAATTTTAAAAGTTCGTAATTTTGTGTATACAAGTCCAAATAAGATATTTTTTTTTAAATTACATAAAATTTCGAGAGGAACGAAACAATATCCATATTAATATTTTTTTTAATTTTTAATTTTTTCACCTCAAACAGTTTTTTCTTCCAAACATATTTTTAAAAAATAACTTTTTTCCAATCTAAAAATAATGTCTCCAAGCATCATCCCAAACACCCCCAGATATGTTATGAAGCTTAATTAAGAAAAAAGTACTGCACATTGCATTTTCTTGCCAATAATTAAGAAAATTCCCCCTCTTTTCTTAAAATATTATTCTCAACCTACACAAAAAAATTCCTTTCTTTTTTAAACGAATCTAAACTAGTTAAACCAAAGGGTAAATCTATTTTTTTCCTTTTATTCCCCACACAAATCAATTTTTCAAAGAAAATTTTAACTTGTTTCTTAAATTTTCTACTAATCTCTTTACACCCTTTAAATTTTAAAGATTCTCACTTCACTTTTTGAATTTTGAATTAATCTCGCTTATTTGAACACCCGTTTTAGTTTGAATTTAGTTTAAACCAAGTTAAATTATGCATTTGGTAAAAGTTTGAATTTAGCTTGATAAATCCTGCGTTAATAACTTTTTATTTCTACTTTCATTATTTTAGTACAATTTTTAATACAAGCTTAAACTAAAATTTTGTATACCAAATACCCAACTTTACTCTAATTTAACTTAATTCAATCTAAACTCAAGCTAAATCAATCATTCATATGGACACAATTATAATTTTATTAAAAAATAAGAAAAAAAAATATAGAGTCTAATATGCTCAAGCCTCAAGTGGTATTTTCTATATGGTTTTAGCAAAACTATTTAAAAACATACTGTACTATAGTCAAGTGGTCATTTTTTACCATTTGTAACAAAAATTCTAAAATGAGTTATTAGGTAAGACTAATTTTAAAATTTAAGAGATAAAATTAGAGGTTTTAAAGTTTAAAGAAAAAGGTATGAATAAATCTATGGTGGTCCTTTTTTTTTTTACATATTTAACTATGAAACACAGTTATTTAACACTTTCCGGTCACACCTAGCCCTAACATTAAGATTTTGATCATCAATATAGTGGTAGAGTAATGAATAATTCTATTTGGAGTGTTCATTTTTATACATTTAAGATTCAAGTTATACCATATTGAGAATGTTGATCCGTAAGTGTGTATATATATAATATATAATATATATATAGTTATATACTTGTCACTTTAGGAGGCGTTTGGTAAACACATTGTATTTTGATTGTATTTAATGAAATTTGTTTTTTGAATATTGTATTTGGTTGAAAAGTATTTGTTTTGTATTTGAATGAAATATGTGATTAGATGATAAGTATTTTAGAGTTGAAAAGTTGTTGTGATTAGTAAAAGTAGAGATAAATAGTAGAGTTGAAAAGTTGATGTGATTGTTTTAAAAAACTTTTAAATAGTAATTATTTTCGTAGCACTATTAAAAAAATTATATTTAAATGTAAAACTTTGTATTTGGTATAAAATTACATTATGTTTAAATATAATTAAAATGTAATTGTTTGTCAAACGCTACCTTAGCCTTGAAACTAGTTATGATGAATGTGCCCAAGAAGTTAGACGTTAGACATCAGAAATTTGAAGAATTGACAATTTTAGCTGCGAAATGTATCAAGTCCCCTAAAAGAATATGCTAGGATTATAATTTGAAGGCCACGCGTCTCAACTCAACAAAGTTGAGGAAGGGTATTTATACAATTTATAGAAGATTCCAAAAGTGAGAGAATCCTATCCTAATAGTAGGAGAATTTTCTTTTTTTTTGGGCGAGACAATTGTAGGAATATTGCAAAGAGAAGAAATTACGTATCATCACAATTACTAAACTAGAAAGAAAATAAAAAGAAAACTTCTACAATTACATTTTACCTATCTATTTATGAACATCAATCAAATCATTACCCGTTTACATGAAATTCCGTTTTGAGACGAGAGGTTTGGATTGGATTTTATTTGGACGAGAGGTTTTTTTTTTTTTTTTAAATAAAAAACATTTAGATATGAAAAATAAAAAGTTATTTAGAAATTTTTTTAACAGTAAAAAATTGTTTGGCTGAGTGAAAATTTTTTTTATTTAAAGAGTTCTTTTTCTATACTCTAAAAATGAAAAATTTTAGATGTTCTGATATAAAAATTTAAGAAGGTTCAATTTTTTTAAAATGAAAAATTTTTCATTTTCTAAATTTAGATGTGTCAAATAAACGAAAAGTAAAATAAAATACTCCAAAGAAAATCTATGGTTGGATTTTACAATAAATATATATATTTTTATTAATTTGAGATAAAAATTTTAAACTCAAATAAATATAAAATTATAATTAAAATATGTTTCTATTAACTTAATAGGATACCAAAACCACTATAAATAATATAAATTCGTATATCTTATTAGTTTGACATATCTCTTTTTAAAAAATAAAAAATTTTTCATTTAAAAAAAAGATTTTCTTAATTTTTATATTCAAATATCAAAAATTTTTTATTTTTAAAAAATAAAAAAGAATTCTTTTTAAAAAAATAAAAATTTATAATCCATATAGATAATTTTTTATTTTTTAAAAATAAAAATAAAAAAAATTTCAAACAACGTTTTATTTTTAAAAAATAGACACTCTATCCAAACAGATGCGTAAATCATGAGATTATTTTATAATCATTATTATTATAAAATGTTATTAATTAATAATTATAAGAAACTGAGAGCGCGTTTGGTAAATATTTTTTTGTTGTTACGAATACCAATTTTACAACAAATGTAAAGTTTTACATTCAAATATAATCATTTTCAACAGTGTTACGAAAACAATTATATTCAAAAGTTTTTTAAAACAATCATGTCAACTTTTCAATCCTAACTCTTTATCTTTATTTTTACTAATCATATCAACTTTTCAATTCTAAACTCGCGTTTGGACAACGCTTTTATTTTTACATTACATTTAAATGCAGTGTAATTTTTCTTCAAATACAAAAACATTTCATTCAAATATCAATTACATCATATTTTAAATCTAATACAATCACTATTTATTATTTCACTTTTTTATTATTTTTCTTAATTACATCATATATTTTCTCTCTTTCTTTTTTTTCTCTCTACTTTTACCCATCACATCACATATTTATTATTAAATATAATTCAAATACTTTTCACCCAAACACATATTGCATTCAAATACAATGCTAATGCTTTTCCTTCAAATACAAATTACATTCAATGCATTACATTCAAACACAATGTAAATGCAATGCGTTCACCAAACGTGGCCTAAAATATTTCTAATACAATCACTATTTATTATTTCACTTTTTTATTATTTTTCTTAATTACATCACATATTTTCTCTCTTTCCTTTTTTTCTCTCTACTTTTATCCATCACATCACATATTTATTATTAAATATAATTCAAATACTTTTCACCCAAACACATATTGCATTCAAATACAATGCTAATACTTTTCCTTCAAATACAAATTACATTCAATGCATTACATTCAAACACAATGTAAATGCAATGCGTTCACCAAACGTGGCCTAAAATATTTCTAATACAATCACTATTTATTATTTCACTTTTTTATTATTTTTCTTAATTACATCATATATTTTCTCTCTTTCCTTTTTTTCTCTATACTTTTACCCATCACATCACATATTTATTATTAAATATAATTCAAATACTTTTCACCCAAACACATATTGCATTCAAATACAATGCTAATGCTTTTCCTTCAAATACAAATTACATTCAATGCATTACATTCAAACACAATGTAAATGCAATACGTTCACCAAACGTGGCCTAAAATATTTCTAATACAATCACTATTTATTATTTCACTTTTTTATTATTTTTCTTAATTACATCACATATTTTCTCTCTTTCCTTTTTTTCTCTCTACTTTTACCCATCACATCACATATTTATTATTAAATATAATTCAAATACTTTTCACCCAAACACATATTGCATTCAAATACAATGCTAATGCTTTTCCTTCAAATACAAATTACATTCAATGCATTACATTCAAACACAATGTAAATGCAATGCGTTCACCAAACGTGGCCTAAAATATTTCTAATACAATCACTATTTATTATTTCACTTTTTTATTATTTTTCTTAATTACATCATATATTTTCTCTCTTTCCTTTTTTTCTCTATACTTTTACCCATCACATCACATATTTATTATTAAATATAATTCAAATACTTTTCACCCAAACACATATTGCATTCAAATACAATGCTAATGCTTTTCCTTCAAATACAAATTACATTCAATGCATTACATTCAAACACAATGTAAATGCAATACGTTCACCAAACGTGGCCTAAAATATTTCTAATACAATCACTATTTATTATTTCACTTTTTTATTATTTTTCTTAATTACATCATATATTTTCTCTCTTTCCTTTTTTTCTCTATACTTTTACCCATCACATCACATATTTATTATTAAATATAATTCAAATACTTTTCACCCAAACACATATTGCATTCAAATACAATGCTAATGCTTTTCCTTCAAATACAAATTACATTCAATGCATTACATTCAAACACAATGTAAATGCAATGCGTTCACCAAACGTGGCCTAAAATATTTTTCATCCAAATACACATTTTATTCAAATATAAAATAAATACTTTTTAATCAAATATAATATTAAAAAAATTATATTCAAACGTAATTAAAACAGAATGCGTTTACCATCACCTCAATAAAAATATGCAGGAAATTTTTTTTTTTACTTTATCGTAAAACAAGAATTCTTAAAAGTAATAAAAATAAAATAAACAGTAGTGCCGTAAACAAAACAGGAAACAGCTTTTCCCCTCACAGTCTTCCCACTTTCATTCACTTTTACTTCCTTCCCAAAGCCAAGCTTTCTCTTTCTCTCTCTAACCACCATGCCCAACCACCACCACCACCTCCACGCCCCACTCCGGCCGCCTTCCGCCGCCGCCGCGTCCTCCTCGTCGCAGTCGTTCACGTCGAAGGTCCTCCTCCTGCTGACCGTCCTCCCTCTCACCCTCGCCGCCATGGCATTCGCCCTCCAATGGCGCGGCGGCCTCACCGATCCCACTACCCGCTGGGCCCCTCCCGGCTCCGACAAGCTCTTCCCCGGCATGGATCCCTCCCCTCACTCCTCCGCCGGCGCCGGCGCCGTCTCTCACCCCTCTTCCGACTCCGACTGTCTCAGGCTTGGCCGCAGCTCCTCCCCATCGTTCCCCTACTTCCACGATTGGAAGTTTGATCTCGGATCCAATCTCAAACCCAAGGTCTCGTTTTTCTTCTGAAATTTTCAATCTTTTCGTTTGATCTTGTTACTGTGATCGGAAATGCTGACTGAAAAATCATGGCGATTTTGATTTTCGTGGATCTGAATTTTCCGAGTCTTTGAATTTATGTGTGTTTTTAGGTTCATTTTGGCAGAAAAAATTGTAACGAGAAATTTCAAGTTAGCATTTTCAACAAAAAATCGTTTTCCACTCTGATTTTCTGTTCTTGCTTGCTTAAATTTTAAAATTTTTGAATTTTTTTTTCCCTTGGAGATTTTGAATTTGATTAGTTAAGGGAGCCAGAAAGTGGTGAGATTTTGGCATTGTGAAGTGAATATAGTACTGAGATTGGAAATGCTGAGTGAAAGTCATAGGACTATTTTTTTTTATGGCTTTTATTTGTATATGTATTTTTATTTTTTTGAGTTTGGGGGATTCAAACCCTTCACCGTAGTTCGAAATTTTGTGTTTTAGATCTCTTTATTTTCCATTTTGGTAGCTTAGAATTTGAGAGAGAAATTGCAAGTTTGGACTTTCTTTAGCCATATTCTACTGTGATTTTCTGATCTTGCTTGGTTAAATTTCAAAAGCGCTTTTTTGGATTAATACACCCTAAATTTATATCAAATCTATAATTTGCACTATGAACTTTTAATTTTGATAATTTATGCCCTGAACTTGCAAATGTACATCAATTTACACCCTATTGATAATAATATTAATCTTTTAAAGAAAATTGACATGTAATTTGTACATGAGTTGTTAATTCATGACATGAATAATAATTTTTGTTGATGTTAACCCAAATTTATCGAGATTAAGATCTTTAATTAAGTTTTATCAAAATAGAAAAGTTTGAATTAACTTACTTATAAATATAAATTTGGATTAACAATGATCAAAAGAAAACTTCAAGTTCTTAATTAACAACCTATATGCAAGTGAAGTGCTAATTTCATTAAAAATCAACATTGTATACCAATGGGGTGCAAATTGCCAAAATCAACATTGCAAATTGCTACAGATATGTAAGTTCAAGGTGCAAATTGCCAAAATTAAAAGTTCATGGTGCAAATTACAACTATGCAATAAAATTAGGGTGCGCCAATGCAAAAAAGCCTTTTAAAAAAAAAAAAAAAGGCCCTAGAGATTCCCTGTCCAGAAAGTGATAAGCAAGCAAGGCATTTTCTAAATGGTTGTTTTTATTTTTTATCTTTCTTAAGAATTCAAAAGAAAAAGAATATCTCTCATGTGATCTTATTTGGTTTTGTGTTTTATTGTGTAGATAAGTGTTACAACAAGTACATCGGCTGGCTTAGAGCAGATTCTGCCGTGGATGTTTTACCATAAGGTTCTGGGTGTTTCTACTTTTTTCCTTTTTGTGGAAGGGAAGGCTGCATCTCCCGAAGTATCTAAAGTTCTCGAATCTATTCCTGTGAGTTAATGCTCTTGTGCTATTAGTGCGTCACTTTTGCATTTATTATCAGTATTGTTGGTGTCATAGACTTCTTTGAGCAAACATAACGTGTTGCTTTCTCAGGGGGTAAAAGTTATATACAGAACGAGAGAGCTGGAAGAGAAACAGGCTAAGAGGTAGGTTAGTCCCATTACTTTTATGTTTAGACCCCTTTCCATCGATTAAAGTTGGACCAAAAGCAGATTTTGCTTTCAGCTTCAGTTTAATTAAGGGAGGCTTTATAGATGGGTAATAAATGAGATGTAAAGTATATGTAATGGTAGAATCCGCAATATTTTCCTAACATTCCAGCTAGTTGAGCTTGATTCTGATAACTGTCAATCATTTCTGTGTTTAACTTATCAGCCGGATATGGAACGAGACGTGGCTGTCAAGTTTCTTTTACAAGCCTTGCAACTATGAACTATTTGTGAAGCAATCTCTCAACATGGAGATGGCTATTGTCATGGCAAGGGTAAAACTAGTTTCTTAATGCTCTGCTTTTAAGTATTATTTCCAGTAGTCAGTTTCCATTCTTTTCTAATGCATCCTTTCCCCTTTGTATGTGAAAATATTAGGATGCTGGCATGGACTGGATACTTCATCTTGACACTGATGAGTTAATCCACCCAGCTGGTGCTCGGGAGTATTCTTTGAGACAGTTGCTGCTTGATGTGCCCGGGAATGTGGATATGGTTATTTTTCCCAACTATGTAAGTGATTGGTAACATTACAGGATGTGGAATGCAATAGATGATTATACATCAGTCTTGTTATTATTATTTTTGCAATTTGTTTTCCATTTTAACTAAGATGCTTGCTAGCTGCTACTGAATAATCTGACTGTGGGATTTGTTTAGGAAAGCAGTGTTGAACGGGATGATATGAAGGAACCTTTTACTGAGGTAAATTCCCTATGCTCTTCACTGTCCCTGTCTTTCATTCGCTTTTATTTAATCTTGCTTCGGACCTGTAATTAATAGTTGTTGATAATAATAATGTTGAGCTTGACCTGGAACTTGGGTCTCTAAAATGGGAACGTTCAAGAAATTTTATTCATGTTCTGTTTTAGTAGAGTCTCCCATTTTGTCAACAGGGACAGTCTTTGATGCATAGCTTTTCCTCTATCTCCACAAACAGGTTTCAATGTTCAAGAGAAATTATGACCACCTTCCAAAGGATACATACTTTGGGATGTACAAAGAATCAACTCGTGGTAATCCTAATTATTTTCTGACTTATGGAAATGGGAAATCAGCTGCTCGTATTCAAGATCATCTTCGTCCTAATGGTGCACACAGATGGCACAATTATATGAAAACTCCACGGTAGTTTATTGCGAACAAGGAAGTGTGTGTTGTTTAACTTTTTATTTGGCTTTTTGATTGTTGTAATTAATTTACATTCATTCCACTTTCTTTTAGCGAGATCAAATTGGAAGAGGCTGCTGTTCTACATTATACATATGCCAAATTTTCGGATTTGACCTCTAGACGTGATCGATGCGGATGCAAGCCTACAAGGGAGGATGTGAAAAGATGTTTTATGCTGGAATTTGACAGATCTGTGAGTTCCCTACTCTGAAATTTTTGTCAAATTTATTTTTTATTTTCAATTATCACTATTACTACCAAGAAGATGGTATTGGTTAAGTGTACTTACAAGAAGTATTATGGCTGTGAATTATCTGAATCTTAAATTTACCTTCTATCTCTTGCTTATTACTGTTTTTATCATGCTAAACCAGGCATTTATAATCGCATCAACCGCGACTGAGGAGGAAATGATTAACTGGTAAAAGCCTCTTCAACTAATCTTCCTGCCTTAATCTAGAATTATCGTTGATTTCTTGAATTCAAATTTTGCATATTCTGAGGAAACTAGTAGCATCATCATCAGCATAAATCGTTTTGTCCTTTTTTATTTTAGGTACCATGAACATGTTGTATGGAGTGACAAAGACTTGAAAATGAAACTGTTGAGAAAGGGCATCTTGACTCGCATATATGCTCCCATGGTAAGCCTTATCGTAAACATTGTTTAAGAAAGCTCGCTTTTCTTTTTTCCTTCGTAAAAACCAAATTAAAAAAAATAAAGGGACCTTTTGCTTTCTCTTTTTTCTCTTTTTTTTTTTTTTTTTTTTTTTTTGAGTTTGCTTTTATGTACTTATTTGTGCCAAGGCTCCTTCCAAATAACTTTATAAATTCCCTCTCAGACCATAATACAAGGATTACGTGAGTCTGGTGTCTTCAACTCCATCATCGCATCTGCACCGGCAACTCTCTCAAAGGAGAAGTTTCTATCAGCCGTTGATGGTAGCAACACATCCAGAGCAGTTGCCTCTGAGTCCCTCCCCTCAAGGAAGACAGGTCAAATCCGAGTCAACCAAGCGACTGTGAGGAAGGTCTTAGAAGACACCGAAAGTAAAGCCTCATTTCAGGAGGCAGCTGTTCCTCCATTGTCACCCCCAGCAAGTGATGGTGACGATTTCACCATACAAGCATATTAATTCTCATAACTTAATTGCTTATTCTTCTTCTTCGTCTTGTGGTTCTTTCGCCTTCCTATCTGCGCAGTTTGTTCCGCAATGTTGTCCGGTTGCAATTTTGGAGGGAGGAATCGAGATAGAAAAGAAAGAGCAAGCAGACTTGTTATGGGAATTCATCTGTCGTTGGTTCTTCCCGATCATTGTCCAAGCGGTGTAGGAGTTAGGAAGTGAGAAAGAGGGATTAGTTTATTTTGTGTATAGAAACCACATTGTCGAGTGAATAGTTGTTATTTCCGTGTTTTGGCCCCTTTACTGACGGTCTATGATGTAAAAAAAATTTGGAATTTATTGCTCTGTAAAATTGGAAACTTTGAACGCAAAAAAAAAAAAAAAAAAAAAAATGCTTAACCACTTGATCGGATGACCATTTTTTTTGAAAAATTGTTTCATTGCTGAAATTTGTTTCCTTGTACGGGGTAAACAAGATTCCATGGTATATGTTTTAGACAAAATCAACTCTAATTCTTATTTTTAAATAAAATATTTAATAAAATTATTTGAAGTATTGTTACAATAGTTGATTGTATTTATTAATAGAAGAGCATTGTTAATCGGCTCTCCATTTCTCCTCTCCGCAGCATGGCTTTACATGAGTTGGCACTCATCTTTCTTATCTTCTATTAGTGACGTTGGTATAGTTTTTTCATTTTAAAACTTACGAGTTTTTTTTTGATAAACGCATTATGTTTTAATTGGATTTGAATATAATTCGTTTTTAAATATTGTATTTGATTAAAAAATATTTGTTTTATATTTTAATGAAATATGTGTTTGGATGAAATTATTTGAATTGTATTTTAGAATTGAAAAGTTGATATGATAGGTAAAAGTAGAAATAAAAAATTTGAATGAAATATGTGCTTGGATGAAAAGTATTTGAATTGTATTTCAAAATTGAAAAGTTCATGTGATGGGTAAAAGTAGAGATAAAAAAATTAAAATTAAAAAATTGATATAATTGTTTTAAAAAATAAAGAAATAGTAATTGTTTTCGTAATACTGTTGAAAATGATTATATTTAAATGTAAAACTTTTGTATTTGAATGAAAACTGCATCACTTTTAAATGTAATACAATTTTGTAACGGTATCGATGCGTAGTTAGCTTCAAAAATGGGGAAGCTCATTTACCGCCACCATTCTATACCAATTCTAGTTCTACTTTTTCTTACCTCAAGTTTTTGCGGAAAATAAGAAAAGAAAAGATTTCTTTCCTGCCAGCTTCTACTATAAATACCCTAATTCGACAAAACCCCAAGCATCGCCTAAAGAAAAGCATGAAGAAGTTCTCCATGTGACGAGTGTCTGTCTTTTTTAACCTCGTGGTATTTAGAAAAAACTAAAACTTATATAGAACTTCACTCACAAAATTAAAATAAGAGTTAAGTCAATAACAATATTCATATCAAAAACGAGAATATCCTTCTCAATCAAAAGAAAAAAGATAGAAAAAATGCAAACGACTGTAAAGCAAGAAAATGACAAAGATAGTAAAACGATAAATAAATCAAAAATCATCAAATCATGAAACAATAAATATTAAACCAAAAAAAAAAATTAATGACAATAAAATTGTAAACAACGGCAATTTAAGATAAAGTTGTATCAAATAATCAAAACGGTATCATGGGATTCAATAACACAATCCAATGTTTTGGGGTACACCGAAATAGACAGGGATTTTAAAAAACATATATCAACAAAAATTATAATTAATTCAACTCCGTAAATCTGTAAATATATTATGCTTTTAAGGGTTGATTGTCAAGGGAAAATATTCAAATATTCAATTATCATATTTGAAAAGTTAAGGGATATTTGTACTAAAAAAGCCATGATCTCCAGCAAAATAAAAATCACACTGCAATGTGACGTGGCAACCGAGAAACGACGATGGCTGGTGTTCTCCTCATCTCCAACTCCAACCCAACCTCTCTCGCTCTCTCTCTATCTCTCCGTCTATCGTCACCGACCCACCAGCACCGCCACCACCACATTCTCCGACCCACCGAGGCGTCGTCGTTGAAGCCCCGACGCTTCTCCGTCTCACCTGCGGTTAGCTTTCCACAGCTGAGCAAGAGCAGAGGCAGAGGGCTAAGTCTGGTCACCCGCGCGGGACCCAGCGCCAACGGCTACATCTTGGCCTTCGCTTTGCCCTTCTCTCTCGTCGTCATCACCGTCCTCACCTCCATCAGAATTTCCGATAAGCTTGACCAGGACTATCTCGAGGAGGTAATTTTCCGTCTGGGTTTTGTTAGTTCCGGGTTTTTGGTGGGAACCGGGGGTTGTTGTGTTTGTGCCTATCATGTGTCTGATAAAAGTCCTGAGTTAGTTTTGTGCCGTTTCTGTTGTCTTAATTGAAAGTTTTAAGCCCACAATGGTATGAGCTTGATTTGCTGGATAATGGGTAATTGGAGATTTTCTTTTTGACTTCTGAAAGCATCTCCAATGCGCATTTTAATGCTAAATTTTGTCGTATAAGAAAAATTTTGTTTCTTTAAAAGATGTGCTAAATTTTGACATAAATTGTAACATATAGTAAATATGTGCTTAATTATGTTTTTCAAGTTTCAAATTTGTTATCAGAAATCGTAATTGGTAGTTTGATGTTTTGTTTTGAGAACTTGTATTAAAGAAGGGATGTATCATTTGTGTTCAGTATTTATAGCATTACAGCACAACATGAATCCAATATTTGGCATGTCCTCTTACGCTAAAAATTTGGCGTTTTGACATTGTAGTACGTTAAAGTTGGTATTTTGACACTTGTAACATACTAAATAAATATTACCATTCCTCTTTGCATTGAGTTTATGTCTAAATTTTTGTTGTCTGGAAACAGGTTGCACTTAATCAAGCTATTAGGGAAGCTGATGAGGAAGAAGGTGAAGAAGAAGATGTTGATAATGAATTGCCTCTAGAGCAAGCTGCCACTCCACGTGCTCGTAATCGGCCCAAAAGGGAACTTTAGACTTCCTTTAAATGTTACAATGATGTTGTAAAAGTTAGGATGATATTGTACGACGTTAATATAAAGATGACAATTCTTATAAGCACAGAGAGAGTTCATCCACTATACAGAAACCTAAAAAAAAAAAAATACACCCACCCAAGTTACTTTGTAAAAGTAACTTGGGTATTAAAAAAATTGCGTTATAACTTGTGGTTTTTTTTTTTTTTTTTTTCCCTGGAAATATAACTTGGGTATAGTAATATGAAGATACCTCCAAAAAAAAAAAAAAAAAACCCATGATAAAGGTTTTAATCTGTAGTCCGTATAAAATCTGTTTCAGTTCACACTTCACCCTGATAATGTTCCTAGCAAAATTCAGTTTGGATCAAAGAGCTTCCAAATGCTAACCAAAAGTAAGCTCCCAACTATCTGGGACGTTCACAGTTAAGCTTTGTTTCAAGCATTTTATGGAGTTCAAATGCCACCCTGCTATCTCATAGGGGTAAATAGCACCTTTTTCTGCCCTGCCAAGGCTTCTCCTGAGCATGATTTCTGCCCATTTAAAGCTAAAATGAAAAAATAAACTAATAAGAAAAAGAGAAAGCAACTAACCAGTTAGAGATGTCATTATACTTTATAGTGGTGCTTAATGCACCATTCTCAATTGCAACACCAACATGCATAAGCTTTTGGATCGACATGGTAAGTGCATGTAATTTCTCCATTATTTGTGCGATGTTAATACATTGAAAGCAAGATCTGCAGCAACGTTGGTGGTTCTATCCAAACTGTCAATTTGAAAGCAGTGTAGAACCCTTTGCTTTCAGCTTAGATTCTAAACCAAAAAATCTCAACCCTGAAACCACCAAGTCCGCTGTCTTCTTCTTCATGTGTTCAATTAGTATTTCATCATACACAATCGTCCTTGCTTCACTCAAAAGCTTATGCACTCTAACATTTGAAAAAACCTTCCTCGCCTCCTCTATCGTGCCATACTTACACATGCCAGAGATGACAGCAGAGTACACAACATCATCTGGGGGGCACCCTTGTTGCATCATCTCATCCAGTACTTCAATGACCTTCTCCGCTCTACCAGATTTGCACTCGTGGAGAACAGTAAGTGCATTCTTGAAGTTCATAGGCCCGCTTTCCACGCTGGCCAAGCAGTCCTGAACGAGCATCATTGCTGCATCAATCTCTCCAATATTGCATAGTCCTCTAGCAAGAGAACAATAGGCAGAAACAGAAGGAACGCATGGAATTTCAACTATCTTATTGTGACAAGCACAAGCCTCCTTGACATCCCCATCTTCAACAAAACATTCAATCGCAATACTGTAAGTCAATGAGTCTGGCTGAACATTCTTATCCTTCATATCACTCAGGAGCGATAACGCCTTTTTGGCCATCCCAATTTTGTGAAGAGACTTCATAAGTATATTGTAGATTGCAACACTATAGTAGCCCCTGACTTTCAAGTCTTCAAACACTTCTAAAGCCATCTTTGCTCCCTCCACCTTCCTTACCACAAAGGAGAAGAATTTCACAAGATCATCAGTAACAGAAATTCCCAATTTCTGCATCTGCACAAGCAACTCAAAAAAGTCATCCATTCTTTTCATCTCAGCATAACACATCAAAATGGGGTTCACGGTCTCAAAGTTCGGCCCCAAACCCTCTTTAATAGTCACTTGGAAAAGCTTGTATGCTTTATCAACCTGCTTTGCATTACACAACCCTTGAATAAGAAAACTATAAATATGCAAATCAGCTCTATACCCCGAATCCACTAAATCCTTGAACACATCACAAGCCAAACCAACTTTCCCATCTTCCACAAATGCCTGAACCAATGCCCCATAAATCGCCCTATCAATCAAAAACCCCTTCTCCTTCATCTCCCTAAACAACTCATGACCCTTCTCCACTCTCCCTCCTTTACATAACCCTGTGATCAGCGTCCCATATGCGATAACATCTGGCTCAACCCCGTCCCTCCTCATCTCCTCCCAAACCCTCAAGCAACCATCCAAGTTCCCCTCCCCAATCAACACCCTCACCATCGCCGTGTAAGCGAAAATATCAGGCTTGCACAACTCCCCTCTCATCCTCCCCAAAACCTCAAGCATCTCCTCTACTCTCCCAGCCTTGCAAAGACCCTTTATCAAGATCATAAAAGTGACACTCTCCTCAACCAACCCAGCCTCCTTAAAGTCGTCATAAACCGACAATGCCAAGTCCAAATAGCCCGTTCTGACCAAAGCATCCATGACCCTATTGAACAAGAACACTCTAGGCCTAATTCCAAACTTCTTCATCTTCTCATACACATAGTAAACTCTAAGACCCCTATTGGCATCAGAGTGCATTCGTATCAAAATCTCAAATTGCTTCTCACTGGGAGGCCTGCCCTGAGCATCCATGAGCTCAGGGACCTGATCGGCCAACCGGTATCGGTTGTTACGGTTGAGGCAATAAGCAAAAGCGTTATAGGAAGCAAAAGTGTGGCGGTAACCCTTCTGGTTACCAGCCCAGTGGAAAAACTTGGAGGCTAGAGAAGGGTCGGATTGTACCTTAAGGACCTCGGCGACGAGGTCGGGGGTGACGCGGCGGAGCTTGCGGAGGTCGGAGACGATGGTTGGGCCCCAGTGGGAGTTGTGTCTGCGGAAGGCGTCGGTTATGAAGCGGGCGATGGGTGAAAGGAAGGAGAGAGATGGGGTTGGGGTTGGGGTGGGTTTGGGGGTGGTGGGGAAGGGAGAGGAGTGGTGATTGTGTGGGTCCCATTTGGAGAGGTCGATGGGGTGGGGGTGGTGGTGGGTGGGTTGGATTGGTTTCGGGGATTTGAGGGAGTGGCGGTTGGAGAAGAGGCCACCACGGACGATGGGGCGATTTTGGGAGGGCTTGCGGTGGCCGTAAAAGAAGTAGAACTTCTGGGGTTTCGCCGGCGGTGGCTGCGCCGGCATTGCCGATGTGATTTTTGTGCTGTTGCCTCTCTCTCTCTCTCTAAAGTCACCTTCTTGGTCTCTGTCTCTCTAAAGCTACCTACTTGCTCTGCTTCCAAACTTCCTCGTCGTGTATTTTTTATTTTTATTTTTATTTTTTTTATTTTAAGAAAGCTTGAATTGAATCCTATTTTGATCTAATTTAAAAAATTTATTGATATAATTTAATATGAGAATTTTTTTTAAATCCGGGATATAAACGGGGGTGGAGTCTAATGGTATAAGCTTGTTTTATTTTCACATTATATATATTTGGTTTAATTTAAAGTTTAAAATTTTATATTTTTAAAATATATATTATTCTTATATCTTATATTAATTTTTAAATTAATAAATTTTTACTCCATTACTAATAGTTTTTTCTTGTTTAAAGTTTTTTTATGTAAATCTTTTTTTTTTCATTTTCATTATATATTCTCACCTAATCTCCTAATAATCTTTTGTAATTATAAAAATTAAAAAGAGAAAAAGAAAAAAAAATAGAAAAATAGATGGTGTCTCCGTTTCTTAAATTCCTAATTTTAATAATATATATAGCTGAATTTTCTACTGGTATATTTGTGAGACAAATTCATTTAGGATTTTGCAGCAATATAATACAAAATATATTTGAATCTTTTACTTATTTTTTTAGTATAAATATATTTAAATAATAAATTAACTTAAAATACTATTTATTCATTCATTTTTTTCAATTTAATTTTATTAATTACATCATAAACCCTCTCTCTCTTTATTAACAATATATATAAAATGATTATTTAAATATAAACAATCTAAATACATATTATATTTAAATATAATATGAAAAAGAGACGCCCAAAGAAATTATATATTTCATATATTACATTAGAATACATACAAACTATACGTGTTTACAAAATAGATCATAAATTTCTATAATATCGCATTTTACTTAATTTTCTAGTTAAATTAGTGAAGGAAAGCCCACAAATGCTTTTGGTGAGAAGGATAAATCTCATATCCAATTAAAAATTTCCAAATCCAATTCAAACGTTTATCCAATCTTCCAAGTTCAGACCCTTAACTTTATAACACCTAAACAAAATGGGATAAATATTTAAACAATTTAGACAGTGTGGAAGGTTAAATTGTCAAAATTTATAAAAAGGGGCAAATTACCAAAGAAAAGACAAATTTAAAGGGCAGTAGTATTAAAAACCCCTCCCTGGTATGTCAACTGCTATGTTGAAGCCTGTGCTCTCTGCCCTCGTGTTCCAGTCTAGTACAAAAGTTCCAAGGACAAAATATCTTTTGAAGTTTTTGTTACCAAAAGTTCCAACATATTTCTAGTAAAATATAAAAAGAACCAAAGAAGTGAAAAACCAAAAGGATGACAGAGTTGACACATAATTCAGATTATTTTCCAAAGTGTCATCAAATTTGCTGCAAACTGATTAAAATAAAAATACAACATCCATCCTCAGTAAAATTCTAAGAGCATGTGTAAAGAAAAGAAATAATAAAGTCACGAACAGTGATCACAAATGGATCTTTTCCTGGTGACAAAAAGGGGCCAGAATTTATCCACTCATTTTCCCTACAAAAACAAGACTGTATATGTTAAAATCTCCTCAACTATTTCCAACTTCTTTAATTCTGTCTATATCACTTCTGGCCAGTAGCCAAAACTTGCAATCAGTTTTCTCGTTGAGAAGAGGGCTTTAGACCGAACCAAACACACTGCAGTTTTACGGCGTCTAAAAAACCTACATTCTCCTTTATGCAAAGCTCAGACGCTTCTTATTGTTTCCTCTCCTCCAACAATCACCTGTTTGATTTTCGTCTCCTCCTCGAAACCTCGAGCTTTTATAGCAATCCCCGTTCCATGCTTCTCGCCCGTTGCTAGGTCTTCTAAGCCCAAACTCTTTGCTCTGGTTATTATAGAGGTCCCACTGTTTTCCACACCTTGCACCATCTCCTCCACAATCTCTCCGCCCTCCATCTTTTTGAGATCTACCATGATGGTCAGAACTCCGCACCCAAGGATTGTTCCACTCCTGCCAGTTCCAGCCCCAATCCTGCTTGTCCCAACTAGAACCCCAACAATCATTCCTCTGTGAGATATAGTTTCGAGAGCCACGTTCCCAAGGATTTTCATGATTGTCCCAATTCCTTTTATCACAACCGCTGCTATCCCATGATGTCTTCTTCTGATCTCCCCAAGCACCATCGTCACTGTCCCGATTTCTTTTATCACAGTTATTGTTATCCCATGACGTCTTCCCACGATCTCCCCATGACTCGTCTTTCACATTTCTATCACCCCAAGTGGCGTCACAATCCCAGGAACCATCGTTATTGTCTCCATCCTTTGAGCCGTTTATATGGTCATTCCATAGGTTCCATCCATTTTCTTTACTTTGCGAAATTCCACTATTTTCTCCATTGTTACATTCCCAAGGATTTACCCCATCAACTCGATTCACATTACTCAAACAGGAAGGAGAAGAAAACGAGTTTTTACTCTTCTTGTTTTTCCTCCATAATTTGCTATCCTCCTCCCACTCATCGGAAGGAGCAAAATAAGCTCGATCCAATTCTTTCATCAGCTCAGGATCGATAGCTGGGTTCCAATCTACTTCATCGATGTAAATATCTGGGTCAGGTGGTGATATGCCACAAGCAAAGCCATTCATATCGGCCCAAAACCGCTTTTTGGCATTCTGAAATGCTTCTTCAACAGCGGAATCATCCCAATCAAGTATATTACTGTGGCAAGAAATAAACTTCTTGGCATTCACCAACTTCCGCCATGGAACTGATCCAATCACATAGCAGAATCTCTTTTCCCATGAAGGCACATTATCCTGCAAAGGCTCTATATAAACAAAAATAATAATAAATTAAAAATATCTAAAAAGCAAACTAAGAGAGCAATTAGTGAAGAAGAACTTGGAAATACAAAATCACATGATTCCATTGTTTGTGTTCACATATCAAATTCAAAAGATCACATTAGTCCTACTTGCCTATAACAATTTCTTGATTTGGACGTTCTTGCAAATGCCACATTAGTAATACATCAATATCCTAAAATTCTCATATGCCTATTATAGTTAAAACATACCATATTATGACCAATAAAAAAAAAAATCATCCAATCAATTCTTCATTACTGGAGTTCTTGTCCTATCTATCAATATACATATATATATATGTATGTATATATGCATGTATATTCTCAATTAATTGTTTACCGCCTTGTTCTGCTAATTCTTAGAAGAAAAACTCGGGACTTTTTTTTTTCCCTATTTCTTATCGAAATTCTCAGGAATCGAACGGAATATCACCCTAAATTTCTATGCACAGACAAATAATTCAAGAACAAAAAAAGAAAAAAAAGATCGGAAATTGGCAAAACCAGCCAGTAAACCACACAAGGTTTTCTTTTCTTTCATACTACTTAAAAAAAAAAAAAAAAACCTTTAAGATTACATAAACAAATAATTCTCCGAATACCCAAATCAAATAAAAAATCGTTACGCAGAGAGAGAGATAGAGAGAGAGAGAGAGAGAGAGATTACGAGGGGGAAGATGAGAATCGAAGGGCGGGGGAGGAGAAGACCAAGACCAAAGATTTTGTTGGCGGTGGTGATGGTGATGTCTACGCGGTGGACGGTAGTTCCATTTACCCATTTCCCCCTGTCTATCAAACACTTTCTGTACACAGAGAGAGAGAGAGAAGAGTTGGAACTCAGAAGGGTGAAGACGGCTGTTCTAGTTTCAGATTCAGGGGTCAGACTCGAGAACTAAAGAACGTTCTACTTCGGTTTGTCACTTTTTTTTTTTGGGGACATTTTTTTATTTTGGGGGGACAAAGTGTTACAATTCATCATTACGTTTTTTGTTTTAGGGGACAAATTGTTACAATTCATCGTTTTTTTTTTTTTTTGGAAGATTTCACCGTGAACATTTTCACACTTTTGGAGTCACACGCAGAGGACTTTAACTTTTATTTAAAGATTTGAGAGAATTATTATAGTAAAAATTGATTGAAAAAACTAAAAAAAAAAAATCAAAAACAAAAACACTATAATATTATATAAAGGGAATTAAAACTAAGACCGGTGATTTGGATCACGATACGAAACCTATATGAAGTTAGAGGGTTTGGGTTTTTTTAAATGGGTTTGGATCAAAAAGAGTCGAACCCATCAAATATGATTAAATAAAAAGTTGAACCTGTCAGAATCTACCAACCCGTAATTAACACGAAATAACACGTTTAATAAATTGATTATATATGAGTTGAAATAAATACAACTCATAAATTACCTATTTATAATCTTTAATATATTTATATTGTTATATATATTATAATGTTTTACTATTTTTAATTTTGAGTTTTCAAAATTCAAAATTCAAATATAATATATATCTTTTTTTATATATATATATTTTAAAATTTTTTAATATAGATAAGAAAATTTAGATTTTACTTTATTTTTTTAGTTTTTCATTATCTTTACAGCTCTACTCACCTCACCCCATCGCCTTCCCCTTCCCTCACTCTATCGACCTTCACGACAACACGACCAGTCATTCCTAACCTTGTTGTCATTATTTTATTTATATTTAATTTAAACAGGTTAATTCGGGTCAACACGATTAATACGATTAATAAATTGGTTGGATTTGGGTTTGAGATTTTGACAGGAATATTACATGGGTTGGGTTTGGGTTTAGTTAATAGTATCAACTAAGGAGCATAACACGACACGAACACAACACGATAACATGAATTGCCAGTCCTAATTAAAACCGACTCTTATATAAATCTTTAATAAGTTTTTTTTTAATTTTTAAATAAAGATTCGAACCCTATACTTTTAAATAAAATTAAATATGATATTACTGTTAAGTTATATATGTAATTACATCTGCATGTGATAATATTCAAAAATTGGTATTTGTTAATTGGTAAGATTTTAGCCATCATGTGTGGGCATATTTGTTAGTTAAGATGCTGATGTCTGAAAATTTAGGAATAGGGTTTTCAGATATTTGAATTTCAAATAACCAATTAAGATTATTTGATATCTACAATTGAATTTACAATATTAAAGATTATTTTTATATTTAAGTTTAAATATTTGTATTTTAAAGATATTTCTTAAGAGCATAAAAATGGGCCTCTAAAAACCCAATTCACACTATTTGACAAATTACACCCCTTGTACTTACACCAAAAAGATGACATAGCCTTCCAATTCACAATGAACCTCTATAAATCTTTGTGTTTTTTATTTTCTACACTTTATTTTTATTGTAATTTGTGTTATCTTATGTTCATAATAGTTCTCGAGAATCCCCATTACCATAAGATTTGTTATGCAAGTTTTACCTGTCAACAATTGACGTTAAAAGGAAGGCTTGAACCTCTAAATCCTAATTAACCAATGAAAAACCCTTTTAAGAATGGTCTGATGGTGGTACATCGAAACCTTGCTGTTGAGAATATAAAGGTTCTTGTAGAGAACCTACCACTTGCAGGCCATGTGTCAAGAAGGCTGACAACTACAACGGTAGCATTTAAAGGTCGTCTAAGAGAATTGACTACAATAGTCAATGGATTTACAAGAGTAAGTTGCATTATTGCTTCAAGGCTTACAACAATAGAACAATAATGCCACAATGGGAACTGTTATCCATCAAGACAACCCCACTACGAATGGTTCTAGCTAATCCCTTATGGCAATCGAGAACGCCTAACTACTAGAGGTAGAGATGTCACTGATCTGCTAGCGAAGACTAATGAGTGATCCGTCAGTGGCCTACATAAGAGGAATCGCAAGAGGAACTCTCGGCATGAAAAGAGTCAGACCAAGTAGCAACGAGAAACAAGAGCTAAGCTACCTTTGAGGCCACCAGTAATGAATAAGTTGTTGACTCAGGGACAACCCAAAATTTAGGCCAATCCAACCCCCAAACCGATGACCTCTAAAATCATATTAGGCTTAGATAGGCTTGGATGCAAGAAACCTCTATGGTCGCCTCCACCTGGTCCCCCAATTAAAGGTAACTAAAAATATCTTGGAGCATTTAAAGCAACTGAAAACTCAAATGAATTAAGAGCTTGAAGAAGATGAGGAAATCAATCATCCATTCACTCTTGAAATGATGGTGGTACTCCTGCCTGAGAGGTTTAAAATGCCGAAGATCCCTACATATGATGGCACCACAAATCTTAATGATCACTTGATAAAGTATGATTCACACATCGATGTTGACAATATTCCTGGTGCAGCATCGATGATATCAGCTGTAATATAAGGGACAAAGATCTCTTATGACACCTACCTCTAATATAGAAGGATGCTGCTAAAAGAAATCAATTAAAATACTACAACTTCCATGAAGAAATTGGCCACCTTACCTCGGAATACAATCACTTAAAAAACAAAATTGAGGACCTAATCAAGTGCAGTTACCTTAAAGAATTCAAAAAGGATTCAAAAAGAAGTAATTAGCATGGCGACCACAGCAAATAAGAATGCTGAAACCTCAAGTTCTATTATTGGTAGCTTTTGCTATTAGGATGCATTTTTTCTTCATTATGATATTATGTTATCACACTTTTTTTATTTTATGTTCAGCATACCGTTATCATTAATAATAGTTCAACTTATTAATTCATTCAATTTCTTTGTTTTTGTTTTATGTTTTTTTGGCGGCAACTATGTCTTCAATTATCGATAAAATGTATTGGCAACATATCAGTAGCCTACAACAAGGAAACTTACAAATTCTACTAAGCGCGAAGAAAGCTGCAGTCAAGCTACAATAACTACTAAGTCTTTAAACAATTTCCCCTTAAAAGAAGAATAAGAAGGCGGGTGCTGAAAGGTCACCCATATATCATGCAATAATGATTATGACTACCGCCAATATGACTGTTCAAAACCAGAGCCAAGGCTCAACTAAGGACAAATGGGTACTATCGATTGTTAAAAGTACTCAAATGATTCCTAAAGGAAGAACGAAAGGACAAGTACTGTGAAGCACCCCTACATTAAAGATATTCTACTAAAGGTTCCTTAAACAATTCCTAATGGAAGAATAAGATAACGGGTATCGAGAGTTATACCAAAAGTCCTGTCTTTGAATAATTCCCTTTTGAGGGAAGAATGAGAAGACGGGTGTCGAAAACCATTTAACACTGAGACTCTAAAGACTTTATTAATTGGGCGGCTTTACTCTCCTCCTTTACCAAAGCCTTTCAGTAGCATCTAAGTCATATTTATAGACTCAAAAACTTGAATCCTAGCCATCATATTTAGAAAACGCACATCCAACGACTTAAAGCTACATGACGAGTCAATAATTAAGACAAAAAGACGGGAGTTCAAAAAATCAATCAATAAGTAGGATTTGAAAGTCTAAAATGGCGTGACCATTCCAAAATTTGAGGTGCATATTAATTGCAAGGTAATGATGGCATTATCATCAAACCCAAACAACAAAATAGGCTACTAATCTAGTTAGTCGGCAGTAGGAAGCTAGGGATGATAATTTTACTTGTCAATACATTTACCCACAACAATCTAAATGGGGTAGGCAAACCACGATTTAAATAGGGCGGGTTATAAACGAATAAAATGTTAATACCAATGATGGGTTCAGGGCGGAGACGGGTTCAGGGGTCCCTGACCCTACTATTCGAATTCTCGCCCCATTAAGATATAATGGTTTTTTTTTTTAATGTTTATTTAAATACATGTTATACTATATCATATATATATATAAATTTTTAAATCTATAAAATGAATATTTTGTTGACTTCGTATTCTTAATAAGTATGTATATAGTATAAATATTTTTCCTTTTGTATACGTTTTTATACTTTTTTTTTATGTAATGCGTTTTTAAACTTTTGCCTAATTGTAAATATCTTATAGCTTTAAAATTCAAACGAAAAAATTTTGCTATAGCCTACTACCCCATTAAACACCATATTTAGAGCTATTACATATTTGAAAGAATTCAAAGAGTCTTTTAAAATTTAAATAGTTAGTTTAAAAGAAAAAAAAATGAAAATCAATCGTTATTGAGTCTCATTGTCTAACTCTCTCTTTATTCTATCTTCATTAGCCTTTTATTTATTTATTTATTTTATTGTGCTCCTTGTAGAGGAAACAAATGCCAAAAGGGAGGTTATAAGTCTGTTAGAAATATCAAAACTTTAAATCTTCATCTGAGAAAAGCACATCAAAATCAAAGTTGCAAGCACCTACATTATAATCCATTGAAAAGTCAAAATCTTTAACATATTAGAGAAGGTCCAAATCAAGCACGATTTACAATGGATCTCCTGGGGGGTAAGTATTGAGTATAAGCTTAAATTGCTAACTTACTGTTCATATATTTGTGTGAATGCATGTGTTTTTTTTTTTTTTTTTCATTTTAAGTTTTTCAATTGATCATTAATCTTGTGTGTAACCTGTTCATTCTTTTAATTATTATTGTAAAATAACAGTTGGTGTAATTTCTTTTTTTTGTTTTTTAGAATAGTGTGATTCTTTTTTTTTTTTAATATATACTAATTAACTAATCCATTACATCAGTTATTAAAAAAAAATAATAGAAAACGTTTTATGTAATCGTTGGTAGAATCATCTCTTGATTAGTTTGTGTTATTGTTGATTCATTATTCACTTAACAAAACAAAACAAAACAAAATGAAAGAAACATTCCTACTTTACGTGTTATATTATCAATAGTTTTTATGTCCTTACAGGAAGTATGCCCATGATGGAGAATTTGGATTCAACAACATTAAATGTTAGTGTTGAATCAAATCTAGATACCACAAAACCCTCAAGTGATGATCAAGCCTCAAAACCTTCATTGGCTAAGAGTAATACTGTAGATGAGACCGATATTGATGATCCTAAACCAGAACATCAAGCCATAGTTGGGACAAAAAGGAAGTTAACATCACTTGTTTGGAATCATTTTGAATGAATAGTAACTGATGGAGAAGTTAAGGCAATATATAACTATTGCAAGAAGAAATTAGGGAGTAATCCTAAAAATTGTACCAAGCATTTGCACGAGTATTTGAGCGATGTCCTCTTTAGAAAACAAGAGACATAAAGCAATCCATATTGAATCCAACAAAAACAATGGAGGGGATTCACTGTTACATGTACATGTTTTTGATCCATATGTCTCAAGGAAAGATCTTGCAAGCATGTTCATTTTGCATGAGTACCCGCTCTCCATAGTTGAGCATGTTGGATTTAGGCAATTTTGTCACAACCTACGACTTTTGTTTAAGATGGTGTCAAGAAACACAGTAAAGAGTGACATCTTGAAAATATATCAAATGGAGAAGTGAGAATGATGAATTTGTTAGCAGAAAATCAAGGTTGAATTGCCATCACAACAGACGTGGATTTCTGAGAGCCAAAATTAAAACAATACACGGTGATAACTGCTCATTATATAAATGATGGATGGGTCTTATGGAACTGCATGTCAGGATAATGTTATTAATTGCCTGTATATTAGTTTGCGCTTACTTGTAGTTCAACATACAATTGAATACTTGTTGTATTTGCATACAAGGTTTCTCAATGTTGCTTCTCCATACAATGCTGATTTACTTTGTGATAAGCTAATGGAGACTTTAATGGATTGGAACATTGATCGCAATTTGTCTACCTTTACAGTTGACAATTGTACTACGAACGATAATATGATTGGAAGATGAAAGATAAGATTGATAAGGATACACTTATTTTGCAAGGGAATTTCTTTCATATGAGGTGTGTTGCACATATCCTAAATTTGATTGTGAAGGAAAGGTTTGGCAAGTTTGATATGGGGATTAATAAAGTGCATGAGAGGGTTGCATATTAGTCTAACAATTCTTAGAAGATAGAAAACTTTGAAGAAACTACTCGACAATTGAGTGTCAATTGTACTAAAAAGTTAGCTCCTGATTGTAAAACTAGGTGGAACTCCACCTATTTGATGCTTAGCATTGCTTTGGAATATAAGAGTGTTTTTTTTTTTTTTTTTTTTTGGTTTGTTTGAAGTAAGGTTATTCACAATATAAATGTCTACCTCTTGAGGAGGATTGGAATGTTGCCAAAGAATTGTGTAGGAGATTGGAGAATTTTTATAATGTGACTGTCCTTTTTCTAGAATCAAGTATCCTACTGCTAATCTTTTCTTTGCTGAGATTGTTGAAATCAAATTGTCCCTTAATGATTGGTATGAATAGGAAAGAGAAGAAATAAGGGTTATGGCAACATCGATGATAGAAAAGTTTGAAAAATATCGGGACGAAATTCAGGGTTACTAAGTGAGCAATTGTACTAGTTTCTGGAGAGAAGCGTGCCCAAGTTGAACTCGTAAAAGTTCACAATACTTTGGCATGATTGTTGAAGGAGTATGAGGCAAGCAGAAAAGAATGATGTAAGCAATGGGATCATCCAGTGGTGCTTCTATGACAACTTCATCTAGTAATATTTCTCGTGCATAAAAAAAAAATAGATTTGATGCCTATCTCCAAAATCATGAAGTTATGCAGAATGTCAAGACAGATTTGGACTTTTATTTGGAAGAATCCCTTACACCGATGACAGAAAATTTTAATGTTTTAGATTGGTGGAAAATCTGTCGAGTGAAGTTTAATATATTGCGTAAGATAGCTAAGGATATCTTTGCCATTCCCGTGTTTGCATTTGCTTCGGAATCAACTTTCTCTACCAGTGTTAGAGTTGTGAACCCACACAAAAGTAGACTCATGCCATCAACTTTAGAGGCAATGACGTGTGCCCAAAATTGGTTGTGGTCTTAATTTGAAGGTAAATAAATAGGTTTCATACTTTATAATAAACTTGTTAATTTTGAATTTAATGACTTTCACAAATTCTTATTTAGTATTTCTTTTTCTTTTTCTTTTTCCTTTTTATAGATTCTTCCAAGTTATCTGATGATGTTTACATATATCATTGGCATGAGGAGATGTTAATATTGAAGTACTGAATACTTTTACATGTATGGACTTTTTTTTTTTAATGAGCTACTGCTAGTGAAATTAGATAATCAAAATTTGTTTTTCTTGCAGGATGGATCATCTATAATGGAAGAGATGAAGACGAGGATTGAGGAATATTGAGAAGTGATGTTGATGAATGTTGATTGACAAAAATGATTATGCATTTTAGACACTTTTTATTATTAAGACTAAGACTCTATGTTGTTCTTATGTTATTTGGTTTTATGCTAAAAATGATTTAGCTTGGTAATTTGGATTGACCATGAAGATGTTTTTATTAATATTATGAACACTATGTTATGTTAGTCTTACTCTTTTATTACTGAATTGGATTTTAGATCGATAATGATGATATTTCTATTATGTATTTTTAACCAGGTTAGGGGGGTTTGTAGATACCCCAAACCTGTCACAGGGAAAACCCGCCCCGCCCTGCCAACATAAACGGGTAAATAGGGCGGGTTGATAAGAAGACCACCCTGCCCCATTGCCATGCCTGTCAGAAACCCAAAGCACTTTAAGGTATTGTGCTTAAAGCACTTTGAACTGGGAGGCAATTGTGTTGTGGCTATATTTACTAGCTAGGCAACAAGTACCCGAGAATCTAGGAACATGGTTTTCAAATATTTGAATTTCAAATAACTAGTCAAGATTCTCTAATATCTATAACAGAATTTACAATATTGAAGATTATCTGTACATTCAAGTTTAAATATTTATATTTTAAATATTTAAGGTTATCTCTTAAGAGTATATAAAAACATGAAGATAGGCCTCCGGAAATCTAACTCATAATTTGAGAGATTGCACCACTTGTAATTCGAAAAATATAATGAAACCCCAAGCATAAAAGAAAGGACGCAATCTTCCCATTTACGACGAACTTTTATAAATCTTTATATTCCTTATTTTTTGCGCTTTATTTTTGTTGCTATCTTGTGTTCGTGATAATTCTCGAGAATCCCCATTACTATAAGATTTGTTAAGTGAGTTTTATCCATCAACAAGATTAGAGTTGGCATCCTTAATTTAAAAAAAAATTAATAGAAAATATTATATAAATTACACATGATTTATAATTTAAAGGTAATTCTAAAAAAATAAATTATATCTTTCAACTTACATATACCATATGTATGATTTGTTTTGTCAAATTTTTATTTTTATTTTTAGGAAAAATGATCATTTTATACCTTTTTAGTTGATTTTAACCACTAAAAAATAGGTTGAGACTAAATTAAAACTCTGTAAAAAATATATATATATATATATATAGACCAATGAGCAATTTATCCTATTAAATTTGGATATAAATGAAATGACTAATTTAATTTCATCAATTGCTTTCTTTAGATATTCAAATCCGAAAATCCTTTTAATGGTTTTGCTGTTACCCTTTTTAACATTTTTTTAAATCTAAATACACAGCATTTGCCATTTTAAATCATTTTAGGACTTTAAGCAAAAAATTTTAAAAGGTCCTTTCCAACAATCAATTTAAGTTTGTTTCTTAAACAAAGAGAGGAAAAATTAAAAAAAAAAAAAAGAAAGAAAAGTCTAGGATTATAAGCTTTTAATAATTTGTAAAAGAACATTTTTAGATTATTTTAAATATGATAAAATCTAAAGTTAGATTATCATTATTCTAACTTTTAAGGGTTTGTTTTGTTTTCTAAATTTTTTATTATTTGTTCTTCTCTTTTTCTTAAATCCTTAATTAGTTAAGTACTAATAATTAAGGATGATAAACATAAAAATGAAAATTAAATTAGAGACCTTGGCTCAACTTGGGGTTTTAGACAATTGCCCAAATGGCCTTATGATTACGGGTGTTTATTGGATAGGATTTGTCCAATCTAATCCAATTCAGTTAAGGTCAGTTGGATTACATCAGATCAATCGATTTGAAATTTGTCACATATCATTTAAATACTTTATTTTTTAGTAAAACATGCAAGAATTAAAGAACATATAAATACGTATCATAATATGTTAAGGAATTAGAAAATAAAATAAAATGATTTTGTTTATATTAATACCATAACATGTCAATTTTAAAACTTTATTTGTTATATGAAAGGGTATAAAAAAATATATATACACTAATTTTTGGACTAATGTTATAAAATATAAGTATTATTTATATATTTTTCACATATAATATATATATGTTGGATTGGATTTGATTAGATGTTTTGAAAATAAAAAGTGCATTTAATCAAACCTAGGTTAGTTTTTAAGAATTGACATTCAATCTAACTTAATTAAAGTAAGTTATTTACAAAAATAAAAAAATGATTAAATTGGATTAGATTGATATATTGATTGGATCCGATAAACACCCCTACTTATGATTGAGCTCGTGTTGTACTTAAATTTATAAAATGTATAAATTTACTTATTATGCACCTCATAATTTTATCGTTATCCAACTTTATATATCTTTTTACGTTGAATGTTATTACCTTTTTGTTTACCCTGACATCATCCTCTCTCTTTCTCCTTTTCCTTCAATTTTTTTCTAGCCGAAACTTTTTTGCATAAAGTTTTTTTTTTTTTTTTTTACTTTTAGGTGCCATTTGTTTTCAGTATTGCATTCAAATGCAATGTAATTTTCATCCAAACGTAAAAGTATTATATTTAAATACCAATTATATCACGTTTTAAATTCAATACAATCACTATTTATTATTTTACTTTTTCAATTATTTTTATTAATTACATCACATACTTTTTTTCTCTCTTCTTTTCTTTCCCTTTCTACTTTTACCTATCACATCATATATTCATTAGTTAAATACAATTCAAATACTTTTCATCTAAACACACATTAAATGCAATGCAAATAGTCACATATTCCCTAATTATATATTTTCTTCTCCTCCAAATTCTACCATTTCTCTAAATTACTTAAATTATTCATTAGAAATTATAGTAAATAGGTCATATTTCTTGTACTCTGGAGGTAAATAGCAGAAATATAAACCATTAAAAATTTATAATACAATCTAATTTTAGTATATATAATATTTTCATTTTATTTTTATATTGATTTTTTTTATTTACATCTCTCTTCTCTCTTCCATCCCCTTGATCTTCTGTCTCCTTCTCCTTAGATTCTTTCTCTTTCCCTCAGATCTCCCTTTTTGTCTTTATCTCTCTCTCTCTCTTTCTCCGCCATAGTCTTTCTCTGATGAACATACTTAGCACTGATCATCTTCTTTGGCCACCTGTTGTCGTAACAGATCTAATCGCGATCGTTACTAGAGAAGCCAGAGCGACCGATCTTCTTTTCCTTTGGGTTTGTTGTTGTTGTTGTTTTTTTTTTCTTAGGTCTTATCGCCATTTTTCCTGGTCATAAGCTTGCAATCTCTCATCATTGAGTCGTGATGGAATTGATGAGAGGCGGTTCTCGATCTCAGTGCTTCAGGATGACTTCTCTAATTGCGATCTCAAGGTTGAATAGGAGCTCAACAATAGTGGCGGCGTTAGATCTGCAATCTGCCAGTGATGGCGAGGGTCATGTTGTCGTCACAAGATATAAGCAATTGCGATTCTCCAATGACGTCAAAATTGCGATTCGTGACGATGTCAATTGCTATTCTCCGTGCCATTAACTTCTTTGATGGATGACAACCATCAGGCTACACCATTCCTCATGATGACGGCTTCTCTAATGGCTAGCTATTGTCGGCAGCAGGGGGTGATTTTTAAGTATTTTGGGGGTTTAGGGTTTTGTTGGATTTTAGGAGAATTGTTAGGGATTTAGGGGCTAGGTTTAAGGTTAATTTAGGACTTTTTTTGTAAATGATTTATTAAAATCGATAAATTAATGATTTACAATATTAAGAATTTATACATGTAAATCAAGATTTACAATTAGTTATATTGGTAAACTATGGATTTACAAATGATTTACCAAAATAAATAATATAATTTATTGAATAATAAATTATTTATCAAAATCGATAAATAAGTGATTTACTAGATAAATTTATCAAAATTGGTAAATAAATAGTTTGTTAAATTAAAAAGTGATTTACAAAAAAAGTTTACTAAAATTACGGGATATTTTTAAAATTTTAAATTGAGACAAATTATGATTTTACCAAAAATATGTTATTTATTTTTATTGAGGTTAAGTTTTGATTTATTTACTTCGCCCTAGTTTGTTTACAGTATTGCATTCGCATTACATTTAAATGTAATGCAATTTTTATTTAAATATAAAAGTATTACATTCAAATATCAATTACATCACATTTTAAATCTAATACAATCACTATCTATTATTTTATTTTTCAATTATTTTTACTAATCATATTATATATTCTTTTTCTTTCTTTTTTTTCTCTTCACTTTTACCTATCACATCACATATTTATTATTAAAATACAATTCAAATACTTTTCATCCAAATACACATTGCATTCAAATATAATACAAATACTTATTTTCTAAATGTAAATTGTATTTATTATATTGTATTTATATATAATGCAAACACAACGTGTTTAATTATTCATTAGTACAGCTGACCTGCGATGTAAACATTATTGTTTAATTATTAATTAGTACGGCCGACCCGTTTGTGTGTGTATATATATTTATTTATATTTTGGGAAAAAACGACATGTTCTTTTTGCGTTTAAAAGGTCAGAGCCATGTCATCATTTAGTGAATTATGGATTGAAATTCCTGCGGTCTAATAACGGCAATAGCGACTGATATATCTGTCCTGATAGTTTATTGTCTCTTTGTTGGGAAACGACAAACCGTTTTATCATTTGGCCTTTTAGAAAATGACATATGGGATCACCTTGTTAAAATTGTTTTTCCTTAATGCCAGTAAACGACATGTCTTTTAAATATGCACTAACTAGCAAGTAAACGACATGTCTTTTTAATATGCACTGACTAGCAAGTATACGACATGTCTTTTTGTGCTTGTAAGCGTTTGCTTATAAAATTATTGTATGTCCATATCCTTTTTTGATTTGCTATAAAAGGGTAGGCCGTTCATCTATTTAAAAACATGAAATTTGACCTGCCATCTTTAAATTAAAACATGTCGTTTATTTAAAATCCCAGTGTCTTTTATCAGAAAACGATAAGAAGTTTGTACTTCAAAAAATTTTTTAACCAACTTGATTTCAGTTAAAAAAAAAAAAATCGACCTGTCGTGTATAAATTAAAAATGTCGTTTATATGAAATCCCAGTGTCTTTTATAAAAAAAAACAACAATAAGTTTGTTCTTCAGAATTTCTGGAAACGACAAGTCGTTTACCAAATGCCAATTTTTGTCGCGTATAAAAATTTTAGTGACAAGTTGTAAACCATACGTCAATTCTAGTTGGGGAAAAAAATATACTTTTCAATACATTAAACGACATGTTGTAACGACATGATGTTTTAGTGAAGGAGCAACGAAGAGAAAATGAAGGAAGAAAAAAAAGATTACAAAATGTAATTGGACCCACAACACTCCACCAAAAACCCTCCTCAACCTGCCTTCCCATGCAATTCGACCTTCTCTCTCAGTCCTCTAAAATTTTGTATCAATTTCTCCAAACTCGATCTTAGGAAATAATTAGGAATATACAAAATAGTGTGTAAGGAAAATGTCACACGTTACTCGGCAAGCATGTAGACCTAATGTCATTCATGGTTGGAGTTGTCTCCTAGTATTTGTACGCAGCCCCCTTTTGACAAGAAAGTGATAGCTAACCTCTAGGGCAATATTGTCAAATATGTATCATACCTCTTTCATGTTGTACAATACAAACTTGAAAGCTGACTTGCAAGAAATAGATATAGAATAGGACTTAGAGATGTGTGTGTGTGTGTGTGTGTGTGTGTGTGAGAGAGAGAGAGAGAGAGAGAGATTAATGGCAAGAAAACAGATTTATGTTTATTCTTTTGCAAAAGATGAAAAAAAAAAAAAAAAAAGCCAAGAAAATGCAATGTGACTAGTCCTCTCTCTATGGGGCCCTATCACAGCTGTATTCACTCTTGCAACACAAGGCTGCTTTGTTTTCTTCCTTATATTCTCTCATCTCTTTGCACACTGTGACTTCCCCACAGCCCTCAATAATAGTCCTCTCTCTCTCTCTCTCTCTCTCTCTCTCTCGTCTGTTAGGAACATGCTATCCTTGTATTTCTGTAGTTTTAGGACACTCAATTACTTTCCATTGTAAAGAAAGTAATTTTGACTTTAAGGGCAATTGCCAAATAAAATCAATACATGGGTAGCAAGTAAATGGCAACATCAAAGGTTTCCTTGTTACATTGCCAAACAAAATTCCATCCCAACCATCCACTCCATCAACCACAAAAGGACTAACATCAACAACCAACCAGAAAAAGATATCGAGGGCCAACCAGAGCCTGACACGTGGAATCCTTAGCCTAAACGATGGGGTGCAGTTGTATGGTACTAAAAGGAGTGAAGGGCAATTGGGTATTTTCAAACCCAACAGACATTTGAATATGTTTGTTGCAGCATGGGAAAATGGGATTAGCAAAACGATGACGAGGCCCCATTTGGCTCAAAAGAGTTTTACCATTATTCATCAAAAGCTTCCCTCCATGAGTACAAAGCAACTCTACTTTTTGAAAATTTTTTTTTTTTCCTATTTAATTTTTATGCCCATGCATTTCTTGCTTAGAATAGAGGCCAGCATTTTCAATAGAAGAAACTCACCATAAGCAAGCTGAAATACTTAAATTGATTGAATTTGACAATCAAACATACCTCCTTGGTTAGCATCAACTAGGGGAATTTTAATCACATCGGGCGTCACTTGATCAAGATTTCAAAAAATAATATATATATATATTTTGGGATCTCTCTCTCTCTCTCTCTCTTTTGCCTTTTCTTTTTGATTATTTTTACATATTATATAGAATGATTGAATTTGAAGCAATCTTCCTAAATTCCATAGATTTCAACACTAACACTAACTTCTCGACTTTCTCCCAAAAGTGCTATCCTACTTCCCAAGAGCTTATCTCTTGGATGTGGTGATTATCTTTTGGTTCAACACAGTCACAATACTTAAGGAAATGGCCGGTGAGACACTCTTTTGGCAATAAACCAATATCCTCATAGACTTCAGCATTTGGAATATCTGTTTCATCTTCTTCTTCTTCTTCTTCTTTTTTTTTTTTTTTCATTTTCTTCTTCTTCTTTTCAAGTTTACTTTGAAACATAGTTTTGTAGATCAGTTTCATGTAAATTTGATTGGATCAGCTCCTAGTTTGTGTGGTGTGTAGTGACTAAATCACCACAGACTATCTTATCAGCATAAAATCCAGAATCAATCAGATCTTTATATATTGGTTTATCTTCAATGGCTAAGAAGAAGGGCTTGTTCACACTGGTAAAGAGATTCTTCTTCTCAGACTCACAGTCAAAAGAAGAAAAGGTTAGCAATTCTACTTTGTTTTTATTTCTCATTGGCTTCAAAATTGTTGCCTTTACTTTTAACATTCTTCTTCTTTTTTTTTTTTTTTTTTTTCAGAAGGAGAAGAGAAGGAAATGGGTGTTTGCAAGGCTTAGGATCAAAAGATTACCCTCAATTACTGCACCACCGCCGCCACCGTCGCCACCACCACAACCACAAGTGATAGAAAACAGAACACCAAAGCAAGATGCAGAGGAAAAACAGAGCAACCATGCTCTAACTGTAGCCATTGCCTCTGCCGCTGCCGCGGAAGCTGCTGTTGCGGCAGCACATGCTGCTGCCGAGGTTGTTCGACTCACCACGACCCCTCGTTCCATACACACTGTCTCCAAAGATGCAGAGAAGCCGTTCGGCGTTGAAACTCAGACCGAGGAGGACTGTACATTGAAGTATCGAGAAATCCCAGAATCTGCTGCTGTTAAGATTCAGACCGCCTTCCGGGGCTACCTGGTGAGTCTGTTCAATCCTTTCACAAACTGTTTCTCACGATTTTACAATATAAGGTTGTTTGAATTGGTTTGAAGAACCTATGAATCAAGTTATATCATAAAGTGTTCAATTTTAAATAGACCTTGCTTATGATCATTTTTGCTAAATACCATGAAAGTATTAATGCCATTTTTACTTATGATCATTTCACTTGGTGCTGTGATCTGTTTGAGCATTTTATGAGTGGTCCTTTTTTGGTACTAGTTTTGATAAACACACGTAAATTGACAATTGCAGGCAAAAAAAGCTTTGCGGGCGCTGAAGGGAATTGTGACACTTCAAGCTCTTATCCGAGGTCGAGCGGTGAGACGCCAAGCTGCTACCACTCTTAAGAGGCTTCAGTCCATAATAAACATCCAATCACAGGTCTTCGCAAACAGATTACAAATGACGGAAGGCGCTAATCACTGTGATGGTAGCGTTGAGTTGGAAAATTTGAGAGAGAAAATACTCAGGGTAAGTAACACAGTTTTTCTTACTAGCTTTGTTTTTTAGGTAGTGTTTGGTAAGAGGGGAAAAAAAATATGAAAGGAAGAACTGTAAGAAAATATGGAGGAAAGTGAGAACCTTTCTCTTATTGAGATTCTAATTTCCTCTGCGCGATTTTGAGTGGTTTCTTACAGATTTTTCCAACTAGAATACTACTTTTTTTAAGCACTTGTTTGTTCTTTTGATGCCCAATGAGATATATGACGACAAAAATTGCCAAAATGATGCAATACTTCTAGATGGATTCTTTCAATCAGAGAAGATGGGATGATAGCCTTCTGTCAAAGGAGGAAGCAGATGCCATGTTCTTGAGCAAGAAAGAGGCTACGATTAGGCGGGAACGGATAAAGGAATACTGGCATAGCCATCGGGTAAATAATCTAGGCCTGTTTTTAAGAGTTTCTAGATTTTTTTTTCCCCTCTTAGGCTATTGAGTTTTCAGCCAATGTTTTTCTCTTTTCCAGAAGTCAGCAGAATCCGAAAGAAACAAAGTAAATGGAAGATGGAGGTACTGGTTGGAGCAATGGGTGGATACCCAACTCACCAAAAGCAAAGAGCTAGAGGATTTGGACTCAGTTTTGGGGTCAAACACAAGGATCAAAGACGAATTCGGAGTTAAAAAACTAAGGCTTAGGAATGTCCAAACTCATCATCAAAATGAAGGATTCATGGATTCCCCAATATTTGTCCCTAGAAAATCACTTCACAGAAGGCAATGCTCATTGGGAGACGAGAACTCCTTCACAAGCTCTCCTTTAGTCCCAGCTTACATGGCGGCAACGGAATCTGCCAGGGCACGAGCACGGTCCATCAGCTCACCTAAGCTGAGGCCGGAGAGCCTAGATGGATTTTCACCAAGCAAGAACAAGCTCTCCCTTGTGTCTTCAATCACTAGTGAAATTCCCATCAGTAGTGCTATGGGAAGGACTGGTGATTATTTACACCAAAAATCTCCAAGCATGAAAGGGGTTAGAGGTCCTGTGAAATCAAGCAAGAAGATTAAGGACCTGGCCTTTGATTCAGAATATTCTTTGTCACATCGGGATAGACAAAACAACTTGAGATGATATCATGATCATGATCGTGATCATGATCATGATTATGATTATGGTCATGATGATGATGATTCTACTTGGTTGCATCAAACAAGATATGTTGGCTAGTTTCCTTGGTTTGACTTTTAAGTGAAGAAGTAGATTGAATTGTGTTTTTCTTTTCTTCTACATGAAATCCAAATATTTTGGAGGGCACAAATGTTTATAATGTTAACATAACTTATATGCTGCCAAAAGCAGTATTACTGCATGGTATTAGAAATTACAATATCTAACACTGATTTGGGATTTTTAGAGGTATTATTTTGGCTATGGGTTTGGAATTGGTATAGTTACTACACCTATAAATACAGACTTATTAATGATCAACTATTTTGGCTCGTGGGCTTACGTAAACACTTGACTGAACTGAGGTTTAAAAAAAAAAAAGAGAAAATTATGAAAATAACTCTTTTAATAAGCACGTTAAGGATTTTTGTTATATGATTTGCATTTTTACTTAAAACTATTTTTTATTTGATCTTATATAAAGATAAAAATTTTAAAATCATTATGGATAGAATAATATTTTAGAGATTTACTTTTTTGAATTCTTAAAAAAACCCCTAAAATATTATTCATTACAAACTGGTTACTTCGACTGCTCCATCATTTTGGGCCCTCTTATCAATTTTTCTAGTCAACTTATACATAACATTGAAGACCTTGTCCAATTTTTCCGATAGACCTGGCTATAATAAGTGATGAAGCTTACATTTGGCCCAAATAATACTGACTTGAAATACTATCACTAATCAAATATCTCTTAGACCATTTATCAAGGCAATATTGAGAGTCACAAGGTACATATGATATTGTGGACAGCTAGTTCACTAAAAAGTGGAGCTACATTTTGGCAAAAGTAAAGTCACAAGGTCTCTATGATATTGTGGGCAGCTAGTTCCAACTGAGAGTGAAGCTACATTTGCCTGTATAACAAAATTGCCACTCTCCTCACCTATAAATATCACATATTTTCCTACTTCAAGGTAACTTAAAATATTTTCATTTTTGTATATACCATAAATCTTGGAGAGAAATAAAGAACAATTTGAAGGTCAATATATCATTGAGATTCAAACTTCGTAAGCATAATTAATACAACTAGAAGACTACGAACACTTAATCCAGATAGTTTTTTGTTGTTGTTGTTGTCTTTGTGTGTCTCAATCTCAACCTCAACCTCAGATGTAAACTTTTTGTTGATAATTATCTATATGTTGTTTCACATAATTTATTCAATCGTTCTTGTGTGTGTGTGTGTGTATGTTTTTTTTTTTTTTTGTTATGAAACGATGTTAATAATCATTCATCTTTTAAAATTGTAATATATAATCTAATTGTTGTCATTGATGAGATTTTAATGTGATAATTCACACTTAAATATCACCAAATATGTCAATTCACTCCATGTATTAAACCACTAAGTTATTTTAGCGTCGTTAGCATATCACATTCTACTTCTTAATACCAAATTTTAGAGTAGGTGACATCTAATACAATAGAGATGATATGCATTAAAGTTTTTATTTCAACAGTTATAAAATCAATATTAACATGCCAACTAAAAGAACTTGAAATAGTAATTGACATATGGAACGTACTCATTTAATCCAATAATCATACTAAATTATTAAACCACAGCATGCTGAAAATATTAATCAACCGAGGAAGAAATATAATCAACTCTTTTAAACAACATCTTTTATCAGATTCGGAAAACTTTTACAAATTCGTAGGCGTACCCAACAGACAGGTTTAAGCATTTCTTCAAGGCACAAACCATGTAGATTGCCTCTCAAATTCAAATTCAAATTCAAGTATGTTCATGCATCGCATCCTCAAATTACAATTAACTGAAAATCTTCTGGTAGAATTAAAAAACAATTTCTGGTATTAAAAAAAAAAGTATGCAAACCAAAAACCAGAATAGAAGGAAACAAAAACAAAATTGAATATAATGCAGAAGAATGATCATTCATGTTTAAGCCTACATTTTAGCCCAATCTTAGCCTACGGAGAGTGTAAATAAAAACGTGGAGATTTCCATGAGCCCTCTAGGCCCATGATTTGGCTCAAGAAAATTGCATAAAAAAATTTGGAAGTATGAGGAGAGAAAGAGCTTATAATATTGATTAGGCCCAATCTCTAGCTAACAAAATTTACCTGAATCTGAGAAAAGCATATCCATACATTTGAGATTCAAAACTATCTTTTTATCGAGGTAGAAGAATGTGGAGAAAAGTTGGCCATGCAGCACAAAAATGGCATGTGAAACTTTAAAAATATATATATATATGTATAATGTGTATATGTTATATAATGTAGTTTACTTTATCTTCATCAAAACACAGATTTTAAAACACTAAAATATTCCGAACACGTGGTCAAAAGTCCAAAATTTCAATAATACAGAGATACACAATGCCGTTAAGTCATGTAATTCATCTGGCAATAACATAACCTAGGAACAAACTCTCTTGTTTTGTCTTATTCAGACCACAAATATTCAAAGATACGATCTATAGAATTCCAAACTCATAAGTTTACTAGGGCTCATTTGACCAAGTATTTTAAAGATATTTTTGATTAATTATCAGATAAAAAACTATTTTTAAATCAATGATCTGACGAAAGAGTTTTTATGCAAAAAAGCTTTTAGTGAAAACCTTAAATCATATCTTCTAACAAAAAGTTCTTTTAAATAGATTTTTAATTTGTATCATTTTAACCTAATAGTTCTCTTGAAAATATGGTTACATATATATATTTATCAAAAAATCACGAATTTTACTCTTATTCTACTATTGAAAGTAAAAACAAAAGCTATATTAAACCGGGATATCTACATAACTTCACTTCATTGACTAGTATATATTCCTTTCTTCTTAGTGCAAAACATTGAGGACTCATTAAGTTAGCCAATACCAAATTTACGAGGTGGGATATTATGTCACATACATTAATCTTATGTCACACATGAATTCAAAGATGGAATCAAAAAAAGACTTCATAATATGCTCCCAACAAAATGCCAAACATTGTTCAAAGTTCATTGACAAATATATATGAGAAGCACTAATTTCATGCATGAAAAGGAAAGTGTCTACCACTTAAAACGTTTTTTTATGTAACTTTCAAGCAATGCCCTCTTCCAAGCATTGGCCATTGGATTTGGACCTAACCAATCTCTATGATGCCCATGTTCTCCACATGAATATGCGGCCGACAAATATTCATCTAACAAAATATATATATATATATGGCAAAATTTTGACTCGTTCTAAATGGGGGTGAAAACTTGTGATGGCTTCTTGAGAGAGAGAGAGAGAGAGAGAGGTCAACAAATTAATCAAATGTAGTAATATTTGTTGTGTTTGATGAAGAACCTTCTGACTCGTATATGGTTTAATGAGTTAGGACAACATACATTCTCCAAGTTGATACTTAAGGGGGGCATCCTTATTGTATTATTTTGAAAGTGACATTCAAAGGTTTGAACCTTATAAGTTCATATTGTTTGAGTGTTGAATTGAATTGGTCCTACTCTTTTTTTTCGTTTTGATGATCAGTCCATTTCCGCGTGATGAGTCAGTCAGGTAACAATCAAACTTTGTGAGTTTCTTCATTTTTTGTGCAACGTTCTTTTTGCCCATTTAAGTTGTCTTCGTCAAAGAGAATTAACGGTTATTATTAAATATTAGAGTTCAGCTTTCTATTTACTCTCAGTGTTTTGTTTTTGGTTGGCACGTGAAAGGAGAAGGATTTGAGTAGGAATTTCAAAGTTCAAAGTTTCTTGATATTTTTATTTTTTTTAAATAAATAAGAGTCATATATCTATTTTGTTAAAAAAGAATCAAATGGTTTTTGTCACAACCAATCCAATTCAATGAGGATTAGGTTCTTAAAGATCGCAATCAATTCATGGGTTAAAATCAAATCAATTTAATATAATTCAATCTGATTAGAATTGAATAAAGGTTGTATTTAGTTCATTAATTATGATTTAAAAAGTAGCCACTAAATGTAAAATCATAAAACAAAGTAGAGCTTTTTTTTTTTTTTTTAAAAATGAAATAGTATCTTCAATCCAAACATTTATGTTTTTCATAAGGTGTGAGATGAGAGTTCAAGGTCTTAGGTTTTACGTTAAAAACAACCTTTATGTTTTGTTTTTGAATGTTTCTACAAGCCTCTATATATATATATTATAAAAAAAAATAAACATGCTTATAAAATGTGCATTTGGATCAATTTGTATGATTTGATTTCTCAAGTAAAAGCCAAAACTAATAAAATCTACTTGGATTTTCAATTTTGGAATTTTTGCCGATCGTATATATGTTGAATATCCAATCTAAATTAGATAGAAACGTATCGAATTGGTCACTTATCCAATTACATAGATAATGTACTCATGCCTAATAGTTCACCTCCGCCCAACACAAAATTAAAGAACTAAACTGTGGAAATAAGTTTAGTTCAACATTACTTTGTCTTAAATATTATTCACATCTTTTGCATTATTCAAATAGAGAATTTTTGGTTTATCTATTATTATAGTTTTTGGCATCTAATATTATTATAGTTTATTTATTATTATATTATTCACACCTATTAGTGTTTTTCGTTTTCATTTTTCATTTTTTTTCCTGTGCTAAGAAATGAAGCACAACTATTATATTGAATGTTCACCATCACATATGTTTTTGTTTTGTTCTAACTAGATCGGTCACACCAACTAAAAAATGTGGCAAATCTTCAGTTTCGAACAGAAAATTTTTGAAAATCTTACTTTAGGTTAATCCGTATCGTTTTCGCACTTTTGAGAAAAGGACCGTGTATGAGGCTGCATTGTGTGATAGAGATTAAAAGGAAGAAGCTAAACATTCAAAAAATTAATATATTTTTTTAATTGAAATCATTGGACTTAACAACTGTTGCAAAAACTGCGACTTATGCTCATCGCAACGTATGGAATGAAAATGGATCACCCTATGCCCTACACTAGTAGCTAGTTCATATCCTTTTCTGATGTTGATATTTTCAGTTCTTTTGCTTGTTATTTTCGATTGAAAATAACGTTTGCCGACTGCCTTAGACCGGAATTTCACGCTTGTTGCTCAAAAGTCCTTCCCTATCCTCCATTGCTAACTATTCTTGATATCTAGGAATCTGTGGCAAAAACATTTCACCATGATAGAGTGCAATGCACTTTCTCAAAGTGGTCTTGAATAACTATTGTTGATATCTAGGATTGTGTGGTTTAAATCTTTCATCGTTTAGAGTGCAATGCGAGATTTCTCAAAGTGATTTTGAAGAGCAAGTTTGAACTTTGGAGTTGTGACAAGGCTGCATTAAATTTTTAACATTCATGAACCTTACTAGATTTATCTTTTAAAGGGCTTTTGTCAGGCTAAGTTTGGTGAGGTTATGAACGATAATGTAACATATCTGGTGGTGGTGGGAAGGTGTGGTGAGTCAAATGTATTATGATGAAACGCTGGATTCAATATTTTATGTAATTCAATAACCCGAAAACTGAATGAGCTATTTGTGCTATTTATAATAATTTACTACCACTAGTTTTAGGCCATCCAAACTCTATTTCATAATAGTGTGCCACCCATGTGTGGTGCATGTACTATATCATTTTTGATTTGGGATTGGATAGAGAGTGCCTATTTCTCTTTAGCCAAGCTTATTGGAAGCATTTTTTCATAGTTTTTTTTGTCCAAAAATTACTTTTTCAATAGTTTAAATAATTTGTTATAAGAGTTTTAATTCTATCAAAAAGCTAGTAATCATATCTATAAAACATAGTTTCCAAAAAAAGGCTATCTAAACATAGTTTTAAAACTTATATAGTGGTTTCAACAAAACATTTATAAAAATTTTATTGCTTACTGAAAAATTTTAAGATTATTTAAACATATTAAGGGCTTTTAGAAATGCTAATTTCATATACGCACTGAAAACCAAAGCTTTTATTTCTCGGCATAGATTTATGTAAGTTGCTTTTGAGTTTTTAAATCTAGAGACCGCTTCAAAAAGTGTTTGAATGACCTATTAGAGATTTAGTTTTCTAGAATAGCTTTCAGTCAAAGTCACAAAATATGACTTCTAATTATAAGTCTTTAAAATTTGCATCAAAATTTTGGTGAAAAATACTAAAAACATCAATGCTAATTCTAACTTTTGAATATTAACTAACTATATGACAAGTGTGTTATTATTATTTTATTAGTAAGTGTTTAAAATATTATCACATCCTTTAATAATATCTATTAATGAAAATATTACATGTGAGTTAATACTTAAAAAGTTGGAATTAAAGTTGTATTTTTAGCATTATTCTATTTAAATTTCTACTCGTAAACCAAAAGAAATTTCCACCAGTACCATATTGCGCTGGATGTCGTTTTCCAGGGGATGTCTTTATCAATATCTCATTCTAAATGATACTCCACGGATTTATTCAGTTGGAAGATTTAAAGGCTTAAATACCAACCAAACCAAAATGTCAGCTAAAATAAAATTAAATCACGCGAAATTTGTTTTTTTTTTTTTTTTTTTTTTTTGGGTTTGGTTTAGGTGGGTTTATTTGTGCTTCAAAATTTGGGCTCCTTGAATGATCATTTTCAACTAATCCCATAAAAAGTTAAAACAAAATATTAAAATCAAAAAGAAAATTCAAAATGAATATACCATAATAAAACAAGAAAAAATGGTTTTTATAATCTTTCCCTCAAAAAAATGTTATTACAATGTAAGGGATTCCCACGATACAAATAGAGGTGAGAAAATGACTGAATATTTTAAAAATCTAAGGATTATCTAATGGATATGATGGGGTAATATGTGATGAAATAGAGTCTACAATAAAATTTGCACTCAATTTAAAAAAAAAAATGGAGTTTACGTTTTGAACTATTTAATATTAAACTTTTTTTTGGAAGGGGTTCGTGAATCATGTTCAAACTACAACCTACAAACTGAAACAAATTGCCATATGCTTTTAAACATTAATAAACTAAACCAAATTAGATCTTAAGACAACTCTTATATTGGATTGGATTGGTCCGATTTAGACAGTTTCATTGATTTGTCGGTTATTTCTAATACTTAATATTGACTCTCTATATGATACTATATTCAGCAACTTAATCTCTTGTGAAAGTTTAGTTTACTATGACTTTATATAGCCTGAAAGTACTGAATTTGACCATAAACAAGGATTTCCCTGAGATTTGTGAGAAGGGACTACGAGAGAAAGAAAAACTAATAATTTGTTCAGTTTGCATGTTGGAATTCATATGTTTAAGAACTTCTTAATTTTTCTGACGATTTTAAGAATATATTAATTCAAATTCTATATGTTATAAATTATGACAAAATTAGGTAAAATTATAATATAGAACTTTTGATTTAAACTAAAAATCTGAATTTCCACTTTATTAACTTGTTTAATCACCAAATTTTAGGGGATCCAAAGTTAGAGGTTTAAACTGAATTTTTCAATCAGAATACGTGAATTCTTTTTGTTTCGTTCCTTCTTCTTCTTCTTCTTCATTTTTTTTTTCATACGCGGGTTTGAATCGACTCCACTGTAAATAAACCAATCGTGCATCCAGAAGCCCTTTGAACTGATCCTTCTGTAGGTAACAAACAAAGTTTTGGCTACAAACTGATTAAAAAGTAGAGTAGGCAAGATCGCTCATTCCATATTTCTAGAACTAATGGTGGACAGTTTAGTATTTTCCTGACTTGCACAATTCACACTTGTCACACACAAAAAGGAAAAAAAAAAAAAAAAGTGCAGCCGCCAAAACCACTTTATCTTTGTTCCCTATCATTTACTAGTACTAAACTTTATTGTTATAATAATAATATTACTAACAATAATAAGCAAACACGTCAGAAACTGGGAAAGAAAACTCACTAAACACATGAATAGGAAAGGTTAATTAGCAGGATGGACAGGTAGTCAGCTACTCAATCTTCACTAGCAACTGCTTCTTCTGTCGTTTGTGTAATTATAAATTAAAAAAAATGATAAGCTAATTTTAATTGGATTTTAAATCATTAGCTGATGGTGGCTTTCATTTTCTCTGCGCATGACTTTCCATTACACCAACAAAAGCTAAGCATACTTTAGCAAAAAAAAAAAAAAAGGACCAAAGTTATTACAGAGAATCCACCGTACATGGGGTAATTTAACAGTCACACCCACACACACACACACACACACACACACACACACATATATAGATATACTAATGTGTGTATATATATATTTTTATAATCCTAGAATCTATAAATAACTGATTTGGAATTATGTAACAAAGTCGTACATATAGAATGTGAAACCAAATAATAATTAATATATGTTGCCTCAATAAAATTCATTCTTTGCAAAACGCAGGAGTCAATTACCACAAGACTTTTAGTTAAATGTAATTTTCATGTATCTTCATTTGTTTATTAGTTTTTTTTTTTTAACTAACGGAGAGAAAATAACTAAAATCAAGATTAACTTGATCATTCTCGACTAACATAGTCTTTCATTTTCTCTTATGTACATATTAGATATAGCTACATTTATATATATATATATTAATCAAAGCTTACAATATCTTGCTTTGTTAATCTCTTTTTATAAGCTGTGACAAGAAAGTGGTATTTTTTAACCTCAGGGTAAAGGGTGATAAGCTTAAAAAAAGGGTGATAAACAAAGCTAGTGAGGACAAAATGAGCAAGTAAGATTATGGCTGTAATATTTATGCAAGGGATTTGAAGGGACAAGAAGACACTGATTAAAGTGGCATAAAAGTGGGGAGAGGGAACATGATAAGAATAAAATATTTTTAATCTTATAGGGTTATGAGCATCCTAAATCAAACCTTTGTACCCCACCAATGCCTCTAGCCACATTATTTTTTTTTAATCACAAATTGCATGATGATGAGGATGGCTAGGATCCTAACGTGGCAACCTCACCTATGTCCTTCTGCCTAGTGGGCATTCCTCCCACATGCTGAATTATGATTGGACGATCCTCGGTCCCTGGCCAACGCTGATGTGGCATTCCACATGTCGATTAAGCAATCGATGATTTTTATGTGCACATATGTCCATGTAAAGTTTCATAGGGCCCTCTCTCACCGCCCCTTGGATCCCAAAAACGACACATGTTTGGTGCTTTAATTTGTTCAGCATTTATTTTATGTTTTATTATTATCATTGCATATATCGCATAAAAACAGATCCATATTGTTTTATGTGGTGCTCTTCACAAAATTATCAAATTGCAAATTAGTGCAAAGTCTTTATTAGTTCTTAATTAATGGTCGGTTTTCTTCTAGTAAGACATTGAAATAAAAAATTAGGTTTTTCACCACAAAAGGAGCTAGAGGAGACTTCCTATAGGAGAAGTACTAGAGTTCACACTTGCTGAAAATTATGGCTTGGTAACAAATGTGTATATATATATATATATGTGTGTGTGTGTGTATCACCATATTACACCTTTTATAATTGTGAAAAGAATAAGTTGTGCCTTGATTATTAGGGCACACTCAAATGCGACAAACACAAGTCACCATGCCATCCAAAGCGTGGTTTTTATGCGACAAATGCATGTCACCATGCCATCTAAAGTGTGGTTTTTATCATGCTGTTTTCGGCCTTCAATAATATAATATACCCTTCTCAAATTTTCAACGAATCTTTAAGAGATTCTATTGTTTCTTTTCTTGCCCTTTGGCAACAAGTTCTTGTTCCTCAAGCACCTAAAAAAAGATATATTCGTTTTTGGAGGGGATTAAGTCGGACAAATGATCTCAAGTACCACTACAATATAAAAATTATTAAACTAACATATACTTAAGTAATAATTTTCTAATTTAATCGATGATGTTTACTTTGACCATTTATCAAAAGAAATATATGTTTATTTTGACATAATATCGGAGTAGATCGGTCCTACACACATTACAAATCACGACGTGGCAAAAGATTTTCTGCATTTGTTTTTTAGCCTGAGGAAGAGGGTTAGGAAACTAATCCCACTTTATCTCGAGGCTATTAAGGTCAAAATATTCACTCACTTTTGATGGTTTTCACACAACTTTTTTAACCTAAAAAATATGTTCTAAAACAGTTAATATTGAAACATATTAATCTCAATACATTATGGATATTTAGTAACTATTATTGTCCGATATAACAAAGCAAACTATGATAGCCAGCTCAGCTAAGGGGAGATCTTATCTCACATTCAACTCAAGGCTTAAATCTTTGAGACAAGTCATGACCAATGTCCCCATAACAACACCACGACTTTGAGCAATTATTTTGACTCTTTTGAGGACCACAAGAGCCATACTACTATAGGGGACACAAAACTTGATCTCAGGAAGTTAAATCAGACCATAAAAAGAGGGGAAAAATGAAAAGGTAAGAGAGATATGCCTCCTTTAGAAGCTGCACATTTCCAATTGGTGCACATTGACGAGTTGCAATTCTCTCTCTCTCTCTCTCTCTCTTAAATTTTTTGTTAAATTTTTATAATTTAAAGTGAAAATGCAAGAGCCATACCAAAAAGATTGACAATAACAATGAAAGTTTACAAAAGAGAAAAAATGAAGGAAAAAAAAAAAATACAAACAAGAGAATCATTCAAACTTGTCCAATTGCTTTTTTTGTTGGGGGGGGGGGTGGGGGTGGGGGTGGCTTCAAACAAGGCAATAGAGTAGTAGTAGCAGAGTAGATGGGCAATTCAGTCCCTTCCATTTCATTTGGACCAAAGAGAAGAAAAGGGTCCCAACAATAGACCAATCATATTTCTTTGGCACGCACAAAACCAATTGAAATTCACGTGCCACGTGGACCCCTCATTGAACCCCCCCTCCTCCTCCCAAAAAAGTTTCATTCTATTTTCCCAATTGAAACATGAATACGAATCAAAAGGGAGAAAAGAGGCCACCTTCACAACAACAACAACAACAACAACACTAACAACAAGAAGAAGTCATCTCAATCGGATCCGAGAGAAGATCGCGCGACGTTTATATTCTGACAGCAAATGGGTGTTCAAAGGGGGTGTGGATGGAGGAGGCAGAGAAATACTAAGCCCCATTGTAGCCAAAAAACAACTCATACTCATTTGCATTTAACTTTCTAAAAATAGTAAAAAAGTATCCTTAACAACAAGGTTAATCAGCCAAATATTTATAACGCAGCATGTTTGTCCTTGCTGGGGGAAAAAAAAGGTGGGGGGGTTTGTGGTTGCAACTATTACAAAAAGTGCAAAGATTTTCTCAATCTTCTTGCTTGTGACTTCTCTCTCTCTCTCTCTCTCTCTCTCTCCTATTCAACTTGGCAATATGTGTGATGGCCTCCCCAAAACATCAAAAAGAAAGAGCTAAAAAGAAAATCCTAAACTCTTTTCTTTCTACCAAAGTAGCCAGTCTTCACACGGATTCTCATGACGGGAGTTATAGGTTGACCAAAGCACCCAAAATCTTCACCCTTTAAATTCCCTCCTCAACCCTTCTTTTCTCATCGCTCTTCTACAACACTCTCTCTCTATTTCTCGCTGCCTTTTTTCTCCTTTCTTGGCTTGCAAATAAAACAACAGTTAAAAAAAAGTTCAAAACTTCTTTTAACCTTCAGCTCTTTTCCTCTCTTCTAACAACAACAACAACAACAACAAAAAAGGGGGGGAAAAATGACGCACCTACCAACTAACTATATGATCTTATTCTTCTTCTTCTTCTTCACCTGCCCAACTGTTAGAATATACCTTTGTTTCCCCAACATCTTTCCATTGAAAACACTTGAGCTTGATGGGCATTTCAGCTTTGATCATCAAGTCCATCATGCAGCCAAGGATTTCGGCAACCAGTATCAGTTTTTACCGTTAGCGGTGTTACACCCGAAATCCGTCTCTGACATAGCCATTACTGTGAAGCATATTTGGGACATGGGCACCAGCTCAGAGCTCACAGTTGCAGCCAGAGGCCATGGGCACTCCCTGGCGGGGCAGGCACAAGCCCACAGAGGAGTGGTCATCAGCATGGAGGCTCTTAAGAGCCCCGAAATGCGGATTCACGCGGGGAAGTCACCCTATGTTGATGTCTCTGGTGGAGAGCTGTGGATAAACATCCTGCATGAGACATTGAAACATGGGTTGGCGCCAAAATCATGGACTGACTACCTGCACCTGACCGTCGGCGGCACGCTCTCCAATGCTGGTGTCAGCGGCCAGGCCTTCCGCCATGGCCCCCAGATCAGCAATGTCCATCAGCTGGAGGTCGTTACAGGTTTGTTACAACATATAAAGAAAAAAAAAAAGAAAAAAAAGAAAAAAAGAACAAAAGTTGAGGCCAAGAGTCAAGGGTCAGACGTGGAAAGACAATACGGAAGTTACTCATGCAATGATAACTTCTATTATGTATTGGCTAATTTATATATATGTATATATATATAATTTTAATTAAAAAAAAAAAAGATTTGTTCAAACTGAGTTGTCTGGACTTGACCTGGGTCTGTCTTTGGAAAATAGCCACCAAAGTTATAAGACAAAATTTGGTTTTGCAAGTAAAGCTTTTTTTGTTGCGTGAGTGGTAATTGAAAAAAATGCGTGCAGGTAAAGGAGACGTGGTAAATTGTTCCAAGGAAGAAAACGGAGACTTATTTCACAGTGTTCTTGGAGGACTTGGTCAATTTGGGATCATCACCAGGGCAAGAATATCCTTGGAACCAGCACCTGCAATGGTAAAAAAAAAAAAAAAAAAGGGGGCAAAAAATTTACCATTTGGGGGTTAAAAAGAAACCTCGTTTTGATGAAACATGGTTTTCCATTTTTTTCAACAGGTGAAGTGGATTAGAGTGTTGTACTCGGATTTCGATATGTTCACTCGAGACCAGGAGCGGCTAATATCCATGGAGAACACGTTCGATTACATTGAAGGGTTTGTGATCATTAACAGGACAGGTCTCCTAAACAACTGGAGGTCATCCTTCGACCCTCGAGACCCGGCTCAGGCTAGCAAGTTCAAGTCCGATGGAAGAACCCTTTACTGCCTAGAACTGGCCAAGTACTTCAACCAGGACAAGACCGAAATGGCGAATCAGGTGAAAATATTCTTAAAAATTACCAACGAACAAACAAGAAAATATTCATGTTAATTGTCACTAATCAGTTTTTACAATTTGTTCTCACATTGCAGGAAGTGGAGACAATGTTAAGTCGACTAAACTACATTTCTTCAACACTCTTCCTATCAGATGTTTCATACGTGGATTTCCTTGACAGAGTTCATGTTTCCGAGGTCAAACTGCGCTCGAAAGGCTTGTGGGAAGTTCCACATCCATGGCTGAATCTTCTCATTCCCAAGAGCAAAATCCACACTTTCGCTGAAGAAGTCTTTGGCAATATCCTTTCTCAGACGAGCAATGGACCTGTCCTCGTCTATCCGGTCAACAAATCAAAGTAACAACTTTTCCCTATATCAGTTTGTTTATGTCCCGTTTGAACCAATGATACAAACGGGGGCGTAGCTTTTCATAACATACTGAGTAAGAAATCGAACTCTTATTACAGGTGGGACAACAGAACTTCTGTGGTTATACCAGAAGAAGAAGTGTTCTATTTAGTGGCATTCCTTAGCTCAGCAGTGCCTTCTTCCACAGGAAGTGATGGTTTAGACCATATTCTAACACAAAACAAGAGGATTCTGGAGTTTTGTGAGACTGCTCATCTTGGGATGAAGCAGTATCTGCCTCACTACACCACCCAAGACGAGTGGAAGGCCCACTTCGGCCCGCGCTGGAAGGTTTTTGCACAGAGGAAATCTGTTTATGACCCTTTGGCAATATTAGCTCCTGGCCAAAGAATATTTCAAAAAGGCAACAGCCTTAAACGCCTCTCTTCCTCATGACTAACAGCCACAGTGCTTGCTTTTAAAAGGGCTTAAGTGGTTAGTTAGCCGCAAAACGCTGTCAATGAATAATAATTCCTACTATTATTGCTACTATTGTTCACGTGGCTTTCTCAAAGACCCACACTTTTGTGTCAAAAGGAGGCTGCATGTACTGGCTTTAGTTGAAGATCTTGTAAAGGGGATTTAGATTTTAGAAGTATCCATCATAGTTAGAGAAGAGACTGTACATACTACATTATACATATAAATAGTATATCAATCTTGTAAATAGACGTTTTTATTATTTAAAAGAAATATATAACATATCATCTATTGTGGTGACATAGTGACAAGTAACGATTGCTCTAACAGATTCAATTATTTGCATCCACACTTTGTCCTCTGAAGTAGTGAGGCTGTTAGTAGATTCCAAAAATCGTATTAGGTGGAAAGAGAGAGAGAGATGAGGTATGACTGTCCTGCTCAAAGGCATAGTATACAATAAAAACTAGTTCAAGGCTCCAGTTAGCAAAATTAATAATAAGGATTCAGAGCAAAGCCAAGTTAACCGTGAATGGACCATTTTTTCAGACAATATGCCATTTTCTTCACCCCACCACCCCAACCCCACACACCCCACCCCCCCCCCCCCACCCCCCCCTTCCCTCAGTGTCCAAGATATAGTCAATGTACCTAAATATGTAACCAATATCAAAACGGCACACAATATGCCCTTTCTGCTTAATCTAAAGCAACATCAGTTCTTGCTATACTCTGTCAGAAATGCCTTCAAAATATCTGGCAACTGCAATGAAAATAGACAGGGCTCAAACCCACAGAGGCATCTATGTTACTTTCTTCAAGTGTGATCATGAAATAGATGACATGATACATTCAAGCACTGGCTTTCCTTTTTACAAATTCCATCTATATATACATATAGATATATATATATATACATCTATATAGATATTTCAGTGCCCTGTTTGAACTTGGCAAACTCAGCAGGGTCTTTTTATTTTTTTATTATTATTTTTAATTTTGATCAAATGAAATACAAATTTGTCCTCTTGAAGTTGAAATCCTAGTTCTTCAAAATAGCATGTAGAGAGAAACAGAAGGCAAAGAATCCATATTGGTTAAAGAGGAATATCGGCAAAACTGTGATATCAAAATAAAGCAAACCTTTGCACTTGTATACTTTCCATAGCGTTAGTCTTTAGGGAGAATGGGGTACCACAAAATAATAAGGAGCAAAGCTTTCCAAGTCAATATCACAATTACACAAATATGCAAATTTAACGGAATTTGATATATATATCTAATGGTTCAAAACAATACAGTATCAATAGGGCATTTCTGTGTACTCTATTACGTGATTCGGCCTATTTTTAGTCATCAACTTCGCAGTCATATAGTATAATTAGCAGAATACAGGCTTAACTCTCTCTCTCTCTCTCTCTCTCTCTCTCACATAAGCATCTTAATAGGATAGCAAAACATGAATTCAATAAACCCGGCATAGTTCCGTACTGTTCTTTTCCGTGGACTCGTGGTTTTGATGGTACCGCTGTATTCTGTGGATGATGTGTTGCACCTGCCTGGCCGACTAACCTTTATCAGCAGAAGGAATCTTTCCAATTTTGGTCAGACGCTTCTAGGACATCCAATCTGCGTCAAGAGAGGATCAGTAAAGCAACAAGCTACAAAAGGAAATTTTCCTTTTTTATACTGTTCAAGAGATTCCAGCATCTGCGTCCAGAGCTAAAGGGATTTGGTGTTCTTACCAAAATCAGTCTGTGTATTTCCGTGTTTCCACCGAGTTCCAATATCACATTGCACAACTGGCAATCATCATGGTTCCAAAAGGCAATGATTCTCATGACATTTGTCTCCGAACGGCTCGAATTTCTAAACCTTTTTCCATGTTGCGAAGTGAAGCTCCCTTTTTTCTCTCTCTGAACAATATGAACCATTGCTTGAGAATGTCACGCCCAATGGGACCTATATCAAGTTGCATGTGCAGGCCGTGGAATTGAATGAACCAGAAGGAATATGCCATCCACACCTACATATGACACACACACACACACATATTCTTTTTCATTCTTCTAATCACTAATCAGTTTAATATGCATAACTTTCAATAATGAAGTGAACATAAATGAATAAGTAAGATAACAAAGTACACAAAAAGGATACCAAAAACTACAAACATAATTAAAGAGATAACATGCCAAATACAGCCGGTTATCCGAAGAAACTAGACTCTCATACAATCAACAGAAACAAATGCCAAATACAGTTCTCTTAGTTACAGTTGTCCAGCTTCAAAACACTGTTAATTCAGTTGTTGCTTCTCCAGTGATTCTCGAAAAAAGTGTCCGAAAAATCGGGCTTTTTGTCAAAAGCACCTACTTGCATGTGTTTCAATAGTGCAAAATTGACCTCAAAATGATGGTACTGGCTATTGCGGGACTAATTATTCATCAGCAGAATCTAAGAAGTTAAAAAAAAAAAAAAGTGTGAAAACTTTTAACTTCAGTTGGAAACTAGGAATTGTGTTAGGGCCAAAGGAACGGAACAGCTCCATGCAGGGCATAGCATAATCTCATCGTGTAAGCGATCTTAAATCGATTTTAATATACTTTAATAATCAATAGCATATAAACTTAAAAACACGAAATAAAAATCGAATCGAAAAGTACCTCTAACTATTGATTCTCCGACTCATACTCAAAGTCAAGAGATGAATTAGTTTTGGTTTTAGGTGGCTTTAAGTCTTATAAACCTCACTTTTAATGGTGTTTTGTTATTGAAATAGTTTTTTGATGTGAAGTTTTTGTTTGATAAACATATTATATTTACATTGCATTGTGTTTGAATGCAATGTATTAAATACAATTTATATTTAAAAAAAAGTATTTACATTGCATTTAAATACAATATGTATTTAGATGAAAAATATTTGATTTCTATTTAAATAATAAATATGTAATGCGATGGGTAAAAGTAAAGAGAAAAAAAAGAAAGAGAAAGAGAATATATGAGATGATTAATAAAAATAATAAAATAATAAAATAATAAATAGTAATTATATTATATTTAAAATATGATATAATTGATATTTAAATAAAAATTATATTATATTTAAATATAATAAGAAAGAATTGAGAACAAACGGGCCTAGTTTATGCTCGGTTTTGCGCTATTGAGGTTTCCGAATTACTTGTTGGTCTTATCTTTTGTCGTTTTAATTCTTCCTGTCGTTTACTTTTTGTCGTTTGAGTTTCTTATCTGTTTTTAAAAGATTTCTTTTTATTATTTGTTCTTTTTTGAGTTTCTTTGTCGTTTTGAAACCGAAGGAGATTTATGTTGGGTATATTACTGTCGTTCTTTTTTTTAATTCTCTCGCTCTATGAATCATTGTCATTCTCCATTGCTGGCGTTGTTCCTTCGCTGTCGTTTGAGATTTTGTCTTTTCGCATTTCTGTCGTTGAAGCATTTGTTGTCCTTGACTACTTGCTGCCGTTTGGGTTTCGTTATTTCCACCTTGTTGTACATTCAGTTTCTCGTCGTTCCTTCACGTGAAGATAAGTTTGTCGTCGTCTGGGTTTGGGTGCTTATATTCTTGGTGTCGATTCCCATTTTTGTTTTTTTTTTTGTGGCCTTTTGACCCTTTCTAGTATCACGTTTCTTTTTATTCATTTTTTGTGGGTCGTTTGCTAACGGCCTTCTATGTAGTTATTGTTGTCGTTTGAATTTTTTTGTCGTTTTCATATGCTGTCGTTTCAGTTGTTCTTTTTCACTTTTCAGCTTCATGTCGTTCTCGTTTGTTTCTGTTTCATTTCCTGCTGTCCTTTCTTTTTGCGTTTCTTGTCTTCTGCAAAATTGTTTTTGCGAGTTTCTTGTTTGTTTTCATTCTTTACTTTTTTCCCCAAAAAAAGGAGAAAAAACATGTCTTTTTTACTACTTTGTGGTTTGTTTTCGCTAATTGCGTTTTGTTGCTGTGAATTGTTTTGTTTTGTGTGTTTTTTTTTTTTTAATTGCAAGTCGTATTGTCGTTTCATAGTTTGCTGTCATTTACGACGTTTAATGCCTTGTCGTCGTTTTAAAATTTGTAGTCGCTTCTTTTTTTTTTTTTTCGTTTTCTTGTCGTATTGCTCCATCAACGTCGTTTTCTTGTCTTGTTTTGGAAATTTGGCCAGTCAATGCCCCGTTGGAATTCTTTGTCCTTTTCTTATTTATTTATTTTTAATCTCACCTTTGTTTCACATTTTTCTGTCGTTTTTTCGTTTTATTTCCCTCTATCTATTGCTGTCGTTTTTGGAAGGGCTGTTCTTTACTGTTAACACTGAACACTTAACCCTGAGCTGAGCCATAGCAGCTGAAGAAAACAAAACTCTCACTTACCCAAAACGTACAGTTAAGTGGAAGAAAGAAAACAATCTATTTTTGTCTGTTTTACAGCATTACACGCAAAACCCAAACTTTTCTTTCACCAAAAACTTGTTGGTTAACCGAGCAAGACACATTTCTTCCTCGTTACAGTGAAACCGTGTTGAATTCCACACAGCCAAAACAGTGTGAACTCTTCTTCTTCTTCTTGTTAAAGCCATCGAGTACATTCTGGAAACACGAGTTCTAAGCTATAAGAGCCGAAGACAAAAGACAAAACACAAAACACAAAAAGCACCAAAACGACGCCATTTCACCACGTTGAAGAAGCTGCTGACAAGTAGAGTTTGTTTTCGCTTTCCCTTTGTTCTGTTGAAGTAATTTATATAAAAATCGGCAATTCCAATGTTGTTTGAAAAAACCCTTGTGGCATTTTCTGTGTTCTAGAATTTGATGTGAAGCTTCTGTTTTTGGTCAAAGTTGGCTGCGAATCCGATATAAAGTTTTTGGTTTTTCCGAGTTTGGTGGATAACCCAACAAGAAATCTTGCTTTCTTAGACGTTTTGTTCATTTTTATGGAGATTTTCTGACCTGGGGTTGCGTCATTTTTCAGCTCTGGTATACTTATTTTCTGGATCGGGGTTTTGGGTTTTTAGTTGTACTTCTGGTTTTGATCAACTTCTATTCAGGTCAAAGGGATTGGGGTTTGGACATTGGTGGAAAACCTAACAAGAATTTGTGCCTTTTTAGACATTTTGTTCACTTTTAGGTGATTTTTCTGATTTTAGGGGCTTTGAGGAGGGAATTCTTGAGTTTTAGTAATCTTTTGAATAAAGGAGAAGGAGGAGAAGATGGTTGGGGCTAGTGATGGAGAGGTTCATGGTTTGTACATAAATGGGTTGGCACAGAATTCAAATGGGTCAATTGAGGAGAAGCTTGATGAGATCCGCCGGCTAATGGGAAAAGCTCAAGATGATCCTCTTAAGATAGTTGGTGTCGGTGCTGGTGCTTGGGGGAGTGTCTTCACTGCCATGTTACAAGAAAGCTATGGTCACTTGAGAGATAAGGTTTTGATAAGAATATGGAGAAGACCTGGGAGAGCAGTTGATAGAGCCACAGCCGAGCACTTATTTGAAGTGATCAACTCAAGGGAAGATGTGCTGAGGAGGCTGATCAGGCGCTGTGCGTATCTGAAGTACGTTGAGGCTCGACTAGGTGACCGGACGCTCTATGCTGATGAGATATTGAAAGATGGATTTTGTTTAAATATGATTGACACCCCTCTTTGCCCCTTGAAGGTTGTCACCAACTTGCAGGAGGCTGTGTGGGATGCCGATATTCTGGTGAATGGATTGCCTTCGACCGAAACCCGCGAAGTGTTTGAAGAGATTAGGAAGTATTGGAAGGAGAGAATAACAATGCCGGTCATCATCTCTTTGTCAAAAGGTGTAGAGGCTGAACTGGATCATGAGCCGCGGATAATTACTCCTACACAGATGATCCATCGAGCAAGTAAGACCATTTCCACATTTTTTTGACTAGTTGGTAACTTGGTCTTGTATTGATGGCTCCTTATACACCTTATGATCTCGAGATTCTCATACATTTTATTTCTCCCTGTAATGAAGGGACTATTTGCATGTATTATTCAATCTAAACTCTATAGTATTCTTAATGTGTCGTGCTTTGCAGCTGGAGTTCCAATCGAGAACATTCTCTATCTTGGAGGTCCCAATATTGCCTCGGAGATATACAACAAGGAATATGCTAATGCTCGGATATGTGGGGCCGAAAAGTGGAGAAAACCATTGGCTAGGCTATTGAGGCAGCCCCATTTCATAGTGTGGGACAATGGTGACCTCGTTACTCACGAAGTGATGGGTGGTCTAAAGAATGTGTACGCAATCGGAGCTGGTATGTGATGAGAACCAAGAACATTCAACGAGAACAATGGATAAATTTGTTATTGAAAAGAAGAATGAAACACAATTACAAAGATAGATCTGCAGACATTCAAGAGGTCTGCTAGCTCTCCCAAGGGTTTCCCCAATTTCCCACTAATCAATCCATGCCCCTCACTTTCTACCATTACCCCTTTTATACTAAAACTGACCATTAACAAACTCAGTAATCAGTTATGTGCCACTAACAACTAATATAGTTAGAAGTCCTATCAATAAGATTCCATTTCAGTTGCTTAATGGCATGATGAAACTTGTACGTAACAGAACCATGCAATAATCTATTTGATTTTGTAGAATACTCTTCTCTCTCTCTTTTATCGTATAATATCGCTAGTTCATTCCATTCCTAACAGGGAGAGTACTTTTTGGTGCAATTTGTTCCAAGGTTTTTATAATCTCGTTCATGCCTAATTTGCAACACAATCACCTGCAACTGTTGTTTTTAGGCTTTTACGATGAATAGGTGCAAATGGAAGAGAATAGTAACTTTCTGTTTTGACAAGTGAAAAATTATAACTGAGTTTAGTACTCTGTAAATTAAGCAGAAGAAGCTACTGTTCTTTTCTTTTTTAAATCACTTTATTTGCTGCCCTTAGGCACGCAATCCACATAAGGTCTATCATTGACATGTAAAATACATTCCTTACCTTCTAAAATTTATTTTTTGGTCAATATCCAGCTCTAATGAGTTCCTGCTTGTGTGAATTGTGAAAGCTTTTACACAATCAACTTTCTGGCTGTGTATTGTCTTGTTTATGTTGTCAGGGGATGTTCTTTTGCTTCTGCAGGAATGGTAGCAGCTTTAACAAATGAGAGTGCCACCAGTAAATCGGTATACTTCGCACATTGCACATCTGAGATGATATTTATCACCCATCTTTTGGCAGAACAACCAGAGAAACTTGCCGGGCCTTTGCTTGCTGATACTTATGTAACCTTGTTGAAGGGTCGTAATGCGTGGTATGGTCATAAGTTGGCCAAAGGCGAGTTGAACCTTGAAATGGGTGATAGCATCAAGGGAAAGGGTATGATTCAGGTAAGGGATTTTCACAATTTTTTGGTGGAATATTGACGCAACACGCTGAACCTATTTAGGACATAACTTGATTAACTTAAGGTGAACTTAGGAGCAAGTTGATACGGAATCTAGCTGAGAAAGGGAACTTTCGTTCATTCATAAGTGGGACAAATTTGCATAGTGCTCATTGGTTTTATCATTTATACATTACCTTGCAGGGGGTCTCCGCTGTGAAAGCATTTTTTGAGCTGCTAAGTCAGTCTTCCTTAAGTGTCCTACATCCAGAAGAAAACAAGCCCGTTGCACCTGTTGAGCTTTGTCCTATACTGAAAATGCTATATAAAATACTAATAACTAGGTAATAATTTGATACAAAGTGTGTTTCTTTTTAGTGCTATCTTTGTCATGTGCTTTTAATACCGAATTCTAATCCTAGTGTTCATTTGCATGTTTAGGGAATTCCCATCGCAAGCCATTCTTCAAGCTCTAAGGGATGAGACGATGAACGATCCCAGAGACCGTATTGAAATAGCCCAAACCCATGTGTTCTATAGGCCATCACTTCTTGGCCATCAACCTTGATTTCATTTTCATTTCAAGCAATTAAGCTGCTTTATAATGCTGTAGTATTCAAGATTCACATAGAAGAAGAACGTGTTAGATTGCGAAGAGTATTATTAGGATTGGTACATGGATTATGGAATATTTTAGATCCTTGCATTTTTGAGCTTGTAAAAATTAGTGTCATTTTGTGGGGAGTTCTGTTGGGACTGGTTCATTTATTGTTGATTATATTTTATATTGGTCTTTTGTTTGGAAGATGCATTATATCTAGTCTAAAGGGATGACGTTTTGTATTAGTTTTGGCAATCTTTGTGATAATACATTAGCTCAACTTATTACAGATGTTTCAACAAAAATTAAAAAAAAAAAAAAAACTGATTACAGATGAAAAAAGGATGGCTTTCATTGCAGAACTACTGTCTAGCATTTTTACCCCGCGTCCTTTAGGGTGTGTCTGATAGTAGAAAAAGTAGAACTGAAGTAGAGGAGTGGAGGGATTAGTAAAAGAATTTTGATATTTATGATTGTATGATAAGAGAGAGAAGATGACGGCAGTAGGAGAGCGATTTCAAATTCTCCAAAATATGTCATTTTTATATTGTGAACTAGAGAAATCATTAGAGAGATTGCATATCAAACAGTACAAAAGAAAAACCTTTCCGTCCTTTTTTATTTCTCTCGCCTAAATGATCTACCACACTATCTTTCCTATTTTCTTTCCTTTCAACGAAACACACCCTTAAAACAAAATTGTGTCAAATGAGATATGTCATTTTGGAAGGCCCTTCCATACGTCAATATTTAAAGCCTTAAGAATTCAATGTTAGGGGCAGACCAATGAAAACATATCTCATTCTGTGATACTGTGGATTTCTAACTTTTTATTTTTTATTTTTTTCCCTACCAAGCAATCGAATTGTTCCTTTTCCTTCTCCAATTTCCCTCCTTTTTTTTTCCCCTGAAATTTTCACTTCTATAAGAAGTACCAATAACTTAACCAAAAAAAAAAAAAAACTGTAAAAATTGTTAATAATACACAGTAAATCTACATGATATGAAGTAATTATAATACGGTTAATGATAAGCAAATGTTCATAAATAAGTTAAATAAGTTGTACGTCTACTTCATCCATGTTCCTCACATCTTTTATACGTGATATCAATGTCAAAAGGAGTTTTAGGAAGTTCAAGATATCTTGAATGATACATGGTTTAAACAACATTGACACTTGAGAAAAACCAAAGATAAAATGTAAATTTTAAGTATATTCATATTTCAAACTTTGGGGGCGTTTGTATAAAGAATTCCATTGACATTGCATTGAAATGTAATGCACTGAATGTAATATACATTTGGACATTTTGTATTTGTATTATATTAAAATACAACATATGTTGGGAGAATTAGTAAGAGAGAGATAGAGTATGTGATGTGATTGGTAAAAGTAGATAGAAAAAAATAAAATAATAAATAGTGATTATATTGATTTAAAATTTAAATATTTTAATATTTAAATATAATGTTTTACTATTTAAATGAAAATTGCATTGTATTAAAATACAATACAAATGCAATAGCCCTTCTAAACGCCCCCTTAAAAACCAAATAATGCAAAAACTAGTCTTATGAGTTCAAAATTTTTGGGACTTTGAACTTTAGAATTTGAATTAAGGTTGATCAGGCTTTGACTTATTTTGATCAAGAAAAAGAAAAAATACAAATAGACGAAGAAAAGGAGAGGGACAAAGAGAGGCAAAAGCGATAGTACTTGCACTGCTATTTTATTTTAAAATTCTGGTCTAACATGGCATTTGTACGCAAGCTACTTTACAATGATCTCTACTCGCTCCGAGGCATGCTTAAAGCTAAACGGTTGTTCCACTATCCTTTTAGCACACGAAAAACCATGCGAAATGGTCATCGTCTCTAGCACAGGCGAAGTAGAAAGCATATAGTTGATGAAATCGATTTCGCGTTCGCAGCCAATGATGCGAACCATTATAACCGATCGCAATTTGGTGAATAGATAATGCACTTGATCAACTTCCGAAAAGTTGGCATTTAAAATGTCCCAATTCGGTGAAAATTCAGTTGCCTACAAATGTGAGGTTATACAATACGAGAAATGTGCAGCTTTAATGTCGAAAGTTAGAAGTCAATATCCAAAAGCAACACATGATATTAGAGCTGTAAAGACATACCTTCTCCACAATGTTTAATTCTTGTAAATTTGGGGGACTTCTTACGAGGCAAAGAGCTGCTAAAATCTCTTCTTTATGGTTGAAGTTTACGTCCACGGAGAGATATTGGAGAGATTACATAACGGATACTCTCTCGGCATACCACCAAGTGTTAGACACTGGAACAAAAAGGAGTACAACAACATGTATAATATTAGTGGTGCATTTATATTATAAGTTTGAAAAGTTTTTTTAAATAGTGAACATAAATTTTTGTGACAATAAATTAATAGCATAACCTAACAAAACTATATTGAAATATGCATGCAAAAGGATAAATATTACCTCTAAAAAATCATTCTGATGTGTGAGTTTCTGTTGATAATTTTACACACGCAAGTGCACGTATCGCACAAGTAATAAAGATGTGAGTAAGTATCATTCCCACGGAGACTAAATTACTCTCAATTGCTAATTATCAATCTAATTTATCCTAATTCTATCCAAACAAACAAAAGATGATTTTTCAATACTTGAATAAAAATACGAATGAAAATAAAAATAAATTTAATTGAAGCAAAATTGAAATTAAACTGAATTAATATGGAAGAATTATTAAAGATTGAATAACCTAGATTTGTGATTTCCCCCTACCAATCCCTTTAGATGCAACTCCCTTCTTTTTTTTTTTAATTTAATTTTCCTAAATGATTACCAATCAAGAACACGCATGTCTTTACAGTCTCTGTCGATGGTCATACAAAAAAATACCTCTTTTACCCAACCCACTATATGTCTATGTGAATTGAATTCAAGAAATTCATTAAGATCAAGTTCTCATATGATTGCACATGAACATAGGTATATGTCTATCCTATAATCACATATGTCATTCTATCTATGGTATAAACACAAATAACTCTGTCGATATTATAAGCATTCCCATATCATTCTCAAAGGTGGCCAATCTAAGAAACAGCATTAAACACAAGATAGAATGAATAATCATGAATAGGCATTAATAAAGAATAAAGAAATTTAACATCTAAAATTCATGTTAGGGTTCCATCCCAAACTAGGAAAAGAAAATTTAGTTCATCCTAAACAAACTAAAAATAATCATGGTTGATCTAAACATAATCAAAGAAGAAGAAAGAGGAAAACTGGATTGTTGAATCAGGATTCCGTTGCCAATAGCCGTCTTCTTCTTCACACCTTGTTCTTTCTCCCTCTAGGTTTAGAGTCGTCAAAAGAATGCCTCAATTTGACCTAGAATGTCTTATTTATAGCCTTGGGTGATTTGAGGTCGAATGAATCAATTTTGTGCTGTTTTGGGCCTTAAAATCGCAATTTCACCGACTCGCAGTGCTAGGCGCTGCCTTTGGAGCGCCGAGCGCTAGATTTTTGTCTGACCGAGCGCCAGGCACTTAACGCGTTTTGACGAAGCGCCAGGTGCTTCCTGCTGAGCGCCACAGCGCTGCACTTTCGGCCTCTCTTGCGCATTGTACAACTTGCATGAGCGCCAGGCGCTGGCTTTTAAGCGTCTGGTGCTTGTGCGCACCAACAAATTCCATATGTGTCTTTTTGCCTTGATTTCCAACTCCAACCAAGCCCGATTGCTTCCTTTCTTCTTTTACACCATCGAGCATCCATTTTAGCATCAAGATTCACCATGAAACCTACAAAAACACCAAAACACAAAACACACAAAAACACATATCAAACCAACAAAACACCTCGAAAACTAACAAATATTAAACTTGAACGGCATCTAATGAGTGAGTATAAAACTCGCTCATCAAACACCCCCAAACTTAACATTTGCTCGTCCTCGAGCAAAACACAAAACATAATCAAAACTCTAATGAACAAAATCTACCCCAAATACAAAGACTAATTTGATGATGGTGTTTTCTCTTGGTCTTTCACCTTGTCTCAAAGATTTTCCAAAATATAATTCCAAAGGCAACTCTAAATGCTACACAAGTCTAGAATTTCAATTCTCAATCAATTCAAGTGCACTTTCAATTTCCTTGTGTGTGTGTGATTTCCATCATACCTACTCACTTTTCTCCCAGATCAATTTATACAATTCATAAATATCATTTCACCTCTAGTAATTTGGAACCCCATATGCTTATTTTTCATGACACTCTCTACTAATATAGACAATCCATACCCTCCAAGATCATTAGGACTTATCTAGCTTGTAATGAGGCTGCAGCTAAGGTGTGGTATAGGAAATTATATTCGGGCTATGGTACCTCAAACATGCTACTTGTTTGGATCTCTTGTCGAGCTTTTTTTTTTTTTTTCGATCTCAACATACACCCATAAACCAATCAAACCTTTTTTTTTTTTTCCTTGCTTTCCAACTGTACTCATAGCTAGTGCTTGCTTTCTTATTCTCTTTTTTTTTATTATTTTTTTTTATCACAAACACTAACTACACTATTTTCCCCTTTTCTCACATACACCCTTTTGCAACATATATATCTATATATATATATATTTTATACTAACCCTCAACATGGCTCATAATCTCCAAATAATTCACATGCTTAAGGTACAGGGACAAAAGGATATTTATTTTATAGGCTAGGAGAAAATACATGTGGGTGACAAAGAAAAACAAGCTATAAAAGCTCAAAGGAGTGACTAGGGATATATAATATGATCTGGTAGACTTGAAAGGCTCAAACGACCAAAAATGGCCTAAATCATCTCTTTGATTGTATGTTTGCCTAGGATTTCACCTCAAGTGTCAATCAAACAAGTTCTAAGGTTCTGATGAGGTTCCATTACATCCCAAAACGCATAAACAATCTCTAGGTACATTGAGTAAGCAAGCAATCCAGGTATAGTGCTCAAAAGTATCAGAAATTCAAAGTACGCTCAAAGCAATCAAAAATCAAGCACACAAACATCACATTTATCATCATCGCCATAATAATATTTAGGCAATCATTTACCTCTCATCGACTATGTGTGACCAAGATCAACATCATTCAATAGTTTTAAATTATATGCAAGACACTGTCACTACTAAAAACATGTAAAAAGTAAATCTAAAACACATACTAGACGAAAAAACTAAACCAAAACCAAAATAACCTAATCCTAACAAAGAACAGGAAATAAATGTTTCCACCCCCAAACTTAATCCTAACATTGTCCCCAATGTAGAGAAAAAATAAAAAGGGTTAAGAACACTCCCCTGAGACGGCAAATGGTAACTCATGGTTCATTTAGGTTGCCGTCTACATCCATTAGTGGCTGGTTCCACACGGCAGAGGCGACAGTATAGTTTGTTCGGGCACTTTTTATGCTTGGAATTCCCCCCCAAACTTGCTTTATACCTCACATGGCTAGGCAATGACTTAAACTCTAATGTTGACAGCTCCTCAATTGATGATTTCAAGTGTTTTAACTGAAAAGCTGCATCAAGTGATTCAAAGTCTGATCTGACTCGGGTGAACTTCGGTGTATCCTCATCCCATATGCCACCATCATCCACACTATTAGTGGATATCATATTTCCCTTTTCCTCAAACTGAATACAGGGGTCTGCCTCATTAACTCTAAAACACTCTTCAGAGTCGTCACTAGGAAGTTTCGTAGCCTTAAAGAAATTAAATGTCACCTCTTGGTCTTGAACTCTCATAGTTAATTCTCCTTTCTGCACATCAATAAGAGTTCTACATGTGGCCAAGAACAGTCTCCCTAGTATGATCGGGATATCCCTGTCTTCTTCCATATCAAGCACCACGAAATCTACAGGAAATATGAACTTGTCAACCTTTACCAATACATCCTCAATTATTCCTCGGGGATAGGTTAACGATCTATCAGCTAGTTACAGTGTGACTGTCATCGGGCTTACTTCTCCTAATCCAAGCTGCTGATATATAGAGAAGGGCATTAAATTGATGCTAGCCCCAAGGTCACATAAAGCTCTCCTGAAGAACTTGTTCCCAATAGTGCATGGGATCATAAAACTTCCCAGGTCCTTAAGCTTTGGTGGCAGCTTCCTTTGAATTATGACACTGCATTCCTCTGTAAGAGCCACAGTTTCAAAATCTTCGAGCTTCCTCTTTTTAGTCAGTATATCTTTTATAAACTTGACGTAGCTAGGCATTTGCTCTAGTATTTCAGCGAAGGGAATGTTTATCTGTAACTTCTTGAAAATATCAAGAAACTTTGCAAACTGCTTGTCAAGCTTCTGCTTATGGAAACGCTGAGGAAATGGTGGGGGTGGATTGTAGGGCTCAGGCCTACCCTGCTCATTACTCTCTTCTCTCTCTCTAACTGGCTCTATCTTACTCTGTTTTTTTGCTTGTTGCCCTTCTTTACCTTCATTTAGTTCAATCGGCTTCTTTGACTTTTTCTTACTCTATGACAACTCTTTGCCACTTCTCAATGTGATGGCTTGACATTGCTCATTCCCATTTTTCTTTGGGTTCACCTCAGTATTGCTCGGCAATGTCCCTTGGGTCCGGTTAGTTATCAGATTAGCTAGTTGGCCCACCTGAAATTCTAGGTTTCTGATAGATGCTGCTTGACTCTGAATTTGAGTTTGTGCTTCATTCATAAACTGAGCATTAGCCACCTGCATCTGCTGAACTAACTCCTCGAGGGTTGGCTTCTTCTCATGAACTGGAGTTTGAGTAGGAAAACCAGGGGGAAACATAGGTTTTGCAGAAGATGACACACTACCCTGGTTATTATTGCTCCATGAGAAGTTTGGATTATTCTTCCAACCTGCATTGTAGACTTTAGAGTACGGGTTATTTTGCCTATTGTCAATATAGTTTATAGCTCTAGGAGTGTGTGGACAAGCCTTTCCACAATGAGAATCACCACAAGAATCGTAAACTTCAATTGTCTTTGAATAGCATTCACCCCAAAAGTATCGAATTTCTTCGACAATGCCATCACTTGCGCAGTTAAAGCAATTAATGCATCAATTTCGTGCACACCAGCTGGCTTTTTAGGCACCATCCTCTCAGAGGGCCATTGATAACTATTCGATGCCATCTCGTCTAATAACTCAAAAGCTTCATCATAGGATTTCGACATAAGAGAGCTTCCTGCTGCAACATCAACAAGTGATCTAATGGGGCCAAACAACCCATTATTAAAAGTTTGAATTATTACCCAGTTAGCTAACCCATGATGTGGGCACTTTCTAAGCAGCTTCTTGTATCTCTCCCACGCTTCATAAAGAAACTCTTGATCATATTGCATGAAACTTGCAATATCACTCCTTAGCTTGTCAGTCTTTGATGGTGGGAAATACTTAGCCAAAAATTTCTGAGCTAAGTCATCCCAAGTAGAGATAGACCCTGGAGGCAGAGAATTTAACCACATCTTGGCTTTATCCAGAAGTGAGAAGGGGAAAAGCCTTAGTCTTATGGCATCATCAGAAACGCCATTGAACTTGAAAGTCGCACATATCTCCAGAAAGTTCACTATGTGCGCATTAGGATCTTCAGCCGGTAAACCCCCAAACTGAGAATTTTGCACCATCTGAATAGTCGACGGCCTGAGATCAAAATTGTTGGCATTGATTATTGGGCGATTAATACTTTTGTGGATGCCGTCCACCATTGGTACAGCATAATCACGCAGAGGTTTGGGATCCTCCGCTCCACAGTTGTTCTCAGCCATTGTATGCTGATGAGAAGCCTCTCGCTTATTCCTTCTGTTCCTTCGACAAGTCTTCTCAATCTCCGGATCAAAGTGAATTACACTAGATTCTCCCTCACTACGCATACAAAAGCCAAGATTCCTGATAACACCAATAAAAAAAATTTGAACTAGGATTAGAATAATTCAATTAATATTAACAATAGAAAAATAAAATTTAGTCCCCGGCAACGGCGTCAAAAACTTGTTGATAATTTTACACACGCAAGTGCACATATCGCACAAGTAATAAAGATGTGAGTAAGTATCATTCCCACGGAGACTAAATTACCATCAATTGCTAATTACTAATTTAATTTATCCTAATTCAATCCAAACAAACAAAAGATGATTTTTCAATACTTGAATAAAAATACGAATGAAAATAAAAATAAATTTAATTAAAGCAAAATTGAAATTAAACTAAATTAATATGGAAGAACTATTAAAGATTGAATAACCTAGATTTGTGATTTCCCCCTAACAATCCCTTTAGATGCAACTCCCTTCTTTTTTTTTAATTTAATTTTCCTAAATGATTACCAATCAAGAACACGCATGTCTTTACAGCCTCTGTCGATAGTCATGCAAAAAAATACCTCTTTTACCCAATCCACTATATGTCTATGTGAATTGAATTCAAGAAATTCATTAAGATCAAGTTCTCATATGATTGCACATGAACATAGGTATATGTCTATTCTATAATCACATATGTCATTCTATCTATGGTATAAACACAAAAAACTCTTTCGATATTATAAGCATTCCCATATCATACTCAAAGGTGGCCAATCTAAGAAAAAGTATTAAACACAAGATAGAATGAATAATCATGAATAGGCATTAATAAAGAATAAAGAAATTTAACATCTAAAATTCATGTTAGAGTTCCATCCCAAACCTAGGAAAAGAAAATTTAGTTCATCCTAAACAAACTAAAAATAATCATGGTTGATCTAAACATAATCAAAGAAGAAGAAAGAGGTAAACTGGATTGTTGAATCAGGATTCTGTTGCCAGTAGCCGTCTTCTTCTTCACACCTTGTTCTCTCTCCCTCTAGGTTTAGAGCCGTCAAAAGAATGCCTCAATTTGACCTAGAATGTCTTATTTATAGCCTTGGGTGATTTGAAGTCGAATGAATCAATTTTGTGCTGTTTTGGGCCTTAAAATCGCAATTTCACCGACTCGCAGTGCCAGGCGCTACCCTTGGAGCGCTGAGCACTAGATTTTTGTCTGACCGAGCGCCAGGCGCTTGACGCGTTTTGACGAAACGCCAGGCGCTTCCTGTTGAGCACCGCAGTGCTGCACTTTCGGCCTCTCTTGCACATTGTATAACTTGCATGAGCGCCAGGCGCTGGCTTTCAAACGCCTGGCGCTTGTGCGCACCAACAAATTCCATGTGTGTCTTTTTGCCTTGATTTCCAACTCCAACCAAGCCCGATTGCTTCCTTTCTTCTTTTACACCATCGAGCATCCATTTTAGCATCAAGATTCACCATGAAACCTACAAAAACACCAAAACACAAAACACACAAAAACACATATTAAATCAACAAAACACCTCGAAAACTAACAAATATTAAACTTGAACGGCATCTAATGAGTGAGTATAAAACTCACTTATCAGTTTCCGAATATGTGAAAGATGATTGAAAAACTTGGGCATCTAATTGATTCCAAGAGGCTTTTTGGACTGCCAAGGCTTAGCCAAACAAAGATGACCTCAACATTGCCAAAAAAAATTGAAGAACCGTAAATTTAGCTTATCAACATTGAAACTCGGAACGAAATCATGACCAAGGAAGACCATCAAAACCGCCTGGCCGTTCAAGCCTAGAGCCGTTACATATCAGGATTTCAAGCACATCTTGAGTCAAATTTACAAAATCGAGACGAAGGCTTTTCAAGTTCCCGAAACCTTTAAAGGTCTCCGGAGGACTCAACGAACAATCAAGTAACTCCAACTGAGTCAAATTTCGGCAATAAACTACGGATGAAGGCACCGCGTGGCATCGGAAGGTGGTTTTAAGTCCTAGTGACAACTCTTTGGCATGGCTTGTTGATAGATGGAGAAACCATTGATCCATGTCGCCGTTGGGATTGCGATGATAATACCTTTTAATGAAATTATCTTTTGGACCAAAGTTATGGTACAGCTTGAACTTGTGCATAGGACCAACATGGTGCAAGAGAACATGATCGAGTATTTTCGCAAGCTCCTCCGCAGAGTCGAATGCATGCGGACACTTAGCATTGTCACCGATCACAAGAGACGGAATCGTAGTCCGTCTATGCCACCATTTGCGTGACAAGAGACTTGTTCTCACGACATCTCTAGTTGATAGACGTGACAAAAATGTCTTCTACAATGTTATCTGGTGATTTGCTGATCCTATCGACCTCCATCTCCATAACTGAGGTGAAACGTAACCAAAATAAATTAAAAAAAAAAAAAAAGAAAAGAAAAGGAAAAAGAATGTCTATTTATTATATCTCTTATGATCATTTTCTCTTAACCTTTTCGTTTAGAGCGTTCATCGACCCCAATAAACCCCGAATTAGACAGTGAATATAATGAAATATGGTTTTAAAAAAAAAGAATTAAAAAATAAATTACGTCTGGGTAGCTTCGAGTTCCGTCCGGCTGCCGAGGAATCAGTAATCAGCGCCTATAGTCGCTGTGGATGAACTCACGATGTGGGACGCACGAATATATATATATTTTTTGAACAAATGACATTTTTTTTAAAGCATCTGCAAAAAAAAAAAATCAGAAATTTTGTTAGATTAAAAAATGATTTTTTTATTTTTAAATAGATTGATAGATTGATCATAATTGTTTTATTTACTGATTGATCATATATTAATATAAATTTTTATCAATCAATGAATATTTGATTATCAATTACTTTCAATAAATTATCTTACTATTTACCAGCAATTTTTAGATAAAAAACATTCGGCCATTTTTAGAAAGAAAAATAAATGTTTAAAAATCATCTATTGAAATTATGGTGTTTTGTAATTAGCATTGATTGTGCTTCTTTCAATATTTGTTAATGCGTTATTAAGTAGATGTCAAGAGTAATGGTGAGTTGTCAATTCTATATAAGGTTGCATAATTTATGGGGGATAGAAACATAGACACAGAAAACAGGGTGGGGCTAGAAATTTTTTTTTTAATTTTTTTAATGCAAGAAATATATATGATTCCGTGGGAGTGTATACCAAATTCTTTTAAAAATAGAATATCAAGTATAAAAACTAAAATGTAAAATTTTAGTGGCAGGTATGTGAAAATTTTTAATTTTAGTGGGAGCAAAGAGAAAAGGGAAAAACAATAAATATTTTTTATGTTGCATCTAATTTTCTTGAGAATTGTTACAACTAATTTTAATGAGGGTTATGTGAGAATTTTTCATTTTTAATGGGTCAATTTCTGTATATCTTCTAATAATATCATAACATATCAAGAAAAAATACATAATTAGTTATAATTTCATATCATATCAATTAAAAAAATCAAATAAGTTACACATATGTCATAATATTATTGGGGGATAGGAATGGAGACACAAATAAGGTGATATATTAACTAATTTTGACAAGATTGAGGTTATGTCATAATTTTTTATTTTTGTAAAGGTAATATAGAAAAATAAAATAAAATTTTTGAGATAGAATTAAAAGAATTAAAAAAAAAAAGTCATCATGTAAATCCGCCCCTTCACATAAAGGGGATAGTTATCTATTCTACACATTAGATCAAAAATAATATGAAATTTAAAATTAAAAATTTTAAAAATTAATTTTTATTTATGAAACTTTAAAAAAAATAAAATAAAACGGGAAACCAAAAAACCTTATACAGTTGGTGCAGCCGTCCAAGGGTCAAGCAAATTTAAGATTTGCCTTTCCAAGATTAAATTACTAGAAAGAAAACTTTCCTAACTTCTTTTTTTTTGTTTTTTAAGTAGAGATTGGAATCCTACATCTTTTGATTAAATTGATTGTGATAATACTCATACGTTATTCTTGTTATCATAATTTTTAATTAATTAATAAAGTATAAAAATATAAAATTTTTGGAATAGAGTTAAAAGAATTTAAAGAAAGCCATCATGTAAATTCGCCCTTCACAGAAAGGTGACAATTATCTTGCACTGATTTTACACATAAGATCAAAAATAATATGAAATTAAAATTTAAAAAATTTAATTTTTATTTATAAAACAAATAAAAAATGGAACAGGAAACTAAACAAATTATACATTTAGTGCAGCCACCCAAGAATCAAGCAAATTTAGGATTTGCCTTTTCTAGATTAAATTACTATAAGGGCGCGTTTACTTATTAGGATCAATTCAAATAATAAAAAATAAGTTCCCTATACAATTAACATAAATATATTAAATATTATCATATTACCATAATCTCATATTGTTACTAGTGTTACATAGTAAATTAAACGTTCACGTACCTTTATTTATTAATAGCTCCTTTATCATCAATTTTTTCTGTTTATTTATTTACATCAAATCACGTTTTGCACAAACAAATCTTTGTAATGATCAAGTTATTCTTTCATTCTCATATCACAATTATCAAGTTCGTGGACTAAACTTTAAAACTTGAATGACACCAAATAGATAAGGAAAAAAACATACAGATAAAAGAAAAGGGAGTTAAAGAAAATAAAAGTTCCACTGCTTGTTTTAAGTTTAAAATTCTGATTGCAAACCCGGTTCTTTAAACATGATCTTTGCTCGCTTCAAGCACAATGACTGTTACACCATCGCTTTAGAACTAGGGAAAATGAGAACAATTGTCACCGTCTCAAGCACGGGTGAATTATAAAGCATAGAGTTCATTAAATATATTTCGCCTTCACTACCAAGGATGTGACCCCTTTTGCCCCGTCGCAACTTGATGTATAGACAAATTCATGTGGTCACCAGATTCCACAAACACGGATTCCACGTTCTCATCGATGGATCCTACCTATATTTGTTATAGGTTATACAATATCAAAAATATTAAACTTCTATTTTAAGATAAGTATCAATTTATATGATATGTGAGTTATCATTCTTATAAAAATAATGTAAAATATTAGATCTCTTAAACTCACTCTCCAATGTATAGTTCTTGTACATTAGGGGAACTACTTAGAAGGTAAAGAGCTGCTGTGATCTCTCTTTGATGGTTGAAGTTTACGGACATGGAGAGATATTACAGATTATGTAACAGATACTCTTTTGGTAAACCACAAAGTGCTAGATACCGAAGCAAAATTGGAAATAGAGGCAACAAATAAGATTAAATTACAGAAAATTAAACGATCAATTAGTAAGATATTATTAGATTTTGAAGCTACTGAAATTTTAGGAAATTTGATCACGCTGTTAAGATAAGAAATGTAAGCAAAAGCTAAAAAAAAAAAAAACAGTAAATCAATAGCAAAACCAAATAAACTAGTTAAAATATGGCCACATAATGAAAAAATATAAAATCATGAAGTTCATATCATGTGCCATGGTTATTTAAATTTCAATAAAGAAAAATAATATTTTGTCCCAAATTTTCTGGCATATCATTAATAATTCAAGTTTTATCATGACCATGAGTGGGCATCATTTGGGTTTACAGGAAAATGATCTTTTTTAAAGTCATTTTTGAATAAATGCTTTTTTTAATATAAGAAAAGGGTTTTTATTTTTATATGATCCATCATGGCCTACTTGATGGTCCTCATATATAGACTTGGTTCTTCATCATTGACCGACATGATGGTTAGTCAGTTATTTATCATTATGAAACGATAATCTACTTATGGACAGTGATGAACTATGGACTAATATAAAATCCAATTAAAAAAAATATTTACTTAAAAAAGAAAAAGGAAAAAACAAAAAACTCAGATATTTTTTCAAATGAGAGTTGCACTGCTATTTTAGTTTGAAACTCGGTTCTAATATGGTGATTATACGCATACTATTTTAGAATAATCAATACTCGCTCCGAGGCACGCAGATCAAATCTAAAGGACTGTTCCACTATCCTTTTATCGCGGGAAGAAGCATGCCAGATGATCATCTTCTCGAGCACGGGCGAAGTACAAAGCATATAGTTGATGAAATCGATTTCGCCTTTACAACCGATGAACTGATCCATTGTAACCGATCGCAAATTGGTGAATACGCGTTTCATTTGGTCGGCTTCCAAAAAGTTGTTTTTCAAGTCCCAATTTGGTGAAATATTGTGTGCCTACAAATGTAAGATTAGGCAACATGAGAAACATGTGCAACTTGAATTTTGAATTACTAAAATAACAATTCACTTGTCACATTACTTGAGTGTATAAAAAAATTAATGGGGATATTAGAAATCATGATCATCCAAAAGGAACACCTGACATTAGAGCTGTTAAAACTCACCTCCTCCTGAATGCTTAGCTCTTCTAGATTTGGGGCACTTACTTAGAAGGCAAAGAGCTGCTAAATCTATTCTTGCCGGCCGAAGTTTATGTGCACCTCGAGACATCGGAGATTATGAGCGGATTCTCTCTTGGCAAACCAGCAAGTGCCAAATACTGGAGCAGCAAGGAATCAAACAACATAAGATTACCCATTTTTTTTTTTTAGAAAATAACATAAGATTAACATAAGATTATTAAATCATCGCAACTTAATTAACACAACCAAGTTGTGATATGACAAGACTAGAAATTGAAGCTAGTCAAATTTAAGGTAATTTGATCACACCAAAATAAGAAATTAGATGGAGTACAACAAATAGAAATTAGATTGAGCCTCCAGGCATCTGATAGATGATCAAAAAAACTTGCACATCCAACTGATTTCAGGAGGCCGGGATTGGTCAGGCTGAGCCCGCCGCAAAATGCCAGCCTCAACATTTCCAAATTTGAAGCGGAGATTAAGCAAATCAACGTTAGTACTGTGAAGAAAATTGTCGATACCGAGGGAGACGTCCAACAAAATCGATCCGTTCAAGCATAGGGCTGTTACCTATGGGAATATTGAGCATACCTTGGGTCAAATTTACATAGTAGAGATAAAGGATTTTCAAGATCCTGAAACCTTTAAATGTCGCCGGAGGTCTCAATGTACATTCGACTAACTCCAACGCTGTCAAATTTTGGAAAGAAAAAAACGCAAGATGGAACGGTCTAGTGCATGTAGCATGGCTTCTTGATAGACGAAGCATCCGCGGATCTATGTTGCTATTGGGACAATAGTAGTGCATGGACATAAAATTTCTTGGATTGTAAAAGTTATAGTACATCTTGAACTTGTGGATTGGACCAACATGGTGCAAGAGGAAATGGTCAATTATTTTGGCAAGCTTCTCGGCAGAGTGGAACACATGTGGATTATCAACGTCGTCGCCGATCACAAGAGACGGAGTGGTAATCCATTTTTGCTGCCACTTGCGCGACAAGGGACTTGTTCTCACGGCATCCCTAGTTGGCAAACGCAAAAGAATGCCTCTAAAATATGATCCGGTAATTCACTGATCCGATCATTTTTCATCCCCATGGCTGATGTGAAAAGTAAAAGGAAAGAAAAAGGGAAAATAAATTTAATGGATAAGTACGTCCTTCTAGTTGTAGATGTAAGATCCGTTTTTATATTATTTATCAGATTTAAGTAATTAATCCAATTAATTAATTATCAAAAGTAAGTAAATAAATAAGACAGGCAAATTTTAACGAGGTTCGATTTCTCTACTCCTCAAGCCCATGTTTAAATGTTGAACACTTTACTAACTATCAAAAGATTACAAGTATTAATGGACTTATGCAATCTAAAGACTCCCTCTTTATTATTGCCACGTTCAGTAAGATCCCCTTACAAGCATATGTTGGAATCCCTTCAATTACTATTGTCTCCTCCTGAAATCTTCAAATCTTTCTCTTGAAAGATGCAAATAATGTAGAAAGCTTCAAAATTACCAAGGACTCTAAATCATACGATCTCAACTCTTGCTCTCTATCTCTAGGATGAGTATTTTGAGTCCTTATATAGAACTCCAAAGATCTCCTTCAAAATCTCGAATTTATTTTGAATTTTGAATATGTTATAGATAATGTTGTAACATCTTGTGTAACATCCTTAAAAATTCAAATTTCAAATCTTCTGAATTTTAAAACACAGATATTCTCCAAATATCATCCAAATCCACTTTCAAATATATCTACATGTTTTCCTAATTAAAATCGCAATATATAGGCAAATCTTAGGTTTTTTGAAATCTTAATTTAAATAGGATTACAAAATCCAATTTAAATTAGTTTTTTCTTTTTTAGACTTATTCACATCTTAAATAACTCCCCAAACCCTATTTAAACTTGATTTGCCGTGATTCTCTCAATTCAAATCGAATTTCAAAAGATATTCACGATTTTGCAATAGACCACGACATTGCAGCAGATGTTGTAACATCTTATAGCACATCTTGTACTTAACTGAATCTGTAGCACATCTTGTACTTAACTGAATCTGCATGTCGCCGCAGTGTTGTAACATCCTGTAGTACATCCTGTAAAATCTGCATAAACTTATAATATTTCTGATTTTTCTTAAATTGCTATAAATACCAATACTAAAAAACCTAACAGTAGAATTTGAATCCTCCGATCTAAGTTCAAACAAAAAAATAAAATGTTGTTGGATAAATTCTACATATTATTTATATCACAATAAGAGAAACTAAATAAAAAGAATAAAAAAGAACACTCGTTTTTACTAATTAACAAATTTAAGAATCTCAAATAATACCTATGAGCCGTCCCAATAGTATTCCTCGTAAATCAGCAAAGATTTCTTCGAGTACTTTTACTCTTCTCTATGCAGCGCAAAATTGTAGAATTAAAAGATCTATAAATAAATTGAGAACCAAAAAATTCTGAAAATTTAAATAAAGAAGGAAAAAAATTACTACGTTTATTTGGCAGATAATCAAATCAATTTTAAATTTTAAATTTGGCACATCAAATTATTATAAAAGAAAGCTTTTCAAATTACGAAATTTCAAATTCAATTGATTCATGAAAACCTCTATGAATGAAATTTATTGGCTTCTCTCTCTCTCTCTTTTTTTTTTTAAAGAGTAATTTCCTTCTAGCTTGCCAGAAATATAACTCTCAATTTTCATATAATTCGCTCCCTGATAGATACATGCAGGTTTTCAGACTCAAGAAATTTGTGTTGAAAGACATTTTGTAGCCAAATAATGTTGTTACACAACAGTTTACCATCACGACCCCCAATTCTTATGCATTCTAGATTTCTGTTTAAGTTAATCTTTAGGCTTTAGCCATATAACAACTGGTGAATGTGTGCTCAATTTCCGTCACAGATTTTATTCAAAAAGGATTAAAGAGTCTAAAAATTTTCATTTGTAGCCTATTTTACTTCCATATTTGTGTCTCTTACAACAAATGACTATTTAAACATAGATCTGAAATGAGTGAAACATTCAGAGTCACGTCTGTAATTTTTAAATAACACTATTAAGTTGATAAAAAATGTCTCTCAATACAAACTTGTTGAGTCTAAAACCCTAAAATATAAAATACTATTTTTCCAACTAATCGCGCTTTTGCATTTTATTATGCACGGTAAAAGTCTCATAGCAAGGAAATATAAACTCTGAAAGACTTGATGAGTCGTGTTTCGAAAATTTGTATAAGACATTTACATGGATACGAAAAGTCTTTCAATACAAATATGCAGAAAATGAAAGGCTTTTCCAATAAAAAAAATTAGGGCTTGAAATGTCCATTTTCGTCATGTTTATGGTTGCCAAAAGTATTTTGGGAAAGATATGTAGAGAATAAAATACTTTTCTACTCGCTACTCAAAATGGTTATATGAGACTTTTGTATGGATTCAAAAAGTCTCGAAATACAAAAATCTGGACTCTCAAAGATTTTTTGAATCAAGACGTGAGGACTTCCATTTGTCACATATTCACATTTATTTTAACGGTAAAAGTCTTTGTACACAAATATCTATAATCGATAATGGTTTTGGAGTCGTGATTCAACAGGATTATAAGCGACGATAATTTTTTTTTAATAAAACAATCTCTAAATAATAATATATACACTCCAAATTTCTATTCGAATTAAATGTAAATTAAGCACATTCATCAGTTTTGTATACGATAAAAGAGTATTTAAATACAACTAGAAAGAGCAACAGGCCATATGAAAGAAACGACAAAGAGAGAAAAGGAAAGAGTGGGTCGGTCAAAGTTCCAAGACTGTTCTCGAGCGCGTCATTGAAATTTCGATCTTGAAAATTAGTTGCGGACTCATATCATTGTGGGTATTTTTTGGTGGTTGTAGCTATGTTTAGCAGGGTGACTTAGTTGGATGGATCTAATTTCGTTTAGAGTATGAAATCCGGATGGCTTGAAGGCTTTTTTTTGACACATTCCTCATCTAGTGTTTGTATTCTTGCAGGGTTTTGTTTCGAATGGTGGTGGTCTTCTGGTGGAGGTGGTGGTGTCAACTCCAAATGTTGACGGTGGTTGTCTATGTATTTCACATTTTGTTGTTTGGAGGCATCTCGTTGGTTTCGCCACTTGTCTCCCAAAGCATTCTTCCTATTTTAATGGTACTCTAGCTTTAATTGAAGACTTAGGCAGTTGCACTTTAAGCTTTAGTTGTTTCTAGTTTAGGCTAATAAAAGCGTTGAAATCTCCGCCATGTATTTTTAGTATTTTCTTTGTAATGATGGAGGTGGTTCTTTCACCGTTTAAGTTCGTTTTTGATCTATAATATTTAGGTCTTCACGAGTTATAAGTTCTGCTAGTTATGAGTTTATGTAAAGATATTGGTAGACTTAGAGTTATATGTTACAAGCTCTTGATAGATCAAAAGTATTCCTTGATAGTAGTGGTTTAAAAAGAGTCTTATGTGTATTCAAATTGATGTGTCGATGAATTTTTTCAATATTGGATCTCATCTTGTATCGTTTTTCATATCTTTCATCAGAATTTATTGATTAAACCAATTTTTATGAAGTGCTTTGTATTATGTACCACGGGTAATTCGGATTATTATTGGTCTCTATAAGACCTTTTATTTGAATAAAATTTTACCTTAAAAAAAATTATTTAAATTTATATATCTTAAATGAGTAAGACATTTATAGTCGTAACTATAAAGTGGTATGGAAAAAGATTATATGGATACAACAACTTCTTCAAAAAATTTAGAAGTCTGGAATTGCGCCTTCTAGACTAGAGGGCATTAAAAGCACATTTTTTATTTTAAACATAGAACCCCAATAAAGCGAAAATTAATTACACTACCATTTAAGTTTATAAATTTGTGGACTTTAAACTTTAAAACTTGAATTACACATATAGATAAGGAAAAGTAAAATCAAAAAAATAAAAATAAAAGGGCATCTGGCTCGCCTATTTAATTGAAATATTTTCTAATACGGTACAATATTCTTAAAGTTGTTATTGTTTTGTATTTGAAACAAAAATTTTGAATAAAGACTATACAAATATTATTCACCATTTAAATACACATATTCAAATAGGCACTTTATCCCAAATAGACCTTTACTTTTACATCTATTCTAATGTTGATATCCAAACACACTTTTTATTGGAATTAATGTACTCAAATGTAAAAATCTGACATCCAAATGTATATTGGAATATATCCATTCCATTTGAATACAGTATCAAATATATAATACGACATCCAAACACACTATATAAAAAAAAGAAGTTCCACTTATTATTGTAGTTCAAAATGCTGATTATACATTCGGTTCTTTAAAAATGATCTTTGCACGCTCTGAGCACAATGACTGTTGCACCATCATTTTAGAAGTAGGAAAAATGAGATTGATGGTCATTGCTTCTAGCACAGGTGAATTAGAAAGCACCGAGTTCATGAAATAGATTTCGCCTTCACTACCAAGGATGTAACCCATTCTCACCTGTCGCAGTTTGGCATATAGACAATTCATGCAGATATCAGACTCCAAAAACATGAGTTCCACATTCTCGTCGATGGATCCTGCCTACATTTGTTAGGTTACAAAGAAAAATTAACTTATGTGATATATGAATTGTTATTCTTACGAAAGCAACATAAAATATTAGATCTCATAAACTCACCTCCTCCATTATGTCTAGTTCTTGTAGATTAGGGGCGCTACTTAGAAGGCAAAGGGCTGCTGAAATCTCTTTTGGACGGTTGAAGTTTACGGAAATGGAGAGGTATTCGAGATTATGTAACAGATACTCTTTTGGTAAACCACCAAGAGCTAGATACTGGAGAAAAATTGGAATTAGAGGCAACATATAAGATTAAATCATGAAAAATTTAACATAATAAATTAGTTAGACCTTATTAGATTTTGAAGCTATTGAAATTTCAGGAAATTTGATCATGCTGTTAAGATAAGGAATGTAAACAGAAGCTTTAAAAAAAATAGTGAATCAATAGCAAAACCCAACAAACTAGTTAAAATATGCCCACATAATGAAAAAAAAAAATCATGAATTTCATATCATGTGCCATGGTTATGTCAATTTCAAAAAAGAAAAATAATGTTTTGTCCCAAATACGTAACTTTAATAGTTCAAGTTTTTTTTATGATCATGAATAGCTAACATTGGGGTTTACAAGAAAATAGTGTTTTTTAAAGTCATTTTACACTAAGTGCTCTATTATCACTAATGGACTAGTCAATTAGTGGTGGGCTATGGACTATTGTAACAGCCATTAACAAGAGGCTATTTACCTTGGAATACAGAAAGTTTGCCTTTTTTTTTAAAACGAGTTATCGAAAAAAATTCGACCTAAAATTTCCGGTATATGTCATTTTCATTGAAAATAAACACAAAAAATGTTACCTCTAGAAAAGATCCCTTGAATGTTAGACTCCGGAAATGAAGCAGATGATTGAAAAACGTCGGCTTCCAACTGATTTCAGAAGGCTTGCAGGACCCATCATCAGCCATAGCCCCCAAAATTTCTAAAGGCAAAGGGTCTATAAACTTGCCTATAAATTCAAAGAGTCGGAACTTACGCGTTCCAAATACATCAAGAAAATCATCATAAACATGAATCCACAAATACGCCGATTCAAGCAAAGGGCTACGACATAGCAAAATTTCGAGCACATATTGAGCCAAATTCACATTGACGAGACGAAGAAACTTCAACTTCCCGAATCCTTTAAATGTCGCCGGAGGTCTAATCGCACAACTATGTAACTCCAACTTCGTCAAATTTTGCCAAGAAAATATGCAAGAAGGCAACGTGTAGTGTAGGAGTAAGTTGTAAAATCTAAGAGACAACTCTTCGATATAACTACTTGATGGATGGAGAATCCACCGATCCATGTAACGGTGAAAATTAGAGAAATTTTTGACAGTGAGGATTACAATGTAAAAGAAGTCATAGATGATCGTGAACTTGTGTATCGGATATTCAACACGACGGTGCGAGAGAACATGATCGATTGCGCTCACAAGCTCGTCGACGGATTTGAATTGTGCGGGATGCAAAAACTTCTCCCCGAACACAAGAGTTGGAAGAGTAGTCCATTTATGCCTCCACTTCCTCGACAATATACTTGTTCTCACAGCATCTTTAGTTGACAAATGAGACAAGATTTCTTCTGTTAAGTGATCTGGTAATCCGCTGATTAATCTATCAGTTTCCATCTCTATAACTGATGTGCAATGAAGAAAAATGAAAGACTGTTAAATCACGATTTGGTCTTGCTTTTTTCTTTTCCCCCTCTACTTCGTCATTTGTATTTCTTGAACTCATGTTTGGTGTAGTCAGTTGAGAATTTTTTGGTATACTTTTAAATATGAAATTAAAAAATACGAGATATTCTTTATATTCGAATCTTGTGGAGAGTCAATCCAGGATTTTGTGGAATTTAGTTTAACTGAAGTCTTATCTAACTTTAATTTCTTTTTTTCCCCTTGGGCAGACGATTCTAACTCTTTTGAGTCAATTGAGCGTATAACCATATCTCTTTTTTTTTTTTTAATGGAACAATCATATATAAATTTAATTTTTTTTTATTGACAATTAAATTTAATTTTTAGTATATAAGAGTTTCCTTTTCGTGGTTCCAAACAATAACCTAGTAATAATATTTAACTTGACACACCAAAAGGTGCAAAATTCAAATCCCATCACTCTAAATTAAAAAAAAAAAGGTTTTGTTTTCAAAAAATAAAAAAAAAGCACAAAATATAATTCTAAACTTTTATGGTAATAGTTTAATGTTTGATTCTATTATAAGATGAAGTGTTTGATTTCTCTATTGTCGAGTCAAAATCTTATCACTGAGATGCTAACTAGATGTGGAAAAAAGAGAACAATTCCTTCTGTTTGAGGGTGTGGTGTACTGTCTTGTCTTGAACATAAAACATAACCATAAATTCAAATATCTTAAATTATCCTATTTAAAATTCCTAATTATTCTTTTCACGGGTGTTCCTCATCACCGTATCAATTGCGAAATAAAAAAATTTTATGTGGCGTTCTTTTGAATCAACAAGAATGGCAGTGGCAGAGGAACATATGAGAGATGAAATTTATCACCCTCTTTTGGCAGTGGAACCTTTAAAAATCGTGGGGCTTTTAAATTTCTTGCCTAGACTTTTGTAACCACCCTGTTGAAGGGTCGTAATAAACATATTTTTATCAAGATTAAAAAAAGTTTAAAGAATTTCAAATGTACCTTAAAATATGATTTTTAATAAGCTTGTTCAATATATTTCAAATTGAAAACAATAAAGAAAATATTACCCACACTACTAAATAAGACTCGGAAAATAGGGAAAAAAAATTATGTAAAGCCTAATTCAAACCTATTGGTACCTAATAAACAATGAAAAATATAATACCTCTAAAGATGTAAAGAATCACAAATGATAATTATATAGAATTAAATAAAAAGACGAGTAACAAGTCTCAGCAATAAGTTCATAATTTTCTGGACAAAAAGAAAAGAAAAGAAAGTTGATTACTGTTTTAGTTCAGAGATTCCTGACTTTATGCAAGGTTGTTTTATAATGATCTCTGCTCGTTCTGAGGCATTCTTGAAGCACACTGATCCTACCAGCATCGATCTAGAGCTGGGAAAAACAGGATGAATGATCATCGTCTCAAGCATCGGCGAAGAAGAGAGCATATGGTTGATTAAGTCGATTTCGCCTTCACAACCAATGGCTTGATCCATTCTCACCCGTTGCAATTTCGGGAATAGACAATTCATGTGGTTAGCTGATTTCACAAAGTTGGCAAATTTTACACTTCTGAGTTTAGCCTGCATATGCGAGATAATACAATATCAGAAACGTCGAACTTCCTGAAGTACGTAGCTAGTTCTAGAGTTAAAAATTGAAGCAAAAATAATAATAATAATAACAAAACAAAAATTAAAGTATCTTCAAGCAAAAAGGCAATAATCTTTAGGACGGTTTGCATTGTTAGAAAAGCAACATGCCCAATACTAGTAGATGTGTTCATTAACTCACCCTCTCCCAAATCTTTAGTTCTAGTAGATTGGAGGCACTACTTCTTAGAAGGCAAAAGGCAGTCAAAACGTTTGCTCGACAATGGAAGTTCATTAACATTGAGAGATACTGGAGATTACGTAACGGATACTCTCTTGGCAAACCACCAGCATACAGGGACTGGAGAAAAAAAAAATGGTGTAACAACATAAGAAATCATGGCAAATTAACATAATGAAGTGGTGCAACGACATTGCGCTTTGGAAATCAAAAATACTGAAATTTAAGGGGATTTAATCCGATGCTGCATACATAAGAAATTGAAGAGCTGATTTGTAAAATCCTAATTTGTCCCAAATTAAAACATGAATTATCAAGGTGAATTTCAGAAAAGTAAAACCCTAATATGTCCCAAATTATCCAAATAACCTTGATAACTTATGTTCTATAGTTTCATGATTTTACATGATCATGATCGGTATATTAAATTTTCCTGGAAACAAATAGAAGCGTTACCTCCAAAAAACTAGAACCGAGTGTGAGCCTCCGGACATGCGAGAGAGGATCAAAAAACTTGGGCATCTTACTGAAAACAAGGGGCCAGGCCAGGTCAAGCCCCTCCCACAACATATCAACAGTATCTAAACGGAAGGTGTTGCGAAAATTGATGTTAGTAAATTTGCCTTCAAAGTAGAAGTATCGGAGATTAGGCGCATCAACGTTGATACTCTCAACAAAATCACCAAGAACCACCCACAAATACACCCATTCAAGCATAGGTCTACATAACAGAATTTCAAGCACGTCTCGACCCAAAGCTACATTATATAGACGAAGGATCTTCAAGTTCCCGAAACCTTTAAATGTCTCTGCGGATCCCAACGCACGTCGAGCCAACTCTAACTTTGTCAAATTTTGGAGAGAAAACACGGAACAAGGCAATGTGTAGCGCTGGCAGGTATGAAACCATAGTGAAAACTCTTTGATAGGGCTTCTTGATAGATGAAGAATCCCCCGATCTATGTCACGAACGGGACAAACCGGTTTGTTATCCGACGCCATGTTATGTTTCGAAACGATGTCGTAGCAGAGCTTGAACTTGCGTATCGGACCAACATGGCGCGAAAGAACATGATCAATCGTACTCACAAGCTGCTCTAAAGAATCGAATTCATGCGAAAGCACGAGAGATGGAATGGTAGTCCATTTATGCCTCCACTTACTTGACAAGAGACTTGTTCTAACTGCATCCCTAGTTGATAAACAAGACAAAATATCGGCTACTATTTCGTCGGGTAATTCGCTAATCCTATCGATTCTCGTCTCCATACCGATCATGTAAGTAGAAGTAGAAAAAGAGGAGAAATCAATTTAAATAAATCGATAACATATGTTGTTCTCGTTTAGGTATATATATATATATATATTCATATGCTCGTTTGAGCATAAAGGATTGGGAATTCAAAATACAACTAAGCAACAACATTTGAAATACAAAGAGGGTGTTTGGTTTTGTTTCCAAAACTGATTTCACGATTCCCTAGAAAATCGATTTCAAAATCGGTATGAAATTGTGTTTGGTTTGTATTATTTTTGAAAACAGATTTCAAAACGAATCTAAAATCGCCTTTGCTCTCAATGTAAAATTGAAAACGATTAAAAGTCGTTTTCTCTGATTTCATTTTTCCCATTTCTCCCATTTCTCTGATTTAATTATTATGGTTAATTAAGATTTAATTGATATAGTAATTACTTAAATATTATGGTTATTAATTTTTAATTCATTTTTTAATTAAAAAATTTTATTAATTTTTAATTTTTGGTATTCATAATAAATTTTTTTTAAATCAAACATAAATATGTTTTTATAGAATATTTATAAAATGACTGGTTTTCAAAAATATAACCAAACACAGTTTCACTTTTTTGTTTCTCAAAACATACACTTAAAAAATAAAACCAAACACAATTTCAGAAACGTTCTCAGAATTGTTTTTAAAACGATCTCAAATTCAGAGAATTTGAAAACATAACAGATTTCAAAAACAATACCAAACGCTACCAAAATTGCCCCTTTTTTTTTTTTTCATTCCTCTTATTATTATCATTATCTTGTTAAGATATTATGTGTAGTTATTATCTTGTAATGATTTTACAAATTAGATAAGAAAAAAAAAAGGAAAAAAGAATTAAAAAGACACATTTTTATTAATTAATAATTTCATATCTTGACTCTACTTAAAGATGATGTAGAATTTGAATTCTCTTATCCCTAATTTCAAAAAATAATAATAAAAAATTGGACTACCCACAAACTAGAAAAGAGGAAAAAAAAGCCAAAATAATATTTTCTTGACCGATTCTTCTTCTTGTTTTGGGAAATAAAAAGAGAAAACAGAAAGCTATAATTTAATTGCATTCATAAAAAATTTAACCTATTATATATCATGAAACGAAAGGAAACCAAAAGCTACAAAAAAAAAATTTAAAATTAAAAGTAAAATCAAAAAACAAATTTTTCATAAACTTAAAAAAAAATTATGGTTACAGACATAACGTAACTATGATACTACATTTGACTTCATATAAAAATATTTTTTTTGAATCCTCCACCCATAATTTCAAAAAAAGGAAAAAAAAAAAAAAAGAAACATAAGTAGAAACAAATTATGTTCCGCCCTAGAGTCAAGTCAAATTTAATTTAGATTTATTTATAGACCAGCAAACCTTACAAACGTATGCAATTCCTCGATTATATTTTGCCAATTTTGAAATATTGTCAATTCAATTAATTAAAAACCTCTAAAAATTAATATCAAACCTAACCAACATAAGGTATGGGTTTCGAATCATCAACCCCAAATTTAAAAAATAAAAATAAAAATAAAAAAAAACACGCTAGAATTTGAATTTTTGTTTTCTTAGATTACTAGTCTTTCAACAAAACATATAAAACTTAAGTCACAATGATGCTGAATAAAATTAATTTAGTTTAATATGTCTTTTTATTCGTATTTTCATTCCTATTTTTTAATAATATTATAATATATGTAGCTAATATTATTTTTTTAAAATAATATGATATAATATTGTAATTAAATGTATATTTATAATTGATGTATTATGACATTGTTAGAGGATGATAATAAAAGATATAGGAGTTCACTCAAAAAGTAAAAAAATTTCTATTTGGGTAATTGTTTTCGTAATTTTTTTAAGTTGAGAAGAAATTTTGGGGTCTAAATTTTATTTTTTCCTTTCGGCCTTTAAGAAAAATGGTCATTTTATATTAAAAAAAAAGAAATAGTTATTTTATTTTTGGCTAAAGAGAAACCCAATGTGGTTTGATCTCTTTTCCACCAACTAAAAAAATAATAATAAATAAATAAATGTCGTTAAATTTTTCAGGTAAAGCGACATATCGTTAAGTCAGAGTAAACGACATGTCGTTTTGTTTTCAAACGCCATTTCGCACTCTGCAAATCTTTTACATTGTCGTTTCTGTTTATATCAGAAGTAAACGACAAACTTACCAACAAAGTAAACAGAAACGACGAAGCTCACCACGACTCTAATCAGTAAACGACACTAAAACTCCTAAAACGACCTAAACAGAAAAAAAAAATAATAATAATAAACACCGACCGAGTCTGAGAGACTGGCGGAGATTCAGAGGAGAAAATTTTCTGGAAATCAAAATGTCGTTGGTGGATTACGCATCGTCAGACGACAACGACGACATCATTCCGGAGAATCTCGCCGACGAACATGAAAAGGCCTCTCACCATATTCCTCAGTCTTCGACCCACCGTTCTCAAAAGCTGTAATTTTTCTCTCTTCAATCTTTTCTCGGTATTTTTGTATTTGGCACACTTTCGCAGCTCATAAGCTTTACCAATTTATAGATTAAAGCGAAATTTTAGATGCTTTTTTGCATTCTATTTCTGCTCTCAAGTGTTTCTCACAAATAAATTCTATATTCAGGGCAAAAAAAAAAAAAATCTATAGAATTCATTGAGGAACCAAAAAAAAAAAATCTATATAGTTGTGTTTAAGAAAACAATAAGAATAATGGAGTTAGGATTATGTTTAGGCTTTGAAATCCTTAATGGGTTTGTTCAGATAATAAATATCAAGTCTTTTGTGAAAATAAATTCTACATAATTATGTTTGGCTGGCGAGAAAACAATGAAAAATGTATGGAAACTGAATAAAGTTGAAAATAAATAAATTACACACAGACTCTCTCTCTCATGTAGAAAGTTTCGGCTTTATATGCTTTGGAGTCTTTAATGGGTTTTCAGATGTTTGTAAATATTTGATTTTTTTTTTCTTTTTATTTTATGGATAGTTCTGTTGGCGAGAAATAAATTAGATACCAGATTTCAATTGAAAAAAACAAAAAAATCAAAATCTTTCTCTATTCCAAGTCACTTATGTGGTAAGTTTTTGCTTTAAGGCTTTGAAATCCTAAATGGTTTCTCCTGCTTCCAAAAACATTGATTTTTTTTTTCCCCTTCCTTTTGTTGGTAGTTCTGAATCAAAGGAAAATCCCGAAACTGTCAATTCCATAGGACAGGCTTCAATTGAGAAACTCCCAGATGCTTCAGAGCTGTTGAGCTCTCCTGATTTCTCATCTAACAATGCTTTGGGCGGGACTACTGACCACTCCTCTTTAGTGGCTGCTGCCGTGGCTCAAAGTGCATCACGCAAGCGAGACTCAACGGTGACATTGCCTTCTTCACTCCCCCGCAGTAAATTTCCAAAAGGGACATTGCCTCATTCCAAGAATGTTCCAGAAACTGTTAGTGGTTTGCTGGCTCCTCCTCAGCTTAGGGGAAGGTCAGTTATTTGCGGGCGTATGTTTTGGATTTATGTGCTATCTTAATTTAGGGGTGTTCACATCCTGGGGATAAAACAACAAACCAACCTGAATGTATCAGTTTGGGATTTTCCCAACCAGTACCAAATTAAAAGTGCAGCCAACCTAACCTAACTCGTGTTGATTGGTTTGAGTTATGCTGGTTGTTTGGTTTTGCAGTTTCTGTGAACGGTCCTATCTCTATATGTGCTTATATCTGTATGTATGTAGGCCTAGCTGCCTAGTTTTGCACCAATGTTCAGGGAAGGTGGGTGCGGAGTGCGGATTATGCTAAAAACATGCTATCCTGTTATGAGCTAGTTGATGATTGAGGCAATTTATGCGATAATTGGAAGGTTTTACAAATGGAAAAATGGTGGGGTTGAAACTAAAAGTATTATCTTTAATTTTTAAGAATGTTTTCTTCAGTTTAGGAACTTCGGGGCTCTGTAGTATAAGAGGTGGAGAGATTTTGAGAGAGTTGGGGCTTGTTTGGCCGTGCTCTCTGTTTCCTGTTCTCAAGGTTGTGTTTTAAGAAATAATTCTTCAGAGAACAAAAAAGAGTGTCGGACCAGCGTTTTCTTAAAACAGTTTTTAAACAAGCCAAAAAAAATGCTAGTGTGGTATTGGGGTGATAAGTATGTTGGGGGGTGGGGAATAGTGTTTTCCAAATCCAAGAATTTCGACTTTCGAATGCCAAATCTTTTCTCTGTTTTTAGGCATTACTGACTCCTTTTGCTTCATACTATGAGTCAGATTCAACCCATTTGCTTCACACTTGCCAAATCAAATTTTGAGCATGAATTGCTGTTCTCATTACTGGTTTGATTGTTGCCTTTTTTTTTTTGTTATTATTACTAATTATTACTATTATTATTTGCTAGAAATATTTTTAATTATTATTGTTGCATCGTAATTTTTGATTATCCGTTTTTTTTTTTTTTTGACATACAAGAAACGGTGTTGTTGATTTTTTTTTTTTTTTTTTTTAATGATTTTGTTCATGCAGGAGTAACATTGTGACAGAAGACATAAGCAAGCTGTTCGTCAAAAAGCAAGTTCAAACTGAGCCTGCACCAAAGTAGATGTTCCTCAAAATTGGTGATAGTTAACGATGTTATAGAATAGTGTCTAGATAATACACCGTCAGGAACTTGTCAACTTAAGGCTAAATTTGCACCTTGTAGAATGTAAGGGTTTTTAATTTGAAAACCAGTAAATTCTGTTATGGCAATTAGCAAGGAAGGACTTTGTCAATTGCCTGACTCGCAAAGATCGACAAGACAATACATTCTCTGGTTTTTGCTGCCAATGAGATTGTTATCGTGACTGCTTGAAATAGTTGACTACAAATAGCTTTTGATGTATAAGTTGAACAAGCTCATTTACATTGCAATGGTTCTAAAATTCATACCACCGCTTCCTCTATCAAGTTTGGAGGTACCCTATATTTGTCATTCAATGTTACAATATCTTTTAGTTTCTTCTATTTCTGATGACATTCTCAGCCTCATCAAAGTTTCATGGACCTCAAGTCATATCTTTGCTTTTTAACAATCATGGCTTTTGTTTTTTTTTCCCCCCCTTTAATTAAGGACACTGGTTTCCTTAAGTAGAATAGACAGTTAATTCTGAGCTGAAGGTGATGTGTGGTTCATAGATTTGAGTTGAATTATGGGTTCAAACCCATTTGCCAAGCGGGCTAGGTCTTTGAATTGCAAGAACCAAACTGAAAAGAAACCGTAGAAAGAATTTGCTAGGAGTCACCTTTCCCTTCTACTCCCTTGTCTCGAGTACAATTTCAGAATTCTGGACCAACTCAAAGAATTTATTCAATGTACATGGAATCTTTCAAAATGAATGACTTGAGTCAAAGGATTGGTCATCCATTTATGCCAACAAGAGAAAAAAAATAAAAAATAAAATCAATGAATTGCAATGGAGAACCTAGAAGTGAGAAACGGGAAAAAGGAGAAAAAAAAAATCTCCTGTAAATCAATATTTCATGCGTTCATTCAAAAAAACAATTCAGGAGTTGAAATTTGCAATGTGAATCGTCCATAAATATGAGTTGTTTTCATACCATCTCTGGCCCACTTGGGAGAGCTTCATAACCATCATGGCTGTGATGCTTGGCAGGTATCTTAACAGGAATGCACTTGACAACAACAGCAACCAGCAAACCAGCAGCTCCAATCAGAACACTGAGCAGCCACATTTCCCAGCTCAGTGGCACAGTTCCAGCAAAAAATCCCAAAAGTTCAATTATTATCACTTGGAAGACCACTGTGGAGACCATCACCATCATAAAAGGCCAACTATCAAAAATGCCTCTCCAAACATTGATTTTCTCCATGTCTCTGCTGTTTACTTCATTGAATATCTGATTTGCAAAATTCCAATCAAAACTAAGAGCGTAATTAGAATACAGCTGCATTTGCTTTAAAACCCATAGTCCAAACAGACCATTAATTGTTACCTTTTCTTTTCTTTACAAATTGATGAAAAATGAAATGACCCAAGAAGATTGCTCAAAAAAGTGGCAGTTTGGGAGATTTTTTTAGGGAAAAAAGGTAATAAGTACCTGGCAGAAAACAAAAGAGTTGAAAACAACTGTGTTGAGAACTGATATAGCATCTGGACCAGTAAGATTCAAAAGTTGTTTCCCAAAGAACTTGAGGACTAAAAGGACTAAAATCTGGTAAGTGCTCTGGCCAATAATATTCCTCCACATTATCCCAGTAATGAAGTGGACATTTCTCCCAATTGGTGGCCTCTTCATTAACTCTTCATTGGGTGGTTCTGTGGCCAATGCTACAGCACCAAGAGTGTCCATTATCAAGTTCACCCACAGCATCTGAACTGCAGTGAGTGGCGCAGACCCTGCAGAAAAGAAATCATTTTTGCAAAGGTCAACAGGATCACACAATAAAACAAGCTCTCGATGCTAGGTCCCTCTGCTAGTACTACATGTTTCAAAATGTTCGATATGAAAAAATCACATGTAAACGGATAGAATTTGCTAAAGATCTAACAATTCTAAACAGTTTCCTATCCCATAGAATAATTATAAGAATAAAAAAAGATGATGAAGTTTTAATAAAAGGGACCTGATATGCATGCAGAAATGAAGTTGAGCATTAGAGCAACGACATTAACTGTCAACTGAAACTGCACGAATTTTTGAATGTTGATGTAAACGGCACGTCCCCATCTAACAACATTCACTATAGTTGTGAAGTTGTCATCCATTATGATCACATCAGAATTTTCTTTTGCAACCTATAACGTAAGTGTACATGTAACAAGGAGTTTGGAAAAATTTTGATTAGAAAACAGGGTCATAAAATTAGAAATATATATATATTAACACTCTTTTTCAAGAAGTGTTTAAAAGAATTTTCTTAAAAAACAAAAAAAAAATGTCACCTCGGTTCCTGCTATGCCCATGGATAGCCCAATATCGGCCTCATGCAAAGCAGGAGCATCATTGGTCCCATCACCGGTCACTGCCACGACTTCTTTATGCTCGTTCTTCAAATGAGCTACTAAGGTGTGTTTGTCTAAAGGCATTGATCTAGCCATTACCTGCACAATCACAAATTGTTAGAAGCTAACAAACTTTACAGCTCTGAAAATTTCTGTGGCAAAGGGATATTTATGAGACCTGTAGTTTCGGTAACAACTCGTTGATTTCCTGCGGATTCTTCTCACGGAACTCTGGCCCTTCTATTGCCAAACCATCTTTTGTCAAGATACCACACTCTCTGGCTATGGCTTTTGCAGTGTGTATGTTGTCACCAGTGACCATTCTAACCGTGATCCCTGCCGCTAAACAAGACTTGACCGCCTCTTTAACCCCGGGACGCACAGGGTCCTGAATGCCAACCACAGCTATCAGTGTGTAATTATCTTCAGGAATGCTGTCTGCATCAGAATTCTCTTTGATGTCCTTGAAAGCGGTGCAAAGAGTCCTTAAAGCTTCACTGGCGAAACCATTTATCACGTTCGAGATGTTTGTCTTCTGCTCTTCTGAGAGTGGCACAGACTCGCCATCAGTATTCACCAACTTGTCACACATTTTCAGAACTATTTCTGGTGCTCCTTTGCAGAATGCTCTAAACCCTCCACCATTAGGAAGAGCCACAAGAACCGACATCTTTTTCTTCACCGAATTAAAAGGCTCGACCTTCACTACCTTATACTCCTCGTCGTAAGCATTTGGATCGCCTCCGATTTGTAATCCAAATTCTACTAAAGCTGTTTCTGTCGGAGTACCAATTGTTGTTGGCCTTTCATCTTTCCCCTTGACTACTTCCGAGCTAGTGTTCTGAAATATGGACTGCAAGAAAAGGTTGAACACTCCTTCGGAGACCGAGGATTTCAGTACAATTTCTTTGACAGTACTTGTTATTCTCTTTGTTTCTTCACAAATCCACATTTTAGTCACTACCATATGATTTGTTGTCAATGTTCCTGTTTTGTCTGTGCAGATACTAGTAGCCGAGCCCATCGTCTCACATGCAGATAGGTGTCTCACAAGCGCCTTATCGGACATCAACTTCTTCATAGCAAAGGCAAGACTTAGTGTTACTGCCAATGGAAGCCCTTCAGGGACCGCGACAACGATTATGATCACTCCGGTGGCAAAGTAGTTCAGTAGCTCTAAAGCATCACTTGAAGACCAGTTTGTGATTCGGCCGTGCACTGCCTTGTCCACTAAAAACCTTGTGGTTAGAACCATAAAAGTCAGCACGGCAAAAGCCAAACCGATCTTCCCAATAATGGTTGCAACCCCGTTTAGCTTCACTTGAAGAGGCGTCTCATTGTTTCCTTCTTCATTTAGTGTGGCCATTATTCGTCCCCATTCGGTCTTCATACCAACCGCTGTAACAAGCATTTTGCCAGAGCCATCTTGCACTTTAGTCCCTGAGAGAAGAAAAGGCCTGCCCTTGTTCACTTCCATAGGCTCGCTCTCACCCGACAAGCTTGATTCGTCGAGTGTCAAGCTACACCCCGATATGAGAACCCCGTCAGCAGGAACTTGATCGCCAATCGAGAGATGGACAACATCTCCAACCACTAAATCGTAGATCGAGAGCTTTTGCCTGATTCCATCTCTAGTGACTTGAACACAAATGTTCTTCTTCTCTTTGTCTAAATCCCTAAACTGCAAAGACTGCTTGTAGTCACTGATTGCAGTGACCATAACTACCAAGAAAATGCTAAGTATTATCCCTAAGCCGTCATACATACCGTTCGGCCAACCTTCTGTGGCGACTCCAACGCCTATAGAGGCTGCAGCAGAGATCATGAGGATGATTAGAGTTAAGTCCTGAATGGCATCCCACACAAACAACCAAAAGCCTTTCGGAGGCTTCTGTACGAAACGGTTGGATCCGTACACCTTTTGCCTAAGCGCTACATCGGTTGAGGCAGCACCGTGGTTCAGTGACACACTGAGTTCTGATGCTACTCCTTCCACTCCACCATGGTGCTCCAGACACTTGACGTCGTGGGAACGAGCAATGCTCGCGAGCTCATCTGGATCGACGCCAAAACCGGCTTCCTCAATTTCCTTGGGGAGCTTGTGCTGACCACGCTTCCCGGCTACATAAGATCAAACAGAATTATGCACTAAAAAAATAAAAAGAGATAGAGAGAGAGGGAGATAAAATGAAACAATGTCACTTGAAAGAGGGTACCTGCAATAAAATGAAGGGCAGCCTTTTGCACATATAAGGCGACTCTAATCTTTTCCTGTCCAAAAATGGTAGAAACATAACGAGAATACATTGTTAGGACATTTGAGAATTAGTTCAACACCATGCAGCTTTTAAGCTTGGCCAAAAAGTTTGTCAATCAAAAAAATCCAAAAAGTTTGGCTTGCCTTAAAACCCTCTTTTTTCTAGCAAGAACATGGTTATTTCCAAGTCAACATATGGCAACTTCAATGAGTTTTTTTGCTTTTTAATTTTCCGGGAAACTTCATAACAAGCGTTTGAAATACGTGTTGCCTTGATATATATATACCCACACACACACACTCACACATACATACACATACACGCATGCATGTATGGGTGTGTGTATATGCACGCATTTATACGTACCCCTTTTGAAAAGTATGGTTGGATTCTATGTTTAGAAGATGAAAAGTATGAAATATTGATCAAGACCAGGTATAAATATCCGTAGACCTATGTCTATATATGAACAGCATGTACTATTGATTTTGAAAAAGTACTTCCGAGAAAAGTAAATAAAAATTATTGATAAACATGCATTTCTTCAGCGTCAAGTAATGAAAATTTCCAATTAACGTGCAATGAATATCGGATTGATGAAGCAAATAAAAGCGAAGAAGAGAAAAGTATGATATTCTAGTCTCCTTTTAGTAGAGACAAGAAAAGTACAAGTGGGGCTAAAACTGGGAGCGACTTGGACAAAAAAATCAAATGATGGTATGAATGTAAACATCATGGTCCATAACGACTTGCAGAAACTTTTGTTTCCGAAATATAGAAATATCAAAGAAGTTTCCTTTTGAGCAATAAATTTCAACCCTCTGGTTGAACTACAATTTTTTCCATCACAATGCGTTGGGGGCTCATAAAAGGTGTTTTTTTTTTTTTTTTCTTTTAGTCCTATTAGTTCAAAAGAATTTTCATGGTCAACTCATTTTTATACTTTGCACGGTTTAAATGACAGACTGGAATTAAAAATTTTGAATTAAAGATATTTGACATTTCAAAAAACTAATTGACTTTTAAAAAAAAAAAACAAAATTAAGTTAAGTTTTGCGGCGGTTTGGATTGTTTTACTAAACATTACATTAGTTTTTTTTTTCCTATTTGGGAAATGATGAGCACCTTTTGAAAAAAAAAACTGTGAGAATCTCATGCTTAAAATGTAATCTATTATGCATTTTATTTATCTTTTACCCTCATCATAAAGTATTTGTAATTTTAAAAATGATGATATTGTAATATCTAAATGAAAAGGTGAAGGCATCAATAGTAAAAAACAAATTGGCATCAAAGATAATGCTTCCTTAGAAAGCAACTTTTTAATACAAATGCATTAGCATGTTAATTTAGCACAAAATTAAGATGCTCTTATTGTTGGGTTTTACAAACAACTGAGATTTTTCATAGGTATTTCTGTGCAAAGTCCAAATATTTCTACAGGTATTGTGCTCATAATGCACAATGAACGCATAACCTGTCGATTTAAAAGGCGATTTCTCACAATATATTACTTTAAAAAGTAAGCAATATGTGCCGAGTCGGCTCAACAAGATCGAGAGGCTTTAGACAAAATTATAAATACGTTTTATTTTAAGACAAAATAATAGAAAAACTATATATGAGATTTTGTCAAATATTTCCACAATCGTACTTTTTTTTTTTTCTGATGCATTTTATAAAGAATAAGAATAGTAAATCATGATTTTCTTTGTAATAACGTGGGATTCAATGAACATAACTCTACTACTTGGTTCATGTTTTAGTAGTTTCATGTTTTTAGGAGGTTTTAATTTAAAAAATGAAAAAGAAAAAGAAAAAGTTGTGCATAGGTTGTAAAATCAAACTAAGGCCTAATTGATAGGATTTGTTTTTTATACAACCTAATTAATATGATAAATTTCAAAATTTGGGACTTTTTTAGATGGATAATTAGTAAAAAATTTCCAGACAATAAGGGCCTGGATGGCTTTACCCTACAGCCGGCTCTGAAACGACCGCCTAATAGACGCCTTCGTGAAACCACGTCTCAAATTTGACCATGTAATACTGCATGCATGAATGTCAAATGTACGACGGACCACCATTATTCAACCTGATCACATTTTAGAGGCTACACAGGACTACCAAAACAGTAATAACGTCACCAATTTTCGTCAAGAGCCACGCATAAGGTAGCGCTAGCATCCGACACCATGCACTAATGAAAAGGTCATAAGATTTTTTTTTTTTATATCATGAATGCTATTGGTATCGGATACCACGAACTAATTGAAAATAAATCTTGTGATACAAAAGTCATGCAAAAAGCTCACTTTTTATTAGTTTCAAAGGGTGTCGTGCTTAGCACAAATATTGCGCTTAACTTCAAGCATTTTTCTTCATCATTATGTATCCTAATTGTGCTATTATCTTGCCACAACTGAATAACATTAGCTGAAATAACTATCTCGTTCTCTTTTTTTTTTTCACAAGAAAAACTTATAAAACTTTGTTGAATCAGGCAATAGTCTGTTTCTGTAAAAGATTGGATAAATAAACGAATTTAAGAATCCAACCGTAAGAAATCTGAGGGGGTGTTTGAGGAGATTTTTTAAGTCGCATTTTCAAAACCTTTTTTTTTTCTTTTTTCTTTTAACTCAAAACTACATTTTATTATTAACATCTCCAAATACCTACGGTAAATTCAAATTTTAAAACATCATAACTTTATAATTTCAAGTCCAAATAAGATACTATTTGTTATTATAAAGAACTTTGAAAAGAATGAAACAAAATCTATATTGATATATTTTTTTTCAAAAATATTTTAAGATTTATACTTTTTCACTTTTTTTAACCAAACACACATTTTAAAAACTCAACTAATTTTTAATCTTAAATGTCTCCAAAATTATGTCTTCAACACCTCCCCACAGATGTGCCCTTAGCAAGCAAAACTAGTAAAATAGTGGGATATCAACATTCCCATAATGGGAAACATAACTAATATCGCCTCTATTTTTTAAAGACATGACTTCTCTAGTATCATCCACAATTGATGCGGCCAAAAAAATCAAAGAGAAAAAAGGGCTCGAGATTGATTTTTCGGTCATATTTTTTGGTTTAGTTTGATTTGTAGATATTTTAGGTATAATTGTGTTTGGTGAAACAATCTAAAATGGATTGTTATAAAAATCTGTATACATTTTCTCAAAAAAATAATAATCAATATACATTTTCCGAAAGTTTATGCACTTCTAAAACGGTTTTGAGAATTAGTTAAGAAGTGTATTGAATAAGAACACACACACACACATATATGTATCTAATACATGAATTATCATATGATGGTTGAGTTTGGAAGAGATCAAGAGAAGATGATGAACCTGAAGTTCGGCACGCTTTCTTTCGTCTTCGGCTCTCTTGGCAAGATTGGCGACCATGCGAAACCTCCGGCGAGGATTCTTGACGATGGAGACGGCTGATCTCCATCTCATAAGTGCTTCATCGGAAGGTCTTTTGGCTTCCAAAACAAAGTTCTTCCTCAGGTACTTCTCCATACGTTAGCAAGCCCTCTGTGATTTCAATGTTGCGATCTATACGCTGGACTAAAATATAATATGTAATGTATATATAATATAATATAATATATGTAATTGGAATCTCGTTGATTATTTCTTATGGAATTGTTCAAACCATATGCAGTGCCGCTTATCGTTAAGCCTATTTTGGCAACTGCCCAAAACCCCTTAAATCAAGGCTTCCTTATTAGTAGCAAACATTTAATTAGGGGCCTTTTTTTACATCAAATGAAAAGAAAAAAAAATGTTATTTTTTTCTATCTAATCATATGTTTATTTACAAAACCGGACTTGAAGTTTAATCAGCCCCCCACATAATACAGATATAGAAAATAAATGACAATTTTTGTACCCTTTGTTATTGAATTCTACTCAAAGAGAAGGAATACTAATTTTATTTATATGTAGTTCATATGTAATAAATCAATGATTATTTAATCAGGTAAAAATTGCATTGTTTTTCTATTCTCCTTCTATTGGATAAGTAAGCACTAACAATATACTCATTAATTCTAAAATCTGATTTTTAATCTTTTAATTTCCTTTCCAATCTCATACCATTGCTTGATTAAATAATTATAAAGGTCTAATATGTTGAAGTTAATTGTAATATGTAGAATTTTCTTTTAGGAAAAAAAAAAATCCCGTTTGGGCCTCTTCTTATTAATGTAAAGTAAACATGAAATTATGGGAATAGTTCCTTTATTATACATATTTCAATTTTTGTCATATAATTTAGATTTTTATTTTAAAATCACTTTTTATTTCAAATTATAAAAGGATAAAAACCCTATAATCATTGTAGATGATACAATAATCCAGGGCATTTCTCAAGACACCTACATTTGTCTCTTAATATTAATTTTTAACATTTATTCTTTTTTCCCCCTCTACTAAACAATTGGCCTTTCTTTTTTTTTTTTTTTTTTTGTTTTTGGAATTAAAACGAACGACTACTCATCTTTGTGAACGTCTTCCTCAAAAAAAAAAAACAAAAAACAAAAAATCCTTCTAAACATCTACATTTCTTTCCAATTAGCTCATAATCCTCTTTTTTTTTTTTTTTTGGTTATTTGATTAGCCTAATCCTCTTTCTAAAAACCTTTTTTTTTTTAATTTAGATCGAAAGATTCAAATTCTGCTTCTTTAAATATAATCAGTTATGCCTGAAACTATCAAAAATCATTTAATTGAAAAGCAAAGATCACCAAAAGGAAAAAAAAAAAAAAAAAGGGTACTTAATTTTGCTTTAACTGCCAAAAATCCGCACTTAACTTTCTTACTTTTACAACAGAACGATTTCTTTTCAACTCCGTTCTTGATCATATTATCTCCCAAAAAGTTCTTTCCAAGAATTTAGGAAAAGGTCAGGATAGTATGTCAGTCTTTTAATCATTTTATTCTTAATTTTATTCTATTATTTTTGTCCTTATCATTATATTATCCTACTATATTTTATGATTATCATTCACCAAGATGTCTTATAATTTATGAATATAGTATGAAAAACTTGAGAAAAAATTATTTAAAAAAAAATAATTAAATCAAACAAAAGAGAAATTTAAAAATTTTTAAAAATCAATAGAAAAGATTCAAGTACAAGTAACAATTTATTGCTTTTAGCAACAAAAGAAATAATAATTTGTTATATCTCATTCGATGTAGAACATATGGTGATTTATAATTTAAAAGGATAATATATATTTTAATTTAAGTTGAGAAAATTGGAACTCTGCATATCTTATAGTTAAACCAAACATAAAATCATATGTCTACAATCATCATTATATAATTTTTTTTTTTTTTTTTTTTACGCTTCATTTGTGGTCATAAATGACGTTCAAACTGTTTAGAAGACCTACTTAAAATTTTGACTCAAAATCTTCATATTTCCTGATTTGACCAGGTACGGCGCAAATATGAATGAAAGAGCTCTTACAACACGAGTAATTGACCATACGTTGCCAACTAAGGAGGCGTTCGCAGGGAAAAAAAAAGTGTTTTTAAAATAATTTTTTTCCACCTCCTCTTTATTTTTTATTTTTCACATTTTTAAGATAATATAATAAATTTTAAATTTTAAAAATCTATAATTTTACATATATAAGTTTAAATAAGATAATTTTTTTTAAATTAAATAAAATTTTAAAAAGAACGAAATAATATCTATATTGATATTTTCTAAAAAAAAAATTTTAATTTTACATTTTTTTTACTCCAAACAATTTTTTACTCTAAACATATTTTTCAAAATCTCCAAAAGAACATCTAAACGGGCTCTAAATATTATTTTTTTAGCTTTCCAAAAAAATATTAGGAAATTCCACATACGACAATTTCGTTTTTCCTTTCTTTTTTTTTTATTTCTTGTAAGGACTCGTTTGGTTGTAAGGTCTAAATATAAAATTTTTAATTTTAGTTTTGTTTTTTTCCTGAAAAGTCAATAAAAATTATAACTAAGTCAACCAACTTGAATCTAAAATTTCATTTCATTTTAGACTCGACTCATACACCAAACGAGTCCTAAAAGTCATGAAGAAATTACATATTATTAATAAATGTAAATGGGAGGCATAGATTAATAGTAATTTTATACGTCTTTACTAAAGAATAAATAGTTCAAATCTTTCAATTCCCAAGTTAAAAAAAATATTAATTATTGGTATTTTAAGAAAACCATTTGCAAATTACAATAATGAAGTTTGAATACATTTCTTTAGAAAAAATAAATTAATTAAAGTAATTAAAGATATAGCTTAATAATAAATATATCACATTTAACTCTATTTAAAAGTACATGTTTCAAATCCCTCACCTCCAACTTCAAACAAATAAACCTCCAAAAAAAAAAAACTTCAAACAAATAATAGATAAATAAATAAAGTTTGAATACATTTAAAACATGATTTTAAGTCTTTTTTTTTTTCCAAGTTGTGGTAATATAATTTATCGGTTATTTAAGGGGAAAAAATGCATGCTGTTGCTTTTTTGCTCTAAATAATAGGATAATAGCGTAATTGAAGCAAATAGTGTGTTTAAAAATATACGAAATAAATTAAAATAATATTTATTTATAATAAATAAATAAATTATTTATGCTATTACCACATTTTTCACGTTGAGGATTAGAAGGCCTGGTTCTGACCTATCTATATCCTTTGTTGGGTTTAAATGTATAGGCCCATTCTAATATGAACTTCTAATCGTGGCCCATTATACTAAAAATGATATAAGGATTTTTATCATCAAATTAAAAGTGATCGTTAGGACAAAAATTTGAATCAGTAGTTAGGTGGGAAGAATTCTGAACATATGCATCCATTCCCATAATTTCCTCTTTTATTTTTTTATTATTTAAGGAGAATTAGAAAAAATACAAAAGTTATAATAAATAACACTTTTTCTTTTATGAATGGTATGATTTTAAAATATTTAGAATAAAAAACCATGATTAAATATTTTTACTGCTTAGTAAATCATCATTTATCTTATAAGTTCGTTATTAAAACTATTTGGTTTATATATTTTAAAAATATGTTATTTACTTTAATTATTTTTACTAAAATGTTATTTACCTTGTCCTCTCAACAAAATGGTCGAATTATTTGAGCGGAAAACAGTGGCTTTTTTTTTTTTTTTTACAAATCCTATACTTACTAACTAAAATTAAACAGTAAATATCAAGATCATAGATAAACTTTCATTTCTATTGATAAACTATTTATAAATTTAATATTTAATATCTAAATTAATGTCATGTTTGGATCGCATTTGCATTACATTAAGCATGCGTTTGGTACAAGTTTTTTTTTTTTGCATTGCATTTAAATACAATGTAATTTTCCCCCAAATACAAAAGCATTTCATTCAAATACCAATTACATCATATTTTAAATCCAACACAATCATTAATCATTATTTGAATTTTTCTATTACTTTTATTAATTACATCATATATTTTCTCTCTCTCCTTTTTTTTCTCTCTACTTTTACCTATCACATCACATATTTATTATTAAAATATAATTCAAATACTTTTCACCTAAACATACGTTGCATTCAAATGTAATGCTAATATTTTTTCTTTAAATACAAATTGTATTCAATATATTGTATTCAAACGCAATGCAAATGCAATACGTTTACCAAACGGGGCCTAGAATACAATTGAAGTTGTTTGGCACATCATACATTGTATTTAAATACAAATAATTTTAAATTCTAAATACAATAATTATTCACTATTTCTTTTTTTTATCATCTTTCATCAATCATATTATATATTCTTTTTCTCTCACTAAAAATCTAAATACACATCACATTTGAATATAATGTAAATACAGAATATTCAAATGCAAATTACATTTAATAAATCATATTTCAACACAATGCAAGTGTAATATTGCTTTCAAACAAATGATAAATATTTTACGCATAAATTAATTGATAAATCTCGTATTTACTTAAGTACATCGTTCATTTTTCTTCATCCTCGACTGATAAAATCAAACCTTTGCTTTAGGTAGGTGAACGGTCGACAATTTACTTATAATTTGCCTTTGCATTCCCTGGAATGATCCTCAATGAAAAGGCATGAATGGTGTCTTTGGTAGGAGGGAAAAAAAATAAAAAATAATAAAAAAGAAGGAGTTGTGGATAAATGATCTAAGTGATAGTAAAATGGAGAATGAGAGATTGTTCTTCTCACCCAATGTTTGTAGTATAAAGGAATGATAGAAAACAAAAATAATCTTTCTTATTTGATATAAAGATGCAATTGAAAGAACAAAAAGGATTTTGTTTGTAAAATTACTATACTATCAAGAAGATATAAAAATCCCTGAAATAATTTCTTCAATTTTGTTTGTAGTCATATCCCTAATTCATTTCTCTTCTTTTTCTTTTATCACACAAACCATGTATATTAAAATTAGTGACAAAGCCATCTTTGTCTGGGTGGGGGGTGGCCACATCCAATGATTTTTCTTTGTTTTTTCAAATAAGCTCTAAATTTTTTTTATATATATTTTCTATTTTTCCTGCTGATAAGAATTTTTGCATGTGTGCTCCTATTGAACTTTATATTTTATATTTATATTTTTCAAAATTTGAAAAATAAGTAGCATGCTTTCACTAAAATACAACACTGCTCGCTGCTGATTAAAATTCTCATACTATTCTTTCCACCCCTTTACTTCCTTCAACCTTTTTCTCCTATCAAACACGTCCTAAAACTTTAAGTGCCTTTAGTTGTCAATTCTAACTTGAATATTGTAGCTTGTTTTAAGCTAAAATTAGCATATGGTTCAAGTTTGATTTTAACTTGGTAGGTCTCACTTTAACAATTTTTTATCACTGTTTTTATTATTCTAACACAATTTTTAATACAAATTTAAACTAAAATTTTACATATTAAATGCTTAACTTTAATTCTGACTTAACCTATTTTAATCTAAATTAAAGCTAAATCAATAGTATGAATAGAAAGATTTTACAATCCACCCCACCCCCAAAACAATATAATAATAAATTAAAAGCAACACCATTTTAAGAAAGGGACATAAAACAAAAGAAATGAGTTTACCGAGGGCATATTTTATAAATTTCTCAATAATATATGGACAGTCACATTCCTGATGATCTCTTTCATTCAATAGGTCACATCTAGGCAACAAATATAAATATATGTGGCTAGGAAGGCTCCAATGGAGCCCATGTAGATTTTAATCTGTCTAGCGTAATCTGTCTGACTCAGAAAATAAAGCTTTGCTCCTCCTGGGCATTATGCAAACAAAGGAAAAAAAAAAAAAAAAAAGGGGACAAGACAAGGACAATTACGATTGCTACCAGAATTCTGATTCTCATATTGTTGTTATAATTGTTTTTTGTTATATATATATATATATATTTTTTTTTTTTTTGATTCAGATGTTGAACATTTGATAAAATGGAGGACCTTGGTTTTTTTTTTTTTCCTTTTTCGTTTATCTAAAAGAGTGCGATTTTGGCTGTATTAATTGCGCCAACATACCCACACACAATGTTTTAGGATAAGCAAAGAAAAAGAACACAGCTTCCAAGGGGCTAAACAAAGATGAAAAAGACATCAATGTCAAATCTTGTTCATTTGGAATAGATATCTTTTTAAAGCATCATGCAGCTGTGTGGTACTCTATTTTTTCTATGGAAAAGAAAAGGATTTTTATTGCCATTCTGCATTTTTATTTCTTACATCATAATAAAAATCAAGGGAACACTATCACGATCATTTTGTCTTATTTTAGAATTAGTTTGATTCTACTTGCACCATTATAAAAATATAACTCATACAGTGTATTGATGTATCGTTTAGCCTTTTTTTTTCCTTATCAAGAAAAAAAGAGGATTATCAGCCCTATTTCTTTCATCCAATATCGCATGATCTATTAACCCAATAGGAAACCTTAAAGTAGGGCTCTAGAGTGTTAAACTCTAAACCTTATATTATGAGTGAAGAAAAGAAAGATATCTTAAAAGATATACATATATATTAGATAAACATACATATATATATATACATATGAAAGTCATCCGATTAGATATACATACATATATATATTTATGTGTGTTGTTTCGACTATATTTTTACTAAATACAGTAACATGTATATTTTAAAAGATCACCGATAAAATAAAAAAAGAAAGAAATAACTTGATCACTTCTTTCAAATCTGCTATATTGCAAATTGGTGATTAATAAAACAAACACACTGAATTTAATATAAGTTTTCTCTCAACTTATCGATACTGATTAGAGACAATAACAATTGCCAAGTAGTTACAAGTAGCAAATATTATACTCTACATATTATAACATATAAAACCATTTCATTAACCTGTCTGGTATATATAATTGGTTAATTTATAATATATATACACGCACACATAGTTCATGTGCATGATAAATTGATTATAGAATATGCTACCAAAAAAAAAATTCATTATAGTATAACGCACCTAGAGATCTTCTAGGCCAATCCCTCAAAACCCGTACTCTCTATTTCTAAAACTTGCATAATTTAATCCATGAAGGAAAACGTTGTAAAGGGAATTCAATTTGAAAATGGGAAAAGTTACGAGAACCGAGATTTACTGAACATGTTTCTGTCGCTTTGTCTGTCTTCTTTTTTTTTTTTTTTTTTTTTTTGTTCATTATATTGTTATAACAACTTGATCACACATAGGTGCTAAATACCTAAAAAATTCCTTAAGGGATTCACTTATATGTTAAAGTATAATGGAGGGACAGATTTAAGCAATTCACATTTTTTTTTTTTAATGTGTTACGTGATGATTCTTTAAAGATTTAAGAGAGCTTTTTATCTTTTTTTTTTTTTTTCTTTCATAGGAAAAGAGGTTTTTTATCATGTAGTATGTATGTGATAAGGATTTTGTTTTTTTGTTTTTTTTTTAAGTCAAGTAGCATATGACCTTCCAATATTTGTGTCCTTCCCTCGCAAATATAGGCGAGCGATATAAATTCATTACTTATATAAGCAAGCCTAATCTCAGCCATCCGATTATAAAAACTCTCATTAAAGTAAGTCCGGAAAATTTTTTTTTTTTTTAAAGAATTGTACCAAAGCAAAATCTCATTTGTTTCTTAACAATTATTGAGCACCAATGAAAGAAAAGCAAAGGCAGTATATTAGAGGACACTTAAAACTGTCCTTTGACAAAATTAGTAGCCTATAGCATTTGTTATTATTATTATTATTATTATTATTATTATTATTATTTTGTAACGTGACAACTGTCCGTGAATATAGATATTTTGTCTTAATCTTTATTAACTTAGGATCCTCTTCTTCTCCAAATGTCCAATCACTATTCAAATTTATAGCATCCTAGGAGCATTGGGGTTGTTTTTCTAATGCCACATGCAAAAATGAAACATATCTACGTACTAGATTGACAATACTGCATTATTTATAGATTCTTTTGACTTATTTGGCTTGGTTATTAGGCAATAGCCATGTGCTTCATGACTTGAACTATTAGAAAGATCGAAGTTGTAATGTACATGTTGGATCGTCTTTGATACCAATTATTACAAACTTTATATAGATCTCCATGTCATGAAACAAACATGAAACGTGATTCTCTCTCTCATGGTTTGTATACTCGGCTAATTGTTTGTTTCTTTGCCATTAATTTAAAATGATAAAAGTAGAATTTTAGGTCTCTCTCTCTCTCTCTCTATATATATGTATAAATATATATATATGTATGTATGCATGGCATGTTCATGTAATAGTATCACGTACGAGAATTGGCACATGGAGAGCATCGAACAAGATGCTTAGCTTAGTAATTATGCTAATTCATAGTTTATTTAAAGATGATTATAAGGCACTTTAAAAACAGCCATAATTAAAAGATAATGCAAACTAAAGGTGATTGTATTATCAACATTGGCCATTAATACCATTCTTTAACTATAGGCCAATTTTTTTTTTTTTTTTATGTTTATAACTGATGAAATTTCAAATGTATCATAATCAGAGCTCATGATTGATAATCTAATCTAAGATTACTAATTTCAAACCCTAACCATGACCAAATTGCTTTTCTCTCTTTTCTGTCTCCCTATAATCATTTTTGTGGAACCGTGAGGCATTTTAATTCTGTCTTTAATTTAAACGGAGCCGAAAACATCCTCATCATGCAACTTGGACAACACTCGTCTCCATTATTGAAAATTTCTTCAGCCCCCATGATTGCAAATACAAAGAATCTCATAAATCACGGCACATTCTTTCTTTATAAGAATTTAACAGTCACCAATATAAATATCAACACCGATGTTATATTTAACTTTAAAAAGGATATATCAAGATAACATTTAATATGTCATTGCATTTTCTGCTCCAATATTAATGCATTATACCTTTTTAAAACACTTTATCTAACTTTTATTATAATAATTAGACTTTAAACTTGTAAAGTAAATTTTAATTTAAAAAAATATTGAAAATTATAATGTTATAATGATGAGAGGAAAAAGTTCAAACATCAACCAATAGCAATTTAATATTAAAATTGACATTTATTATACTTGATGACAAAATTATCATAATGTATCGCATTTATTAATAATTTAACGCAAAATGATACTGCACTCCAAAGCGATTTTTGTCACTAAACTATCAGATATTGGCACATGCATATTAATTTTTTGATGATGCTAAATTCATATCATTATTTTTAAATCCTTACCACTTTAAAAAGAATAAATGAAAAATATATAACAAAACAAATATATTAATAATCAATTTGACAGTCTATATTCTTACTTTTCAATTCATAATATTTTAGGAAATTTAAGAATTAGAGATTCCAATTTCACATCTTATACTGAAATTATCATTATCATACATCCAATCACTACTTTTTCATAATATTTTTCAATACTTATGGCTTTAAAAATAAAAGGAGATATATATATATATATAACAAAACAAACAATTTAATTGATCATATTCCTACTTTTCAATTCATATTCTCTTTTAGAATTTGGAAAAGATGAATTCGAATTTCACATTATATACATTTTATACAGATTATGCAGGTGTGAAATTATTACTAACATTCACTACTTATATTCTTGCTTGCAAAAAGATTTAAATGTAAAATAGATTAAAAAATATTTAAATCACTAACTCTAATTCCAATCTTTAAATATCATCTTATATAACCATTCTTATATTATTAAATATTTAAAATATTACTATATTAATTAATTATATATTAATAAAAATATAATATATAAATTAGTAATCAAAAATTTAAAAAATTTTGAAATTAAAATCAATATTCCAATTAATATTACTCAAAAAAATTACATTAGACACTTTTTATTTTCTCTTCTAAGTTCGGCCAACCTTTCTTTTTTCCTTTATTTTTTGGTTGTCGGCTACAAAGAAAAACTCCCATCCTATTGTTGCTACTTTCCTCACACCTCAACGTTGTTACTCTCTCTCTCTCTCTCTCTCTCTCTCTCTCTCTCTCTCTCGTTTTCCATCTTGGTACATTATAATTTGTCCACGAATTTTCCTGGAAACCAAACACCCCTGGTCTACACCATCCAGGAAAAGACACCTATAGCCCAAAGTACAGAACCCTGCTACTAAGTTTTACCATCCGATAAGACATTTTTACCGAGACCGTTAAATTTTCCCATATTCACTCCTGTTCCACAAACTCCAACGCAACAGTCAATTTTTTTTCCATCTTTATAAAATGAAAATTAAAAAAAAAAAAGCACAGATACAGACACAAAGTCAATTTTCTTTTTCATTTTCTTTTTTTTATTTTAACTTTTTTTTTTATATGTCACACATTCACAAGCAGGCCACAGAGCTCAAAAGATTCTCTGCATTCGTGCACTTTTGTCATACGTGTGGGCATCACCATCCAACTTTAGATCTGTGCACGTCCTTTCTTGTCAGTGAGATGAGGGAGCAACACACCTATACATACACATATATAGGTGGTGTTGTGTATGTATAGGTGAAATATGTGTGTGTATATATATATGTGTACACATACAGTGGCATGACTCACATGGTTAGGTTTTGGTGTGCAGGGCCATGTACAACCTGGCAATAGATAAATGAAAGGGACCCACAAAGGAAGTGTCAGCAAACCCCATGTGACATTGTGCCTTGTGGACCCCACTCTTCTTTCTTCACCACCATGAACAGCAAAGCTCATTGACAAAGACCCATGACCCCACTAATAATACAACCCATAAACTTAAAAATAAATAAATAAAAGAGGAAAAAAAAAAATCAAGTTATGTTGAGTGGGGAAGAGACAAATTTTTTTCTTTAAAATCACAAAGGCAAGATAAAAGAGGGAAAGAGAATCTAATTAGACATAAATATATCCTCTCTCTCTCTCTCTCTCTCTCTCTCATTTTCTCCTTCCTAATCTAAAATCTCTCTTTCGTACCCTTGTATGATAACAACAATAACGAAAACAATAACACTACAAATAGCAAAGTGAAACATGCAATTATATAAAATCCCAAATTTGGCACTAAAAAAAATAAAAAAGATGAACTTTTCTTGACTTAACTTGTTTAGCACAGCTTCCCTTCCTTTCCAAATTTCCCTTCATGCCTTTCAAACCCAACCCTTTTATGGGTTTTACATGAACCTGCCTTGTAGTTACAAACATGCCCTTTTCTTCTTTCCGTTTCTTACCTCTTTTTTTTTTTTTTACCACAAGCTTCCCTTCTGTACAAAGATCTTTGGATTACATTTTACACCCTAAAACAAACAGGAGACTAACTAACAAGACTAAACTAGATTTTAGACCTTTTATCGGATGTCTCTCTTTGTTTCATTCAAAGGGAACAGTTTGGTGGGAAGGGTATATATGGGATATTGAAAATTACATGGTGATAGGAGTTACAAACTAAACATATTTTTTTTTAGTGTAATTTCTTTTTCTGTGTCTCTCTTAAGTAGTCTTAACTTTTTCTTTTTTTTTTTTTTTTTCTCTTTTTACCTGTGGTTCAACTTCAAAGCTACATGAGAAGAAATTGGGGGTGATGAGATGATGAAAAATAGTACAACAACAATAACAACGACAACAAAGTAAAGGAAATGGCTTGGCTGACCCCACTTCCCTCCTTTTGCTGCCTTTTCTTCACGTATGGCAATTTGTATGGTAGTAAGTAGTATGGTATGATCATGATGGCGATGATGATGAAGATGGTGTTCATAGTCGACGGTGGTGGTGCTAGTGATTCTCTACAAATTTTGTTCTGTTTTGGTTATTTATTCTTACCGACCTTCCTGCAAGTATTTAAAAACAAAACAAATCCCAAATCAGAATATACTTTAATTTAAACAAAAAATGTTACTACCGTATGTATCAATATATTTTAAATTCGTTTTTTAACCAATTGAGTGTGACATTTATGTTGTTTGAATAGAGATGCTCTTAAAAAGAGAGAGAGAGAGAGATAGAGAGAGAAGTTAATATCAAGATTGAATATTTATCAAGTGATTTACCTTTAAAAGATTAAGAAGCTAAATTCCAACCGGGCATTTGGGACCACCAGCGGTGCCGGCATACACGCCAATGGCTCCATGGCCAGAGGAGAACCTGAATATGGGAAGGCCGGAAAAAAAAAAAAAAAAAAAAAAAAGCAACTTTGTTGTTATTATTATTATGAGATAGTGACATATCTGACCATAATCTGCAGCTAAAGATTTGCATAACAGGAATCCAAAGCAAACAGCAAAAAAGAATAAGAAAAAAAAAAAAAAAAGAGGAAATTCACCTTGGCATTTGGCAATTGAAGGACTTGAAAGATCCCATGTCCAATGTGGAGGAAGCAGATGATGAAAGTAGTGAAGTGGACAAATTCATGTTAGAGGAAGTAGTAATACTAGTAGAAGTAGTATTTGCTGTGGCTGAGGAAATGGGAATATCTGAGTCATTGTTGGCTTCACTTGCCGTCACATGACCAGAGAAAGCAGCCATGTGATGGAAATCTCCTCCTCCAGCTTTGGTTGGAGATGCAAAGGGACTGTCTGGGAGATTGTGCTCCAAACTGCACTCGATTAATTATCAAATCCGTATCAAAATCTGGATTCGAATCTACGCCAACAAAAAAGTTGGGAAAATTTTTTAACCAATGTGATCGTGGTAATGCAAGAAAGTTGAATACCTTTCCAGCAAATCACCAACTTCATCATGAGGGCTCTCCTTGTCATTGCCATTTTCATCATTGCTCGCGGCCGAGTCTTTGCCAGTAGCAGCAGCCGCCAGGAACGAATGCGGCTGCTGATCTGCAGGATTCGGGGTTGGAGGTGAGCAGTTCTCTGCATTAACCCAATATAACTTTTATTAAGCTCAATTCATTTTTAGTCGGAAAGCGAAAGTTGACAAAGATGAAAATATACACGTACCAAGCGGGAGTTCTGAGGTGTTCGGAATTGAAGACAGAACAAGGTTTGGACTGAACAAGTTGTGAGACTGAGTAGGGGACTGAACGGAACTGCCCGAAAGTGCCCGGTGGTGGTGCTTCTTCACATCAAGAAGCTGAAGGCCCATCAGCCTTCGGCTTTGAAGCTCCAGTGCTTGCTGCAACTCAGCTTGCTCCTCCAGCTTCCTTCTCCACAACATGTCTTGAGAGTTGTAAAACATCCTTGCTCCTAAAACAAAAACATAAAATAAAATAAACAAACCAAACCCAACAAGTGTCAAAACAGTGTAACAAAACAAAGCGAAGGATAATAATTTCTATTTTATTTTAAATTTTTTAGTTTTGTTTCGTCTTACCAAGTTGGAGATCAATAGGGTCTCTAGAATCCAAGCCAGTAGGTGTGCCACAAGGAGAGAAATCCCCTCTCTCCACCTGTGGCTGTTGTTGCTTCCTGGAAAAGGAAAGAAACAAAACAAACAGATTCAATTAGGTTTGACGCACAATTACAAGTGAAGTGCATTAAAAGGTAATTTTAGAAAGAAAGGCAAAAAAAAAAAAATTGTAGACGAAGAAAAAAGAAAGAAAGTGTGCCTGTACTTGTCTTGGACTTTGCCCTTCTCCTTGTAAGGCTTAACCAGAACTCTAGCATCACAAACAAAATGAGGGTTCCCTTTGGCCAAGATAAGCTTCACTGTCTCCGGGTAAACAAAAGTCACAAACCCAAACATTCTCTTTTGCTGGTATGGGATTCTCACATCTTGAACTGGTCCATAAATGCTTCAAATCCAAGCACACCCAATTTTTTTTTTTTTTTAAAAGAAGTCAGCAACAACAGTATTTATCCACTAATAACTCAATAAATTCTAATCCCCCAAAAAAAAAATCTAAAAAACCTGAAGTAGTTGGAAACATCTTCTTCTCTGAAAGTACTATCAGCTGGGAAAGTCAAGTAGATCTGCCTTGAAGCCGGGTTCACTCCATTCATTGCAAAATCATTCCTCTCCAAACGGCCTCTTCCATACTTATGCAAATCATCTCCCATCATCAGAGCCGCGGCGGCCCTATATAGTCACACCACAAACATAAAAATACATATACACATATATTTATAACTTTATATCTGTATATACACATAAAATATATCTAAATATATATACACACACCAACCTTTGGGATTCATTTTGTTGGTGCTGAAGAAGGAAGTTCATGCACTTAGAAGAGTAAGGAAAAGAGTTGGCCGAAGCAGCCATGAGCTGAGAAGCAGAAACCAGAACTCTCTGCTGCTGTTGCTGCTGAACCTGAACAGACTTTGATCTGAACAGCTCATGGTGACACTGCTCCATCATCTCAATCTTGCTCGGCGACCCGATAATGGTCTCCGGCGCCACCACCGCCGCCGCGTCGGCGCCGTGGAGGAACCTGCAGGTGGTCCCGTTCTTGCAGAACCCTCTGGCGAAATAGAGGCACGGCTTCCAGCCGAACCCGGCGGCGCTAGGGTCCTCCGCCGCCGCAGCTGCCAGACACATGTCGTTCACCGAGCAGCTTCGCCGGTGCACCGGTGACGGCCAGAAGGAAGGGGAAGACGAAGGAAAAATGTTGTTGTTGTCGTTCGTTGGACTAGTCGACAAGTGGGGGTCGTCGTTTAGGAAGGAGAGCTGGTCTTGGAGCTGAAACTCGTCCATGATTTCACTCCCTGCCGACCCGTTTTGGTAAAACGGCAAAGAAGAGTTGTTGTTGTTGTTGTTGTTGTTGTTGTTGCTAATAGAAGAAGAGGAAGAATTAGAAGAAGATGATGATGAAGATGAAGATGTGAAACTGCTCATATTGTTGGGGCTGATGAGTTCGTCCGGTGACCAAGTTGGGATGGTGAGAGAGAGGCGAGAGGAAGAAGAGGAGGAGTTTTGGCGAGATATTGAGATGGGGTTGCTTGAGAGATAGGAAACTACAGAAGCAGAGGAAGGCGTGGAAGGTCTGGAATTTGCAGAGACGTTTGAGATTGAAGAAGACAAGCCCAAGTCCTTGCGAGCTTTGACAATCACAGAGTGGACGAGAGACTCAGGGCCAAATGCTAATCTTATCATCTCTTTCTCACCATGGTCTTGGATTAAGAGAAGCCCCATGATTTTGGAGGCGTTTTCAGGGTCAAAGTTTTGGATTCTTGAGAAGACAATTCTTGTTGCTTCATACGAATCCATGGCAGACTGAGAATAATAATATAAGTTTTCTTCTCCTTCTCTCTCTTTTTTTTTTATTTTTGCGCAAATGGGTGTACTCTTGAAGCTAAACAAATTTTCTCTTTCTCACCCACACACTCACAAGAGCTTTTACCTACCAATAAGTTTGCGATGAGTTGTGGAGAGACAGCTGCAGAGAGTGGTAGTGGTTTTTCGCTTTTCTCTTATTCCTGCAAAACCCAAGAGGAGAAGAAAGGTAAAGGGGAAAGAAAAAGAAAAGAAAAGAAAAGAAGAGAGAAAAGCAAAAAGAAAGTTGATTGAGAGAGAGAGAGAGAGAGAGAGGGGGGGGGTTTTCAAAAAAGGTAGTATTCTCGTGTGGTTTTGATTAAAAGGAGAAACTAAATAATACTACCATATTATATACTACTTGTTGTATTAGTTTCCCTTTGCTACAAGGAATCAAAAACGCCAGAGAAACCAATATGGTGGTTGAAATTCTCCAAGCACAAATAAATAAATAAAAACAAAGTCATAACAAAAACATAGAAAGAAAGAAACAACTTCTCATTTTTCTTAATATATATATTTATATCTCTAGATGTTCTATATTTTGTTTGCCAAATCAGAACTTGCAACCCAGAAGTGTGCACCAAAAGTACGGCTTACCTATCAAAGATCGAATTTATCTTTTCTCCTTCCATCAACGCTAACATATGCTTTCTCTCTCTTTCTCTCTCTAGTTTTTCTCTCTCTAAAAGCTCAAACTTCAAAAGCTATAATTGCAGTCAGTCAATCTGACCTCTCCAAAGTTTTTTTTTTTTTAACTACAAAAGCCAAACCACCGCCTTATTTCTTTCTACGCTGTTATTATCAGTCTATAGAGGCAAAAGTATCAGAAACTGAGAGCCTGAGGAGAGCCATAAAAATACTCTCTTCTCTCTCTCTCTCTCTCTCTGCTTGTTTCTGCTGAGTAGTAGTGGCTTTTTGGATTCTGAGCTAACGTAAGTGGCCCAGTGAAGAAGCCAGAGAAGCTTTTAGTTTAATTAGCTATGGCCATCTATCTAGCTCCATTCTCTCTCCTTTTCTACTCTCTCTCTCTCTCTCCAAACACTTATTTACTTGCTGTCTTTCTCTCTCTTTTGAAGTTTTTTTATTATAAAAATAATAATAAAGTACCCCCGTATAAGAGTGGCTGTGAGAGAAACTGAGGAGAGAGAAAGAGAGGAGAGAGAAAGTGTTGTGTTTGTGTTTGAGTTTGTGTTTGTGTGAGAGAAAGAGAGAGTGTGTTTGAGTGGATCCAGATCTACACCTCAAATACTGCACGTTCTCATTCCCCTAATCTCTGACACACTCTCTCTCTTTCTCTTCTCTTCCTCTCTCCTTTCTCTCTCTTACATTTCTCTTTCTTTCCCTAAGCACAAAGGCAGCTGGACTATTTGACCACACATTCCATTCAACGCGTGCATCAGACGTGCCAATAAGCGGCTTGATGGGAACCGTGGGGCCTGCACTGCAGGGCTGGGTTTGTTGGGATTCGAGCGTGGAGCTCACGCTCCTTGACTGTGGTTTGATCGACTGACTCCCCATCGTCTGTCTTTGCAGGTGCGAGTCAATGCCTTCCCGGTGCGACCATATCAGGAAATATATCCACAATGAAAGCTTTTGGCTAACAATAAAAAGCAAGAACTTACGAGGAATCGGAGTTTTTGAGGATGAACGTGGGAGAAAATGAGATATTAGATTATGAAGTTTTGGGGTTGAATTGCAAAATTTTAATTGGAATCAACATTTAATCGATATTATTATTCGAGTTATTAGATTAATTTTTATAATTTAACTTATGATTAAAAATAATTTGAGGTTTTTATGTTATAAATTTTTAATATAAACGCGTATATATTAATCTATTAAAAGTTCAAAGGAGCATTTAATTGTTTTTAATTGTATTTGAATAAAATTTGTTTTTTGAATGTTGTATTTGGTTGAAAAGTATTTGTTTTGTATTTGAATGAAATGTGTGTTTGGATGAAAAGTATTTTAGAATTGAAAAGTTGATGTGATTGGTAAAAATAAAGATAAATAGTAGAGTTGAAAAGTTAATGTGATTATTTTAAAAATGTTTTAAATAGTAATTGTTTTCGTAATATTGTTACAAAATTTATGTTTAATGTAAAATTATATTACATTTGAATAAAATTAAAATATAATTTTTTCACTTAAGTCAATAATTAAAACACAGTTTTTAGCAAAAGTTCTTGGGATGTCTTACTAAAAGAACTGCAATTGTTTAACTAAATTTCATATGCTTAGTAGAATAACACTAGGACAAAAACTGTTTTTTAAATTTTTATGCTCCCGCATATGATAAGTTAGTTATTTTTTTATTAATATATGTTTAAATATTGTCATTTGTTGAAAAAAAAAAAGTGTTTTAAATGGTTGTTATCACATCAATTAAAAATAAGATATTATATCTGTAATAGTGAAAATATGATTATTCTTTTGTATAAAGGAAAAAGAAAATATGATGGTTCATTCCAATGCAAGTTCATTACAAAAAATAAAAAAAAATTGAGATTATAAAGACCCTTAGATATAACCTATTGTTAAAAAAATTTCTATCATGACTATTAAAACTTAAAACTTCTACTACATAAATAGACTTGACTGTACCAAAAATAAGTTGTAACATGAATTTAAAATTTATTTTATATAAAAATTTTATATATTTTCACTAATATCATACAATTCTTAACTTTGAATTTTATTAATTTTCATTAAATTTATGTATTTTTTATTATTATAAAGATACATTTATATCTTACAATAGAATTTCTCAAAAACCCAGAGAAAAAAAAAAAAAGAAGAAGAAAGAAATACACACAACAGATTATATGTACTAAACTACAAGATCTCTATCAACCATGAACCATATTTGACTAATTATGGGTGTAGTCTGCATAGATTTTAGAAAGCTATCATTTTACAGTTCCCATGTTCTATATTTCCATGATTGCGTATTTGATGAAATCGTTTGTTCAATTTTTGGATCATTACAAGTGAGTGATGTGCGGGATGGCAAAGGAATTCCAACCAAACAGAATTCAATTATTTTTTTTTAATAATAAAAAGATCAACATTTATGCGATATGTATATTGTGTGAAGAATTTTATTGACAATTGAAATTACAAAAAATAGAAATAATAACAAAAAAATAATAATAAAGAATCCCCTCCCTCCGAAATGGTTCTTCTCTCCCCTGCCCTCCTACGAGAGAAAAGGAAAAATTTTCTTCTGCCTTTTGAATTTCTTTATTATATATCTCATATCCCAAACACATCATTAGGAGTCACTTATGGTCGTGTCCCACCAGTTTGTGTTCCCTCCTAATTGTGTTCTGTTTCCATGGGGGGCTTTTGCTCATTCCCTTAAAATAATTGTGATTATGATGATGGTTGTGATACTGTAATGCCTAGATATGTAGGAGAGAGAGAGTGGGGTTTGGTTCTTTACATGGTAGAAAAATTACATAAGGTATGGGGATTTGTATATGGCATGGCTTTTGCACTTGCATTTTTGTTTTCTCACTTGTCGTTTTTTCCAAGATGCCCCCACAACATTACATACATACATACATATATATATATATATATAAACACGATGAAAGATACGAATCTTTTTCTTTTTCCTTCTCTCTCCCACCAATCCAAACTAAGGATCCCTTTAGAAGAAGTGTTAGAAGAGTCTCTAGACTCAATTTTAAAAACTTTTTATTTTCTTTTTCATAATCTTCTAATCACTTTTATTATTTACACCTCTAAAAATTTATGATTAATTCAAAACTTCAAAAATATATAATTTTAGATATATATAAGTCTCAATAAGATAATTTTTTTTAAATTACATAAAATTTTAAGAAATATAAAATTAGATCTATATTGATTTTTTTAACAAATTTTTAAAAATTTATACCGTTTCACTTCAATTAATATTTTTCTCCAAACATAATTTTCAAAACTTACCTTTTTTTCAGCTAAAAAAAAATTCTTTAAAACTCCACTCTAAAATCCTCATGATATTTTTACAGTACAGAGCGCCAATCACCTTTTTTGGGAAATATATAATTCTTTGTTAGGACTTATATAAATGTTATTATATACATATATATTTGCTATAAAGCCTTAGTTATATAGTTGCTAATCAAATATAGGACAATATTACAACTTCTATCTATACGAATCTCAAATTAGCTTGTTTAAATATATTTTACATTTTATTGCATATATGATATGACTAAGAACTTGTTTGCTAGGGAGAAAAAGTAAAAAGGAGGGATGGAGGTGGAGGATTAATGATGTTGTTTAATAAACACGATTAGAAATTATATCCTCCAAACTGCCTCGGTTTATATATCTCTTTTTGAGTTTGCAGGGATTACTGGACAGATCACTTACAACAAATTTAATTAGAGTATTATACAACTTTATGAATACTCGTTATTTAAGGAACTCATATAACCAACTAAAAATAAAGCAACATTTGTAAAAATAATTTACTTTCTCACTTTTCGTATATCTCTTTACAAAACAAGAAAAGTAATTTTCCCTTCATGTGATTTTTCTACACATCATAAAAGAATTATTTGAGCTTCAGAGGATCCTGACAAGTCATAAAAGTTAAAACTTACTGCATTATATCATAAGAGAAATGCTCTCGTTCTTCTCTCTCATTTTATCACCTAGGTAATTATCTACTTCTCCTTCTTCCTAATTACCTTTTCTCCAACCAAACAAAACCTTAGTTTAATATAATCAAACTACTCACATATCCTCACTAACTAAGACTGATTTATATTAAGTATGAATCTTACATTATTAATCTCTTATCATTATATGACTAAGAGTTTATTTGGATCAGATTTTAGACATTTTTTTTTAGAGAAAGTAGTTTTACAGAATATGTTTGGGCAAAAAATTGGTCAGAATGAAAAAATATAAAATTTTATAAATTTATTTAAAAAAATTATTAATATAGATATTATTTTGTTTTTATTAAAATTTTATGTAATTAAAAAATATCTTATTTAGAATTGTATAAACAAAATTATAAATTTTTAAAATTTAAAGTTTATTGTAATATTTTAATATATGAATAATAAAAATGGCAGTGAAGTAAGAAAAAAAAAAAAAAAAAGATTTTTGTGAGGCCACAATATTTTATTTTATGTGCAGAACGAGAAGGGTATAATATATACACTGTCCACTTTGTTGAGAAATGAAAGTAGTTGGAAGTACTTGAAAAAGGTATGGCTTTCATTAAGGAGTGGACGCTTTGGAGATCTTTCCAGCCTTCCACATGGGGTGTGGGTTCCTCCCATAATTTTACTTTCAACCAATATGTACAAATCATATATATATATATATGTATGAATGTATGACACAAAAAAAAAAAAAAACACAACCCATATTATTGCCACTATGATACAGATAATCAGCCTCACTTGGAACTGATATATGGTCTGTCATATCATCATGTCTTTCATTCCAAGTCAGGCACTAAATTTTTTTTTTTTTTAAATTCAAAAGCACCCTACAATGATAGTATATATACACGGCCATTGGCCGGTTTGTATTATCCTTTTGGAGGCATTAAACTGCATAAAATTGCATCTCTTGTTTACAACTTTTCCCTCTTAATTCAAACACGAAAAAATAAATAAATAAATTTCAACAGAAATATTTTCAACAGAAATATCTTACAAATGTGCGGCTGAGTTATCTAATTAATATTCAATATATTCTTGCTTGTAAACTAAAAGGAATGGAGAATTATAACATATATTTATACACCAGTCCTGTATATAAATGAAGAGAGAGAGAGAGAGATTATTTGCATATGCAATGGCCCATCCATATTATATATGTTTGTATGCCTTTTATAGTGTGGGGTTCAAAATATATATAACCAACTTGTTCTTCTGTCTACTATAAGTCAATTGTTGTATAAACACAATACACACACGTATATATACATAGGGCAGAAAAGATTCAGCTACTAGCAATTGAAGCTTTAAGCCTTGTTTTGAAACTGTAGTTAGCCTATAAAACATCTTTGTATTTATATATAAATTGATTTTTATGTAGCGCAGTGCTGCCTAAATGCAGACCATATCTCTATTAATTCTAAAACATTCTCACATGACGGGGATAATTATTGAACAGGGTCGTAATGGCAAATATATATATATATATATATACATTTAAGGTCAATGCATGGCAACTTAAGCTGTTTGACATGAACAAAAGAAGTTTTTTCCTTTTCCTTTAATTTTTTTTTTTCTAAAGAAAAATGGTGTTTTACAGTGTGTGTACATGTGCAGTCTGTCAAACTTATGGGTCCACTTTACTCCTCTTTTTAAATGCCTTTGTGGTCGATTTATTTTGGGTGAAAATATTTATCTGTGTTTATTATTTAATATTTATTTTAAAAAATAATTGAACTTTTTATTTAAAAAAATAATCGATAAAATATTAATTTATTCATTCAATCAAAATACATATTAATATTAATTAATTATAATTATTGATTGATCATTTAAAAAAAATTATTTTCTAATTTAACAAAATTTCAGAAATTTATTTATTAAAAAATTGTTATCCCACACGTACGTATCAATACACTGTGCATTAATAGGAATGCCAGTAACAGAGATTAAAAAATCAATTATTTAAAATTTAATTTTTACAAAGTTGTCATTATATTATTAGAAAAGTAAAAAATTTACTTTAACAAAATCTAAATTTTGAAATTATGATAAAAGATAGATACAGTTATTGAATTAATACTACGCATATGAATATAAAATAAAACAACATATCAAACATGTTATAGTATCTTTTTTTTTTTCTAGTCACCAAAAAAAGTACATTTTTTCCTGTTAAAAATAATATGTACATTCAAAATGGTTTTAATAGTAATCAAATAATTCCTTTCTAAAAATATTCAAAAATATTTCCCAATCTTTAAGTAAAAAAAAAAAAACATAAAAACACGAGCTCGTGGTCGTAGATACTAATTTAAAAAATTTTGTACTAATTCTACTATTTGGATAATGTGATCATTGGTATCTACTAGTTTGACCATTGTTTTTCGTGTAATTAAATTTGTACGCATTCAATAGCAACTTGGTCACGTAAAAGAAATTAGAATCATATGATAAAATGCCTTGAGAAATGAGAATGAACAAGTACTTGTCGTTACGTATCAGTTAGAAAACATAGGCACAAGAAATTAAGAGAGAATTTTAAAAACTAATTTTCAAGCATTTTGCTCAATAAATTGTCGTCAAATCTAAACGTCGATCTCAAAACGACAAAGTAACACTTGGTTAGTGAAAGAAAAATCGGTTTGTGCTTTCTAGAAAACAGAAAACTTCCTCTTTTTTTTTATTTATTTTCTTTTTTGTTTTCTGATGCATAGAATACAGTAACATATAGAAAGATGGGATTTTGGACCGATTAATTTTTGCATGCTCTCAGCTCTATTCTAAATTATTGGGGTGGTAATTTTGTCGGGCATATGTATATTTGTACTACATATTGTTTGATATACTGCTTTTCACATGGGGCAATGTACATATAGAGAGCAACATAAAAAATAAATTTCACAGATTTATAATTCACAATCCACTTTTTATTAATAATAATACTTAAAAAAAATAAGTGAAATTTAAACCATAACTAATAAAGATCTCACATTTAGATCCACGCTATGAGACCTACTCCTTAATATATATATATATACACACACACGTGAATGTCCCTCATATAGCAATGTGACATTTAGTTTCATATGTTATGAAAAATAAGTCTCACAATATAAGATTATAAATGAGATCTACTTTTTTTTATTAAATATGATACTTTAAAACATTAGTAATATTAAATTTATAATGGTGAGTGAGTCTAATATATAGATCTCCTAGTGAGACATACTCTCAATTAATATATGATGCAACAAGACTGATATTCTTCAGTATTGTTTTCTTTTATTATCTATGATTTGCAACATTTTCCATATTATAACCCAATTGCCTTAATAATTATTTAATTGGCTAAAATTTGTTCATGTTTCTCAGTACCCAATACTCCTACGTTGTGTAAATGACAAATCTAATTTAAACCCTGGCTGAGCTTTGACCATGATTTTGGCTTCTTTGTCTCTGGCTTCCATGGCCGGAGTTGCTTTTTGGAATTTCCACGCTCCATATAAATATATATATATATATTTTGGCCTTTCCACCAACCGACCTTTTAAGCCTCTAAGAGTCTGTCTTTTGCCTGGCTTTTGTGTGGCTTCTTCTTTATGGATACGGGGTTTGGTTTTGTTTTGTGATCCCTTTTCTATGTCAAATAATTTGAATTTGAATTTTCAGATTGAAAACATACTTTAAACCTACAAGTATGTTTTCAGCTTTTTTTTTTTTTAATAACAAAGAAGTAACTATACAGTGACTTTAGAGAATTTTTTTTCCTGTTTTCACCATAAAGTACTCATTGATTATTAACTAAAGAATTCAATATGCCAAGAAGTTTATAATACAATAACATGGTGCGACAAAATTATTAGTTAAGAGTGCACTTGTCTAGCAAAAAAAAAAAAATGAAACAGGTTAAGAGTCTATTTTGAGGATTGACAAAATGTGCTGTCCCAAATGGGTGTTTTGCTTTCGATTTATATATATATATACATATAGGTTTTAGGGTTCTTAATTAGTCTTCTTGAATACTGCCATTCACATTCTTCTTCACCCACTTCATTAAATATACCCTTCTTCCTATTCCCCATAGCTTTAAAGTTAGTTGGATATTCACATTGTTTTTCAAAGTCCTCCAATATGGACGTTGAATAAGGTTTATTTACATTCTCTTTTCCCCTATCTTGACATGTATCTTTCCGAATTAATCATACATCATTTTCATATCTGTTTACATATATAAATATATATTTGTATATAACAGCAGACCATGAGCGAAGAGTAAATATGAAAGCTCATTGTATTTGCCTTGTGTATTTTGAAACAAATATATATTGTAATAGAAAGTATAAAGTTTGTCTACATTTGTATATCTATGTGCACATATACGTACTTTGACCTTTGATTGAATTTTGAACCAACTAAATATAGTCTAGGTATAGCTTGTATATTCACTAATTTTAATCAAAATTCTTTATAAGTGTAAACTTTGCATATATATTACACTTTTTTTACCAAGTACATGTAAGTCTTGCATTTGACCCATTCCCCCATTGGGAAAATCACTACCAGAATTTGAATTTTTAACTATAAAAAATTTGTTAGCAGTATGTCTTGTTTTGGTAGCAAAAAAGTATTCGTTACCAAAAAAATCTGGTGGCAAAATGTATTTGTTATCAAATTTTTGGCAACCAAAAGTTTTTGCTACAATTTTTTTTTTTGGTGACAAAATGTATTTGTTAGCTAAATGTATCAGATTTGGTGACTAAATATTTGATAGCAAAAGGTTTTTTGGTAGCAAAAAGTATGAGATTTAGGGGATCAAAATTTTGGAAGCAAAAATTAGGATATTCAATGACCAAATATTTTGATAACAAAAGGTATTTGATAGCGAATACTATGAGGTTTAAAGACAAAATATTCGGTAGCAAAATGTATTTGATAGCGAGATATACGAGATTCAGTGACTAAATATTGGATACTAAAAAATATTTGATAACGTAAAGTATGAGATTTTAGGACTAAATTTTCGTACTTAAAAATTAGTGAGATCATTAGGGAGAGTAATTAATTAGTATGCAGTTATTTTTTATCAATATGAATAAATTTATTTGTATTTATTTTCACATTTAGGAAATTATTACATTCTAGATTATTTGTTAACATTTAATAACTTATCCAATTATACAAATAGTTATAACTGTAATTTGTATTTATATGTACTGTAACGGTTTCCACTAATAGATTCTTTTTTTTTTTTTCATATTCAAATAATTAATTTACAATGTATCATAGCGTGTAATCCTTTTTCCTTTGCTATACGTGTACATAGTGTCTGTGTGTATATATATATGTCCAAAAACTCAATGGATGTGTGATTGAAGATGCTAAGTCAAAATGACATGCAAGAAAGTATGCTAGTTAGGCTAACTGTTACATTGAATCTTTGAAGTTATTAGTAGTACTATTACTACTAATGGTCGAGGAAAAAAATGGCTCTCTAGATGGCTATTGCCTAGCTTTTCTTACATACACACACACACACACACACATATATATATAAATATATATATAAATACTATTTAAACGTCCAACTTATTTCTTGTTCTTATCTTGGCAGCATTAAGTCAGACTTCCTTGTTCTTATCTAGTTGATCAATTCTCGCTCCAATTAATTTGTGATGAGTTTGAGAGTTTATATATATATATATACACACGTATACAAATGTATTATATATATAACTTTGACATTTCACTTTCGTGCAGTATATGATTGCAGCCAAGAGGAATTGTAGCTATCAAGGCCGCTATTCATCATGATGATCACCTCGCTCCTTGTTGCACACATGCTTCAAATTTTTGTGCTTTTCTATAAAGGGAAATGAGGGGAAAAATGGAAAACGCCTTTCAAACTGTCGCAGAGAGTGAAACGTGCTTGAAAGTTATTACGAACACCAAGACAATAATTTTTTTGGCAATGCAAGGAGCACTTTTTTCGCCTACAAATCAGCATAACTCTATGAATATATATATATATATATTCAACATATAAACTATTCAAAATATATTATTGTTGAAAATTAAGATATTATATTGATCTGAAATCTTATGTTTGAAGTTAGAAGTATTATATTGAATAAGTGTTATATTATGTTTGGTATGTTTTAGAAAGTTCAGATTAATGACTGTAAACAAAACTTGTATATGTGATAAAAAAAACACTTAATTTAATTTGAATATTTTGGAGAAATTTACAAGGTATTTTGAAATTTGGCACTTAAAATGCATCTTAATCATAAATATTCTTGTAAGATCTGCTTTTAGGTTATTTATTTAGTTTACTTGATTAAGTAAATTAATTAATTATCGAAAACAAGTAAATAAAAGAAACAAGTAATTTTAACGAGGTTCGGTTTCTTCATTTATTGAGATTACGCTTAGACGGTAAATACATCACTAATTCATAAACGATTATTGATAAGTGAGTTTTATACTCACTCATTAGATGCCGTTCAAGTTTAATATTTGTTAGTTTTCGAGATGTTTTGTTGATATGTGTTTTTATGTGTTTTGTGTTTTGGTGTTTTTGGAGGTTTCATGGTGAATCTTGATGCTAAAATGGATGCTCGATGGTGTAAAAGAAGAAAGGAAGCAATCGGGCTTGGTTGGAGTTGGAAATCAAGGCAAAAAGACACATATGGAATTTGTCTCATGCAAGTTATACAATGCGCAGGAGAGGCCAAGAGTACAGCGCTGCGGCGCTCAGCAGGAAGCGCCTGACGCTTCGTTAAAACGCGTCAAGCGCCTGGCGTTTGGTCAGAAAAAAATCTAGTGCTCGGCGCTCTAAGGGCAGCGCCTAGCGCTGCGAGTCGGTGAAATTGCGATTTTAAGGCCCAAAACAGCACAAAATTGATTAATTCGACCTCAAATCACCAAGGCTATAAATAAGACATTCTAGGTCAAATTAAAATCCTTCTTTTGGGTGGCTCTAAACCTAGAGGGAGAGAGAACAAGGTGTGAAGAAGAAGACGACTACTGGCAACAGAATTCGGATTCTAAAATCCAGTTTTCCTCTTTCTTCTTCTTTGATTATGTTTAGATCAACCATGATTATTTTTAGTTTGTTTAGGATGAACTAAATTTTCTATTCCTAGGTTTGGGATGGAACCCTAACATGAATTTTAGATGTTAAATTTCTTTATTCTTTATTAATGCCTATTCATGATTATTCATTCTATCTTGTGTTTAATGCTTTTTCTTAGATTGGCCACCTTTGAGAATGATATGCGAATGCTTATAATATCGACAGAGTTATTTGTGTTCATACCATAGATAGAATGACATATGTGATTATAGGATAGACATATACCTATGTTCATGTGCAATCATATGAGAACTTGATCTTAATGAATTTCTTGAATTCAATTCACATAGACATATAGTGGGTTGGGTAAAAGAGGTATTTTTGCACGACCATCAACAGAGGCTGCCAAGACATGTGTGTTCTTGATTGATAATCATTTAGGAAAATTAAATAGGAAAAAGAAGGGATTTACATCTAAAGGGATTGTTAGGGGGATATCACAAATCTAGGTTGTTCAATCTTTAATAGTTCTTCCATATTAATTCAGTTTAATTTCAATTTTGCTTTAATTAAATTTATTTTTATTTTCAGTTCTATTTTTATTCAAGTATTGAAAAATCATCTTTTGTTTGTTTGGATAGAATTAGGATAAATTAGATTGGTAATTAGCAATTGAGGGTAATTTAGTCTCCGTGGGAACGATACTTACTCACATCTTTATTACTTGTGCGATACGTGCACTTGCGTGTATAAAATTATCAACAATTATAAGCACTGATAATTTTATGCAAATCTAGGATTTAATTTAATTCAAATTTCAAACTGTCTCACAATCTGTTATAACACTTTTAAGAGATACTTTGAAATTCAAATCTTTTAGATATTCTTCTAATCCCGAAACTGACTAAGATTTTTCCACAATAAATACTGGATATTATATGCATATGTTCCTTTGAAAATTGCTAGCAAAATAAAAGATTTTCTTAAATAAATCCATGTGATCTCTTATGAGAATTATAATTTGAAATTCTAATTTAACTAGGATAAGAATCATTCATAAATTATAACTTCCCTATTTAGTTTCAAATCCCACATATCACTTTACAAATTTGCATAATTATCTTTTTAAAGTTCCACTAAATCCTTCCTTTAAATTTCAATCTGAATGTTCACATTATTTTCAAGAAACCATGTCACTAATCCAAGAACTCCAAAAGACCATGTCGGTAGCGTTTTTCTTCAAAGTACTTACCTTGCCTAATTCGTTACATAAAAGAAATTTAAAATCTAACCAATAATCAATTTTTGGATTTTCCTAATTAACGTTGCCATAAATGTTTGCTAACTAAAAATCTAACAGTCTCCCTCTTAGTTTTGGCTCAAAACAGAATTTACAATGAAAACCCAAAACGTAAACCAAAAACCAAATCACTCCCCCTCAATATGTTACTCGCCCATTTTGACTTAACAAATGCCAAAGTTACACTTCTAAAACTTGCACTTACAAAACTAAGATATGCTCCCCCTTAATATTATCTTCTTATACACATGACTATCAACCTATACCAGTAAAAGAATGCATAGAAAAACAAATCAAAAATTTAAAGAGTTTCTAATTTTAAGGGTTAGGGTTTCACCAAGGAAGATGAAACGAAGATGATTGAGAGAAATAATTAAAAAAAATGAAGAGAACACAATATAACAAAAAAAAAAAAAAGAACTTATCTGAATTTTGAAAAACCAAAACGACATGTAACATGCCTTATTAAAAAAATTAGTTTGAACAAAAAACACAAATGTTAGAGATTATGTTGCAACATACTTTGTGACATCACAGTCATCTATATTATCTCAACCCAACACAGATTTTTTTTTTAAATGAAAAGCTATAATGTATGTAATATTACCAAAACACACGTATGCTAAAAGATATCACATAAACTATAGCATACAATAAAATGAGTTGATCATGTTGTTGTAGAATTTCAACTTAGTAGTTAATTCAACATTACCTCGGTTCTTTCCATGTGTGTGACAAAATTTTCACTCCCATTTATGCATTGCATGGATAAGTTGATGCATACCTGTGAGTCAATTGACCTTTAAATTATGTAATGTGATAACTTTATAGGCTTACTTTTGCCACCACTCACTAATGTCAGCCACATAACATCTAGGATCATTAGGATTTTTTCGGCTCATGATGTATGACTAAGGTCTAGGTAGGATATATGATATCGATATGGCTTAAATCACCCATATTTACACAACTTACTCCTGGACTTTTGTAAAGCTCCACTTTCTTCCTAAATTTAAATTAATCTTTCATTTTACAACCCTTTTTTTTTTGTTTTAAGATACAACATCCCAAAAAAATTTTTTTTTCTATTTTTTAGCTATAGGATATAGGAGAACCCTTTCTTTTTTCAAACATTTTTTTTCTTTTCTTTCTCTCTCTTTTTTTTTTCACATACCTCCACCTATCCTCCTTAAATATAACACAGCTTCAAACAATGACATCCAAGAAAAACCAACTATGATGATGAGTGAAGGACAAAAATAGGAAAAATTATAAGATAACTATGTTAATTGTGGGTGACAAAAAAAAAAGGTAAATGTTAGACTCAAAGGTGTAAAATAAGATTAAAAACACGTGGGTAGGCTTGAAATGCTCAAAAAGTCCAAAAATGGCCTAAATCATATCCTAAATTCTATGCAACTTGAGATTTCACCTTAAGTAACAATTAAAAACAAGTTCTAGAGTTCCATGAGATCATAAATATCACAAGAGTTCACATAAACATTCTCCAAGCAACAAACTAATTAAGAAGTAAAGATTGTGTGCTAGAAATAACAAAGAAATATAGCAAAATCAAATCAACAAAAGAGTCAAGCACAGACAAGAACACAAAAATCAACAATTTCCAAGAGTTATGATTAGTTCAATCCAATGTAATAATGCAATCCTAGATGAAAAACATATTTATGTTAAAAGGATGAAAACAAAGAATCTAATAAAATTCCTAAATAGAATCCTAATATGCAATGCAATGTAAAGACAAAAAAAAAAAAAAAAAAAAAATTCACATCATGCAAATCCCTAAGAATTTTCATTAAAACACAAATCGTGTTGTATTAAGAGTTTTGGTAAAGAAATCTGCAAGTTATTTTTCTGTTACAACATGTTCAAAAACAACAATCTTATTTTCAACCAATTCTTTAATGACGTTTACCTAAGTAAATCTGGAAAAGTCATCTACACACACACACATAAACATACCGTTTTCTAGTAATACTTTCTACTTGCATCACACTCATAAGATCAATGTGGAGTAGCTCAAGAACCTGTGTTTTAGTGATGGTTGGAAATAAATTTGTGAGACACCTTTATCTGTTTGTCGATTTGACAATGCCCACAAATTTATATGGAGTAGCTCAAGAACCTATGTTGCAACACCTTATGAGCAATCTTCACCTGTTTACTAATTTGATAAGCCCACAAATTCTAGGTTATCTTTTCCTGAGTTTAGGGCAATCACAAACAACACATGTATTCACAATCTTTGTCAGATTTTTATAGTTTAAATGTCTAACTTTTAATGCTAAAAATCAATGTCATTAACAATGGTTTTATGATAAGTGAGTGGGTGATGCAACATGTAACGATTGTCAGATGATCTAGAACCTACCAAAACATAATTGTTAGACTTATCAAAAACATGGCACTCATCCTTAGTGAACTTACGAACAAATCTTGATCACAAAGTTGGCTTATGCTAATCAAGTTTGCCTTGAATCCTTCCACAAATAGTACATTCTTGAGTCTAGGTATGCCTTTAACCTCAAGGATTCATTTTCCAAGAATGCGACCTTTGATTCCATCACCATATATTACATGACCAAGAGCACACTCTTGGTAGTTCTTTAAAAAATCCTTGTTACCTGTCATATTTTAGAACAACCACTATCGAAGTAGTAAGAGTTAGTAGTACATGCTTTTAAAGAAGGCACCTAAGATCATATATTCTTACCTAAATCTTCCTAGTAGAATTATTTTTCAAATCAATCTTAAACTTAAGTGTCTTTTTAGGATAAGCAAAATATGATGGGTTAATAGCCATACCTCTTTTTAAAGCATTTTGATACTTGTAACATCTAGGCTTAATATGTCCATGAAAACTACAATAATGGCAGGAGGGGACAAACCTCTTTAATTTACACCTAAGAGGTATAGTTTTAGATTTTTCACCTGGATGGGAGCTTAAATTTGGAGGAGATGATTACTTTATAAACACGAGTTTGGATGAGGAGGCTTCACCTATGTAGTGTAATCCATGATGATCACCACTTGATTTTCCAATAAATAGAATGTGATATAGTTTGGCTAATCCAGAGTTAAGCATCTTCAAGGACTTTTGTATTTCTTCTAATTTAGTACAAGTCTTTGGAAGCTTCATATCCTTTTCTGTGACTTGAACTTCATAATTGCACACGACCTTCTTTAGAGTATCCCCCTCTTTAACTAATCAAATTACCCGGTCTTCCAATTTCTTGTTTAGTTTACACAACTATATCCAACTAGTATACATATCTTTATAGGCCCTCTCAATGTCCTCATCACTAAGTTCATTATCATCACCATTACAGTCGGATTTGAAATTATTAAATTCAATAATTGTAGTTGGTATTATAGTCTGTGTTCCAGGGGGTGTTGCAACAGTGCTTGATGTCGCAAAAGGTGTTGCGACAGTTGTTGAACAGTGATGGCAGAATTTATTATAGTATCCTGACCACTCAAAATATTGAAAGTCATGTTGTTACTCATATAATCTTCATCATTATCTTGGCTTCCTTCGGATTCCTTATCACTTCAAGGAGTATTTATTGATTTTTTCTTTTTCTTAAGAGTATTAGCACACTGAGATTGAGAATACTTAAAAACTTCATACTTGATTCCTTTATCCTTTTTCTTGTAATTAAAGGAATTTGCAATTGCTTTTTCCTTTTGAAAATTACTAGATTTTTAAGAATTTAAAGCTTTATTCTTTTTATTCATCTTTTTTAGAATTGCACTAAAAATCAAAGTTAAAGATTCAGTTAAGTCTATCTTATCATCAACTTCATCTTTATCAGTGAAATTTTAAGTCTTGGCTTGTGGTGCAATGCTTTTGTTCTTTTTGTTCTAATTCAAGTTCATCTCGAAAGTTTATAAGGAAATTATTAATTCATTTAATCTCATAGTGATAATATCCCGAGCTTCCTTAATAACTATAACCTTATATACAAACCTTTCTGGTAGAGATGTTAAAGTTTTTCTCACTAATTTTGTCTCAAAATATTTTTTTACCTAGAGTAAAAGCTTCATTGGCAATGTCATATAATTTAGCATTTAAATCAGCAATTGTCTTACTTTTAAGCATTATGAGATTTTTAAATTGAGTTGCTAGAATTTAAAGCTTTGACATCTTCACAACAGTAGTGCCTTTATAGGTTGTCTTAAGTATAGTCCAAGCATCTTTTGCAGTCTCACAAGTAGAGATAAGCTTGAACCAATAAGCGTCCACAACATTAAAGATAGTGTTCGAGACCTTTGAGTTATTGCTAGCCAATCTATCCTTATTACTAGACCATGTTTCTTCGAGTTTAAAAATTGTTTTACCCTCATTATCTTTAATAGTGGGGTGGGTCCATCCAGTTAACACTGCATGTAAAGCTTTTTTATTTAACGCCTTGATGAAAGCCTTCATACAAGATTTTTAATAAAGATAGTTGCTTCCATCCAGTAAGGTTGTGTATGAAACCAATCCTCCCTCATGCAGAAGATCCATACCTATAAAATAGATCAATTCCCAAAATCTAACCTAGAAAATACATTAGTAACTCACTCTAGTACCAATTGTAAGATCCTACTTAAGGTTATTTACGCAGTTTAATTAATTAAGTCAATTAATTAATTACCAAAAGTAAGTAAATAAAGGAGACAAATAAATAAGGTTTGGTTTCTTTACTGCTCAAGGCCACGCCTAATAGTGAGTATTATATTAATTGATAAACTATTATAAGCACTAAAGGTCTTATGCAATCTGAAGAGTCCTCTTCGTTATTACCGCCAATTGTCTTAAATCCAGTTAATAAATACGTTTTGCAAAATCCCCTTGCACGCTTTTGTTGAACTCACTTCAACTGCTTCTGTCTCCTCCCGAGGTCTTCAAATCTTTCTCCCAAAAGACGTAGAAAAGCAACGATTTGATAAGGCCTCAAAGTGCACTCATGTAATTCAAAGCTTGTAACCCTTCAAAAACGTTTCTGGGACTTAATATAATCTACAATTGAAAATCCAAACAAATCTAAATTTAGTTTAATTTAATTTAAATTTCAAATTATCTTACGATCTGTTACAATACTTCATAAGAAACTTTGAAATTCCAATCTTTTAGATATTCTTCTAATCTCAAAACTAATTGCAATTTTTCCACAATAAATGCTAGATATTATCTGCATATTTTCCTCTAAAAATCACTAGTAAAATAAAAACTTGCCTTAAATAAATCTGTGTGATCTCTTATGAGATTTATAATTTGAAATTATAATTTAACTAGGATAAGAATTCTTTTTAAATTAGAATTTCCCTTTTTAGTTACAAATCCCACAAATCACTCTATAAATTTACATGACTATCCTTTTAAAGATCCACTGAATCTTTCTTTTAAATTTCAATCCAAATCTTTATAATGTCTTCAAGAAATCACGTCACCAATCCAAAAATTCTAAGATTTAATATGTTCAAGAAATCATGTCATCAATCCAAAAATTCCAAGATTCCACATCAGCAACATTTTTCTTCGAAGTACCAGTCTTGCCTAATTCGTTACATGAAAAAAATTTAAAATCTAACTAATAATTTATTTTTGGTTTTTCCTAAATAAAATTGCCATAAATTTTAACAAACAAAAAGCCTAACAATTCTGCTGGAGTATTTCAAAAGTCTTAGAATCATAGACTCTTCCATAACTAAGGTGGATAATAATCATAATTTTATGCCATGAGAATTAGGAGGTAATTTAAAGGTTAGTGGCTGTCTCGCCGGCTCTTGTGGAAGCTTTGGCGGTTCATTTGGCTAAGAGTATTTATGTTACTCATCCCATTTTCGAAGGAGATGCGAAAGTTAATTATCAATGAATGTCTTTCAGGAGCTAGGGAAGCTATTTGGGAAGTTGAGTTTGTTAATCATAATATTGCTGCTTTGGTTCAACATTTTCATTCCTTCGAATTTAGTTGGATTCGTAGGACAGGCAATGTTGCTACCCATAAGCTTTGTAAATGGACCTTCCATTCTCCTGACGTTAGTTTTGGGGAGGTTTTTCCCGTTCCTCCTTCTTTGTTTAACTCCTTTGAGCTCTTTTGGTGCCGCTGCTTGTGGTGGCTTGTTAATGAACACTTACTTAAAAAAAAAAAGGAAGTAATTAAAAAGCTCGAGTCCATGATGGTGATTGAGTCATAATTTGATTATATTTAATTTCTAGTTAGGATTACAGATTTTGTACTTGCTCCAATATACATAGTTCATCATTTTTATATTATCAATACCTTTATTTATTAAAAACAAAAAACAAAAAACAAAAAGATAACTGAATAGAAATATTTATGTAGTGTTTCTTTCATTGTCACAAATGTAAGCAAATGTAAGCAGGTAGATATCGTCTGATTTCCTCATAATTATTTTAGCTGTGTCGTGCGCACAATTGGGCCCATGTGTACTGAAAAAATAATCAATAAAGGAAAGGAATCCAATTTATACCCACGAAGACTTGAAATTAGAAGAAAGAGGGGGGGAAAAATATTAAAGACCCTCATTAGTATAGAAAAGAAAAAACAAAAGGGGGAAAAGCAAAGAAAAGACGTAATTAATGCAATATAAATAAAGCACTTGATCGTGGTATTTTTATATCTATATATATATATATTAATATATGTACAGTGTTTGCTTCTTTATCCATATCCCACTCCAAGGAACTGATTGAGCAACTTGACAATTCAAGTTGATACCTTGTTGTTTGTACTGGATAGGTCCATGATATTTGAATCAATAGACGGGATCATAATTTCTTTTCTAAATATAGATATAAAATATAAATGTGTGTGTGTGTGTGTATATATATATATATATGACTGTTATAACCAGCAAATATATATATATGTGACTGTTCTGTGGGGTACAAAGTAGACTCTAGGTTTTGAAACATACCAAACAACTCTCTAGGCATCGGATCGAATGATTAAGGTGGAGATTGGGATAAAGCAGATCAGGAGAAAAGAGTGCCTAGGATGTTTGGTATTCATTTTCATGATTCAGGTCAGGAGATCAGATATTGGAGATAATCATATCCTGACTGAGTTTTACGAGATGCTTGCTGATCATGGCATAATATATATATATGTACATAAATATATATATATATATGGCATGAGTGAGTAGGTTTCATGATCATTTTGAAATTATGGTTTGTCGTTTGTGCATTCAACGTCCACTTCAGCCCTTTTAACAGTGAAACAATTACCAGATTGGACACTTGTTTCTCATCATATAAATCGATGATGATCATCCATTTGCATTTACACATTTGTAATTATATAAGGTCTTAAGTGTTTGACAGCTATGATGATTTTCACATTGAAATACAAGATTAATAATATGTAAATTTTTCGTACATGATAGTATACTAACAATTCCAGTTAGTGCTTATATTATACCTAAAATTATGTATAAATTATTAGCTATTAATTACATGTGTCTAAATAAAAAATTGCATGTATCACTAGTATAGTTACCAAATAGAAGACTAGCTATTTCCTATATGTAAGTATTGGTAAGCCAAAACTATGGTTGTCTCTTTAAGGACTATTTGCCATATTTAACTTTTAAAAATACCTATGCATATATATATATATATAACACAATATTACGGGTGAAAAAAATTTAGGGACAACAAAACGTATTATTTCCTCTCTTTAAGTACTAATGTTCCACATCTATCTATGGCCCGGTATTAGTTTTTCGAAGAGACTTTACATTCAATATGACAATTCTGTAATGTGATAGTCTTATAAACTCATAAACTCATTATAAAAATTGCTTTGGAGTATAACGGTATGAAATACTATTATTATTCGAAAATGGATTCTATCTATTGATTTTATACTATAAAAGCCGCTCTCTATTAATGTATGATATTATGCCCTACCAATGTTTTTTTAATATTGTTTGATTATTATTAGTAATTAAACAGAAAATTGAGTGTGCATGTACATATAATAACTGTTAAATCCATATATAGTTTATATTTATATAGTATATTGAAATATCATGTGTATAACAATAAGGCTATGTTTAAAGTGGTAAATAAGATCTAGAGACAATAGAGGGAGGATCAACACCTCTTTCTTATTGTATTTAGGGCTTGTAAGGGAGTGGATTGGATTTTTTTTTTAAGATTAAAATAGTAAAAGTTGATTGGAATTTTTTTTAGAAATTGAAAATGATTGAAATAGAAAAAGTTAATAATAAGAGTTAAAAAAAAGATTAAAAAAATTGTAACAACTCATGGGGTGGAATCCACCACCCATACGAGCTATTATCGATACCTCTTTAATAAGTCTCTTTGTATTAGAAGTTAAAATTATATATTAAAATTATAATTTATTTTTAGAAATTTAGGATTCGTTTGAAAAATAAAAAATTAGAAGGTTGAAATTCTGCCCAAAGTATCCAAGTGGCAGCATTTTTTTAACATTTCAAACCATTTAAGATGTTTTGAAATGTTCTTCCGTAACATACCTTTGAAATTTCTAACTCAATCTATTATATCCTTTGTTCTTGCCTACCAAATAATCATAGGTCTCAAAATCATTGTACTAATCCCTTAAAAAAAATCGTGTACAAATTTTGCTCCTTGTCCCTCCCCCTCCTTCCAACCAAACAAGCTCCAAAGTGGAAGAAAGAGAGAGAGAACAAAGATGGGTCCAGTAAGTAGGGTACAAATATCAAGTAACTTGTCTGCAACATGATGGTGATCCGTCCCTACTTTTAAACCCACTCAAAACTTTTTTTTTTGTACATAATTCAAGTGTAAATTAAAGAGGCTATGACATCTTTTCTTTTTCTGTAGAGGGGGTGGGAAAGGTAATACATTTCATTTCCAGTAAAGTTCTTTTTCTTTTTCTTTTGTGGAATAAATTTCTCCTATAAAATTAAAAAGCAATCCTTTTCTAATGAAAGTTTGCTATGCTTGTCCAAAGCCTGAATACAGAGTCCTTCTATTTAAGTCGACATGCATATTGCAGGCAGAACTAACAAGTCGCATATATAAACTACATATATAAAATATATTGTCAGGTGACTTCATCACCCCTGCGCATAAAATACTTTTATTTTGAGTCCTCTCATGTTTTCGTTGCTTGTTTGTGCATAGTGATTATGTCCTCACTTCCTCAAAAAGCCATATTAGAATTTTTACTATATTCTTTCAAAAGACAAAAATGAAAGCGAGGGAAAATATATATATATACACATAATCTTGAAAATAATATATATATATCACATAAAGTTTCTTCCAGGAGACCGTGATGTAACCATTTCACCATAACAGATTATAGTATGGAATTTTGAACTTTCATAGTCCCGACCTTCTTTTTCAGAAAAAAAAAAAAAAAAAAAAAGAAGAAGAAGAAGAAGAAGAAAGAAAGAAAGGAAATGTCAACAAACGACTATCTTTTATTTTTTTTTCCATGGATTTTGATATGACCTGCATAAAATCTTAGAATTAAATCATATAATAAAAAGGGGGTAATGACTCTTACGAGGACAAGGACACAATTAATTCAAAGACGAGAAAGTTAACAATTATATTCTAATTAAGTCCTTTTGCGCATACTAGCCACCAAAACAAAACACTGTACTTTGGTTCTATGCAAATGACCACAATATGTCTCTTTCGGTTTAACTTGGATACATCTTTGCGAGGGTGTGATTTGTAGCTAATTTGTTGCTTTGACAATTTACGGCTGAATATTTTAAGTACAATTTGTATTATTTTATGTTGAAAATGGGGTAGGATTATGCCATTAAATACCAATATATATATACACACAAAAGTACATGTTTATATATATTGCTTCTTAAAATCAATTTATACAATGATCTCTTAACATTTTCTATCTTGAGCTAAATGACATAAAGAGGTCAAACTAATACACAACTTGATAACAATTCTTACTGATCATTCAACAAAACTTGTTTATATCTAAGGGTTGGGAGGAAAAACTTGTCACAAGCTGGTTTTATGCCAATGAGATTCAGTTAATCTAAATCAACCAGAAAAAGAAATTGACTTATACTTGAGACTATTGTTGGAGACGAAAGCACTCAGAAAAGAAAAAAGGAAAGAATGAGAGGGAAATTGTTGTAATTAATTAAGAAGCACTTGTGTAATGATACAAAATTCTTTTATTATGAATATTGTAGAGGGTGAAATCTACAATCAAAGAAAACAAGGAGCCGACGACTAAAATAGGACAATAGGCAAGTTGTCGGGTAATCATTGGTGGATTGTTAGTGACTCGCACTAAATAAAGTAAACATGTAATAAAGATAAACAAAAAGAGAAACAATCAAATTTATAGAGATTTACCCATAATCTCTAGACTACATCCTCTATAGTGCTTGCAAAAGCTTTTACTATATATGAATTGATGTCACAATGGTGATCTTGAGTAAAAACGAAATAGATGAGAGAGAGAGATTGATGTATTATAGAGAATTCGAGGACATATAGTAAATATTGCAAAAATTATGGAGAAAGTATGTTGTTTAGGGTGCAATAAACTTGTGCTTATGTTTGTGTAGTAAGCCTCCATTAATAAGAGTTGATTCAATGACATTAGTTGCTTAATTCCAGTAAAATATGCCTTTATTGATGGCTAGTAGTTGTCTTCTCTTACTGTAGTTGACTTTTTAATTTGGAAATGATTAAAAATAATTAGGAAACTTTCCTCTTCTATGAGATCTGAGCTAGTTGGCTAGTTTCCTTATTTGATGTGCTTCATTTGGTTTCCTTTTTGCTAATCTTATGGTCAATTTCTATATATATATTTGACCTTGTGTGACTCGTCATTCATTGAGTAGTCATTCTAGAGTCATCTAGGAGTCGTTTCTAAGTCTCGTGGGCTATCTGACCGTGAGTTGTTTTGTGCTCTTTGATGGCTTTTTTAGAGACACGTGTACGGTGAGAGATGAGTTACAAAATCTAATATCAATAAATGTCACGAAAGTGATTATGCTATCTTAAATAGAAGCAGTTAACTAAAAATATATACATTTCATGTATGAAAGAATATTATTATTTTTGCTCAATTCAATTATCTTTGACAAGTTGAGTTATAATTTCATAATGTGCCATGAATTTTCTCCATGATGAGCATAATTATTCTAGTTAATAAATATGAGTCAATAATAAGTAAACTTTATGAAGAAGGTAACAAAATATTTTACCGTCTCATAATGAGAAGACATGACGGATGAAATCATGACGGTTGGGGATATAAACACAAATGGGAAAATATCAGGGAAAGGAAGTAGAGAAGTGAAAGGTGCTTGAGAGTGGCTTAATTAGATGAAACTGTGAGTGAGAGGACAAGTTGGAAAGAGAAGAAGCAGTAAGGCCATGTGCTTGTGTGTTTCCATGATATGTTTCACCCGAATTTTCTGGGACAAAAGGAGCATCACCAATTCACTCATGTGGGTCCTATGCATTTTGTTGCATTTCAGTACTCTCATATAAAAAAAAGAGAGGTATATATTATATAATATCTATAATATCACATATTATATATATACGTGGGCCCCATGATCAACAAATTTATTTTTGTTGTCTTGTCGATTTCTATATCTTCACTTTAGAAACCAAACAAGTGAGCGGTTTTATGAAGAGAAAACTCTCCAACGCTCAAGTCACGATTGATCTAATTAGGAAATCCTTAGAAATGAAGAAGATAGAGTTTGACTAGAGAAATCCAGAAAAATATACCGAGCTCACTTCTATTTGGATGCACGGGTGTGCGGGAGACTATCTTTAATTTTAATCTCATCCGTTCATTTTTAATGAATTAATTCCATCCTTTAGAGGTTTGTACCTATTATGAGGCAGTCTTTAATTTCGTTTTGACTCTCGGTCACTTCTTCATATCGTCTTATAAATCTTCTTCTTGGTTTTTCATCCTTTATTGCTCATATTCTTTATTTATTGAACATCATTGTTTCATCTACTTTAGACTCCGATAAATAAGTTTGGTTTTTATTTCATTTTTAATCTAAAAATATGTCGTTTCACCTTCATTTAAACATGTCGCCTTTGCGACGAAATGTTTCACACGGATCTATTATCCTCCTTCAATATTAAAGCAAAAAACGTAAAATGACATTTTTATTTAATATTGTAAAAGTATAACAATTGTTTTTGATAACTAAATTTCTTGGTATTACATTCTTCCAATATCAACAATAAGAATAAATTTAAATTTCTTAACATTACTTTTAAAGTAAGTATTATATTATGCTACGTCTTTTATTTTTAATATGTAATTTTGTAAATATAATCATCCCGGAAAGACTATTAGAATATATATATTTATATATATGTGCATACAATGCACTTGCTTATTTCGCGGATGTGACTAAGCACTGTATCAGTTGTCTGGTGACTACATGTCATTGTTTTTATGTAACATTGTTTGTATTAGGCTTTAAATTGTCGTCTGTATAAGGAGCAAAGAGATCATCCCTCACATTTTATTTGCTATTTGCATTATTGATAATATATATATGTATATATATATATAACAAAGTGATCAAATGAGATCTCTATCAGCAGAACAGAATCACTGCCTTGACAAAAACTAGTGATTTCTTCTCTTTTAACACGAAGAAATGAAGAACTGCAATTGCATGTTTCGCTACAATAATTGTGGTCTTCTGTCTGGTGCGGTGAGATTCTTGGTCATTTGTAACAAAAAGATGAAATATCGTTTTCGTCCTGTCTTCAGTACTCCAATAATGAATAAAGTCAAAATTAAATATGATGTAGACATTGTTAGAGAGAGAGAGAGAGAGAGAGAGAGAGAGAGAGAGAGCAGCTATTCAACGCAAAACTTTCTACCGAAAGAATAATTTTTGGGGTAGAAAACTTGGCCAATTTCACCGCATAAAATTTCACACAACAAACTATTGTTGTGAGGTTTTTTTTTTTTTTTTTTTAAATGCAAAATGTTAAGATTATATTTTGCACAATTTTCAATCTTCTTGCTGAAAAAGAGAGATGCAATTGCTACTAAGATTCTTAGGGGACAATCACCTTTTTATTGATTATCAGTTTACTATTGTTCGTTAAATACCCATGACTAGATAGGAGATAGAAGTTATCTCTGTATGGCCTATTGGATCCCAACTATGTTCCATGGATCTAACAAGTTCAATATTTGGGCCCAATGCGTGTCAACATACACATGCGCGCGCACATACGTGTATATATACATGTATGTGTGTGTATACATACATGTATATGTGTGTGTAGTTTCTGAACTACTCTCTCTTTCAGACTCCTTCTGTTTATGAAATATGCATATTTTTATGTCCACCTAATAATGTATTATTTATTTCAGATTTATATTCTAAGAGCATGCATCACACATGTTGATGTAAACTAGTTGACTTTCTCATTGTCTCTCAGGGCCTCTTTCTAACTAGCATTAGTTGCATCACCATGATCATGACTTTATTTTAGTTTGACCAACATGGCCAGCTTATGTAGCTCATCAATTAAAACTTGAGTCAACTTCCATTATTGTTATTGAGTTTCCCCACATTTCTTTGGACCAAACATCTCATTTCCCTCCATCATGAGTATCAGGGGCAAAATGGTATTAAGGAGAGGACAGAACATGGGGGGAAATAAAATTATACCAAGAATTGGTTCGTGTGAGAATAGACATAAGAGTTCACGTAAAAATGCGCATAGAATACAAAAGGAGGCTATTCATGTTCAAACGAGTTTTAACAACACTATCGTGACTGTTACTTAGTACGAGGGTGGGTAATTTCTCGGTTCTCCATCAGGACTTGCGGATTCAAGAGGTACAAGAATAGGATAGTCATTCACCGCTCAAACTGCAGCAGGAAATGCTACCAGGACAATAGTGGATCAAGGTTTGCAACGAGCAAAGTCATCAATGAACATACAAACTAGCAGGCTCATTCAGAATGCTCTTTGATATACTAATTCAGATGGTACTCATTGTGGAAAAAAGCTTACTTTAGAACACAGCTCTTTCTTCGTAGAACATGTGCAGGGAAGGATTCACCAACAGAGGCCAAAGTACCAGAACCATTAATTCATGGTTTTCTTTTAACTTTCATTCTAACTTTTCCAACTCTGGTAACCAATTGGACTACTCAATTCAACTATAAAGAGAAACAGTATGATTATAAGATATCTTTCCTTTGCTCATTCTGCTAGGTAACACTATGCGCATGGTAATTCATGCTTTCACTATCATCAAAAGTCACCATTCTCACATTCACAATGACAAAATATCCAAAAAGTTTCAGGACGAGTTCCATTCCGAGCGTAAACTAAACCAATTCATAGAGCTGCATATTCATTTATCAAAGAGAAGATATAGAGAGAAACCAAGAAAACAATTTCCATCTTCAGGTAAATGCTTCATTTCTCAGCAAAAAAAGGTAAATACTTCCGTTGAGATGAAGTGTAACAAGAAACATAAGAGTTAATTTACAGGCTTATTGAGTATATACAGAGATACAACTTCAAGTAGTGTTTGGGGCCTATATGTTGATAATATACTGGTTTTCATTCTTTTATGCTATAGAGTTGTTGCATATCAAAGCTGCTACACAACTGTGTCTGATTAAGTATCCTATCAATGCAGTGCTATCGTAAGATACAAAAAACTTACAAAGCAAATCTACCCTGCCATTACTTTTCTTGCGGTGCAGATGGTACTAAGTTTCCATTGCATCCACGACTCGTGTATCACCACTTGAAATCTCATTTCCATTTGCTCGACAATCGACTATGGCAGGCTGACAGTTCACTTTCCATGGCCCACTTACACCAACATTTATCTGAGACGACGATCCAACATGTGAGTGGAAGCACGGGCGATTGGTCTGGCACTGCATGCCAATTGACCCAGCAGCAGGTTGCACCTCGCAATCGACTTCCTTGAAGAAACTAGTGGTGTTGCATTGCTTTTGGAAGGGGAAAGTGCCCAACTCGCTATCAATTTTCCCTCTAAGATCAATTAAAAGCCCTCTCAACCTTAAGACCTCAGCCTCAAGAATTGCTTGCCTCTGCAATCTCCTCGCCAATTGCTGGTTTGCCAAGCGCAATTTCTTAACTTCCTCCTCTAAATAAGCCGCGTGCGCCTTCTTTTTCTCCCTATACTTCCTAACCGCTTCTCTATTGCCCGAAGGCCTTCTTGATTTTGAATTGGATTTCTCTTTATCGCTTGTGTGATCATCAACTTCGGATGCAAGAACTTGGGTGTGAGTGTGGTAGCAAGTGTGTGTATGAGTCAAGTCGGGGCCAGGTGGGTTACAAGTGTGTGTGTGAGTACACGTTCTCGCGTTCTTCAGAAGATCATCGATAAATGAATCTATACTGGACATTGAGCCATTAAAATTGGTAGAAGAACTCAGGTTTGGCAAAAGAGGATCATCTGGGGTGTCTAATTCCCCATCATCCACATTTTCTTTCATCTCTTCAAACGAGAACTATTTTGGCGCTAAGAACATATAACAAGGAACATATAAATCTGCACCAAAAAAAAAAAAAAAAAAAACCAAATTCTGTCTGTTAGATCAATAAGGTCTACCGATTTCATAACACTTGTTTACGCAAAAACAATAAAACTCCAACAAGCATAATTCAAAAACACAAAACTTGCTTCCCAAAAGTTGTTGCAGCTCTTTCCAGATAATTCAAGAATATATGCAGAGAATTTTTGACTCAAAAAAGCACCTGAATTGTCCAATCAATAGAGATTTCAACAAAACCACACTTAATTTTGTGGACCATGCTTAATTCTAAAGCCGAAATTTTCATGGATAAAAAAGCAGGTTTTTGAACAATCCAAAGAAAACCCATTAAAGAGGAGAATTTTCCACTACTTGATTATTGAAAATTTTTAAGCAGCTGAAGGAGAATCCAAAGCTTCAAGTAGGGAAAATGACAGAGCATGAAAATAAAAATAAAAATAAAAATAAAAAGTAGAATCTTTTTTGGAGAACCAGATGAAAGCCAAAAAATGAAAAAAGAAAAAGAAATTTGGTTGAAATTATTGGAATATATTCTTTTAAGAGCACTAAGAAAGAAATACCTGATCTTTTTGTTAAGAATCTGGGAACAAGATAGTTTCATGTGTGAGGCATCGAACGATAAACAAGCTTCTTCCCTCTAAGTACCTTTCTATTTCCTTTGTCGGTTTCTATTAGGCCTTAAACTAAAAATAAAGGCAAAAATAAAATGTCAAATGCTGGTTTAGCTACCACCAACACCAACAGTTTATTTTCGACTTTTTACCCACCTTGGCATTGACCTTTTATCGTATGTTTGATACAAGGCTTTTTATCGTATGTTTGATACAAGGCTTTTTTTATTATGTTTAAATATAATGTAATTTTTTTAAATATAAAAATATTTTATTTAAATATTAATCATATTATATTTTAAATCTAACATAATTATTATTTATTATTTTAAATTTTTTATTATTTTTATTAATTATATCATATATTCTCTTTTTTCCTTTACTCTCTTTATTTTTACCTATCATATCACATATTTATTATTAAAATATAATTCAAATACTTTTCACCCAAACACACATTGCATTCAAATGCAATACTAATACTTTTCCTCTAAGTACAAATTACATTCAATGCATTGCATTCAAACGCTAACCACATTTTAAATCCAACACAATCACTATTTATTATTTTAATTTTTCTATTATTTTTATTAATTACATCACATATTCTCTCTCTCTCTCCTTTTTTTCTCTCTACTTTTACCCATCACATCACATATTTATTATTAAAATATAATTTAAATACTTTTCACCCAAACACACATTGCATTCAAATGCAATGCTAATAATTTTCCTCAAAATACAAATTACATTCAAACGTAATGCAAATGCAATGCATTCACCAAACGGGACCTTACTCTTTGTTTAACATCCGTTGATATCAATCCTATAATTTTGATAGATTTTATTTTAATAATTTTTTATTTTTATTTTTATTATTTTAACATAATTTTTAATATATTTTAAACTAAATTTTGTATATTAAATGCTTAATTTTAGTTTTAAATTGACTTATTGAGTTAAATGGAGCGATTCAATGAACGTTAGTAAAAAAAATTAAAAAAAGAGAGGGACTCATTCTCTATGATTACAGATATAATCTAATAATAATTTTATATTTAAGTTAATCATAAGGTGAAAAGTTCGAAACTCTACGTTCTCAATTAAAAAAAAATGGAGAACAAAAATGAAAAACTCACCCCTAGTTCATAGTATATAAGTTTCTTTTCAATGACATAATAATAGCAGGGGACTTCTACGACGGGGAACACCTAACTTTCTTCATGGATGGGAAAAAATTTAAGACCTTAGATGAGAAATTAATGGTTAAAGATAATGATGATTATAAAATCTAAAATGGAGAGAACTAAATTCGATCAAGACCTTCATTCTAAATTTGATAATTATGAAAATATCCACCTATTTTGCAAAACAGTTTTCACTTTTATCGGAGTTCATCTTCGTTCTTTGGTTTTCTTTCTTTCTTCTTTCTTTTTTTTTTCCCCTAATGCCTTTTATTTTCACAACAACAATAGCATGTAAACATAATATTGGGTTTTATTCCAACCCAAAATTCTGTGAAATAAAAAATTCAAACAATACTCTATCTACCTTAACACTGAGATTTGAATGAATAAGTGCAAATCTGAATGGAAACAAAAAAATTAAAGGAAACAAAAAAAATTTAAAAATATAAAGAGGAGACCAAAAGAGTCAGCTTGACCATCGTGCTACCTCCCTCTACTGCTTTCCTCCAGCATCGTGCCCATGCGGCCAAGCCCCAAGTGCGAGCCACCCCCTTGCCCCCACGATCGCACCCAATAGAGCCATCCGTCGTGCAGCCCGCAAATGCCTCCGGCTGCAACCAACCGCTGCAACCTCCCAGCTCTAGCCACTGCCTCAAACAACTCATGGCAACTCACCCTATCCCACGACCACCCAACACTATATCACCCATAATTTCACCTATTTTAAGTATAGACAACGAGATTTTACAGCTCTCGAAGTCTTGGCAGGTTCTAAGGATCAAATATAAGCCACAATTAGTAACTAGACTCCTTGTATTAATTACTCTCTTTATAAGTACCTATATTTCAAATGGTGTTTAATAGGTATGTGAGTTGTGTTTAATGTATTGAATCCTGTCCTTGATTTAAGTCTAAAGATTGGTAAAAATAATTAATACATATATATTTGTGGGAATTGTCTTCCGTCCGACAGCAAAACAAGTTCGGTAATTATAATTTTCTAATAAATTACTTATAATAATTCATTAACTTATAATATTATGTAAAATTATGTGTAATATAATATTATTTAGTAATTATTAGTATAAAAGACAAGTATCACTGAAAAAAATTACAACAAAATCAACTAATAATCATAATAACATAAATATATATATGTATAAGTCTGATGACTGAACAAGAGAGTATGTCATTTATACCTGAGTGCATGCATTTTGAGCAATTCCATTCATAGCTCTAGCTTTTATGCACATTTTCTTTCACGAAACGACATGAGTAATACTTGGGAGATTTGTACTAAATACCAAGGCAAATTAAGGATCACAGTTTTACCTATTAATCTATTTATCTGTAATGATACAATTTAAATAAAGTGAGAAAAACCTAATCTAAATGAAGCAAGTTTTCAAAACTCGTGATAGATTCAGGATAGGAACAGATTTGAGATCCCAATCCTATTACTCATCCTATTAATTATTATGCCTTTTTAATATATATTTATATACATATTATAATAAATAATATACATATATTTAAATTCATAAAATAAAAAATTTGTATACGTGAAGAAGATACATGTACATATATGTTACCTTATATATATCCGACAAAATTTAGAGCACTAAAATAATGGGGAACATCTAACATAGTGCACATCATATAAACTCCCAATCGATCTCTATCCGAGGAACATGAGCAATCTTTGGCCAATTCTTCCCCTCCATTCTTTTCGCATCTCGATTTGAGCAATGGACAATCACTTATACACAAGTAAGAAAGAGAAGCAGGCAAGCCTTCTTCGGGCAAACATCGGAGCTCTTGGCATCTACCGATCACCAACTGTTCAAGGGAAGTAAGGCCTTGGAAGAAGCCCTTGCTTTTCAACGACTCAAGCTTGCTGCAGTTGAAGATTTGAAGCGAACTTACGCTTGAAGGGAATCCTTCTTCCAAAAATGATTCTTGTTCTGGACACATGTATATGTCTATCGTCCGAAGACATGGAAATGCGGTGTCGATTCGTTGGTCAGCTCTTGGAATTAGTGGCATCAATTGTCTACATCTCCACACTTGTAGCAGTTTCAAGGAAGGTAGATAACTTGGTAGCTGCACATTTAGCTTTGGACAACCTTCCATGTAAAACTCCCTAAGACGAGGGAAAACGCCGCCTTCTTCAACTTCGGGAAATGACCACTCCTTCCATTCCGCCATGAAGCGAAGGTCCAAAATTTCCAAGGATCTAAACGGATTGGTCACGAAAGAACCGCTAGAATAAAATTCTGAACCTACTGTTACCACACTATCAAATGACCACATTTGAAGCTTTCTAAGGAAGGGAAGCTGCCCAAATGGTGGAAAGAAGCAACTACTTCTACAATGAAGTAGATGAACTTGTACCAGGTTAGAGAAGGAATGATCTCCTATCCAAGAAGACAGCCTTGCACCTCGGTATCCATTGATATAGAGGTGTTCGATATTTGCATGAGGTTGGAGCCGGTCAAGTACTACTCGTTCCTTTTGTGAATCATCGGTATCGCCGTACCACTTCAGGCTCAATGTGTGACGGCACCCCTTATCCTTTAAATTTGCTTGCGAGACATCCTCAACTTCGACAATTTTTTCAAGCCCTGAAATAGCAAGCGTTCCACGAAGATGCCGGAGATCTCTCAGCTCTTTAATTCTAGAGCCATCACCTCCACCTACTAAGTCAAAATAAGGTAATGTTCGCAAGCCTTTCATGTTACACATCATTGGTGGCATTTCATTTAAAGGTGTGTCGGCAATGTCTAGATGGCGCAAGTTATCTAGACTTCCCATGTCGACCGGCAATTGAGTAAGATTTCGACAATTTGACAAGAGTAGTGTTTGCAAATTGAGCAAAGTACAAATTGAATTAGTTATTTCAACAAGTTGCGTGAAAGACAAGTCTAAGTACTTCAGAAGCTTCAAATTGCCAATTGAATCGGGCAACTTCTCGATCGCAGCATTAGATAAAGAGAGCACTCTTAAGCATCCTCCAACTGGTAAAACTTGTTCATTCAAGACCGAGCAGCTTATTGATGACATTCCACCTAATGTTGGTATTGTTATAAGGGTGCGCAAACGTCGGATCACAGACAAACTTTCAGATTTCTTGAGTAAAAGATTCCTCTTTTGTATGACACATGACGGGTTCTGCGAGCAAGGCTATGTGAATCTTCCTCATCCAATCTAGAAGAAAATTTTCCCGATACAAATATAGCTAAATCGTGGACAAGGTCATGCATGAAAAAAGTTGATTCATCCTGACCCGATCGTTGGAACAATGATCTTGAAAGGAGAGCATTGAAATACTCTTCTCCAACATCTTCCATTTCTTTTCCTGTTTCTGATTGCAAAAGACCTTCTGCCATCCACAGCAAGATTATTTTGTCCTTTTCAAATTCATAATCTTTAGGGAATACTGAGGTGTAGACAAAACATCGCTTAAGATGAGGATGAAGATTATGGTAGCTCAACCACAGAGCTGGAAGTATGTTGTTGTTATCATTTTCTTGTGACTGTAGCTCCCATATGTCGCTCTTTAGTATTCTTTTCCATTCTTCTGGATCTAATACGGCTCGTAAAACACCAGCAAGTGATTTTACTGCCAACGGAAGGCCTTTGCACTTCTTAACAATTTCTCTACCTATTAGAAGTAAATTTGAATGCACATTCAAATCTACGTTGTTATAAGCATGTTTTGCAAATAACCTCCAACAATCCTCATCAGATATTGAATCCAGGGCATAAGCAGGAACATTACCCATTTTTTATGCAACGATTTCACTACGCGTCGTTAAAATAATCTTACTCCCATATGCTCCAAATTCAAAAGGACTTTTCAAGACATCCCAAAGGGCGTAATTTTCATTCCAAACATCATCATGCACAAGCAGAAACCTTTTCCCCTTCAAAACTTCTTTCAACCTAACTTGAAGCTCATATAAGTCCTCAATCTCGCATTTTGTCAATGTGAACCTCTCAAAAATTATTTTCGTTATTTTGAAAACATCAAATTCATCCGATATAGTAACCCACACTTTCAGCTCGAAATATTTTTTCACCCTATCATCATCATAGACAAGCTGAGCAAGAGTGGTTTTTCCAATTCCGCCCATTCCAACTACCGGAATTACGGATATCCTATCACCGCTAACATTGTCCGATAACAACAAACTAATGATAGCCTCTTTATCACCATCCCTGCCATAAACACAAGATTCTTCTACCAAAGGAGCTGGCAATCTTTGCAAATGCCTATGTCGGATGTCAGCTTTCAAATCAAGGACATCTTTTTGTTCTATTACGAACTTTAACCTATCAAGAATCTCCTTGATCTTCGTTTCTATCAATGATTTGTCAATCATATGGCTAATAATTGAGGGGGAGAATTTTAGTACCTCATGACTTGTGCTGCTTCCGCATTCGTCTTCCAGCATGTATCTTGAAACTTGGGTCTCGATCTCAACCATCAGGTCCTCTACATCATAAGTTGCTTCTATGAGCTCATCGAGCCACTTCTTCACAACCGGGTTTCTGATCTGCTTCTCCTCAGCATTGTTGAGAAGAACATTTACAGACAAAAACGCAATCTTCAGCTTCTTCAGCAAGCGATCGTTAAGTTTGTTACTGCGAAAGAAGTCGATAACCTCTTGAGAAGCCATCTTTGCAAATAAAGTCTCAAACATCGCCGAGAGAAAAGCTCCGCCGACTAATTCTGCAGCCATGTGGATCTGGTTACTGACCTCACAAATGGAACATATCAATAAAAATTTCAGAAAGTGCAAAGCAGAAGTAAGGTAATTAAGAGTTTTTAGGGGTTTTTTTTTTTTTTTTTTGTTTTGTCAACTCCGAGACACAGAAATTATGATACTATAGCTTTTGGTTTACTGATCAATTATATATTTTTAACCAAGTCGTCTCTCTCGATTCTCGTAACAAGCCAAATGGTTATAATTTAACTCTTAAGTTAAGTTAAGAACATATAAATACAAAATTTCAAATTGGCATTTCAAAGATATTATATAGTTGTAGGGTAGCCTTAATTATCGCTATAAGCTTATACATGAACTGTCGTAATTGAATTCTTAGGTCGCGTAGAGATAAGATTCAAGCATTAAATAATAAAAACTAGGATTTATCATTCTCTCTCTTCTATCTTGAAACTAACAAGATAAGCTTGGACTTTTATAGAGTGATATAAAAATAAAGGAAATTGTAATAAATAAACCAATTGTTTTAGTCAATATAAGTAAATAGCATATTTACTTAACTTAGAAAATAAATATCAATTTTGATTTAAGAGTCATGTAATTTTACAATTATACTCATATTTCTTTTTAGATTTTATTTCTCTCTCTTTCCTTTTCTCTCTCTTTCCCTTTCCCTTTCTTTTTCTTCTGGAAACTTTTGTTGGGGGCTAGACTTCTCGTTTTGGTTTTTTCTGAGGAATTATCTGCTTATTTCTTGAGAAAATTTTGGATAGAGAATTGGTAAATCAATGATTTACACACATAAATAAATGATTTACCAGTAAAATTTTAAAGTTATCTACTTGTTTCTTGAGAAAATTCTGGGTAGAGAATTGTAAATCAATGATTTACACACGTAAATAAATGATTTACCAAGTAAAAAATGATTTCTAAATAAATTTACCAAGATTTACACATAAGGGGTATTTTTAAAATTTTAATTATGATAAATCATTATTTACCAAAAATATGTTATTTATTAAAGATCCAAAACTTTTCTGCTATTTATTTTTATTCAAATTTAATTTTGACATATTCCCCTCTTTCTTCCTAAAAATAATTATCCTAAGTTTTTTTTTTTAAATTCGCTGCGAAAGTGGTTGAAGACTTTGCAAAATCAACGCGAGAAAGTGTTAAAATACCAGTCAAAGTTCTTTTGCTTTTCTTTCTTTGGCGTGAACGGAAGGTGTTGTTAAGGAGAAAGAAAAATATCAATATCTATCATATGTTAATTTCTATATGTGGGACATAAGACATTAAATATGTCACTGAACTTGGAAGTTCGCTGCAGATGCTCAGAAGTTTTGGAACCCTTTTTTTTTTTTTAATGCGCTGAAGAGTAAACAATGTACCGATATGAAACCGAAGTCGATCAAAAGAATTTCACTTGTTGTTGTTGTGGTTTTTTTTTTTTTTTTGTAAACATATCTGCGTTGGATTTTCTTACAGTAAACATATCTACTTACACAATCTTCCCAATAAGATAAATTTTCTCCCTCTCTCTCTCTTTTTTTTTTTAAACTTTTTGATAAAGTAAAAGACATGATCAACTATGTGGTAGCAAATAACATAAAACTTATTCAAACGAGATTACTTGAATAAAGTTGAAAAAAAAAAGGGGCACATTGACATTTGTTGCACGAAACACGCTTTTTCTTTCTTTTTTTTTTAATGAGTTTTTTAATTATTTTTTAGAATTTGCATTTAAAATAAAAGATTTAAACTTTATATATTATATTTTACGATGACTCTTGTAATGTATCTATAATTATTTATTGAGTTATAAAAATTATTATTATAATGTATCTATAATTATTTATTGAGTTATAAAAGTTATTATTATAATGTATCTGTAATTTTTGTCCCAGAAAAAAAAAAACACCAGTGTATTTGCGGATCAAATGACTAGAAATAAAGCGACTAAATTACAGGGAATGTTGGAACTCTACGTAAGACCAAACAAACTTTTTCAGGGGAAAAAAGCCTCGTGCTGGCTAAAATGTGGAAAGCTTGGATAGCTCTAGCTTATGCATAGGATATAGAGATCTAACAAATGACTACACTATTTTAGGACTTGTATTTGTATTGAGGAGTTTTAACTCAATGCGGACATGTGAAAATTTTATAAGTTTTTAATTTCTTTTAAAGAAAAATCAAGGCTCACAGATAACTAATATCAAGTAGGATTCGAATAGAAATGGGAATACATAACATTTTATCCAGTTTTTACAATGCGAATCTTGTGCTCTTCCTATTTCATGTGCTTTGAGATTTCGGGAAGAAAATCAACGATTGCACGACATCTTTAGCTTGAATTTGATCGTAAGACGACTATTAAGTAATTATAGTTTTGTCTTATTAGTGTCTAATTAAGATGAGGTTTTTGTTATTTTAATGATACTAAAAAGGTCCTTTTTTTATTATTTAAACGTTTGAAAATGTGGAGAGAAAAAAAAAATCAAATTAGCATTTGAAATTATGTCTTCGATCGCTAATGTGAATTGACATTGTTGAAAACTCGCCAGAAGGACTTTTTTTATTATTTAAACATCTAAAAATGTGGAGAGATAAAATAAAAAAAAATCAAATTAGCATTTGAAATTGTTTCTTTGATTGCTAATGTAAATTGATATTATTGGAAACTTGATGGAAGGTTTCAGGAAAAGAAGTTACAAACTAATCTCCGCATCTAATATTGCTTTTGTTAATTAATATTAACTATAATCAAATAAGATCCTAGATTAGAAAAGTACTTACTTGTCACAAAATTAAGAATGCCTACAGATAAATCCACCAATTCATTCAATTATACAGCATACACTACACTCTTGTACTTGGTTTGATGAACGTCATAATCCATCACTATTTAGCAACAGTGACAAATGAAGAAATATATTACGTTAGGTTGGCATAAAGAGCGCGTTTCATGTGAATTGGAAGTTTGGAACGATTACTTTTCGGATAGTTCTCTCATATTCGAGTTCTAATGTATATACAAAATTCTTTAGATTTTTTTTTTTAAGAAAAAAAATTTCATAGAGAATGAAAAAAACATAGGATAATTCTTTCGATTTTTGGGCAGTCGTCTCTCGAGTCAATGATGGCTTTGGTGAGGCAAAAAAGCAAAGGAAAGAGATAAGAAATCCTTAGTAGTGGGAGTAAAAAAGTAGAAATAGACTAGACAGCAGATTACAGGATATTGTTCATTGGTCCACTTAGCAAAAGGAAAAGCAAGAAAATGATATCCTTATCTCGGTAATTTCATATTTGATGGGATCAAAAAAGGGGTCAACAAGTTGTCATGTTATAATCTTCTCTCTATGAATATTTTGTTGGAATATTTTTGTGGGGACTGCCAATATCATCAATAATTTGCTTTAAATATGAAGGAGACTATGTTATAGAAAATTTTGTTGATGTGATTTTTGTTTAGTATTTTTTTACGCCGATGCACTCTAATTTTGTTATCTAACTACAATTTACATTTTAAATTTTTATAAATTTGAACATGAATTTACAAACTGTAGTAATTTATCCATTAATAACTAATTTTAGTTCAACGCACATGATTTGTGCAAAGATTACATAATTAGTGCAGAGTAATCACGTGATCATCAGTTGCTTCTTTCCTGTCATATTTGTCCAACATCTCTTTCAACAATGCCCAGGGTGAGGATCAATAGAATAATTGAATGTAATGAAAGAAAGCAGCAAAACACAAAAAGCAGGATAAAAGATGTAAACGTATAAACTCCTAAAGGATTTCACTCATTGGCCTACTAATAAAGAAAATTATGATATTGACATCCTTCATAGATTAGAAAACAATCAACTACAGCCAAAGCCTCTAGACTTTCTTTTATTTTTATTTTTTCTCCTCCCAATATATACATAAAAAGGATATCCTCATGCATCAAATTCAAGAATAGAAAGGCATAAAAGGGCTTAAAGCCTACACTCGTAGCGTCCATAAATCGTTTTTGTCTCCGCATCATGTAGTCTCCATTTTTTGTTTAAATCTCGGAAATAGAGTGCTTCTCCTGCATTATTGCAACAGATTTTGTTAGTTGAGACCCACTTGAAAACACCACAATAAAACAAACTAAACAATAATTTAAGAAAACTACCAAGAAATTGCATATCCGAGAAGAATGCTAGATTTGCAAGGATCGTCAACGAACTTAACAAACTTCAAGGGCTGAAGGCCCTACCACTCTCAATAGTTTCCTCAAGCTCCGGCAAGGATACAAGAGAGCTGAACAAGTTTCTGAATTGTTGCTTTCAGCTGTCTGTTTCGGCTTTGTTTGTTTCCATCCCTTGTGCTGGTTGTTTGTTCCCTCCATCTGACAACGAAAGGTTTTTTCCTAACGGGAAAAAAGGCAAAGAAAAGTAGGATTCAGTTTGCAGCAACAAATAACCAGCAAATTTGATATGGGGGGAATTCGTTGATCATTCTTTGGCCTATGAAATCACTCTATTATCAACCCTTACGCAGTCGTTTCAGCAATTAAGTCTGATTTCTTTCACGCTTCCCTTGATTCTGATTCACCGGACAAGAGTCGATGATATGACTAAAACTAAGGGAGAAAGGAAGACTCTCCTCACAAATAGACTGGAGCTTATTGCAATTCTCAATCCTTAATTTTTTAAGAGACGTGAGATGTTGAAGCTCCTTATAGTTCAGTGACGTCAGATTCAAAATTCCAGAGATGTAGACAGAGGTGAGAGTATGAGGCAGCAGTCCCTCTGGTGGAAATGACTTGAAGATTTTACAGTTACTGATACTAAAATCTCTAAGCAATGAAAGTCGTTGAAGATCATTCAATTCCACTCCACCTTCTAAAAATTCATCACAAGAACTAATCGAAAGTGAGCACAGAGTTGAAGGCAAGCCTCTCTCAGGATAAATGAGTTCCGAACATTCACTAATACGAAATACTTGGAGAGACAAGAGAAGAGAGTGCATATCCTTGGGAAGAGACTTCAGCTTTTTACACTTCTCGACCCAAAACCATGTCAGTTTGGGCGCAGGCAGCCCTCGTTCTGGGAAAGAGTGAAAATTATTACACTCTGAGATTTGCAAGAAAGTGAGAGACGGGAGATCTTGATCATGGCAACTTGACAGCGAGAGTGATTCCAGATTCTCACAATCCTCTAGATGGAGACGATTAAGTCGTGGGAACAAATCCAGCCGAAAATCTGTGAGAGAGTCGGAACAACTACTACTTATGCACAAGCTTTGAAGAAATTCATAAGGACTCAGCAAAGGGAATTCTAATTTGCTGCATTTAGCTACTTCCAGCACCTTCAATGATGGGGGTAGACCACCCTTAAGCAATGACATAAGGGACGGGCAATCAGAGATGTTCAACTCTTCAAGGCATATACTGCTAGATTCGATGTCTTCACATAAAAGTTCTGTGGCATCGCACCCCCTAATTGTAAGACACAGTAACTGTGGTGCAATATAACCCAAAGGTATCTTATCGCAATTGATCAAGTCTAGTTGACACAAAGATGTAGACTCTGGAATTGAGGCCTTAAGTTGCGGACAATCAACAATTACAAGTTCTTCTAGCAAAGGAAGGTGGTGAGGCAAAAGTCCAGTCAACTTGGGACAATTTTGTATGAAAAGCTCCCGAATACGAGGAAAAGATCTAGGGCCATTTTCATCTTCAGGAAAGTGCCATTCCTCCCAGCTATCCATATCCTCAAACTTCAGAGTTTCCAAGGAGCTGAACGGCTGAACTGAATGGTCTCTTCCATAAAATATATCTTCCAACTTTTCAAGTCGATCGAACCCTTTGATAGAAAGTTCATTGAGAGATGGTAGACTTCCAAGAGGAGGCCAAAATTCGCACTTCTTACAATTAGTTAGGCTCAAGAACACTATATTAGAGAAAGAAGGATGTCCCAGCCAATCTGGAAATATTATACCACCATAGTTTTCAATGGATAGCTTTTTCAAGCTTATATGAGGATGTACTTTTGTAAGTACTTCTAGTGCCTTTGGACTGTCGGCAATACCATCAGGATCCCATTCGAGCATTATCCCCTCAAGGTGCTTCTTATCCTTAAAATTGGCCTCTGAAACATCCGCTGCATTATCAACATTCTGAAGCCCCTTAACGCAAAGTGTTCCTCGAAGATTTTGAAAATGCTTCAACTCCTTAATGCTATACCCCCTGCCTTTTCCCACAACAAATTTAGTAAGTGTCTGCAGATTTTTCAGTCCACTCATCTGCTCTGGCATTTCATTTAAAGATGTTCCGTCAAGATAAAGATGGCGCAAGTTGACTAGTCTTCCAATATCACCAGGCAATCGAGTGAGAGAAGCGCAATTTGACAAAATCAAAGTTTGCAAGTTGTACAAAGTACTGACGGAAGTAGTTAGCATCTTGATTGGAGTATGAGAGAGGTCAAGATACCTTAGATGTTTTAAACCGGAAATTGAATCAGGAAGCAGCGTCAAATTGCTATAATGAGAAAAAGATAGCACCCGTACGCTTCTCAGTCTTGGTAGTAAGTCCACGAGTACCCTATCACTTAAGATGTGTTCCGATGATGAAAATTTCAATGGTAGAAAGGTGCGCAATGTCTCAGCTCCGGGAAAAACATCAAATTTTGATGCAATTTCGTTCTGCATTCCAATTAAGGACAAATGACGAACCTTTTCTGGTATTTCATGTGAGTTGCCAGCTTCTAACCTAAAACAAAATTCTCCTGCAACATGCCAAGTAAATCAGTAACATGGTGTGGAAAAATCTGAAACTTTCTAGGTTAGTAAGTCAGGTATTATCTTTGAAGCTGGTGATAAAGCTAGAAATAACTTGTCAGATATTTATTCCAAATTTAGGAGATTGTTATCTCTATTATTAGAGTTTCAGCCCAAATCATATTAGGTTAGTTTCATATTATTTTTCTCTAAAGTAACTCATTAGGCAGAACTCACCCCTCAAAAAAAACCTGCTTATAAACCCATTACTTATCTTATAATCTTTCCATATGAGACATTTATCTAACAGTTTTTTCATGTTTTCACAGTATTAGAGCTGAATCTCAAATCCTCGTCAATTATGGTGCAAATGATGGTGGTTCTGCTAGAGGATCCCCTAGGGCTCTCTTACAATAGTCAACTATGGTGGCTCATGGTGGTCCTGTCAATCCTAATTTGCAGATTACTAATCCAAATTGAATTGGAGTAATTTCAAAACCTCTAGGCCTTTTCCAATAATACAAAGTGATATTTAGAGACCATTTAGGGTTCAAAACTTCTCATGTTCTCGTTGGGTTATCATCAGAGATTACTTCTTTTGAAATTTTAACTTTAGCCCGTATGTTTCATTAGTTTTGTCAATTTTGCCCCACACCCAGACCCACCACCACACCACACACCCCACCCCCCCCGCCCCCCCCCCCCCCCCCCCCCCCCCACAACAAAAAGACCACTTTTTTCTTTCTTTTTTGGGACTTCACTTTACCATCTATTTTGTTCCTTTCTTAATAGCCTAGCAGCCATTCAACTCATTTTATTCAAAACCCCTTTTAATCATAAATTTCATTCAAAAAAAATTTTTTTTTGTTTGGTTGGGGGGGGGGGGGGGGGTTGGTGGTGTGGAACCTAAACCAACTCTAAATCGAAAGTAAAAATTTGAATAAATAAATAAATCAATAAATCTAAATTTAAAATCCTAAAAAATCCTAGTGACCTAAAACTCCAAATGTATTTACCCTTCATCTACAATTGCATCATTATGGAACATGGAACAGTATATTAAAACTCTTGTGTGAGCGGGTCTCAAAGAAGAAATAGACGCTTGTTAGAGGCTGCTGGGCTATCAAGAAAACATAGACACTAAACTTAAGGTGGTGTGTGGAAAAATCCGAACTATCTAATAATAAAAGCTAGGATTTATTGGTTAGATATTTATTTCAAATTCAAAAGATTGTTATAACTACTTTTAATTTGAGTTCGGATCATACTAGCCTAGTTCATGGTCTATAAACTAGCTTGTATATTTCAGTTCCAATTCAATAAGTTTTATCCTTTTGCTTTCACATGGTTGTGTAAAGGGAATCAAGAAGCATAATACAATTGAAGGGGGACAAAGTCACCTGATATGAAAGTAGCTAAATCGTGCACAAGGTCATGCATGATGATGGTCGATTCATCCCAACTTGATCGTTGAAACAATGACCTTGACAATAGAGCTCGAAAGTACTCTTCTCCAACTTCTTCCATTGTTTTTCCTTTTCCAGGTTTCAAAAGACCTTCAGCCATCCACAATAGAATTATGTCTTCCGTTTGATACAGGTAATCCTTGGGGAATATTGAGCAATAAGCAAAACAGTGCTTTAAATTTGGAGGTAGATAATGGTAACTCAACCATAATGCTGGAAGAATGTTGTTACGTGAACTTTCTAGCCAAACGTCGCTCTGAAGTATCTTTCCCCATTCTTCTGGGTCTAATACAGAGCGCAAGAGACCAGCAAGTGATTTTACAGCTAATGGAAGACCCTGACACTTCTTCACAATTTCTTTACCAATCTCTTGTAGATCTGAATATGCACTAAAGCCTCCACCATTAAAGACACATTTCGTGAATAATAGCCAACACTCCTCATTGGATATTGCTTGTAGCCTATAGGTGCGAACATTACCCATCTTTGATGCCACAATCTCGCTACGTGTTGTCAAAATAATTTTACTTCCATGAGCTCCAGATTCAAAAGGACTCTTCAACACATCCCAAAAGTTGTTATTTTCATTCCAAACATCATCCAAAACGACTAAAAACTTCTTCCTCATCAGAGTCTGCTTTAATTTAACTTGAAGTTCATATAAGTCCTCGGTATTATATTTTTGGGAAGTTATTCTTTCAAACATTGCTTTTGTTATTTTGAAAACATCAAACTCGACCGATACTGTAATCCATGATCTAATCTCAAAACGTTCCTTCACTCTACTATCGTCATAAACAAGCTGAGCAAGAGTTGTTTTGCCAATACCCCCCATGCCGACTAGAGGAATCACAGATATCTTATTTTCGTTACCGTCATTTTCCAATAACATTTCAACGATCTTCTCTTTGTCATTGTTCCTACCATATATAATAGACTCTTCCACTAACGGCGCAGGTAATCCTCGCAAAGATCTACTTTGAACACCAACCTTCAAATCAAGAACTCCCTTTTGCTCTATGATAAATTTTAATCTATTAACAATCTCCTCCATTTTGCGCTCTATTGAATTGTCAAATGTAGAAAGTGAAGCTGTTAACAGTTTTAGTCGCTTCCTCGCGCTACCTCCGGGGTTGCCTTCCAGCTTGCACCGCAAAATTTCGGTGTTGATTTCGTCAATCAAGTCGTCCGCATCATAAAACACTTCATTGAGCTCCTCAAGCCAATCCTTGACAGCCGGGTTTCCAATTTGCTTCCTCTCGGCATCATCAAGCAAACCGCTGACCGACGACAACAAGGTCTTCATCTTCTTGAGCAGTCCACTATTGAGTTTCTTTCCCCTCGAGAAATCAACGACCTCTGGAGAGCAAATCCGTTCATAGATTTTCTGGAACAACGATGACAGAAAAGCTCCGTTTTCCAATTCTGCAGCCATATTTTGGTCTCCGGAACAAACAGCGAAACCCGAAAACACGAAAATTCTTTTCTTTCAATACCAAAAAAAAAAAACCAATAAATAAAATTAATAACTACCATCACAGAGTGCATTAAAATGCAAATAACGGTAATTTGAAATGTAAAAAAAAAAGTTACAGAACATAAAACATACCTTATCGAAGTAGAACACCAAAGATAGCGTCCTTAACCTCGTCACAACAGTAACAACCTTAAGCTTTGCGAAATCGAAAAAACAGCGTCGGAAACAGCAGAACGTGAATCCGGGAGATCGGAAGAGCAGTTTGGGGGAAATGAATCGATTTTCTGAGGAAGTTGCACGCGAAAAACAGAGGGAAAAAGGAAATTGCTTTTACCTGGGCGAGATTTTGGGATTTGGAAGTGGATTAAGCTTGTGAAGAGAGACAGAGACAAAGATTTGAGCAAGAACTAGACTTTTTGTTTTTTGGGATTTTTTTTTTTTTTGGTCTGCTTCGTTGACGGAGGTTTTCCACAATGCATTTGCCCCCTATAGAAAAATTCTCTGCAGGGGAAGTTAAAGTAGTTGACTTCTCTCTCTCTCTCATTCCGTTTTGTTATATTTAACCGTCTCGTGCCACCGAGCCAGCTGTCGAGTAATAATCAGTCACGCGTAAAAGCACAATCGCGCCTTTTACTTTTAGTGGAAATGTATTTAAAAACACGCATTCCGTTTTATTATCTTAAACCATCAAAACACCCATCGGATATCAATTACTCAAAGATAAAAATCGTAATCAGACCTTTTTTTTTTTTTTTTTTTTCCTTTTAAGTAGGACTGTGTTTAGAAACACCCATTCTATTTTATTATCTTAAACCACCGAAACACCTATTGAATAATAATTACTCAAAGGCAAAAATCATAATCTCTCCTTTTTTTTTAAATAGGATTTTATTATAAAACAAAGAAACGGAGTAAAAGATTTATTGGACAGAGTTTTTTATTTTTAGTTGGTAGGAGGAGAGAAAAAAGGTTGCAGTCTTTTAGGAAGTATTTAATAATTATATTTTTAAAATAATTTTTGAAGTTAAAATAATTTTAAAGTTTTTTTAAATGATTATTAAAAATATTAAAATAAAAGTTATAATGTTTAATTTAAAAGTTTTAAAATCTATTTAAAAGAGTTTTTTTTTTTTAGAAGTCACATTTTTTTATTTTGTCAAGAAACTCTTTTGAAAGCTAAAAATTCTTTTAACAGATTATTTAAATATTTTCATAAACAGTTTTTAGACTTAGAAAGCCAAAAGTAGTTTTTAAGAAACTCTCCCAAATAGGCCTAAACACAAATACAAATGATTTTATGATACATGAGGTTAAACTTTAAACTGAGATCAATTATATCAGTAAAATCTGATGAGGCTCGAAAAAAAAGATGTACACTAAGATCTAATCTTGTAAAAAATTTTCAACACACCAATTATAATAGCATACAAAAGCTATTTTTGACAAAGCCTTTATAATCGATAGAATTCGATCAATTGAGAGACAAAATCATGCAGCACTAAGGCCACCAAAACCTCCACAAAGATAACAATCTAGTATAATCCAAAAAGCCGTCAAGATACAAATATGACGAAACGAAAAACAGTCTTGAAAAGTGAGGAAACTATATTTGTTATTTGAAATTGTAATTAACAAAAACTAGACAAACCATCAAACACACATATGACAACGGTAAACATAAAATTTATACCAAAAAGGGGTTGAGTGGGGAAATTACCGCCCTTATTATAAACACAACAACAACTACCACAAACAATCAAATAAAGCCTATAAAAAAAAATCCCACGACCTATCAAGACGAAGCCCCTCAACATTGGAAAAACGGGATCCACAATCAACAGATCATCGATGACTCAAAGGACAAGTCAAACGATGATAGCGAATCTATAAAATGACAGTAGAGATCTCCTATGTACCATGCAAACCCTTAAACCCAAGTTACAAATGACCTAAAAGGGACCTCGACGCTGCACAAAACTAGTAGACCCAGGATCTATAGATGGCTTCGTCTAATGGCTCCCGTATGTCACACAAACCTGCAACTAGTATCCCATCTCTTCCAGTAGCATGAACTCCACTCCCAAGTAGATTGGTTGTTGGCAAGTCTCTAGATAGAGATTGGAGGCCAGCAACCCAATGATGCGCTAGCCATTGACCTCAACTGTTTTCTCTCACCTCTTTCTCTATGTAGGGTTATTTGATCATACTTTTTTCAATTCAAAATAATAATAAATGGCATGAATGATCATAAACTTTTCGAGGTCCTTATTTGTAAATGGATGTTTGGGGAACTTTTGGAAACTTTCCAAAAATTTACTATTTCACAATTTTTTTATATAAAAGCCAGTAAAGCATACATTACAAAAGATCTCTTTTTCCAATTATTCTTCCATTAGACTCCAAAACAACATTTTTTCCCCAAAAATTTGCTTTTGGTGCACTGATATAGAATGGAATTTTTATATTCCAATTAGTTGACTTTTAAAAAAACTCATTATAATTTTTATTGAATGTTAAAAAAAATAACCAGAATTTTTAGGTTCAAACCTAATGTCCAAATGCACTTTAAAAGATTCGTTTTCATGGGTTGAGTTTGAAATTTAATTATAATTTTTGTTAACTTTTCAAGAAAAAAAAAAAGGTCTAAATGCCTTCTAGAATCATTAACTTAAGAAATTAAAAAGAGAATTTAAAAAAAAAATACTTTAAAATATCAATAATGTTAAACATCACACTAATATAGAAGTAGATCCCATTAGTGGGTTCTATGTTATGAGAGGTCTCTTCTTCGATTTGTCGAGCATCACTAATATTCCCTAACATTGTTCTTCTTTAAAAATGAAGGACATATGCCCAGTGGGTAAGGGTGGATTTAAGGGGTGCAACTGCGGGCTGTGGCCCCCTATAGAAATTATTTCCCTTCTAATTTTATCCAAAAAATTTTAAAAATTTTCTACTCTATCTCTATTTAAAATTAAAAATCTCCGTATAGTTCTATTGAAAATTAAAAATTTTCATATAATCTCATTAAAACTTTATTCTTTAGTTTTTATATATTGATAATATTTATTTCACACGTCCATTAAATTTTTAGTCTGACTCCATCACCGTTGATGAGCCCAAAGCTCCCTTCGCCTCTGACGACGTTTGAAGTTTGCTCTCTTTTGTTTTGTTGTGCTTTTTTCATGACTTTCTTCCATCATCGTTTTCGCACTTCCAGAACAAGAAAACTGTAACTAAAATCAATTAGTGACTGTTATTGAAACGTTCAGCGTGGGCAAAATGAAGGCCATGCCTTGCTAGCGTGTTGTGTTTAATATACGCCACCTAAATGTTAAAATTGCTCAAAATTGTATTAAAAAAATAGTTAATTATATCCATATTATTTGTTAATATTTTTACATGTTATAACTGGCACTCAAAATTAAGTAATAAGAAAGTGAAATTGGCTATCCAAATAAGAATATTCTTACCAATATTGTCTTAAAACATATCATACAAGTATAGACAAAAATAGAAAAACATACAGAGAGAAATTTTTACAAAATTTCGAGATCATAAAACTTATGTTGTCATATATAATAAATTATTCAACAATATTTACACCTTTAAAGGAAAACACTAAGAACGCCGACAGATGATACCAAGAGGTTTCAACCAACTTGCCTTCTTATTATTCTCCAATTCCCGAACAGTAGAGTGTATAGACACTCAATTCCTCGATTAGTATTTTGCGTAACTTGTCTCCTTTCAGCCACCTAGATTTCTGAGAGTTTATTATTATGAATGAGAGGTATAATAATTAATTTGCTCACATAAGAGTTTATGATCTAAAAAAAAATAAAAGCCCCAAAAGTCCTATTTATAAAACTGCATTAGATGGCTTTCAAAGTTTGAATAAGACTCAAGAAAATAATTTTCTCTCTCCTCTCATACACCAAGGCCAATTCTGTCTAGGATATGCCCTTCAAAAATTCGGCCACCACAGATATTAGATAATTCAAAATTCAAACAGTGGCCAAATTTTCTCTGTCCTCTCCTACAAGTGGCCAAATTTTCAGCCTAGAAATTTGCTCCAAAAATTCATCCATGCCTAGGTTTTGTGATTCAAAATTTGTTTCAAATTTCAAACTCTACAAATTTTGTGATTTTGTCTATATAGATAATGTTCCATAACTTAAATTTAAATTCAAAATAAAATCATGACAACTTTATTTGAATTAAATAATTATGTAACAATTATCCAAAACAAAATCAAATTAAGAGAAAATCTTGTCTTCCAAATCTTTATGAAAACCGTCCCTTTTATGTGTCTAATGATAAGATTTTGTTCAATTTAAATTTAAATTAGATAATCTTTCAATTTAAAATATTTATTTAAACAAGATTTTCAAAAATTAAATTAATCTCATATTTATTTTTTAAAAGCCAAATACCATTAATTTAAATTTCAAATCTTATCTTCCAAAATAAATATTTATACAAATTAAATATTTATCCCATTAATTGAATAAGATAAAATTACAATTTTACCCTTGGTCATAAAGAAAAACATCTACACCAAAAAATAGGTGAATTAGATTTTTCTCTTTACTAAAATACAAGAATACAAACCATAATAAATAGCATAATCAATTACCGTCCGTTAAAAAATTATGTGGAGCTAGTAAAGGAATTGATTAGATATTTATAATGTGTGCTCTAATAATATATGTAACTATTATTCTATAATGAATAAACTCATTACACAATTATTAGTTTTAGAGGTACACTACTATAAACCTAAAACTATACTCCCAATTATATACCGTATTGCGCAAGCCAATGAATAGCCATCATCTAATAATCTTGTCATATATGCAACACCCTTATATGATATCCATGATCAACCTTAAGTTAAAGTCCGTTTAACTTATTGATCACACTATCTTAAAAATCTATTATACACCTGATTAAGAAAATAATTATTCATCATATGTGAATGAGAAATCATTTGCCAAGCAAATAACCTAAGGTCTTGTCTATTTTCACATCTAGTATAATGTCTTTTAGAGGATAACATTTACTCCTCATTAAAGCTATGATTCCATATCAAAAAGCAAATCCTCTATTGTATACTAGTCATGTACCTAAGAACCGATCTATAAGCTTACTATCCCTGAGATGTTTTAGCTTTTGGAACATCTAAGTATACAAGTCATACACATGAAGTGATTCATTTACTCAGGATTAAAGTTATTGCATAATGAATATCAAAAATCAATTAATCCACTTAAGCAGACTATTTAGATTAATTACACTTTAGTCTCATTCCAATATGTCACTACCAAGTAACATTTCTATGTCTCTACTCAGGAGTCAAATGCTCCAAATAGTCAAAACAAACTATTTTCCCAATTGATTTTAGATAATATAATAGTCTTAACATGAGTTAGATGCTCACTCTAATCCAATATACTACGGACTATAGATTTAAACTGCTTAATTTAGAATGATGTCTTCTCACATACAAAAAACCATTATATGCAACATCCTAACAGTTAACAACAAGCAGTCAATGAGTTATATTTGCTTATATTTACTTTTGTAACAACTTCAAAATTTACAATATTAATTCTCATCTTAAATAGAGAATTAAATTATGAATTTCATCATTAATAACATTCATTTTTTTAATTTAGTGACAAGAAAATATATAAAATATGTTGTTACTCCTATCGTCTATTTAGAATTGGAATTTTGTAAAATTGTTATGTGTAGAAATATATGTATATATGTAATGAGAGAATGAATAATCACAATTTTGTGGATATTAAAAAAAAAGAAATGAATCTTATATCATGCCAAGATTTACCTATTAAATTAAATTTAGTAATCCTATTATAATTCAAAAAAAAACTAATTAATTAAAAAAATTTAATTGATTATTTAAAAAAGAAAAGAAAAGAAAAGGGAAGAAAAAAAAAAGAAAAACAAGGGGTGCATGAGGAGATATTTAGTTGAATGGCTCTAAAAGTTGTTCATTTTAACAAAATGACCTCCGTGTAATGCATTTATTTTTTCCTTCTTTTTCTTTTTTGCAAATACTGATGTGGCAATTAATATTACCATTTTGTCCTTGGTTTATTTTCCATCCTTCTCTCCTCCTCAGCAAAAACGCACAGCTCCATTTAAAATTATATTTCAAAAAAAAAAAAAACAGAGCAAGCCCTCGTCTATTCCAGCTCCTCCATCTGCCTTCTTCCCTTCAACTCTACCCATCTCTACTGCCTTCAGACCATGGAGACCAACGGATGGCAACCATCGGAAGTGCCAACATTGGAGGAGCCAAGTTTCAGGTAATTTTTTCTTGTGTTGAAAATCGTTGAAAACTGCCTACAATTCTAGTTATAATTTATTATTTGTAGTTTCATTATTTTGCTTTGTTGAAGATAAGAAATTTGAAAATCTATTGTGATTCTAGTCTAATAGCTAGTCATTGTCGATTAATGAATGCGAACGTATGATTCTTGCATAAGTGTGCTGAAATTTTGTTGGTCGCCAATTTGGACGATGAAGTTTTTAATTTTGGTATATGGGGCCTAACGGGTGCCCGTTAACTGACATTTGTTATATATCGATATTTGATGTCCGCTATCAATTAGACTTCATAAAAGAGGACATTTAAATTAGGAGTGCTAAATGTTGACTATTAAAAACTTTAGGCCAAACTTGCAAATGATGAAAGATTCTAAATGCATTGGTGCAAATTAACCTTTTCGTTAAACAAACCTGCACATAGGCATGTGTGCTCATAAGTTGCACTGAATTCTGATTTGTTGAGTTTAAGTTGTTAAAAAAAATTTTTTTACTGCTTTTGTGTCAAAAGACAAGAATTGAAAACAAAGAAGATAGAGATTAACAATTTAGTTGTTATTCAATTAAGAATTTATGTTATAGAGTTAGTTTCCCATCAGAAAGTTTGTTTATTCATTTTGGCTTAGTTTACTAGTTTATTATTTGGTTTGCCTATGAGTAAGTTAGTTTGTAATTTCAATGAAGAGAATGGTTGATGAATGAGTATCAAGAATTCTGGTTTTCCTACTTTTGAATTCTTGTTTTCATTCCAAATCCTCACTTTGCTATCTCTTGGCCTCTAATATCTGTTGAAGTTTGTTTTTGATATGTCATGAGTGAACAACAAGAAGTGAGTTTGTGAGTCAAAGTTACTTTTTATTTTCGTTGTCTATAGGCATTATTTTGGTGCCTTTCACTCTCTCTCTCTCTCTTTTTTATGTTGACTCTTTTTTATGGTAGAATAATGACACTTATAGATTGAGTTATTTTTCATTCTTCATATGTGTCTATCCAAAATTATTTGCAGACAAACCAAAATTATTTGTCAGAAAAAAGATTAGCTAGAACATTAAGTTGATAATCATTATTTACACTATAGTTGTAATAAAAACTAAACTTCACTAAACAACACGAAAAACAAAAATCCAGTCAATATTCTTACTTTTTCCCCATCATGTCTTTGTGTTGATGAGAAAATTCTAGAAATTTAGTTTTTTTTTTTAATTTGAATCTTGGAAACTTTCTCATCGTTCTATACTTCTCTTTATTGAGCCTCTCTTTCTTATGTAAAGATGACTATTTTATCTCTTGGAATAAAAGGTGATTTCCTACTAGGTGACAGATTTAAAAATAGAAATTTATAAATTGTAGTTAAACGTAATAAATGTTGCTTTGATGTATTTAAAATAAAATATAGCCTTATAAAAAAAATTAGAGTATTAAACTTAGCTTGCCTTCTTTATGGTATTTGTTTGATTGTTGTATGCCAAATCTTTAGTAAATGGTTACAAATGATAATGTTTTTTTCCTTGTATTTGTCACGGCCATTAGGACTAGGAATAGCAAATCAAGTTATCTTTTTCATCCAAGAGTTTAATTAAATTGTTTCTTTCAGTAATGGCAAGAGTGAAATAAGCTTGAGTGAAATAAGCTTCTTTACATGACTTCCATCGACGTGCGAAGGAGCAACCTCGAAAGAATTAAGTAAGACTTAGCAAAATTTTGAATCGAGTGATGAAGATAGTGAAGTTGTAGAGGCAACCTTAGAAGATGTTTCAAATATAGAACAAGAGGATGCGACAACGGCAGAGCAAGAGGCGACAATGGTAGAGCAAAAGGCGACAATGGTAGAGTAAGAGGTGACAATGGCAGAGCAAGAGCCGACAACAATGGAGCAAGAAACAACAATGGTATTGTTAAAATATTTGTAAGATCGAATATACTATTTTTCTTATTCAATAGTTACTTAAGTAAATTTGTGATTTGCAGACAAGTATTTCGATTGAGCCGTCTGTCGAACCCATAATTGAGTCTTGTGCTAATCCAATAATCATTGTAGTATGATAACTTTTAGAAAGTAGTTATAATATTTATTAACATACTTTGCTCCTACAGTCATGATGATTGTCAAAATTATTTTTCTTTTTTGGGTATTTTTTGATTTCAATATTCTTTAGTTGTCACTAACTTTATATATATATATACACACATATACATTTTTAGGGCAAAGAAGTTGAACCATTAAGGTTGATTTTGTATGAAAAAGAGCACTTCCCTTACAAGATTTCTATTAGATCAAGATTCCATGACTGCTGTAAGCATATCAAGAAGCACTTGAATGAGCAAGAGATGGTGCGTTTTAGGGAGACCCAATTTGGTCATCTTATTGACGTTCCTAATCACAATCAACATTCAAGTCAACTCATGTGGTACTTCATTCTTTGACAAGTTAAAGTCAATAAGAAACAAGATTAACTGTTTATGTTTAAGGATGTCAACGGTAACAACAAAATGACTAAAACTACAACATTAACTGTTTGATTTTTTCCATTTTTTTTTGGATTGTATAATACTTAATGATTATGTTTAATAGTTTTAGATCTAATGGATGATTATGTTTCTAATGAATTTTGGTTATGTTTATGCACAAAAATCATATTTGAGCTATTTATATTTAAGGATGTCAACAGTAACAACAAAATGACTAAAATTATAACAATGACTGTTTGATTTTTTTCTTTTTTCTTTTTTTGGATTGTATAATACTTAATGATTATGTTTAATAGCTTTAGATCTAAGAGATAATTATGTTTCTAATGATTTTTGATCAAGTTCATGCACAAAAATCATATTTGAGCTATTTATTTTTAAGGATGTCAACAGTAACAACAAAATGACTAAAATCACAATAATGACTATTTGATTTTTTTCCTTTTTTTTTTTTGGATTATATAATACTTTATGATTATGTTTAATAGTTTTAGATCTAAGAGATGATTATGTTTCTAATGATATTTTGTTATGTTTATGCACAAAAATCATATTTGAGCTATTTATATTTAAGGATGTTAATAATAACAACAAAATGACTAAAATTACAACAATAACCGTTTGATTTTTTTTTTTTTTTGTTAGATTGTATAATACTTTATGATTATGTTTAATAGTTTTAGATCTAATGGATGATTATGTTTCTAATATGATGAAAGCACTTGTAATAAAGGTATTCTCTTGATTTATAAAAACTACTTAAATCGAAAATGTAAAGTTTATTATAATATAATAGAGTATATCTAATTACTGGATCTATCAAGGTATAGAAAGTTTCTATCATGAGTAAAATTTGAAAGAGTCATAAAATACAATTTTTTTTAATAAATAGTTATAAGAGCTCATTCTACTATAATAGGTAGATTCCTTCGTCTTGTCCCTCCAACTGAAGGAATCCTTTTTGTTTTTTTTTTTTTCTACCATGTGTTGTTTTCAAAGTTGGAAGTAATACATTAACAAACTTATTTTCTTGAGCGATATCCCACTCGAATGTTGGAGGAATTGGGTAGATTCAGAATAAGCCAATGACCAATTGTTTACTGTGTAATATTGAGAACTAAGATCCCGTACGCTTTCTAAGTCCTTCGCTGCTGCTAACGCCTGTGCACACGGAAGTCTATCAATATCAAAAACACGACAAGAACAATGTTTTTGACCTAAATCAACAACTGCATCGAGTTTACCTCCAGTCACTTTGTACTCAAACATGCTAAGGGCCTTTGCTGTCATATTTTGTGCTTCAATGAATCTCTCTCGCAAGGTTACCTCTACCGTTGGAGTAAAATATGTTTCACAAGATACTGCTGCTTTCCGATACCTATAAAACCAATTAGATGCCAACTCTTGGATTGTGTCCAACATGGAAATTAGAGGATATGCTCTGGCTCCACATAAAGCATGATTGATTGACTTAGCGGTGCCTGTGGTCATAATGTTATATCGATCACCACCAAAGTAAGCTCTTGACCAATGACTCACTTCCATATTTTTTGTCAAATATGCCGTAACTCTTGGATACCTACTCCGAATCTCATTCCAAAACTGATTAAATTGCGAAACTTGATAGGCTTGGGCAGCTTTTTTGAATAGATCAATGAAGCCCATACAGTTGAAATGCCCTTTAAGATTTTGTTGAATATGCCACATACAATACCCATGATGTGCATTCTTGTAAACATTGCTCACTGCGTTCTTGATGCTTTGGTTCCTATCTGAAATGAAAACTAACTCACCATTGTCTGGAATAATCTCTTAAAGCTTTGTTAAGAACCATGTCCATGAGTTATCATTCTCCGAGTCCACCACACCCCAAGCAATAGGATAACAATGGCGATCACCGTCTTGTGCTGTTGTGATAAGTAAACAACCCTTGTATTTGGCTTTTAAAAATGTTTCATCTATTGAAATAACCTTCCTCATGCATGCAAACCCTCTAATTACTGCCCCAAGAGCTATGAAAAGATACTTGAACTTGTTGCTCTCATCTAGTTCTAAATGGGTGATAGTGCCAAGATTCACCTTTTTCATCATGTACAAATAACGAGGAAGTAACTCAAAACTCTCTTCTAGTGAACCCCCCCTGAGATTGTTAGCAATATGTTTTCCTTTCCAAGCTTTCCAATAACTAACCTCAACTCCTAAATTGCTCATTACTCCTATTATTAACTTGGGGTCTGGTGTTTCCTCAATCTTTTTGAAGTTGTTTCTAACCACTTTCGCTACTACTACAGCACTTTCTTTTCGATGCTTCTTCTTTTGTTTCTCCAAGCTACATGTATGAGTGTTGTAGTATGTCCGGATGGTGAAGAAGTTTGAGTTCAACACTTTAACTGCTCGCAATTTCCACTTGCAATTCTCATCAACACATTTAACCATTAGATGATTTAACTATTTTCATTTCAAAGTAATTCTTCATGGTAGCTTGCTGTAAATTGTTCTTCAACTCATCCTTGCTCTCAAACTCTTGATCGATATTGAAGTTTGTACCGTCTGTGAAACTGTGAGACATAGGTGCTTCAAGATGGATTGGTTCATAGTCTTCCGCATTACAAAATTCTAACTCTGAACTCGATGCTAGTGCTAGTGCTGATGTAGATGTTGATGTGCATGGATTATCAAACACCATATTTGATCGCTCTGTTCCTGTTAGATCCATCTTCTCAATGCCAAGTGTAGTAGCAGCATTAAAAGCATTGTTCTCCATGAATATACAGTCGAAATACTGGTCATGAAACAGCTCTTTAGAAATAGCATCATCAAAACCTTTGTTCTCATTACAGTCACAATCCACCTGATTGGTCCCATCATGTAATCATCTTCCAAATCATTAAGACCTATAATGTCTGCACCGAGTTGGACTTGGTCACCATTTTCATCTTTTTTGATAAATTCTACTCATAATGACCCTCTATGGTTTTTTTCATCACAGTCCATTAAAAAAGCTAAGACATCATCATCATCTCTTATATAAATAGGATTTAATGCATCCCTTGAAGTAGATATGAAACTTAGTTTTATATCTATCTTACTTCGATCCACTTCAAGTTTGACGTATAATTTGTTGACCAACTCTACGAACAAAATCTCTGTGTCAATAACAAGAGCAATAGGATTTTGATCATTCTCCTTAATCCATCGATACGAGCCTTCCTCTTCCTTCCACTCTCCACTATAATAAATAGTGATTTCTGTCTGATTCATTTCCTGTGGAAAAAAATTAAAAATAACTTAAACACTTTTCTAGAAATGAGAAGAAATCATTAAAACAAATCAAAGGCTCTCAAATTGAATCAAACATTTCCAACTTAAAAATTTTATAAAAAAAAAGTCATACAATTATCACAATAAAAATGAATCTCACTACTCGAACTTGATTGTTGCTTTTGTGTTTGAAAAGACAACCAATCGTTGAGAAAACATCAAATAATCAAGCAAAAATTAGACTACATAGCACTATAACTCTACTGAATTTTTAATAGCTCAACTCTATCAATATAGTATGGCTCTACAGCATAAACAATGTCTCTATAGCCACTGGTAAAGTTCATTGTGTTACCTTCAAAATAAAACTTTATTGCCTCTTCAAACTTAATTGTTAATTTCACATTGTGAAATAATAATAAACTATTTAATAAAATCCAAATAATCATGCACAAATGTAACAACAGAGCTCTACAAACTCTATTGAATTTTGATAAATGACTCTACTGCCATAGTATGACTCTACTGTATAAACAATGTTTCTACTGCCAGCAGTGGAGTTCACTGTGTCATACTAAATCTTGAGCTATAACAAAGTTTTAGAGCTTTGAAAATCACAAATTTGAGCTCTAAAATACAAGATTCACTTTATTTCTTTTAAAAAACGCAGAGAATAAAAAATTATAAAAAAGATCACACTATTATCACAATACAAAAGAAACTCATTATTCAAACTTGATTGTTGCTTTCATGTCTGAAAATGACAACCAACTATCAAGAAAACATCAAATATTCAAGCAAATATATGACTATATACCACTATAGCTCTATTGAAATTTTAACAACTAAACTCTACCGCTATAATATGACTCTATAGCATAGACAAGATCTCTACTACCATCGATAGAGTTTATTGTGTTATCTTCAAAATGAAATTTTATAGTTTTGTTACCTCTTCAAACTTAATTGTTTCTTTCACGTTTTGAAATAACAATAAACCATTTAAAAACATTCAAGTAATCAAGTTGGAACGTGACAACATAGCTCTACAAGCTCTATTGAATTTTGATAAATGAACTTTACTGTCACAGCGTGGCTCTACTGCATAAACAATATTTCTACTATTAGCAGTAGAGTTCACTGTATCATCTTCAACCTCCAGCCATAATGTTTTAGAGCTTAAAAATCACAAATTTAAGCTCTAAAATACAAGAATCACTTTATTTCTTTAAAAAAAATAGAGAATAAAAAACCCTAAAAAATCCATATTCTAAATGAAAATTGAAAGCATAAAACTAATTGATAATGGATTCAATTTACCTTCAAATTCTTAATAAGATTTTGAATGTAATTACTCCACAAAGTGGTTGAATCAAATGGATTTGCCCTCAACTTTATAAAAAAAATCTGAAAAAAACTCTCCAACATCTTCACCACTCAACCATTTGTTCTTCTAAGCACCCACAAAGAGCAGCCAACACGCATGCATCCCCTTCTCTCTTTCTTGAGCAAACATATAGGTAACAAGAAACGTATAATGGATTTATTTATTTTTATTATGTATTTAAATTGTTTTTTATATATTTAGTTTTTAATTAATTTATTTTTTTATTAAAAAAGTGTAACTTTGGAAATCAATAACTTTCATTAAACATAAGGTTATGTAGTAAAAATTTTAACTTTTAAGGTCATGGATTTAAAACTTATAACTTTGAAGGTCATATAACAAAAACACCGATGCACGAGCACCCCCCACCTAGTGGGCAAATACCCACTAGGTAAGGCAGTGAGCGTAAGCCCACTGCTACCAAAAAAAAAAATTATATGTTTATATTAAGGGAAGGGGTGCACGGCATCCCTTCCCTTGCTCAGGGCCCACTAAGCAAAGCAGGCAAGCAATGACTTGCCTGCTTGCTACCAATAATCTGGTAGTATTTTCAAAAAAAAAAAAAAGAAAGAAAAAAAGTCCATACATATGTCTTTTTTTTTTTTCAGAAAATAGATTAAACAAAAGATGTTATTTTTTATAATTTAAAATTCATCTAAACAAGCAAAACAAGAATGAAAAGACAAGAAAGAAAAATAATGATTGCAATGTAAGATGATAGACTACTTAAATGACTACTCATTAAAACTACTTAGAAACACATGAAAAACCACCAAAACCACCTTCCAACACACCCTCTTCAGCTGACCACATTTTTGGAGAGATTATAATCCAAAAACTTCAATTTTTTTTTACCCACATTAAGGCTTGAGTATAAAATGTTTTAAGGTAAACCAAAAACCACTCTTTTCTCTTTCATAAAGAAACCATACAAGCAAATAAAAGCTTTCTCTCCTCCTCCCTTCATTGTGAATGAAATTTTTAGCTAAAGGAAGCCAAACATGTTCTTCTTTTCCTTTCATCCACTCTTAAGTTCATTTTTTAGCAAGGAGAAATAGCCACTCAAAGTGCTTTTTAAGGTAAAAACCTATTTTTTCCACTTGCTTTTTTGAAAGAAAAATGATATTTTAAAAAAAAAATTTAGAGTAATGCTTTATCTTTATTCTAGCCCCCTCCCTCAAGGATCCAAGAGTGTTCAAAGCCTTTAAGAAAAGCTAAAAACCTACTACTTTTCTAAGAGGTAAATGTCTTGTAAACTAGTGGTTTACCAAGTTCTTCATAACTTTTCTTTAACAATGAGTTCTTACATATATTAAAAAAAAATTAGCATGGTAAAGGATCAAAATGTTATTTTGCTACGTAATGAGATAATTCATGTACTTGCCATGATTTAAAATAGCTAGAGAACATGATTTGCGTATGGAATAGGATGAAAATTATGTTTATGTGATTTTTGACATGCAATGAGTATTGATGCATGAGAATAGGAGATTATGACATGTTGATATGAGATGTCCTCTGTTAATGGAAGCATGAATGATAAGGAATATATTTTGACATCACAAATAGGCTAGAATAAGATTTAATAACTATAAAATACTAAAAATAGCATTTTTTGGCATAAATATTAAGAAATTAGAAAATGATATTTTGAGTGGGATTTTCATACTCATGTAGAAGAGCAGAATGTTACCCTTGACATAATCAAAAAAAAGAGCTCAAGTTTGGTCAAAAATACAAATGTCATAAAATGACGATTTTGCCCTCATGAGTAAAATCATAATTTCACCAGCTGATAAACATTATTTGAATTCAAAACTTTGTAGCCCTAATTAGAGACTTAAAATAGACCTTGTGTTAAATTTGGTGATAATTGGATAAGAAATGACTAAAATACTGTTTTGAGGTCAAAATGTAAATATAGAAAAAAATTAGGGTCAAAAACTTAAAGAATAAAAATTTATGAAAAATGAGCCTTGATCTTATGAGAAAAATTTATAAGGACATTAAGTATAAAAAAAAAAAGCGAACCAAAGGACGTTGGGAACTAATTGGGGCTAAGTAAGGACTAAAATACAAAAATAAATGAATGGAGGGTCAAATTATAAAATCTGTTTAGACTATAATTGGACAACATCTTTGTTACTCTTAAAACAGTATATTAAGCTAAATAAATATAAGAAATAATATGGTTTATGTCATAGCCATGTACAACCTTTAAAAACATAAAAGGCTTAAATGTAATACTTTTAGTAATTATGTTTAGAAATGTGATAAGTTATAAAAATCATTTTTTTTAGCTTAAGGGCACTACAAACATTATTTTAAGGCTCTAGAATAATTTTTTTAAAGCCACCCAATAAGTTTAGAGTAAAGAAGGTATGTCCAATGGCAAAATTGTAATTTTGTCAAACTAAGGGGTAAAATGGTAATTTGATAGGAAGACATTTTTGGGTTGTAAGCAGAGGTATTGTGGACCTATAGAACTGTAAGAAAGATTTCCAAAAGCTAAGATCACAAGATTTAATAAGTTTAAAATTAAAAATTCTTGAATCACTGAAATAGAGGCAAAATGGTAAATTAATACCCGAGGGCTCGGTGATGAGAAATGAACATGCCACCAGGCTTGTCGGGATGCCATGTGACTGTTGACTAAAACTTGATAGAGACAACCAATTATAATGGGCCTTAACGGGTCTAAAACTATACAAGGCCAAAAATACTTTAAAAAAAAAAAAGTTTCAGCCCAATTACAAGTAAATAGGCTACAATAGACCTAATAAGCCCACAACTTTCAAAGATGACCCAATATGATGTTAGAAGACCATAGTTACCCAGGGTCACCTAATGGGCCCAAATATAAATAAATTAGAATTAAATAAATTAATGAATAAGGAATTAAATATTAATTAATTAATATTAATTAATATTAATTAAAATTTTAAATAATTAATTATTAATTAAGATTTAATTCATGATAATTACTTAAAATTAATTAATTATTAATTAAGATTTAATTTATCATAATTATCTAATTAATAATTAAGGATATTATTTTCTCAAAGTTAAATATTTAGAGACAAATTAATAATTAATTAAAATTAATTATTAATTAAGAGAACACATATTCATAAACGTGCACAATTCAAAAACCTTCTTCTAACTGTCGGATGCCAATTTAAAATTAGGACACCGTATTGACATGAGGATAGACTCAGAAACAATCAACGCGGATACTAAGTTACGTGATTTTCTATAAGTATAGACCCACCCTACAATGTAGTTGTTTATATACTATGTACGATATGAGCTTAATGTTTATTTTAATAATATGATATGATGCTATGATGACGTGTTTATTTACATGTTTTATGAAAATCTGTTATGATGATGTGTTTATTTACACACTTTGTGAAAGTATGTCATGATGATGTATTTACATACACGCTTTTTGAACATACCATTCTTGCACGCTCACCCTATGACTTAATGTTTAAGAAAGTGAAACTAATGATACGCCGTACCAGTCTCCAACCGAATGGAAGGATATTCGCCTTTCGGTTGAATGGAAGATAATAATAATGATCAATGAAGTTAAAATTATGACCTTGGATGTTGACAGATTGGGTCGCTCCCCCGCCTTCCCCATTTAAGGTCGTGTGCACCCAGGTATAAGCACAAAGGCCCATAAGATGTTAAATGAATAAATGGACAATTACTTACGTGATTGGTGCATTTCAATTATATGATTTTGTGAGATTACACGTTTATGCTTACTGAGTTTATCTCATCATATTATGTTTCCCACTGTAGGTAATTCAGGCAAGTTGCCTATGACATATTAAGCATTGATGGACTGACAGTGTGGGTAAGTGATGGGTGAAAGTATGATGGGTTCTATGGATGCCACCCGCATATATATTCTGCACATATTTTGAGAACTTTGTTAAGCGTTGTTTGATATTAGTATAATTAATATTTTGGTCTGACTAAATATGACATGTTACGTTAATATGTTTTTGTTTAAAATTAATTTTAATTATTGTGGCTTTTAAAGAATCACTTCTTCCGCAACTAAGGTTTTTCAAAAAAAAAAATTCCTGAAATTTTGAAGACCTAGAAATGAATAAGCAACGATTTGAATAAGATGATAAACCAAGTAAGTAAGTTTTAAGTGACGACCTGAGAAATTGGGTTGTCACAACTTTAAAATATAAATAAGATGAGGACATATAGTAATATTATAAATAACCTCTAATATATTATTAATCAGTTCAAAATAAATAAAATACATTAAAAATATCTTTCCTGCTTAGGTATTCTTAACAATGAGACACACTCTATATTACATCGAAGTAAAAAGAATGAAATTGATTATTCAAAAAACAAAATCTTTTGAATCTTATGGATATTGTTTTTAAATATATCATATGAGACACACTTATAATTACATCAAAGTAAATAAAAAAAAATGAAATTGACTTTTTAATACAAAATCTTAGTGATATTGTCTTTACACCTATCACATGAGACACACGGCCAAGCTTTAGTTCATTTTTAAATGCTACAGAAACAACTCAACTTTGAAAATCGTCGATTTATTCTTTTGATCCGAAAATCACATATAAAAATAGTTTTGTAATAGAAATAGGATAAAAGGAATTATACTAAACCCCATATTTTGATTTTGAACTTTCATTAAAGATTTGAATTCTACATTCGTGGTAAAATACTGTGTAAAATTGTCTTTTTTAAAATAGAAATGTAAAATTATTGTTAGACACATATAATCAATATTTCTCATTTTTAGTAACTTTTATTTCACTTTTTTTTTCCTCGAACTTTCCTCTTTTGTGTATGAGCTCATCAAGCCAGTTCTTCACAACCGGGCTTCTAATCTGCCTCTCCTCACCATTGGTGTGAAGAACATTGACAGACGAAAACGCAATCTTCAGCTTCTTCAGCAAGCGATCATTAAGTTTGTACTGCGAAAGAAGTCGATAACTTCTTGAAAAGCCATCTTTGCAAATAACGTCTCAAACATTACCGAGAGAAAAGCTCCACCGACTAATTCTGCAGCCATGTTGATCTGGCTACTGACCTCACAAATGGAACATATCAATAATGTAAGATCTGTTTTTTTTTTTTTTTTTATACGACACTCCTTTTTTTTTTTTTAAATTTGACAAGGGATGTATATATTTTTTTTTTCTCACACTTTCACTTTTTCATCTTCATCATAACAGATCTTTACTGATTATAATCCAAGAGAGACCAAACATGTAGATGGTAATGGTCAAGAAAAGATAAATGTTAGGCTCAAAGGGGTGAACTATGGATATACAATATATAAGTAGGCTTGAAAAGCTCAAACGATCCAAAGATGGTCTAAATCATATCCTAAATATTATGCAACCTGGGATTTCACCTAGAGTGATAATAAAAAATAAGTTCTAGTGTCATATGAGCTCATGAAAATCACAGAAGTTCACATAAACCTTCTCTAAGATGTAAAAATCAAGAGATCAAGATTATGTGCTAGTAAAGACAAAAAACCATGGTAAAATCAAACCAACAAAAGAGTCAAGTACACACAAGAACACAGCCTTCATCAATTTCCAAGAGCTATAATTAGTTCAATCCAATGCAATTATGATCTTTAGATATGAACTCTATAAATGATAAAAACGATAATATTTTTTTTAACAAAAAAACTTAAATGCAAACCTAATATGCAATATAATGAAAAAATGGAAAAACACACTCACATCATGCAAAACTCTAATAATATATATTTTAAAGACACAGACCTTATCGAATTATCAGCCTTGGTAATAATACCTGCTAGTTAACTTTCTATTGCAATATATTCTAAAACAATGGTCTTATTTTTTCAATAGAACATGCTTTTAAAGAGTTATGATCAACACAATACTTAAGATCAGACTTTCTTACCCAAATTTTTTAAGAAAAATTATTTTTCAAATCAGTTTTAAACTTAGGTGCAGATCTTGACTTAACAAAATATGGTTGATTAACAATCATTCCTCTTTTTTAAAGTATTTAAATACTTAAAACATCTAGGCCTAATATGTCCTAGTATACTGCAATAATGACAAGTAAGAACAAACCTTTTGGGCTTAAGCCTTGGAGATGCAAGTCTAGATTTCTTACCTAGATCTAATTTTGGAACGGAAGATGATGTTTCTTTCACAAACACAGTCTTGGATGAAGAGGCTTCAACTGTATAGCCTAGGCCATGATGATCTCCACCAGATTTACTAATTGACAAGATGTGATCGAGTTTGCCTGTTCCTGAATTGAGCATCTTTAAGGACTTCTAAGTTTCCTCCAATTTGATTCGGGTGTCTTGAAGCTTCTTATCCTTCTCGGTAACCTAAACTTCATAGTTAGCCATTGCCTTCTTTGGAGAATATCTTTCATTTATTAACTCAGTCACTTAATCTTCCCATTTCTTGTTCAATTTGCACAACTGAATCCAATTGAAGTACATCTTCTCATATGCCTTCTCAATTTCATTATTACTAAGTTCTTTATCATCACTGCAACATTCAGAGTCAGAATAGTAAAAGCCATCAACTTAAGCAAATGTTTCATTCAGTGTGCTAGGAGATGTTGCCACACTGCTTGATGTGCCACCAGATGTTGCAACATGTGTCGACATAGCAATCAAGCAGTCTGTAAGTCTTGTTTATGTGCAACCAGTAAGGGCTACGTGATTAATTGCATTATCTTCACCCTCTTCCTGACTACCTTCAGACTCTTCATCACTCCAGGTCGTTGTCAATGACTTACCCTTTTTCTTAAGCGTATTAGCACACTCCCTTTGAATATGACCAAAACCTTCACATTCACGACACTTGATTTCTTTACCCTTTTTCTTGAAATCAAGAGTATTTGGAGTTGCTCTTTCCTTTTGAAAATTATTAGGTTTTCTAGCATTTGAAGCCTTATTCTTTTCATTCATCTTTTTCAAAATTTCACTAAAAATCAAGGTAAGAGATTCAGTTAAGTCTACATTGTCATCAACTTCTTCTTCATCAATAGAATTTTGCATCTCCATTTGCAGGGCGATGCTTTTTGGCTTCTTGTTTTGCTTCGAATTCATCTCAAAGGTCTGTAAAGAGCCCATTAATTCATCTAACCGCATGATGCTCACATCTCAGGCTTCTTCAATGGCCGTGACCTTATAGGCAAATCTCTCCGATAAAAATCTCAATGTCTTTCTCACCAATTTTGTCTCAAAATATTTTTCACCTAGAGCAAAGGCTTCATTGGCTATATCACACAATTTGGCATTGAAATTGGCAATAGTCTCACTTTCAAGCATCCTGAGATTTTCAAACCGAGTAGCCAAAGTTTGAAGCTTTGACATCTTCACTGCAGTAGTCCCTTCATAAGCGGTTTCTAAAATAGTCCATGCTTCCTTGGCCATCTCACAAGCGGAAATAAGCTTGAATTGATTAGCGTCCACAGCATTAAAGATTGGATTCAAAGCCTTTGAATTATTATTTGTCAATCTATCTTCATCACTAGACCATGTTACTTCGGGTTTTGGAATCGTTTTGCCCTCATCATCCTTGGTAGTGGGGTGTGTCCAACCAGTTAAAATAGCTCGTCATGCTCTTTCATCAAGTGCCTTAATAAAAGCCTTCATATGTGCCTTCCAATAAGGGTAATTAGTCCCATCAACTAGTGGGGGACGTGAAACCGATCCTCCTTCACGCAGAAAATTCATGCCTGCAAAACAGATCAAATCCCAAAATCTAACCAACAAAATATGTTAGTAACTAGCTCTGATACCAATTGAAAGATCCATTTTTTATAATATTTACCAGAATTAATTAATTAATCCAGTTAATTAATTACCAAAAGTAAGTAAATAAATAACACAGGCAATTTTAACGAGGTTCGGTTTCCCTACTCCTCGAGGCCATGCCCAGATGTTGAACTTTTCACTAACACTCAAAAGATTACAAGCATTAATGGACTTATGAGCTCTAAAGAATCTCTCTTCGTTGTTGCCGCCGGTTGAACTCATTCAGCAAGATCCCCTTGCAAGCATATGTGGAAATGCCTTCAACTGCTGTTGTCTCCTTCTGAAGATTTCAAATCTCTCTCCCGAAAGACGCAAATAATGTAGAAAGCTTCTAAATCACCAAGGACTCAAATTTACACGATCTAAACTCTTGCTCTCTGTATCAAGGATGAGTATTGTGAGTCCTTATATAGAACTTTAAAAATCTCCTTCAAAATCTCGGATTTATTTTGAATTTTAAAGATGTTCCAGATAATGTTGCAACATCTGTTGGCACATCTCCAAAAATTCAAGTTTCAAATATTCTGAATTTTAAATCACAGATATTCTTCAAATATTATCCAAAATATATCTGCACGTTTTCCCAAATCAAAATCGCAATATATATAGTAAATCTTGGGATTTTTGAAATCCTAATTTAAATAGGATTAGAAAATCCAATTTAAATTAGTTTATCCTTTTTTTTCAGTTTTATCCATATCTTAACTAACTCCTCAAATCCAGATTTGTCTTGATTTTCTCAATCCTAACGGAATTTTATAAATCTGCAGTAAAAACTCGATGTTCCAATACATGTTGTAACATCTCGTAGCACATCTTGCCAAACTTGCATAAACACCTGCAAAACCTGCATATACTTCTAATATTTCTGGTTTTACCTACATTGCCATAAATACCAATATTAAAAAACCTAGCAATCTCCCCCTTTTGCATTTTTGGCTCAAAACAAAAACTTAACTTAATTCAACAAAATTCATAATATAATGTTCCAACATCAGATAACTACATCAAAATAATGTTAATCAAAACCAGAAATTTGTAACAAGTAAACCTAAATAAACTTAAAAACCAGTAAAACTAGACTACTAAAACCAGACTACTACTCCCCCTTAACCTGTACTCTCCCTTTTTGAATCAATAAATGCTAAAGTCTAACTTCAAAAACTTGCACTTTTGAAACTAACACTTGCTCCCCCTTAATATCATCTTCTTAAGCACATGTTTCTCATGTCATCTTTGCAAAAATCGCCAAAGCAAAATTTGTATCATTATCAACCTAATCCTGCAAAAGATGCATTGAAAAACAAACCATAAAGTTGAAGAATTTCTGATTTTTAGGTTAGTCGGAAAGATGAAAATTAGATAGAAAGAGGGATAATACATAAACACAAGATATGAGATATAAAGCTATTAAACTTTAGAAAAAAAAAACTGTAAAACTAATGTATCTCCCTTCAAATATAAGATGTCATCTTGCATTACCTCAAAAAAAAAATTGCCAAAACACAAAGACGTATAGTGTTGTAGAATATGTTGCAATATCTTATGAAATATTACAGGCAAATTCCCAAGCTTATGAAATATATGACACAAAAAAAATTTTTTAATGACATAAAAACATAAAACTAAATGCATGAAACACACACAAATGCAAAAGGATTTCACATGACTATAGCACACAGAAATATTAGATAATCATGTTGTTGTAGAATTTCAACTCAACTGTTAATCTAATCTCACCTCAGTCCTTTTTGTGTGTATGTGTGTGTGTGTGAGACTATTGCAGATTTCAATGCCAAACTGTGTGATATAGCTAATGAAGCCTTTGCTCTAGGCAAAAAATATTCTAAGACAAAGCTGGTGAGAAAAACTTTGAGATCTTTATCAGAAAGATTCGCTTATAAGGTCACGGCCATTGAGGAAGCTAGAGATGTGAGCACCATGAAACTTGATAAACTGATCGGGTCTTTGCAAACATTTGAGATGAACCTGAAGCAAAACAAAAAGGATAAGAGTATTGCTCTGCAAGCTGAAGTTCAGGACTCCAGTGATGAAGATGAAGCCGATACTGATGAGGCCAACATGAAAAAGTCCCTTGCCCTGCTTACAAAAAATTTCAACAAGATGTGAAAAAAGATGAGAAACCGTAACAAGGGACAAAAACCAGGGAAGTTTATTCCCAAGAAGGAGAAAACCGTGGCCAATACTTCAGACCAAAAGAACAAAAATAAAAGGATTTAATGCTGTGAATGTGAAGGTTTTGGTCATATTCAAGCAGAGTGTGTTAACACCCTTAAGAAAAAAGGAAAGTCTTTGAAAACAACTTGGAGTGATGATGAATCTGAAGGGAGTCAAGAGGAATGTGAAGATAATATAATCAATCATGTTGCTCTCAATGTCTACACAGAAACCAGACCTGCAAACGACTTGGCTGATGTGCCAACACATGTTGCAACATCTACTAACACATCTACTGAGACCGATGGTATGTACTATTATGACTCTGAATGCAGTAGTAGTGATGAAGAACTTAGTGATAATGAGATCAAGAAGGCCTATGAGAAGATGTACTTCAAGTGGATTCAATTGTGCAAGTTAAACAAGAAATTGGAAGATCGAGTGTCTGAGTTAGTCAAGGAAAGAGATTCCCTGAAGGAAGCCGTGGCTAATTTTGAAGTCCAAGTGACTGAGAAAGATAAACATCTTCAGAAGGCTCGATTCAAATTGGAGGAAACCCAGAAGTCCTTAAAGATGCTTAATTCTGGAACAGGCAAACTCAATCACATCCTGTCAATTGGTAAATCTTGTGGAGATCATCATGGCTTAGGTTATACAGGTGAAGCTTCTTCATCCAAAACTGTATTTGTGAAAGAAACATCAACTTCGACTCCTAAATCCAAACCAAGTAAGAAATCTAGACTTGTGCATCCAAGGGCTAAGCCTAAGAGATTTGTTCCTATTTGTCATTACTGTAGCATACCTGGACATATAAGACCTAGATGTTATAAGTATCAAAATGCTTTAAAAAGAGGTATGATTATCAGACCTTTGAAAGTTTCACATCCTAGAAGAACACCAAAAATTAAGATTGATTTGAAAGATAATTCTACTAGAAAGATCTGGATAAGGAAATCTGATTTAAGGTGTTATACTACTTATACTTCTCTTAAAGCAGGTACTACTAATTCTTGGTACTTTGATAGTGGTTGTTCTAAACATATGACGGGTAACAAAGCAGTTTTGAAGAATTTTCAGGAATGTGCTCTCGGTTATGTCACCTATGGAGATGGAATCGAAGGCTGCATACTACGAAAATGAACTCTTAATGTGGAAGGACTGCCAAGACTAAAAGATGTGATGTTGGTTAAAGGGTTTCAAGCAAATCTGATTAGCATCAGTCAACTTTGTGATCAGAACCTGTTTGTAAGTTTTACAAAAGATGAATGTCGTGTATATGACAAATCTAAGAAGTGTGTTTTGACAAGATCCATATCATTAGATAATTGCTATATGTTACATCATCCTCTCACATGCTATAAACTGTAGTAAACGACTTTGATCTGTGGCATCAAAAACCGGGTCATTTAAACTATAAAAATCTGTCAAAGATTGTGAGTATAGGAACTATTCGTGGAATTCTAAAGCTGGGAAAAAGAGAACCTGGAATTTGTGGACCTTGTCAACTCGGGAAACAAGTAAAGATAACTTATAAAGTGTTGTAGCACATCAACACAATTTGGGTTCTGGAACTTTTTCATATGGATCTGATGGGAGCCATGCAGGTAGAAAGTATAACTGGTAAAAGGTATATTTTTGTTTGTGTAGATGATTACTCCAGGTTCACTTGGGTAAGTTTTATTAGACAAATCTGATACCTTTGAAGGTTTTAAAGCTTTATGCATGAAACTAAGAACTGAAAAGGACAGTAATATTGGTAAAATAGTAAGAATTAAAAGTGATCATGGTGGAGAATTTGAAAATGCTGTCTTTGCTAACTTTTGCAATGAACAAGGGATTGCACATGAATTTTCTGCTCCCAAAATGCCACAACAAAATGGTATGGTTGAGAGGAAAAACAGGACACTTCAAGAGATGGCACGGGTTATGTTGAATTCTAAGAAACTGGCCTTTCGACTATGGGCAAAAGCAGTCAATACTGCTTGCTACACAATCAACCATGTGTATATAAAACCAGGTACAACCAAAACCCCCTATGAAATTTGGAAAGGTAAGAAACCGAATCTTAGCTATTTTCATGTGTTTGGTTGTATTTGTTACATCTTAAATGATCGTGAACATTTAGGTAAATTTGATGCAAAGAGTGATGAAGGTATTTTTCTTGGATATTCAGTCAATAGTTGTGCACACTGTGTGTTTAACCTCAAAACACAGACTATTATGAAATCTGCAAATGTTGTTTTTGATGATTTTAAAGATTTTGTAGAGTTTTCCAAAGAAAAAGAGATTGTCAGTCTTATTAATGAAGATGAAGATCTGGTATCACAAGAGACAGGTTCCAATGCTGTTGACTTGCCACCAGAAAACTCAGTTCCAGGCGATGTTCCAACACCTCCTGTTACATCAACTGATGTTGCAACATCTACTGACACATCGACAAATGATGCAACGGCAGAATCAGAAAGGTTCAATCAAGGTATAACCAAACCAAACAGACTAGAGCCATCCACCAGAGTGCGGAAAAATCATCCTCTTGATGAGGTAATAGGTGGACTTTATGAGGAAGGCATATTAGATAAAAACAGAGGTTAAATTACCGTGAGATGATCAGGTTTGTTTGCTATACCTCTCAGATTAAACCCAAAAATGTCAAGGAAGCTTTATTAGATGAATACTGCGTTGGAGCCATGCAAGAAGAGCTTAAACAGTTTGTCCGGAATGATGTGTAGACATTAGTACCTAGGCCTAAAGATTCAAATGTGAGAGGAAAAAAGTGGATATTCAAAAATAAAACTGATGAGTTTGGGAACATCACTAGGAATAAGGCTAGACTAGTTGCTCAAGGATACACTCAAGTAGAAGGCATAGACTTTGATGAAACCTTTGCACCCGTAGCTAGGCTTGAAGCGATTAGGTTGCTTCTAGGTATAGCCTACTTACTAGGTTTCAAATTGTATCAAATAGATGTGAAGAGTGCCTTTCTAAATGGAATTCTCAATGAGGAGGCATATGTTGAGCAACCTAAAGGCTTTGAAGATCCACATCACCCTGATTATGTCTACAAATTGAAAAAGGCTTCATATGGATTAAAACAAGCTCCTAGAGCATGGTATGAGAGATTGACAAAGTTTCTTCTGGAGAAGGGATATAAGAGAGGGGGAGTTGATAAGACTTTGTTCATTAAGACTTTTAAATCCAGGATTATTATAGCATAAATTTACGTTGATGACATAGTCTTTGGATCTTCCTCTAAATCAAAAATAGAAGAATTTGTTGATCAAATGAAGAATGAGTTTGAAATGAGTATGTTTGGTGAACTAAACTATTTCTTAGGACTACAAGTGAAGCAACTTGAAGATGGGATTTTTATCACACAAAGTAAGTATGCTAAAAACTTAGTTAAGAAATTTGGTTTAGAAAAGGCCAAGCACATGAGTACACCTATGGGATTAAATGTCAAATTGACAAAGGACGAAAAAGGTATGCCAGTTGATCCTAGTCTATATAGGAGTATGATTGGAAGCCTACTATATCTAACTGCAAGTAGACCAAATATTTGTTTTAGTATTGGAATTTGTGCTAGATATCAATCTAATCCTAAGGGGTCTCATTTAATTGTAGTCAAAAGAATCATCAAATATGTGAGTGGGACATCCGATTATGGTATTTGGTACACTAACGATACAAATTCAAGTCTTGCAGGTTACAGTGATGCTGATTGGACAGGTAATGTTAATGATTGAAAAAGCACCTCTGGAGGCTGTTTCTACTTAGGGAACAATCTTGTTTCATGGTACAGTAAAAAACAAAACTCAATCTCTTTATCAACTGCAGAGGCTGAGTATATTGCTGCAGGTAGTTGTTGCACATAATTACTTTGGATGAAGCAAATGCTTGAAGACTATGGTATTGTACATGATACTTTGGTTATTTACTGTGATAACTCTAGTGCTATAAATATATCTAAAAATCCTGTTCAACACTCTAGAACTAAACATGTTGACATCAAGCATCACTTCATTAGAGAATTGGTTGAAAGCAAAACGGTTGTGCTAGAACATGTTGCAACATCAAAACAATTAGCTGATATTTTTACAAAAGTACTTGACTCAGCTCAATTTGTGACTTTAAGAAAATCCTTAGGGGTTTGCACTATATGATTGTCTGCTTTGTATTACATTGAGGTTTGCATTTAGTTTTGCATTACATAATTCTACTGTGTTCATAATTGCATTGGATAGAACTAACTATAACTCTTGAAAAATTGATAAAAGTCGTGTTATTTTGTGTGCTTGACTCTTGTGTTGGAATAATCATATCTATCGTTCTTGTTTCTCAAGCACATAAAATTGGATCTCTTGACTTTTTGCATATATGGAGAACTTTTATGCAAACTTGGTGACTTAATAGAATTCTAGAATTTATTTTTGTCTATCTCTCGAGGTGAAATCCCAGGTTGTATAGTATTTAGGATATGATTTACGCCATCTTTGGATCGTTTGAGCCTTTTAAACCTACCTATATATTGTATATCCATAGTTCACCCCTTTGAGCCTAACATTTATCTTTCCTTTGTCACCCACACTTAACCAAGCCATACATATCTTTTCCAACCTTGACCACCACCCATCTACATGTTTGGTCTCTCTTGGATTATAATCAGTAAAGATCTGTTATGATGAAGGTGAAAAAGTGAAAGTGTGAGAAAAATATATATACATCCCTTGTCAAATTTTAAAAAAAAAAAAGGAATGTCGTATAAAACAAAAAAAAAAAGGAAATAAAAGTTGATTTCAAGGGTTTGAAAGAAAGTGCAATTTGTAATAATCCAAGAGTGGTTTCAAAATTTATGGGTGTCTTTATCCATATTAATATCATATATCCTACCTGAACCACAGCCTTGCATTATACCGAAAAAGTCCTAATGATCTGAGATGCTATGTAGCTGACATTAGTGGAGAGTGGTAGGAAAAGTAAGCTTATGGAGTTCTCATCCTTTTATCAAGTATGTATAAACTTATTCATGTGGTAATTATTAAAAAGTAACAATTTATACACACACACACACAAAAGGATTGAGTTGTTGATTGTTTTAACAGTTGAGTTGAAATTCTACAATGACAAAATGGTTTGATATTTTTGAGAGTTATAGTCCATGTGATATTCTTTACATTCGTGTGTTGCATGTGGTACATCATTCTGTTTTTATTAAAATAATAATAATAATAATAAATCGATGTTATAAGACATGTTGCAACATTTTCTATAACATCCGTTTTTAAAGTCATATCAATTATTTAAAGAAGGGTGCTACATGTCATTTTAAATTGGTTTAAATTTGGGAAAGGTGTTTTCGTGGTTTTTCGAGTTTTATTCACAAAATCTTCAGTGCCTACAAATCTGTGAGAGTTTGTTTGCCTCTTTCTAACCGAACCCTAATTTCAAATTTTAGAAAATCGTTCGATTCTCTGTTTCTTCTTTTTGTTTCCCTATGCTTGGTTTAGTTTTTCTCTGTAGATTCGATAATGGTGAAAACAAGAGGAGGGTCAAGCTCTGCCAATCGAAGGTCGAAAAAGAGGAAGGCACCGGTGAAAGACTCTGCCTCGTTTCAGAAAAAGGAGAAACAGCAATGTCCTGAGGAAGAACTATTGATCGACCCCTTACCGATTGCTGTTCTTCCACCCTTATCTAGTGAGTTGACAATCTACAAAGGAGGGTTTGAAGAAAGTTTTGATTTTTCAACTCCAAGCACAAATGTACCTGAGGAAAGAGTTGATGTTTCACCGTTAATGGAAACTCTATCCACTAGCACACCATCAACAGCAATATCAACAGACAAAGACTCTAAAGACCAAAATGACGATATTCCAGATGCTCAAGCTAGTCCATCTTCAATCTCCAGGGACAAGAACAAAGAAAAAGTTATGGATGACAGTGATCCCCCATGTCAATCACCCATAGATATCTCAAGTGAAGAGGATGAAGACCAACCTCAATAAGGAAGTCCCAGTCAATCCGACTCTAATGATGCACAGAAGGATCAAGAGAGTGAATCTACAACTCAATCTGATCGGTATGTTATGTCTAGAGCATTCTCTCTTAAATTTTACACTGAGCAGGGTCAGGATATCTGGAAGTCGGTGTCATTAAGGAAGTTTTTGTGTGAGAGAGTAATTAATGAAAAGAGTCATAAACAAGTAGGTGTCTCTCAGTTTTTGACAAATCTTGGCCTGTTTGGTACTGTGTCTCGTGCTAAGAATTTTGCTGGTGGGATGGTACACGAGTTTTATGCTAATTTGTCATCTGATATTAGCAACTCATCCTCGGCCAAGTTTTTGAAGACTTATTTTAGAGCACATATTTTCAGTTTCTCTCCAGATGTTATAAGAGATTTTTATAATCTACCACAAAATGTTTCTGACAAACCAAGAGAATTGGATCAAGGTCCTCTATATTAACCGGAGGGAAGAAAACCAAGTGGACAGGTCCTCAATATTTGTCTGCTTCTGATATGACTGTGAAATTTCAATTTTACACAAAATTGCAGTTACAAATTGGTTGCCAACAAAACACACTGCTACAATCACTAGAGACATGTGTGTTTTGCTTCATGCAATAGGGACACAGAGGGAGTCTGATATGACAAAGCACATTTTTGAAACAATTGTTGCTTATGCTAACAACAAGAAGAAACATGGACAATTGCGATTCCCTTCCTTAATCTATGAAGTGCTGATGTCACAGAATGATATCAAACAACCTCTGGATGCAATGCAATCTATTGTTGTACCACTGAAAGTGTCAAACAAGCTGCTGTCACACAGACATGTGATGGACATTCATGGAGAACAAGCAGAAGCATCTCGGCAAGGGGAGCAACCAGTCCTAAAAACAATCAGAGGCAAAAATCAGATGATGATTCAGCTACTGAAGGCTGAATTAAACTTTTTGCAGGAACAAAAGAAGGTCATTACTGATCGAGAGAAGGAGATTGAAAGAGTTCTTCAAGCTTGTGGTGAGACTGCTCCAGATTCTGATCAAGAAGACTCTTCTAGTGATTGATATTGTTTTTCTTTACAAGTTGTTTTTTATGAAGAACTTTGGCATTTATTGATTCAAAAAGTGGGAGTACAGGTTAAGGGGGAGTAGTAGTCTGGTTTTAGTAGTCTGGTTTTACTGGTTTTTAAGTTTGTTTAGGTTTACTTATTACAAATTTCTGGTTTTGATTAACATTATTTTGATGTAGTTCTCTGATGTTGGAACATTGGATTATGAATTTTGTTGAATTAAGTTAAGTTTTTGTTTTGAGCCAAAAATGCCAAAGGGGAAGATTGTTAGGTTTTTGAATATTGGCATTTATGGCAATATAGGTAAAACTAGAAATATTAGAAGTATATGCAGGTTTTGCAGATGTTTATGCAAGTTTTGCAAGATGTGCTACGAGATGTTACAACATGTATTGGAACATCGAGTTTTTGCTGCAGATTTGTAAAATTCCATTGGGATTGAGAAAATCAAGGCAAATCTAGATTTGAGAAGTTAGTTAAGATATGGATAAAGCTGAAAAAGGATATACTAATTTAAATTAGATTTTCTAGTCCTATTTAAATTAGGATTTCAAAAATCCCAAGATTTGTCATATATATTGCGATTTTGATTTGGGAAAACGTGCAGATATATTTTGGATAATATTTGAAGAATATCTGTGATTTAAAATTCGGAATATTTGAAACTTGAATTTGTTGGAGATATGCCCATAGATGTCGCAACATTATCTAGAATATCTTCAAAATTCAAAATAAATCCAAGATTTTGAAGAAGATCTTTAAAGGTCTATATAAGGACTCACAATATTCGTCCTTGGTATAGAAAGCAAGAGTTTAGATCATGTGAATTTGAGTACTTGGTGATTTAGAAGCTTTCTACATTATTTGTGTCTTTCTGGAGAGAGATTTGAAGTCTTTGGGAGGAGACAACAGCAGTTGAAAGGATTTCAACATATGCTTGCAAGGGGATCTTGATGAACGAGTTCATTAACAGGATTTAATACGACCGACGACAACAACGAAGAGGGAGTCTTTAGATTACATAAGTCTATTAGTGCTTGTAATCTTTTGAGTGTTAGTAAAAAGTTCAACGTCTGTGCGTGATCTCGAGGAGTAGAAAAACCAAACCTCGTTTAGATTACCTGTGTTATTTATTTACTTACTTTTGATAATTAATTAATTAGATTAATTAATTAAATCTGGTAAATTATATAAAAACGGATCTTTCAATTTAAAAATTTCAAGAAGTGCCAAATAGAAGTAAGGTAATTAAGAGTTTTTAGGGGTTTTTTTTTTCTTCCATTTTTTTTTTTTTTGGGTCAACTCCGAGACACAAAAATTATAATACTATAGCTTTTGGTTTACTAATCGATTATATATTTTTAACCAAGTCGTCTCTCTCGAGCCTCCTAACAAGGCAAATGGCTATAATTTAACTCGTACGTTAAGTTGAGAATATATAAATACAAAATTTGAAGTTGGCATTTCAAAGATATTATATTGTTCTAGGGTAGCTTTAATTTTGGCCATAAGATTCTATATGAGCTGTCTTAATTGAATTCTCAGGTCGCGTAGAGATAAGATTCAAGCATTAAAAAATAAAAACTAGGATTTTCATTCTCTCTCTCCTATCTTGAAACTAACAAGATAAGCTTGGATTTTCACACAGTGATATAAAAATAATTATCCTATGTTATTTGTTTTTTAATTCCCTGCTAAAGTGGTTGAAGACTTTACAAAATCAACCCGAGAAAGTGTTAAAATACCAATCAAAGTTCTTTTGATTTTCTTTCTTTGGCGTGAAGGGTAGGTGTTGTTAAGGAGAAAGAAAAATATCAATATCTATCATATGTTAATTTCTATATGTGGGACATAATACATTACAGAAAACTATCATATGTTAAACTCCAAAAGGATTTCACTCATTGGACTACTAATAAATAAAAACTATGGCATCGACATCCTTCATAGACTAGAAAACAATCAACTACAGCCAAAGCCTCCAGGCTTTTTTTTTTTTTTATTTTCTCCCCCAATATATACATAAAAAGGATACCCTCATGCATCAAATCCAAGAATAGTAAAGCATAAAAGGGCTTAAAGCCTACTCTCGTGGTGTCCATGAATCGTTTTTGTCTCTGCATCGTGTAGTGTCCTTTCTTTTTTTTTTTTAAATCTCGGAAATAGAATGCTTCTCCTGCATTATTGCAATAGATTTTGTAAGTTGAGACCCACTTGAAAACACCACAATAATACAAACTAAACAATGGTTTAAGAACTACCAAGAAATTGCATATCTAAGGAAAATGCTAGATTTGGAATGATCGTCAATTAACTTAATAAACTTCAAGGGCTGAAGGCCCCACCACTCTCAATAGTTTCCTCAAATTCTCGCAAGGATACAAGAGAGCTGAACAAGTTTCTGAACTGTTGCTATCAGCTGTCAGTTTCCGCTTTGTTTGTTTCCGTCCCTTGTGCTGGTTTTTTGTTCTCTGCATCCAACAACGAAAGGTTTTTCCTAACGGGAAAAAAATAATAATAATAAGGCAAAGAAAAGGTAGGATTCAGTTTGCAGCAACAAATAACCAGCAAATTTGATATATGGGGGAACTTGTTGATCATACCTTGGCATATGAAATCACTCTATTATCAAACCCTATGCAGTCGTTTCAGCAGTTAAGTCTGATTTCTTTTACGCTTCCCTTGATGCTGATTTACCGGACAAGCGTCGATGATATGACTAAAACTAAGGGAGAAAGGAAGACTCTCCTGAGATAGAGACTGGAGCTCATAGCAATTCTCAATCCTTAATTCTTTAAGAGAAGTGAGATGTTGAAGCTCCTCATAGTTCAGTGACGTCAGATTCAAAATTCCAGAGATGTAGACAGAGGCGAGAGTATGAGGCAGCAGTCCCTCTGGTGGAAATGACTTGAAGATTTTACTGTTACTGATACTAAAATCTCTAAGCAATGAGAGGCGTTGAAGATCATTCAATCCCATTCCACCTTCTAAAAATTCATCACAAGAACTAATCGAAAGTGAACGCAAACTTGAAGGCAAGCCAGTCCCAGGATAAACGAGTTCAGGGCATTCACTTATACGAAATACTTGTAGAGACAAGAGAAGAGAGTGCATATCCTTGGGAAGAGACTTCAGCTTATTACATTTCTCGATCCAAAACCATGTCAGTTTCGGCGCAGGCAGCCCTCGTTCTGGGAAAGCGTGAAAATTATCACACTGTGAGATTTGCAAGAAAGTGAGATACGTGAGACCTTGATCATGGCAACTTGGAATTGAGAGTGATTCCAGATTCTTACAATCCTCTAGATGGAGACGATTAAGTCGCGGGAACAAATCCAGCCGAAAGTCTATGAGAGAGTTGGAACAACTACTACTTATGGACAAGCTTTCAAGAAATTCATAAGGACTCAGCAAAGGGAATTCTAATTTGCTGCATTTAGCTACTTCCAGCGCTTTCAATGATGGGGGTAGACCACCCTTAAGCAATGACATAAGGGACGGGCAATCAGAGATGTTCAACTCTTCAAGGCATATACCGCTAGATTCGATGCCTCCACATAAAAGTTCTGTGGCATCACAGTCTCTAATTGTAAGACACAGTAACCGTGGTGCAATATAACCCAAAGATATCTTATCGCAATTGATCAAGTCTAGTTGACACAAAGATGTAGACTCTGGAATTGAGGCCTTAAGTTGCGGACAATCAACAATTACAAGTTCTTCTAGCGAAGGAAGGTGGTGAGGCAAAAGTCCAGTCAACTTGGGACAATTTTGTATGAAAAGCTCTCGAAGATGAGGAAAAGATCCAGGGCCATATTCATATTCAGGAAAGTGCCATTCCTCCCAGCTATCCATATCCTCAAACTTCAGAGTTTCCAAGGAGCTGAACGGCCGAACCAAATGGTCTGTTCCATAAAATTCATATTCCAACTTTTCAAGTTGATCGAACCCTTTGATAGAAAGTTCCTTAAGAGATGGTAGACTTCCAAGAGGAGGCCAAAAGTAGCACTTCTTACAATTAGTTAGGCTCAAGAACACTATATTAGAGAGAGAAGGATCTCCCAGCCAATTTGGAAACGATTTACCACCATAGTTTTCAATGGATAGCTTTTTCAAGCTTATATGAGGATGTACTTTTGTAAGTACATCTAGTGCCTTTGGACTGTCAGCAATACCATCCGGATCCCATCCGAGCACTAGCTCCTCAAGGTGCTTCTTATCCTTAAAATTGGCCTCTGAAACATCCGCTGCATTATCAACATTCTGAAGCCCCTTAACGCAAAGTGTTCCTCGAAGATTTTGAAAATGCTTCAACTCCTTAATGCTATACCCCCTGCCTTTTCCCACAACAAATTTAGTAAGTGTCTGCAGATTTTTCAGTCCACTCATCTGCTCTGGCATTTCATTTAAAGATGTTCCGTCAAGATAAAGATGGCGCAAGTTGACTAGTCTTCCAATATCACCAGGCAATCGAGTGAGTGAAGCGCAATTTGACAAAATCAAAGTTTGCAAGTTGTACAAAGTACTGACGGAAGTAGGTAGTGTCTTGATTGGAGTATGAGAGAGGTCAAGATACCTTAGATGTTTTAAACCGGAAATTGAATCAGGAAGCAGCGTCAAATTGCTATAATGAGAAAAAGATAGCACCCGTACGCTTCTCAGTCTTGGTAGTAAGTCAAAGAGTACCCGATCACTTAAGATGTGCTCCGATGATGAAAATTTCAAAGGTAGAAAGGTGCGCAACGTATCAGCTCCGGGAAAAACATCAAATTTTGATGCAATTTCGTTCTGCATTCTAATTAAGGACAAATGACGAACCTTTTCTGGTATTTCATGTGAGTTGCCAGCTTCTAACCTAAAACAAAATTCTCCTGCAACAAGCCAAGTAAATCAGTAACATGGTGTGGAAAAATCTGAAACTTTCTAGGTTAGTAAGTCAGGTATTATCTTTGAAGCTGGTGATAAAGCTAGAAATAACTTGTCAGATATTTATTCCAAATTTAGGAGATTGTTATCTCTATTATTAGAGTTTCAGTCCAAATCATATTAGGTTAGTTTCATATCTATAATAGCTAATACTTTTTAGGTTCCATTCGATAAATAAGAGAGTATCATTTTTCTCTAAAGTAACTCATTAGGCAGAACTCACCCCTCAAAAAAAAAAAAAAAAAAAAAACCTGCTTATAAACCCATTACTTATTTTATAATCTTTCCATACGAGACATTTGGTATCTGACAGTTTTTTCGTGTTTTCACAGTATTAGAGCTGAATCTCAACGCTAGAGGACCTCCTAGAGCTCTCTTACAATAGTCAACTATGGTGGCTCATGGTGGTACTGTCAATCCTAATTTGCAGATTACTAATCCAAACTGAATTGGAGTAATTTCAAAACCTCTAGGCCTTTTTCAATAATACAAAGTGATATTTGGAGACCATTTAGGGTTCAAAACTTCTCATGTTCTCGTTTAGTTATCATCAGAGATTACTTCTTTCAAAATTTAAACTTTAGCCCGTATGTTTCATTAATTTAGTTAATTTTGCCAAACCCCCACGCCCTCCCCCACTTTTTTCTTTCTATTTTGGGCCTTTACTTTACCATCCATTTTCTTCCTATCTTAATAGCCTAGTAGCCATTGAACTCATTTTATTCAAACCCCCTTTTAATCAGAAAACTTTAGATAAATAAGGGGGGACCTAAACCAACTCTAAATCAAAAGTAAAAATTTGAAAAAATAAATAAATAAATCTAAATTTAAAATCCTAAAAAATCCTAGTGACCAAAAACTCCAAATGTATTTACCCTTCATCTACAATTGCATCATTATGGAACATGGAACAGTACATCAAAGCTCTTGTGTGGGCAGTCTCAAAGAAGAAATAGACACTTGTTAGAGGCTGCTGGGCTATCAAGAAAACATAGACACTCAACTTGAGGTGGAGTGTTGAAAAATCCAAACTACCTAATGATAAGAGCTAGGATTTATTGGTTAGATATTTATTTCAAATTCAAAAGATTGTTATACCTATTTTTAATTTGAGTTCTGATCATACTAGGCTAGTTCATGGTCTATAAACTAGCTTGTATATTTCAGTTCCAATTCAAAAAGTTTTATCCTCTTGCTTTCACATGGTCGTGTAAAAGGAGTCACGATGCATAATACAATTAAAGGGGGGCAAAGTCACCTGATATGAAAGTAGCTAAATCATGCACAAGGTCATGCATGATAACAGTCGACTCATCCCGACTTGATCGTTGAAACAATGACCTTGACAATAGATCTCGAAAGTACTCTTCTCCAACTTCTTCCATTGTTTTCCCTTTTACAGGTTTCAAAAGACCTTCGGCCATCCACAATAGAATTATGTCTTCCTTTTGATACAGATAATCCTTGGGGAATATTGAGCAATAAGCAAAACAGTGCTTTAAATTTGGAGGTAGATAATGGTAACTCAACCATAATGCCGGAAGAATGTTGTTACGTGAACTTTCTAGCCAAACGTCGCTCTGAAGTACCTTTCTCCATTCTTCTGGGTCTAATACAGAGCGCAAGAGACCAGCAAGTGATTTTACAGCTAATGGAAGACCCTTACACTTTCTCACAATTTCTTTACCAATTTCTTCTAGATCTGAATATGCACTTAAGCCTCCACCATTAAAGGCATGTTTCACAAATAATAACCAACACTCGTCATTGGATATTGCTTGTAGCCTATAGGTTTGAACATTACCCATCTTTGATGCAACAATCTCGCTACGTGTTGTCAAAAGGACTTTACTTCCATGAGCTCCAGATTCAAAAGGACTCTTCAACACATCCCAAAGGTTGTAATTTTCATTCCAAATATCATCCAAAACGACTAAAAACTTCTTCCTCATCAAAGTCTGCTTTAATTTTACTTGGAGTTCATATAAGTCCTCTGTATTACCTTTTCGGGAAGTTATGCTTTCAAACATTGCTTTTGTTATTTTGAAAACATCAAACTCGACCGATACTGTAATCCACGATCTAGTCTCAAAACGTTCCTTCACTCGACTATCGTCATAGACAAGCTGAGCAAGTGTTGTTTTGCCGATACCCCCCATGCCGACTAGAGGAATCACAGATATCTTATTTCCATTACCGTTATTTTCCAATAACATTTGAACGATCCTCTCTTTGTCATTGTTCCTACCATAAATGATAGACTCCTCCACCAACGGCGCAGGTAATCCTCGCAAAGATCTACTTTGAACACCAACCTTCAAACCAAGAACTTCCTTTTGCTCTATGATAAATTTTAATCTATCAATAATCTCCTCCATTTTGCATTCTATTGTATTGCCAGATGGAGAAAATGAAGCTGTTAACAGTTTTAGTCGCTTACTCGCACTATCTCCGTGCTTGCCTTCCAGCTTGCACCGCAAAATTTCGGTGTTGATTTCGTCGAGCAAGTGGTCCGCATCATAAAATACTTCATTGAGCTCCTCAAGCCAATCCTTGACCGCCGGGTTTCCGATTTGCTTCCTCTCGGCATCATCAAGCAAACCGCTAACCGACGACAACAAGATCTTCATCTTCTTGAGCAGTCCACTATTGAGTTTCTTTCCCCTCAAGAAATCAACGACCTCTGAAGAGCTAATCCGTTCAAAGATGTTCTGGAACAACGATGACAGAAAAGCTCCGCTAACCAATTCTGCAATCATATTTCGGCCTCCTGAACATACAGCGCAACCTGAAAACACGAAAGTTCTTTTCTTTCAATACCCAAAACAAAAAACACAATAAATAAATGAATAAAATTAATAACTACCATTACAGAGTGCATTAACATGCAAATAAAGGTAATTTGAAATGTAAAAAAATAAAATAAAATACAGAACATAAAACATACCTTATGGAGGTGGTAGAAAACCAGAGATGGCGTCCTTAGCCTCGTCACAACTGTAACAACCTTAAGCTTTGCGAAATCGAAAAAACAGCGCCGGAAACAGCAGAACGTGAATCTGCAAGATCGGAAGAGCAGTTTGGGGGAAATGAATCGATTTTCTGAGAAGGTTGCACGCGAAAAACAGAGGAAAAAAATGAAATTGCTTTTACCTGGGCGAAATTTTGGGGTTTGAAAGTGGATTAAGCTTGTGAAGAGATACAGAGACAGAGATTTGAGCAAGAACTAGACTTTTTGTTTTAAGGGTTTTTTTTTTTTTTTTTTGTCTGCTTCCTGGGTTGAGTTTTTTAACAATGCATTCATTTTCCTTTATAGAATAGGGTGCCGGGGAAGTTGAAGCAATTGACTTCTATCTCCCTATCTGATTCCGCTTTATTTGCATCATAACCCACCGAAATAATTACTCACAGGAGAAAAGTCGTCATCACTTTTTTTTTATTATTTAATATTATGTACATTTGATTGAAAGTTAAAATAAAAAATTTTTTATTATATTAAAAAATAACTTTTATTAAATTTTTATATTTAAATATTCAAAATTTTTTATTTTTAAGAAATTTAAAAAAATTTTTAAAAAAAATTTTTATTCTTCTAATTAATTTTTCACTTTTAAAAAATATCTAAATAATTTTTTATTTTTTAAATTTAAAATTTTTTTATTTTTTAAAAATAAACCTCTTATTTAGGGGGCGTTTGGAAAAAATATTCAATTTTAATTTTACTCAAATACAATATAATTTTACACCAAATACAAATTTTACAACAGTGCTACGAAAATAATTACTATTTAAAATATTTTTAAAACAATCACATCAATTTTTCAATTCCACTATTTATCTCTACTTTTGCCAATGACATCAACTTTTCAATTTTAAAATACTTTTCATCCAAACACACATTTCATTCAAATACAAAACAAATACTTTTCAACCAAATACAACATTCAAAAAACAAATTTCATTCAAATACCATCAAAATGTAATACGTTTAACCCCCTTAAACATATTATTAATTAAGATTGTATTTAAAAACATCCATTTTCAATTATTATTTGAAGCTACCAACCCTAATTGAGTAACAATTACTCAAAGATAAAGGTTGTAATCACACCTTCTCTTTTTTTTTTTTTTAAAGTAAGATTGCATTTGAAAACACCATTGTGTTTTATTATCTTAAACCACCGAAACACCTATTAAGTAACAATTACTTAAAGGTAAAAATCATAATCACACCTTTTTTTTTAAGTAAAAATTGTATAAAAAAAAGTAAAATTGTATTTATAAACAAAAAAAATGATCTAGAATTTTTACTTTTAACTAATAGAAAAAAAGAATAAAAATTATGATTTTTTAATAAGTATTTATGAATTATATTTTTAAAAGAGTTTTTGAAGTTAAAATGATTTTAAAGTGTTTTTAATATATATTAAAAATGTTAAAATAAATTTTATTATGTGTAATTTAAATTCTAACATAAATTTTAAAGTCTATTTAAATAGTTTTTTTCTAAAAGCTATATTTTTTTACTTTGTCAAGATGCTCTTTTGAAAGTCAAAATATCTTTTGATAGATTATCCAAACACTTTAAAAACTAGTTTTTAGGAAGCTCTCTTAAATAGGCCTAAACAAAAATACAAATAACTTTACGATATATGAGATTAAACTTTAAACTGAGACTAATTCTATCAATAAAATCTGATAATGTTCAGATAAAAAGACGTACATCAAGATCTAATCTTGTAAAAATTTCTTAGCACACTAATTATAATAGCATACAAAACTTATTTTTGACAAAGTATCTATAATCGATTAATTGAGAGACATAAACATGCAGCACTAAGGCTACTAAAACTTCTACAAAGATAACAATTTAGTGGAGCTTAGAAAACCGTCAAAATATAGACCTAATGAAACGAAAAACAACCTTGAAACGTGAGAAAACCACGTTCATTATTTGAAGTTACAATTAACAAAAACTATATAAACCATCAAAACACATATATAACGGCGATAAACTCAAAGGACACACTAAAAAGGGGTTGGATGGGGAAATCACTATCTTTATTTTATACACAACAACAACTACTACAAACAACCAAATAAAGCCTAAAAAAAAAAACACAACCTACGTCTCATTGAGACGAAGCCCCTCAACACTAAAAAAAGGAGATCTACAGTCAACAAATCATTGGTGACCTAAAGGACAAATCGAACAACGATAACGAATTTATGAACAACAGCAGAGATCTTCTATATGTCGTGCAAAACCTTAGACCTGAGCTGCAGATGACCCAAACAACGACCTTAGCACCACACAAAACTAATGGCCCAAGATCTATAGATGACTTCATCTGGGGGCTTACTACGTCACACGAACCTATGACTGATATCCCATCTCTTCCGGCAGCATGACCACTCCCAAGTAGATTGAGTATTGGTGAGTCTCTAAATAGAGATTGGTGGCTAACAACCTGACGACGTATTGGCTTTTAACTTCAACTATTTTCTCTCACCTCTTTCTCTCTTTATAGGGTTATGTGATTATTTTTTTTTATTAAAAATTATAATAAATGGCATGAATGTTCATAAACTATTTGAGGTCTTGTTTTGCAAATGGATGTTTGGACGACTTTTGGAAACTTTTCAAAAATTTACTATCTCACAATTTTTTATATAAAAATCAATAAAACATACATCACAAAAGATCGCATTTTCCAATCATTCTTTCATCAAATACAAAACTCCAAAACAACATTTTTTTTCTCAAAAATTTGCGTTTCATGCATGGGCGTAGGATGGAATTTTTATATTTGATTTGATTGATTAAAAAAATAGTTATGATTTTTTATTGAAAGTTAAAAAACCTAACCAAAATTTTTAGGTCCGAACTTGATGTCCAAATACATTCTAAAAGGTTCATTTTCACAAGTTAAGTTTAAAATTTAATTATAATTTTTTATTAATTTTTTAGAAAAAACAGAAATAAAAATTTAAATTAAAACGCCTCTAAAATCATTAATTTAAGGAATATAAAAAAGAATTTTTAAAATAAAAATATTTTAAAATATGAATGATATTAAATATTATATTATGCCAACAAAGAAATGAATCTTATTAACAGGCATCAGAATATAAAAGACACATCTTCGTAATATTATATGTTAATGATACACTCCAACATTTTGTTTTTTTTTAATTAAAAAGCACGATTTAAGAGGTGCAAGTACGGGCTGTGGGCCCTCAATGGAATTATTTCCCTTTGAATTTTATCAAAAAAATTAAAATTTTTTTATTCTACCCTTATTATGAATTAAAAATATTCTTATCATACTGTTGAAAATCAAAATTTTTCATATAATTCTATTAAAACTTTATTCTTTAGTTTTTTTATACATTGATATCATCTATTTTATACTTTTATTTTTGTCGGACGCTGCCACTGCTGATGGGCCCAAGCTACCTTCGCCTCTGACGACGTTTGAACAAGAAAATCAATTAAAATCAATTAATTAATGACTATTATTGAAACGGTCAACGCGGGCAAGTTGAAAGCCGTGCCTGGCTAGCGTGTTGTGTTTAATATACGTTCGCGAGCGTTTGATACAACGATTACATTTTAATTATATTTAAATTTAATATAATTTTATATTAAATATAAAATTTTATATTTAAATATATATTTTTTAAATAATATTATAAAAATAATTACTATTTAAAATTTTTTTAAAATAATCCTACCAATTTTTCAATTTTATTATTTATTTTTATTTTTATCAATTATATTAATTTTTGAAATTTCAAATACTTTTCATCCAAATATACGTTTCATTCAAATACAAAACAAATACTTTTCAACTAAATACAACATTCAAAAAACAAATTTCATTCAAATACAATCACAATACAATACGTTTACCAAATACCTCCTAAATGTTAAAATTGCTCAAAATTGTATTAAAAAAATAGCTAATTATATCTTTATTAGTTATTAATAATCTTACATGTTATAACTGGTACTCAAAATTAAGTAATTAGAATGTAAAATTGAATATTTAAATCAGAATATTCTTGTCAATATTGTCTTTAAACATATCATATGAGACACACTCAAAATTACACCAAAGTAAAAAGAATGAAATTGATTCTTCAAAATAAAATCTTCTGAATCTTATTGATATCATCTTTAAATATGTAATATGAGACACACTTAAAATTACATCAAACTAAAAAAAATGAAATTGACTATTTAAACAGAATATTGACTTTACACCTATTAAATGAGACACACGAGGAAGCTTTAGTTCATTTTCAAATGCTAGAGAGACAGCTTAACTTTGAGAATTGTCGATTTATTATTTTGACTCGAAAATCACATATAAAGATAGTTTTGTAATAAAAATACGATAAAGGGAGATATACTAAATCCCATATTTTGATTTTGAACTTTCATATGAGATTGGAACTTTACATTTAAGATAAAATATCATGTAAAATTATTATTATGTTTTTATAAAAATATAAAATTATCATTAGATTATATATATAATTAATATTTCTTATTTTTAATAATATTTATTTCACATTTTTCCTCAACTTATCTCTTTTGCGTTTGCATACTCATCAAACCAAATATGAAAAACATAATTTGAATTTATTAAAAATAAAGTCCACAAAAGTTATATGTTTTAATGCAAAAAAAAAAAAGGCACACTTAAATGTTCCTTTGTTCTGAAATCTAACTTAATTAAATTTATAAATTAAAATAAATTAATTAAATTAATTTTAACTTATTTAATTTACTTTTATTAATTTTTATTATTATTTTAATATAATTCTTAAAATAAAATATTTTTATTTTTATAATTTTCAATATAAATTCCGTCAAATCAACGCTAAAAAGTAATAATTTGCGCACAATAGTTCCTTTCGGCGATGGAGCGCCGCAGAATTAAAGATTTCGGCCGCACACATAAAATCTTTATTAGTCTCTCTCTCTCTCTCTCTCTCTCTCTCTCTCCCCCCTCTTACTCTGTCGTTGTTCGACTCACGTGTGTATCGTAGGAGAGCAGAAAATTAACCGATATTTACAATATTATAAATAAAATATTGCAATTGCAGTATTATTCGGTAACCGACTTCGACTTGAGACATTTTTCATGTGGCGTGTATGGGAGGAAAAAGACAGCTCATTGCGTGAAGAAGCATGCTGAATGCGCACACTTTTGTCGTCTTGACTTGTAGCTGTCCTGCATGCATTTATATGTGTGTGTGTGTATATGTATATATATATATATATGCACGTCTGATGCATGAAGAAAAGATTAACGTGACGTTTGTTTGTTTGTTTTTTTTAATTAAGTTAATATTACGTTTAAATCTAATATAATTTTTATTTAAATATAAAATTTTATATTTAAATATAATTTTTATATTATTTTAAATATATTTAATATTTTAAAATATTTTAAAAATAAATTTTTTAAAATTTATCCACATCATATTCTCTTTTTATCTTACTTTTTTTTTATCTATTTTTACTAATCATATTAATTTTTTAATTTTAAAATACAATTAAAATTCTTTTCATTCAAACACATATTACATCCAAATACAAAATATATTCAATATATTACGTTCAAACGAAATACAAACTTAATACATTTATCAAACGCTGAGTAAGCTTTTTGAAAACGTTTCATCTATAGATTCGGATTTACAATTTAAAGTTTAATTTTATCTTTTTTAAATTGATAAAAATTATAATTAAATCATTTAATTTTAATAATAACATATCATTTTATTTTAAATTTAATTCATGAATTAAATATACTCTAAATTAGTTGTAATCATACAACTAATTGGGTGATTAAGAAAGGATATAATTTGTTTTTTCAGTAATATTAGGATTTGGCTTGACGCAGTTTTAAGTAATTAAGGGCCGGCTTTCTTCATTTTATAGTTTCTACTACCGAACGGGAAACAATAATGTAAGACGAAATCAAGGCAAACGACAGTAAAATTAGGTAGGTAATGGTACGTAGGGGGGCGGCAGAAATTAATAATTGAAACGAAATTATCATAGAAAAATGACAAGAATCTGCATAAATCTACAAGCAATAACGTGAAAAAGTACATCGAATAAAAACATCTATAATTTAACTGAAAAACATTGGACGTATCGACTCTAATTTTATTTTTTTAACATAAATATATATATATAAGTGTTTAAAAAATCACATCAACTAATTTTATCCATTTATAAAAGGATAATAATCACTGCCTACAATATTAACTTTCGTGTAAGTAATAACTTATGCACGTTCAGTTTTTACCTTTTTCATTATTAATTAATAGATATAATTAATTGATGTAATAATTTTTTAAATATATATTAATAAAAAATTAAATATTAAATAAAATAAAATTTAAAAATTAAGACTGAAATTAATATTTTTAAGAGACGAAGCTAAAGGAATTTCACATTTTTTATTTTTCTTATTTTAATCTGAAAACTTTTCATTTTTTCAGAAGCAAAGTTGCTTTACTTCTCGTGGTTGTGTCTACATACATATGGAATTTTTACTAATTCTTTTCTTTATCTTTAGCTTGAAGTATTGTCAAATAACTTTTTCTTATGCGTAAGTGTCACTAGACTAAGGCCTTAAAAAATAAAAAATAAAAAGGATTCGTACACAATAAAAAACTGTGTAAAACTATTTCCAGTTGTAATCATCTAAGGTTAAAAAAATTTAAGTGCAGCTATTAATTTTAAGACCGTTGTACATAGTTTTTTTTTTATTTTTTACTTTTAAACAATAAAAGAACAAACCTAGCTATAACTGTTCAAAACACACTTTGAAAAGATCTCAGGTGAAAAACTATTTTAAAATTTTATAAAACATTCAATGAATGTGTTAGAGTGAGGTTTTTTATTGAGCTTTGATACAATTTTAATTTAAAGCCTATTTTGAAGAGTTCTTTATGGTTAAGTCACATTTTGCAGCTTTAATAAAAAAAAAAAAGCTTTGTTTTTTTTTTTTTAATTTTTGTTTTTATTTTACTGAGATAAAACACTTTTGAAGAGTTCTTTACAGTTAAGTCACATTTTGCAGCTTTAATAAAAAGCTTTGTTTTTTTTTTAATTTTTAATTTTATTTTACTGAGATAAAACACTTTTGTCATCCAAGCATTTCAAAAAATACTGCAACTTCTAAAAAAGTGTACCAAATAACACCATAATTAACTTTACTAATTATGTAGTATATATATCGATATCATATCAACTCCTAATAATAGAATGCTACAAATATAACATCTTATTACTACACATAGTGATCTTTACTGTTATTAATTTTTCTTTTTTTAATTCACAGATTCCTATTTATTATTTTAAGAAATAAAGTTGCTTTTGCTTCTCGGTGTTGTTCCTATCTAAATATGCATATGGAATTTTTGCAGTTATTTTTCTTTATCTTTAGCTGGAAATATTCTTCGTTTGCATCTTGAAAGGTTTGATAACATTTTCTTACAAGTCAGTCTCACTAAAATAGAGCCTTTTTCTTTATTCTTTATTCTTTATTCTTTATTCTTTATTTCTTTTTAAAGAATTTAGGATAGAAGGATTCTTATTAGACGAAACCAAGTGCGAAGCTACATTTAGACTAAGCTTGTAATCACCAAATATTAAATATTTTAGAGCACCTATTTAGTTGTAAAGTGTGTTTGGCATAGCTTTTGTTATTAATTTTGATCAATAGAAGAACAAATACAACTGTAAGTATTTGAAACATATTTGAAGCTAAAAATGAACTCAAAATTTTCAAATGAAGAATAAAATGTTGAAATGAAATTTACTGAATTTTTATACAAAATTTAAAACCTATTTCGAAGAGACGTTACTTTTAAAAGTTACGTTATTTGTAATTTTAAATAAAAACTTTTTTAGGAGTTAAAACTCCTTTTTCATCTAAGCACTGCTAGAAAGTTTTTTTTACTCAAGAAAACACAAACAACTTTTAAAGAGATCTACTAAACAACATCATAATTTACTTAACTACTTATGCAGTACATATATAAATAAATTAGTATCGTGTTGAACTTTCTTTTTTCTTCTTTTGTAAGGGAATATCATGTTTAACTTATCACTAAGCTTTTTCTTTGTTTCTATCCAAAAAAACAAATGTTTGTTCTTTCTTTCTTTTTTTCTCTTGGCTAATGTTAGTTGGATATTATAAGAGAGAAATGAATATACAATCTTGTTCTAGATTTTTTTTTTTTGGGTGGCTGAATGTCCTCGATTTTCGATTTGGTTCTTCTGTCTTTTTTTTTTTCTATATATATTTTGTTGAATGCTGTCCCATTTGAGTATGAGCACATCAAGAATAATCCAATTGCAAAGATAAAGGTTGCATTTAGTATTGTTTGTAAACTGATTTTTTTTTTAAATTAAAAATGAAAATGTTTTAAGAATTGTGTTGTAATTTTAAAATTATGTTTGTTATTTTTTTTACATGAATTTTGAAGATATCAACAAAATAAATTATTACTTATAAAATAAATTATTCACTTGCAAGATCTGGTGACGGAGGTGGGGGACCTTGCACTTCAATCGCATTGTAGTCGCTCAAGCACCTATTGTTTCTTGTCATTGTCGTGGTTCGACATCTCGCAGTGTCTTGGTGGGTGGTTGTCATAGTCAGAGATGGGGGTAGATGAGATTCTGACGGTGCTCGTCATTGTTATGGACATTTGTAACGACAGAGAAAGACAAGAGAGTAGGGGTGTTCGTCGGGTGGGTTGGGTGGATTTTTGGCATTTTTCAACCCACCCAATTAACCCAATATACAAAATCGACCCACCCAATTAAAGTTTGAGTGGGTTTGGCGGGTTTTTCGGGTTCGTCGGGTTTGACAATTTATAAAAACAAAATAATAAAACATGACTTAAAAATTTAATCACAAATCAAAATACAAGTTCAAATATTCAAATAAAGAAGTCATATAAAGATAATAAGAACTAATTAAAACATGCTTTTAATGAATACTAAGAAACATCAACCACAAACAATCAAATCTATTTCACAAGAATAATCTCTAACTCCAATGTGTGTAGTAACAAGAACTAAAGTCAGGCAAATTGAAATAAACTTGAAATCTTGTTCTTAAATCCTAACAGAAGGGAGGATCAGGGTAGGCTAGTGGTAAGTGGCGGCTAGGGTTAGGCAATGGCAAGGCACGAGACGAACACGTGCTTGGGGAGACAAAAATGAATACGTTGAGGGGTGATGGCCGATGATCAAAGAAAGGGACGATTGGAGGAAGCTGGTGGGACATCGGGTTTGGTAAGGGCAAGGCACGAACTTTGGCTTGGGGGGAGGCATAAATGGGAAATGACAGTCGGATCAACAAAATTGGCTTAGATTAATCATTATATTTTTTATAAATAAAAAAAAAAAAAACACATTCATTAGGTGGGTTGGGTTTTGATCGGGTTTTAGAATTCCAACCCAAACCCACCCAATTTGACATTGGGTTGGGTGGGTCAACCCAACTTTTTTTTGGGTCTGACGTGGACCTAACCCGTCGGGTTTTCCTTGGGTGGGTTGCGTGGGTTATTTGGGTTTTCGGATTTTTTGTTCACCCCTACAAGAGAGGGAGAGTGAAAATAAAAAAAAAAAAAAAGTGAAAACAAAATTTTTTTATTTAAAAAAAAAGAACTTAATTAAAAATAATATTTTTAAAATAATTATAAAAACATTAAATAAACAAATACAATCTTAAAATCGTTTTTATTTTTTGTATTTTTAAAAACGAAATAATCATTTCTGGAGATAATAGCAGATGTCTTAAAAGTTTCCAAATTAGAAATTAAAAGATATTGACGTGCTCTTTATTAGGTGGCCTTCAAACTACAGAAAGAGTCTCTCAAGTGTCCTTATGATCTCCGTCTATTCGCTTTCCTTTCCTTACGGGAAGAAGGAAATTTCGTCCACGAAGATGAGGTTAAAATTAACAAATAAACTTGAATGCACTAAGCTAGTGGCTGTGCCATCAATCCATTAATCGACTAGCCATAGCGACATAGAGTAGGGAATTTAATTTTGGTCTAGAAATTACCTCATATATATATATATACACAATATAATAATAATCTCTGATTCAGCAATACTATCGTAGATATCGGAAATGTTTGATGTGCATGTCAAAAGGGACTAGCCCCTACTGAATTTGTTTTATTTTAAAATTTAATCTAAAATACTTTGTATTTTTTTAAATTTAATTAATCAGCTCATAAAAGCCCTAGTAAAGACTCTAATCTTTTGTCTATGTCGTATATATCGAGCGAGAAATATTTGACCATATAAAAATTAAAGTTATTAAGACTTAATTTTAGTATATATCCCATTTAATTAGAAGGCTAGTTTCATTGTTACGGTCATATGTATACCAATTGAAGTAAATAATACATATATGTGTATATAAGTAATATTAAGTTAATGATGTGTAACATTAATTACATAGTTAAAGTAAATACATATTTAAAAAAAAAAATACATCTCTTGTAATAGTTACATGTTACTTCAGTATAGTAAAATATAATGTTATATTACTAAAAAATATTTATATACAGTTAATGTTAAAATTAATAATTATTTTAAAATCAATAATTACTTTTAAAATTACATGTCCCGAGGTATCGATACAAGACAACACTTGTATGCATTTATTTACCCAAAAAAATAAAAACACTTGTACGCATATAGCTGACAAAAGCATTGGAATTTGAGATCATGGCTTAGCCAAAGATCGAGAAAAAAAATCCATTTGTGTTTGGAAATAACAAAACTTACGAGATATGACAAAAATATTGTATTTATATTGTGTTTAAATATAATTTTAATAATAAATTTTATATTTAGATAAAAATTATTTGATTTATATTTGAATAAAATATATGTTTGGATGAAAAGTATTTAAATTGTATTTTAAAATTGATAAGTTGATATAATTAATAAAAATAGATAAAAAAATTAGAAAGAGAAAAAATATAAATCTGAATGAAAAATTTAAAAATCTAATAAATAATTATTTTTAAAAAATAAATAAATAAAAATTATTTTTATAATTTAATATTATATTTAAATATAATATAAGGCCCCATTTGGGGGAGGGTCTACAGATCAAAATTTTTACCTTTTTTCTAAAATTTTATCACTTTTTACTATTTATATCTCCAAAACGCTACAGTACATTTAAAATTTTAAAAATTCATAACTTTGTGTATACAAGTCTAAATGAGATGATTTTTTTTTAAATTACATAGAATTTCGAGAGGAACAAAATAAGATCCATATTGATATTTTTTTTCTAAAAAAATTTTTAAAATTTTTAATTTTTTACCCCAAACAGTTTTTTCTCCCAAACACATTCTCCAAAACTAACTTTTTTTCAAACCTCAAAAACACATCTCCAAAACCTCCCCCAAACTCCCCCTAAAATTGATACCAAACACAAGATTGATGCCAAACGCAATATAACAAATCCCATAACCAATGGACAGCATGCTTGCTTCAAATGACGTTAAAGTTCTTAAAAGCTTACATACTATATTCAAAGTACGACCAAATACAGGTTAATTTTGAAGCTGGAGAATTATTGATCAGGAAAAAGTAGACAAGTTGACAGCACATAGAAAACTATAATTGCCTGCAGTAATTAAAGCACCAGCAATTATAGATAAGTTTGTACGCGTTTACCTTTTGCTAACATGTGCAGCTTTTAGTTATTGAAAACTATAATTGCCTGCACAATTAAAACATAAGCAATTATAGATAAGTTTTTACGTGTTTATCTTCTTCTAAACATGTACAACTTTTTGTTACTGTTCTCGCCAAACTGACATCTTATGATAGCGTTTGTCAAACTAATTAAATTTAATCAAATTTAAGATGGCATAGCGTTGGTTTTCTATACTGTCAAGCTTATTTCTACAAAAGTAATTTGCGCTTGCACGCAGCCTCAAGACAAGCACACAGGCTTATTACCATGCTGCTTGTATAGTTTTGATGCTCGGTGTGTGTGTATATATATATATATATATCCGAGTTCATGATGGGTGAATATCAAGCGGTTTGAGTGAGGTTTTATGATTTTTTAATCCACTTAATGAACAGTAGGTGGATTGATAATTTTTTTATTTATTTAATTAACTTAATATAAAAAATTAATCCACTCAATTAATATCGGATTAGGTTTGATAAATTGGGTGAGTTATATATTTTATTAATAAAAATAATAAATGATATTAAAAATCAACAACAAATGAAAAATTTAATAGGTAAGAAAGGAATTAAACTCATGATATAGTTTTTAAAATAAATTCTATCATAGATTTTATACAAATAAAAAAAATTTCTAATATAATCTCATTAATAGTCAAATTTAAAATAAATATAAGTTATAAGAATCATCAAAAGATACAAGAATACTAAAGTAATTAGTGGTATTTTTTATAAAATTAACAAAAATTACATCTATATTAAATATCAAGTGATGTATTTTATATATTTAAATAATCTAAACAACACTTAGGGGTGAACATCATTTAGCAAAAAAGAAAAAATAGTAAGTGAGTGAATATTGGGTGGGTTGGGTGAGTTTTTGAAATTTTTTCAACCCACCAAATCTTTATTGGGTGGGTTGAAATTTTTTTTATCCACCCAATTAACTAAATATAGCAAATCAATCCACCCAATTAAAATCAGGTTGGGTAGATTGGGTGGGTTTGTTGGGTGATCGGGTTTTTTTGTTCACCCTTATGTTACATGTTTGGCCAAAATGCAATTTTTGTGGTGGTAGAACAATATATATATGTATATATGCGTGTGTGTGCATGTGTAGCAAGTATGTGCATTGGAATGAGTAGCTAGCAATTCAATAATGAGATCGTTGCAAAGGCTCGTGTAAATTGGTTGCAGATATAGAATGAAATAGTATCGGATATGATGAATTAGAGGATTGGATTGAATTAGAGTAGATAAGATAAGATTAAATTTGAAAAAACGACAAGTAATTCTTTCAATTTTGCAGCAAACAAAATATAACAATAGCGACAAAAATGAAGAAAATTACATTAACCAAAGACACCAAATTATCTGTCAAAATGACAGCAGGATTGGAGAACAACCATAACCATGTGAAACTACGTGAGCTTGCTTAAAGGGAAAAAAAAAAAAATCTTAGTGAAATGTCATTAATCCAAATAAACGACAATCAAACTAATACAGCGAACATGAGTTTAAAAAACGATAATAAATGAAAAGGTACCACCATTAAGACAGCCGATTAAATGGTCATGAATTGCCATTAATGACATATATAATGTTAAAAACGACAGTCAACAACCGGCAAAAACCACACTAAATGATCTATTAGACTATAAAGTATTAATTTACTGCATCAATCTAGACACCAATAGATATCTAAAATTCTTTATTTTATTCTTTTTGCTGAAAGGGTTATCTTGTTTCAAGTTTTTGTAATTTGAATATTCTTTAGCGATGAGAAAAAAAATCTAATTTAATTAGATAACTATTGATCCAATCCAATTTAGTCTAATAAAGTGAATATGGTATTAAATTAGACAGAATATTTAAAATCTAATTGGATTGAATTAGATTCCGTTTCTAAATGTTAAAATACAATAAAATTGTTCAATGTATACACCTAGCTACTTTTAATCATTTTCAAGTTAAAATCCTTAGGTCTTTAGTCACCTCAGCCTTTATATCTTTATGCCACTTCACTTCTCTTTAGAAGGGTGAGCAAATTAATCATACAGGATGATTGTTTGGATTTTGGGTTAAATCATTTTTTTAGATTGTAAATTTCACTCATATCCATTATAATGTTCGATTAAAACTAGATTGGACTAAATTTAACATCTTAAAATCCAAATATAGCATTGGATCGATAAATTATATGAAAAATTGTTGAATTAGAATTGGAATGTTGATCTCAAATAATATTTTTGTGCTTTTTCCTTACATATCTCAAATAATTGGAAGTTAGTATGTATTTGTACAAGATACACAAATAAAATAAAATAAAATAAAAATTCAAAAAATGAATTTATGATTTATTATATAATAGATTTAGAGACATGAAAAATAAATACATTTAAATATCATTTAATTTATAAGTTTGAGTTCAAATTTTTAAGTTCATTTTTTTTAAAATTAATAAAAATTATAATTAAATTAATTAATTTATACTTAAAAATTTTATTTTATTTCATCTTTAATTTATAAATCAAACGAATTCTCATATTTGTTAAATATAGCCTGTAGATATGATCGTTATGACCTTTTTTTTCCTTTGTTGAAGACAAAGTAACGTGATTGACGTCTATATTCCAAAGTTTGCTACCAGTATTAATGATCTCCATATATTAATGTTTGACAGGTGTTCATTCACAGGGATAAGAAGGCATTTTCTTTCTTTCTTTTTTTCCTTGAGTGCACCATTATCATCGCCTACAGAATAAGTGTGCCAATTGTTCTTATGATCTATGCAACATGTTCTTTCTTCCTTTCATTGTGGGCAACAAATAACCAAGGAAATTTCGTAGAAGAGGGTGATACTAACCTTTCATTTGGACATGATGTCTATTTTTTTTTAAATCTTATTTAAGATGAAAAAAGATTTTTTATTTAAAAATAAAAAATATTTAAATGAATAAAAAATTTGCACTTTTAAAAAATCTCTTTCTAAATTTTTTTAATATTTAAATACAGAATCATAAAAAGGTTTAGTTTTCATCAAAACAAAATTTTAATCTAAACTCAAAAAAAATTTTTAGGTTGGACTCCATTTTCAAACAAGTCATAGAATGGCATATGTACGTACGCTAGTACTCCATTAGGGTCATATACTATATTAGACTAGCTAGCATTGTATAGTAGGGGAATATATATAGGCTCTAAAAAATTAAAAATACCATCATTACTTGTAATTTTGATAGTTAATTTATATATAAATATATAACTTTATACATGACATGACATTATTAATTAAAACTGCTAGAATAAAAAATATCTCTGAATAAAAATCCATACCTTGGTGATTTTATTATTACACATTAATTAAGGTGTCATTTGACACAAGTATTTCATTTTAACTTCATTCAAATACAATATAATTTTATACCAAACACAAATTTTGTAACAGTGCTACGAAAATAATTACTATTTAAAACATTTTTAAAACAATCACATCAATTTTTTAACTCCACTATTTATCTCTACTTTTACCAATCACATCAACTTTTCAACTCTAAAATACTTTTCATCCAAACACACATTTCATTCAAATACAAAACAAATACTTTTCAACCAAATACAACATTCAAAAAACAAATTTCATTCAAATACAATTAAAATACAATGCGTTTACCAAACGCCCCTAAATGTCATATGGATAAACTAAATACACATATAATAGGTGGCAAAGTCATTGGAATGTGATATCATGGCTTATTGGCGAAATATCTAGAGACAAAGCCATTTTATGTTTGAAATATGATAACGGAAGCAAAAACCAATTTGTATTCTTATAGTGTACATATTGACAGGTCAAGTGTATTCGTAGAGCGTTATTGAGATCAGGTCAAGTGTACATTTTGACAGCATGCACGTAGAAAACTCTAAATAAACATCGTTAATTTCTGCAATTATAGTTAAGATTGTTTTATCTTTTTGTCACCATGTGCGTATACTTTTTGTTACAATATTTCTCAAAAATATATATTTTTTTGAAACTGAAATGACCGATTTTATTAATTTAAATCACTGATAATAATATCATATATACAATCTGGTATTTCATCCAACCAAAAACACTCAACATTGTGAGTTAAAGCAAAACGAGCCAGAGAGTGGGAGGCACCATTCACGTCACGCACGCGAGATAGAACAGCAAGAACCTCCAAGCTGACTTAAAGCAGCAGAAATGTCTTCAAAGATCAATCCTTCGTGGGCTAAAGTATTGCGGCAGTTGATACAGTTCGTCACCTGTGTAGCATCACACTCAACATATTTGACCCGAAAACCATTGTTTAAAGCAAAAATTAAACATTCCGCTAGAAAGGTGATACACCAACCACAAAGCCAGATTCATCACGAATGACAACCCCAAGAGCCGCTCCCTCAGTACTTGGTATATGTATAACAGAGGCATTTGTGTTCATTTTTAGTTCACCTTGCTTAGGCGGAGACCAATGTCGCTGTCGGTCCTGTGCCACTCGAGAAAGAACAGGAGAACAAGATTGGGACTGCTGATAGCTGTATAGCCACAATCCAGCATCTTCCATTTCATCACGGGCCATTTCTCAAAGATATTTAATTGTTTTGTTATGTAGTTATTATTATTATTATTATTATTATTATTTTCAATTTATTATCTCTGGGACTAGAATAAATTCAGGAATAAATACATTAAAAAGAACTCACATAATGATTATGATTACAGATATAGTTTAATGATAATTTTACATTTAACTTCGTTATAAAATGTAGAGTTCAAATTTCTCTGTTTCCAAACTCAAAATAAAAAAAAGAAAAAGAAAAAGAAAAATAACCCACACACCTGCCAACATGGCATATTAATAGGTTACTGGGCATTTTAAGTAATGAGGCGTGTGGTAAACAAATTACATTTACATTATATTTGAACGCTATACATTAAATACATTTTGTATTTGAATGAAAAGTGTTAGGTTTTTTAGTATTGACATTTATGGTAATTTAGGAAACACCAGAAATATTAGAAGTTTATGTAGTTTCTGCAAGATGTGCTACGAGATGTTACAACATGTATTGTAACATCGAGTTTTACTGTAGATTTGTGAAATTCGATTGAGATTGAGAAAATCACGGCAAATCTGGATTTGGAGAGTTAGTTAAGATATGGATAAAGCTTGAAAAAGGATAAACTAATTTAAATTGGATTTTCTAATCCTATTTAAATTAAGATTTCAAAAATCCCAAGATTTGCTATATATATTGCGATTTTTATTTGGGAAAAGGTGCAGATATATTTTGGATGATATTTGAAGAATATCTGTGATTTAAAATTCAGAATAATTGAAATTTGAATTTTTGAGATGTTACAACAGACTGTAACATCTTCAAAATTTAAAATAAATCCGAGATTTTGAAGGAGATATTTGAATTTCTATATAAGGACTCACAATACTCGTCTTTGAGTGAGAGAGCAAGAGTTTTGATCATGTGATTTTGAGTCCTTAGTGATATTGAAGCTTTCTACATTATTTGCGTCTTTCAGGAGAAAGATTTGAAGTCTTCGGGAGGAGACCACAGCAGTTGAAGGGATTTCGACATACACTTGCAAGGGGATCTTGCTGAACGAGTTCATTAACTGGATTCAAGACGACCGACGACAACAACGAAAGGGAGTTTTTAGATTGCATAAGTCTATTAGTGCTTGTAATCTTTTGATAGTTAGTGAAGTGTTCAACATCTGTGCGTGGGCTCGAGGAGTAGGGAAATCGAACCTCGTTAAAATTGTCCATGTTATTTATTTACTTGCTTTTGGTAATTAATTAATTGGATTAATTAATTAAATCGGGTAAATATTATAAAAACGGATCTTACAAAAAGTATTTGCTTTGCATTTGAATGTAATGTGTATTTCGATGAAAAATATTTAAATTATATTATAGAGTTGAAATGTTGATGTGATTGATAAAAATAGATAACAAAAGTGAGATAGAGAGAGAATATGATGCGAATGGATTTTAAAAAATTTATTTTTAAAATATTCTGGAATATAAATATATTTGAGACACTATAAAAAAACATTGTATTTAAATATAAAACTTTTGTATTTGGATAAAAATTATATTTATTTTAAACGCAATACGAATGTAATATAAAAAACAAACGCCCAATAAACGTTTAAAAGGGTGGACGCCATGGCTCCTAGTTTCACGGAGTATTCTTCTCGTATGATTTTTCTACATTGGTGTGGTTAATTTCATCCCACAGTTTTAAGTATGGATAAGTTTATGCTATCAATATGCCGCGAACTTTTAGTGATGCTATAGTTGTGACTGATAAACATTTTAAATTTCAATTACAACATTTATTTCGAGTAAAAAATCTTTGTTTTTGTTTTGTTTTTTCAGTTTCTGTAAGTTCATCACACACACACACATATAGCGTAACAATATTTATGTATGTATATATGAAGAGAGAGGAAGAAATTGGCTGGTATTGTTAATGAAGGCTTAGCAGAATTCATCCCCAAACGTAGGGGTTATCATTGGATGAATCGGGTGAATTAAGGTTTAACCCATATAAAGTTTGAAATCAATTTACCTAATTAAAGTTGGGTTAAATAAGGTGGATTTATCAGGTTGAGTGTTATAATAAAAAAAATTGATAACGTAATTTTAAACGTAAAATACATAGAAAAAATAACAAATTCACAATATATTTTTGATATTAAGTTAACAAGATCAAATTTAGTTCAATTTCTTAAAAATTATAATAAAGCAAATACAAAAATAGATGATCAACAATGCAAGTTTAAATATATATGTCATAAATCATAATAAAAACTAATTGATATATAGCTAAAATATATTTTAAAACTATAAAAAACTTGATTAAGTAGGTTAGATTTATATTGGATTACTGAATTTGAATCCAAACCCATCCAATGAAAATTCGAGTTAGGTAGATTAAATTAAGCTTAAAATTGATTAGGTTTGGTGGGTCAATCAAATTATAGGGTTTTTGTTTACTTCTACCCAAACACTTGTTCGATGAAGGGGGTAACTAATCTAAACATAAATATTATAATAGTCCAATAACTTGATGGTAGGATAATCCAACTTTTAATAGGTAACGGAGTCAATGATAGAGCTAAATTTAAATTAAAATGGGCTGGCACCCCAACTCGTATTTTTTAAAATTGATTTTTAGCCTTAAAATTTTTATAAAATTTCTAAGGTTCCTTTATTTTATAAGGAAAATTACAACTATGTCCTACTGAAACTTTGAGATTTCAATTTTTGCTTCTAAAAGAGTTATGCTCCCGTTTTATAAAAAGCTTTTCATTGTGCCGATACTCAATTAGTAATGTATATAGTTATATCCTTCTTTTAAGGAAAAAAAAAATACATATCTAATTTTTTTTTATTACACCCCTACTGAATCTATTTCCAAGCTCTGCCACTGGGAGGTGAGGAAGTCGGTTCTTCTGATAGTAAGATTGGTTTTATAAACATCAATTCACGGACTGACGATGATTAAGAGATGTGTTTAGTAACGGATCAGCCTAATTAATGCCTAAAAAAAAAAAAACACGCCTTACATAAAAGTTGCATGCGGATCAACTTTAAATTTCTTTTGTAAACTTCTTGATCAGTATAGTTAAATACTGCAGTGACCGAAACATAACGTAGTATCACAGTTAAGCAAACTTGTTTAATATTTACATATACTTTCTGTGATTGTTTAATTTTTCTTCAGCGAATTTTATTATTCTTAGAGACCTAGAATCAGGGTCTAATTATTAATAAGAGGGTCCTTGGCAGTGATACAGATGAAATAATCACTGGCAATGTAACTATTGTCATTAACGTGCGAACACCTGAAAGCGGTTCTGCTGAAAACATATCAGCCAAATTAAACACTTTTCCTTTGGGTTCTACGGTGTTGTCGTTGAAGCGGAGAGCTATATGAACCGTCTTGAGCTCGATGTGATTATAATTGAAAGAAGATGGAAGGTTCTTTCCGACACAGTGAGGAATACAAAAGCAAAAATAACAAGTTGGTGCATGGAACAAACCATGCATGCGGTTATAACATGAAGAATATAATCTATAGCTACTTGTCCACATGATTGCTGGGCAACTGAAATAAAAAATTGGCAAGGATACAAAGTTTGTTAGAGACTTGAAGTTTTAAGATTCTCAAAAGAAAAAAAAAGAGAGAGAGAGAGAGACATTACAAAGTACTCCTTGTTAAATAGAACTAATTGTAAGCGACTTCGATATGCGAAAAAGATCAAAAAGCAATCATTATTCAGGTCTTTTATTTACCGGACTTCTTGTCATGTGCTATTAGTAGAGACAATCCATTAGCCGTTGATATAATCCATGATTATCTTTTGGAGTGTGCTTGGCGTAGGTTTTGTTATTAATTTTGATCAACAGAAGAACAAATATAACTTTTAAGTGTTTGAAACATATTTAAAGCTAGAAATGAACTCAAAATTTTCTAATGAAGAATAAAATGTTAGAATAAAATTTATTGAATTTTTATACAAATTTTAAAACCTATTTCCAAGAGACGTCGTTTTTGAAAGTTACATTATTTGTAACGTTAAATAGAAACTTTTTTTGAAGAGTTAATACTCATCTATCATCTAACCACTACTATAAAGTTTTTGCACTCAAGAAAACACAAACAACTTTTAAGGAGCTCTACTAAACAACATCATAATTTACTTAACTATTTATGCGGTACATATATATATATATAAATAAATCAGCATCGTGTCAAACTTTTCTTTTTCTTGTTTTGTAAGGGAATATGATGTTGAACTTATCACTAAGCTTTTTCTTTGTTTCTATCCAAAAACAAAAGTTTATTCTTTCTTTCTTTCTTTTGGCTAATGTTACTTGGATATTCGAAAAGATAACTAAATATATAATCTTGTTCTGGATTTTTTTTTTTTGGTTGCTGAATGTCCTCGATTTGCAATTTGATTCTTTTGTCTTTTTTCCTTTCTTGAGGTTCACGAAAGCTATCCTTTTCTTTTTTTTTTGGTTAAATGCTGTCCCATTTGAATATGGGCACATAAAAAATGATCCAATAGCAGAGACAAAAGTGGTGTTTGGTATTATTTTTAAAAGGATTTGTGTTTTTTAGAAAGTTGTAAATGAATATGTGTTTAAGAATTGTGTTGTAATTATTTTTGAAATTGTGTTTGATATTATTTTTTTAGTGAATTTTGAGAATACCAACAACATAAATTATTACTCATAAAACAAAAACAAAAAAAAAACAAAAAAACCCCGAACCCCCAATTTTGGGATTCCCTCTAGAGCACCCTCACCCTCTGCTGTCAACTACCCCTTGACCTCCATCTTTGGCGCTGACAGTCTAAATGTTGCCAAGTCCTTTCCTCGTCTGATCTTGTCTCTCCAATTGCTTCTACCATGGGGCAATATGATGGCAATCTTGCAAGCAAGAGGAGACCCAGTGGGTTTTGCTAGGTTGATAAATCACAATTTATCTTATATTTCTCTTTAGTATTTTGTTATTTTTTCGGGTTTACACTTGGTATTTTTGGTGTTGTTGTTCATATTGTGACAGGTTTAGGTGGCAAGAACATTTTGAGAGTAAAACGTTGGTCAAGATATAAAAAATGCATAATTTGAAGTCGGCTGCAACGAAGAGTCACGAAGGTTGTAGTGAGAAAGCAGCTCGAGAGGGATATCCCTGCAGAACCCGGGTCTGCGGCGAGAATGAATTTCATCGCAGCAAGTTTCAAGGGAGCTGTAGCAAGTTTCGAGAGAGCCCGGCACGTAACGTAACTCGTTGCAGCGAGATTTTCTTGGCGCTGCAGCGAGATGCGAAATTCCCATCTGCACATTTAACGATTCTTAGGACTATACTGATGATATAAATAGCCCAAGCTCGACGCAGAAAAAGACTTTTTGGCTGAAAAACCCTAAGCATATTGGAGGCCACTTAGCCAGGAAGAGGTGGAGTTGATGATTAGGGAGCAATTCCTCAAGAGTTTTCTTCTCTCTTTTCATTAGCTTTCTATGTTATAATGAACACCAAGTTGTTTGATGTTTTCATGGATGTTTTATTAGGCTAAATATTTGTCTAGGGATTTGATGTAGCCTTTTTTGAAACTATGTTTAGATTGTTACTTTGATTTCAATTCATTTATTTGAGATTATACATAATATCTTGTATTTATTGCTTTCGATCCCTTGATCACGAATTGAATGAATTTAGATTCAAATCTTTGCTTGGAAAAGGGGGTTTGAATTGGATCATGGGTAATATGACCTTAGAATGTTGATTGGTCAGAAGACGTTTGAACTCCTTGGAATCCATTCTTGAAAATCATAAGATTAATGCATTTATGGTCTTAAATTCTAGATAGGAATATTGGAATTGAAATCATGAATAGATTTGGTTATGCTTGGGAGAGATAATTGAATAAATTGGGATTTTCGGATTATAACATGTAAAGAATTGAAAAGAAATCAAAGTTGCATGAAAAACATAGAAGAAGATTAGGTGAAGTCAAATTCCTAGGGCTTCTTTATCTTGGGTTTTCCTTTTGCATTTGTCATTAATTTCTTACACTATACTATTAAAACTTGATACCGTTTACTTGCGGTTTTGCATAATTAAAAATATCGCAACATAAGTCTAGTGGCAACAATGAAGGTGGCGATTGAGATCCATGCAAGGATGACGACAATGAGATTTTACAGTGATCAGCTCTATTCAGATTTCGAGGGGAGCCTTTGTTGTTGCTAGAGTACAGGTGGCCTCCTTCCTTATCACAAAGATGGTGACCACACAAGCGGATTGGTGGAGAGATTAGCAGATCTCCATGGCTGCCTTGAGTAGCAGCAACTTCACTCACCAAATTTGGGGGCAAAGGTGGAGGGCCTTATACTCCAATCGTGCCGTGGCCACTTAGGCACTTGTTGTTCCTTGTCATCATCATGGTTCGACATCTCACATGCTCCTGATGGGTGGCTGTCATAGTAGGAGATGGAGGCAGACGAGATTTCGATGGTGGTTGCCATTGTTGCTGACATTTGCAAAGGTAGAGAAAGAGAGGAGAGGGAGAGAAAAAAATGAAAAAAAAAAGTAAAAACAACTTTTTTTCGTTTTTAAAAAATAAAAAAAAAACATAGTTGGAAATGATATTTTTAAAATAATTTTAAAAATATTAGCTAAATAAATACAATTTTGAAAATCCTTTCGTTTTCTGTATTTTAAAAATGAAAAAACATTTTCAGAGACCATACCATATGCCTCCAAAGTTTCCAAATTAGAAATCAAGATATATTGACGTGCTCTTTATTAGGTGGCCTTCCGACTAAAGAAAAAGTCTTCCAAGTGTCCATATGATCTGCGTATATGCGCTTTACTTTCCTTATGGGAACAAGGAAATTTCATCGACGAAGATGAGGTTAAAATTAACAAATACTTGAATACAGTAAGCTAGTGCCTGTGCTATCAATCCATTAATCGACTAGCTTGTGACGTAGAGTAGCGAAATTAATTTTGGTCTATAGAATATCCCATATATATATAATAATAATCACTGATCCAATGGTACTGTTATAGATATCGGATATGTTTGATGTGCATGTCAGAAGGTGACTAACCCCTACTGAATTTGTTTTATTTTAAAATTTAATCTATAATATTTTGTATTTTTTTTAAATTTAATTAATTAGCTCACAATAGCCCTAGTAAAGACTCTATTCTTTTATCTATATCGTATATATCGAGTGAGAAATATTTGACCATATTAAAATTAAAGTTATTAAGACTTAATTTTAATATATATTCCATTAATGGCTAGCTTCATTGTTGTGGTCATATGTATACCAATTGAAGTAGATAATACATATATATATGTATGTATATAAGCAATATTATGTTAATGATGTGTAACATTAATTACATAAATAAAGTAAACACAGATTTATTAAAAATATTACATCTCTTGTAATATATGTGTAAAGTTATGTTAGTTTAATTAAATATAATGTTATATTCCTAAAAAAAATATACAGTTAATGTCAAAATTAATAATTACTTTAAAATCAATAATTACTTTTATAATTACATGTGTCGAAATACCAGATATATATATTTACCAAAAAAAGAAAAAGAAAAAAACTTGTATGCATATAGCTGACAAAAGCATTGGAATTTGAGATCATGGCTTAGCCAAAGATTGAGAAAGAAAACCAATTATGTATGAAACGAGCGAAACTAACAAAACTCATAACCAAATTGTATCTGTATAGCATGCTATCTTCAAATGGCGGTAAAGTTTATAAAAGCTTGCATACTATATTCAAAAGACGACCAAATACAGGTTAATTTTGAAGTTGGAGCCTTGTTGACCAGTACAGGTGGACGAATTGACAGCACATAGAAAAGTACAATTGCCTGCGGTACTTAAAACATCAGCAATTATAGATAAGCTTGTACGTGTTTATCTTTTTCTAAACACGTGCAATTGTTTGTTATTAGTTACGTTTGTCAAACAAATTAAATTCAATCAAATTTAAGGTGGTTTAACGTTATTTTTCCGTACCGTCAAGCTTTTATCTACAAAAGTAACTTGTGCCTGTACGTGGCATCGAGAGAAGTACACAGGATGCTCCTTTATATAGTTTTGATGCTAGGTAAATATATGAACATCTCTGAGCTCATGTTACGTGTTTGGCAAAAATGCAATTTTTGTGGTGCTAGAACAATATATAAATATGTGTGTGTGTGTGTGTGTGTGTGTGTGTGTGTGTGTGTGTGTGTGTGTGTGTGTGTGTCATGTGTAGCAAGTATGTGTATTGGAATGAGTGGCTAGCAGTACAATAATGAGATCATTGCAAAGGCTCGTATAAATTGGTGCATATATAGAATGAAATAGAATCGGATTGGATTGGAGTAAATAAGTGAAGATTAAATTTAAAAAAATGACAAGTAATCCTTTCAATTTTGCAGCTAACAAAATATTACAATAGCAACAAAAGTGAAGAAAATTACATTAACCAAAAACACCAAATTATCTGGTAAAAGGACATCATGATTGGAGAACAATCATAACCATGTGAAACTACTTGAACTTTCTAGTAGGAAAAAAAAAAAAAAATCTTAGTGAATTGTCATTAATCCAATTAAACGACAATCAAACTAATACAGCAACATGAGATTAAAGTCGATAATAAATCAAAAGGTTTCATCATTAAGACAGCCGATTAAATGGTCATGAATTGCCATTACTGACATATATAATGTTAAAAACGAACAACCGGCAAAAACCACATAATTGATCCATTAGACTATAAACTATAAATTTACTACATCACTCTAGACACCAATAGATATCTAAAATTCTTTATTTTATTCTTTTTTGCTGAAAGGGATATCTTGTTTCAAGTTTTTCTAATTTGAATATTCTTTGGCTATGAGAAAAAAAAATCGAATTTAATTAGATAACTACTGATCGAATCCAATTTAGTCTAATAAGGTGAATATCTAACATACATATCATATTAAATTAGATAGAATATTTAAAATCCAATTGGATTGAATTAGATTCTAAATGTTAAAATACAATAAAATTGTTCAATGTATACACCCAGCTACTTTTAATCATTTTCAAGTTAAAATCCTTAGGTCTTTAGTCATTTCAGCCTTTATATCTTTATGCTTCTTCACTTCTCTTTAGAAGGGTGAGCAAATTAATAAAACAATATTATTGTCTGGATTATGGAATAAATCATTTTTTTAGATTGCAAATTTCACTCGAATCCATAATAATGTTCGATTAAAACTAGATTGGACTAAGCCCACGTTTGGGCAACACATGTTTTTTGCATGTATTTGAATGCAATGTAATTTTCCTTCAAATATAAAAACATTTCATTCAAATACCAATCACATCACATTTTAAATCTAATACAATCACTATTTCTTATTTTATTTTTTATTACTTTTTTTAATTATATCATATATTCTCTCTCCCCTTTTTTTCTCTCTACTTTTACCCATCATATCACATATTCATTATTAAAATACAATTCAAATACTTTTCACCTAAATACACATTGCATTCAAATGCAATGTTAATATTTTTCTTCCAAATACAAATTACATTCAATACATTGTATTTAAACGCAATGTAAATACAATGCGTTTACCAAATGAACGCTAAATTTAACCTCTTAAAATCCAAATATAGCATTGGATCGATTAGTTATACGAAAAATTGTTGAATTAGATTTGAAACTTTGATCTCAAATAATATTTTTGCCCCTTTTCCTTACATATTATAGTGCTGGTCTAGTATGCCCATCAAAGCTGTCAAATTCGCATGTAAGCACTTTATGCGTTTAGACAAACTTGTGGGTTCGCATGTATTTCGGGTAAAATAGGCCAATAAAACAAAACAAAATTTAAAAATTTAAAAAATGAATTTAGAATTTATCACATAACAAATTTGGAAACATGTAAAAAAAAAAACATATTTAAAACTTAAAAACCAATAAAAATTATAATTGAATCACTCACTTATTACTTAAAAATTTTATTTGATTGTAGACTTAATTAATATATGTTACGAATTCTCGTATTTATTAAATTTAGCCTGTACTTATGACCACAATGACTTTTTTTTTTTTTTTTTTCCTTTTCATGAAGACAAAGTAACGTGATTGACGTCCATATTCTGAAGTCTGCTACCAGCACTAATGATCTCAACATATTAATGTTTGACAGGTGCTCTTTCACTGGGATAAGACGGCATTTTCTTTCTTTCTTTTTTTCCTTGTGGGCATCATTATAATCGCCTACAGAATAAGTGTACCATTCGTCCTTATGAGCTATGCAGCACGTTGTTTCTTTCTTTTCCTTGTGGGCAACAATTAACAAGGAAATTTCGTAGAAGAGGATGGCACTAACCTTTCATTTGGACATTACGTCCTTTTTTTTTTTTTTTAATTTTTGGAGAGTTTTAAAGATATATTTTTAAAAATATTAATTTTAAAAATTAATTATGATTTTAGAGATTATATTTAAAATAAATATTTTTTAAAAGAAGTTGTTATAAAAATTAGAATATAGAAATTTTAAGTTATATGATGAAAAAATAAATGTTTGAGAATATGTATATATATTATTAGAAGTTTGAAGTAACAAAGAAGTGAAATTTATTTTTGTCTTTAACCCCTAAAATCAAGCTTCCTAAATATCTTTAAACATCTCTTAAATAAAAAAGATTTTTTTATTTAAAAATAAAAAAATTTTTTGATGAGAAAAAAATTTTCACTTCTAAAAAAATCTCTTTTTAATTTTTTTAATATTTAAACATAGAATCATAAAAGGGTTTAGTTTAAATCAAACAAAATTTTAATCTAAACTCAAAATGTTTTCTAGTTTGGACACCACTTCCAAACAAATCATAGAATGGCATTATATATAAGTACGCTAGTACTACATTAGTGCCATACAATATGTTCGAATAGCTAGCATTGTATGGTAGGGAATATAGGCTCGAGAAAATACCATGAGATCATATTGACGGTCTTATTCGAACTATATATATATAGCAATACTCTCTTATTTTGCGATATACACTTGTAATTTTGATAGTTAATTTATATATAAATATATAACTTTATCCATGACATGACATTATTAATTAAAAGTACTAGAATGAAAAATATTTCTGAATAAAAATCTATACTTGTTGATATCATGTTTATTGGCGAAATATCTAGAAACAAAGCCGTATTATGTTTGAAATAGGATAACAGAGCCAGAAATCAAGTTGTATTCATAGAGCATCTTTGCTTCAAATGACGGCAAAATCAAGTTCCTGTTTAGTAAACACATAGTAATTATATTACATTTGAATATAATATATTGATTATAATTTATATTTAGAAGAAAAATATTTATATTACATTTGAATGCAATATATATTTAGATGAAAAGTATTTAAATTATGTTTAAATAATAAATATATGATGTAACGGGTAAAAATAGAGAAAAAAAGAAAAAAAGAATATATATATGATTAATAAAAATGATAAAAAAATAAAATAATGAATAATGATTATATTAGATTAAAATGTAATCTAATTAGTATTTAAATATAATATTTTTATGTTTAAAAAAAATATTATATTTAAATATAATTAAAATACAACGATAAAATAAAATGGAGTCAGCTTTTTAAAAAGTTTGCAAATTACAATAACAAGGTCCAATTACTTAATTACAGCATTATTGAGAGCAGGTCAAGTATACACATTGACAGCATGCACGTAGAAAACTCTAAATATTGCCCGCAGTAATTAAAACGTCATAAATTCCTGCAATTATAGTTAAGATTGTTTTATCTTTTTGTCAACATGTGCAAATACTTTTTGTTACAATATTTCTCAAAAATATTTATTTATTTATTTTTGAAACCGAAATGGCCGATTTCATTAATTTAAATCATTAATAATAGCATCAGATATACAATCTGGTATTTCATCCAACCAAAAACACTCAACATTGTGAGTTAAAGCAAAACGAGCTAGAGATCGAGTCGACTGCACCATTCACGCCACATACGCAAGATAGAACAGCAAGAACCTCCAAGCTGACTTAAAGCAGCAGAAATGTCTTCAAAGATCAAAGCCTTCGGGGGCTAAAGTATTGTGGCAATTGATACAGTTCATCACCTGTACAGCATCACATTCAACATATTTGACTCGAAAACCATTATTTAAAGCAAAAAACCAAACATTCCGCTAGAAAAGGTGAAACACCAACTAAAAAGCCAGATTCATCACGAATGACAACCCTAAGAGCCCCCCCCTCAATACCTGGTATAAAGTATAACAGAGGCATCTGTGTTCATTTTTAGTTCACCTTGCTTAGGCGGAGACCAATGTAGCTGTCGGTCCTGCGCCACTCGAGAAAGAATAGGAGAACAAGATTGGGCCTGCTGATAGTTGTGTAGCTAAAAGCCAGCATCTTCCATTACATAATGGGCCATTTCTCTAAGATATTTAATTGTGTTGTTATGTAGTTATTATTATTATTATTATTATTCTTCAATTTATTATCTCTGGCACTTGAATAAATTCAAGAATAAATACGTTAAAAAAGAACTCACACACTAATTATAAGTATAATTTAATAATAATTCTACGTCTGATTATATTAGAAAGTGTAGAGTTTGAATGTAACCACCACCAAACTCAAAATAAAAAATAAAAATAAGAAAGGAAAAAGAACTCACCAACGTGGCATATTAATATGTTAACGGTCATTTTAACTAAACGTGTAAAAGGGTGGATGCCATGGCTCCTAGTTTCATGGAGTAGTCTTCTCGCACGATTTTTCTATGTTAGTGTAATTTATTTTTATCCTACAGTTTTAAGTATGGATAAGTTTATGTTATCAATATGCCACGAACTTTTAGTGATGCTATAGTTGTGACTCATAAACATTTTAAACTTCAATTACAACATTTGTTGCGAGTAAAAAATCTTTGCTTTTATTTTGTTATTTTAGTTCCTCTAAATTCATCACACACACACACACACACATCGCGTAACCATAGTTATATATGTATATATGAAAAGAGAGGAAGAAATTTGGCTGGTAGTGTTAAAAAAGGTTTAGCAGAATTCATCCCCGAAGGGGTAAACGTTGGATGAATTAGGGGAATATTTGTGATTTTTCATCTCATCCAAATATGTTTGGATAGGTTGAAAAAATGGTTTAACCCACCCTATCAATACAAAGTTTTAAATCAATTCACCTAATTAAAGTCGAGTTAGGTTGAGTAAATTTATTGAATTGAGTGTTATAATAAAAAATAAAATTAATAATGCAATTTTAAATGAGAAATATGCAGAAAAAATATCAAATTCATAATATATTTTTGATATCAAGTTAAGAAGATTAAATCTAGTTCCATTTCTTAAAAATTATAATAAAGCAGATGCAAAAATAGATGATTAACAATGAAAGTTTAAATATATATGTCATAAATCATAGTAATAACCAATTGATATTTAGCTAAAATATATTTTAAAAACCATAAAAAACTTGATTAAGTGGGCTGAATTTATGTCAGATTATTGAATTTGAATCCAAACCCACCCAATGAAAACTCGAGTTTGATGGATTTTAAAATTGATTGGGTTCTAGTGGGTCAATCGAATTATAGGTTTTTTGTTTACTTCTATCCAAATGCTTGTTTGATGAACGAGGCTGTTTAATTAAAATATAAATATTATAACAGATCAGAACTTGATAGTAGAATAAATTCAACTTCTAACAAGTAGTGGAGTCAGTGGCAGAGCTAAATTCAAATTAATATGGGCAAGCACCCCAACTCATATTTTTTAAAATTGATTTTTAGCCCTAAAATTTTTATAAAATTTCTATGGTTCCTTTTTTATATAAGAAAAATTACAACTATGTCCTACTCAAACTTTGAGATTTCACTTTTTGCTTAAGAGTTATGCACCCGTTTTATAAAAAATCTTTTCATTGTGCCGATGCTCAATTAATAATATATATAGTTGTATCGTTCTTTTAAGAAAAAAATACATCTCTAATTTTTTTTTATAACACCCCTACTGAATCTAATTCCAAGCTCTGCCACTGGGAGGTGAGGAAGTCGGTTTTTCTGATAATAAGATTGGTTTTATAAACATCAATCCAAGGACCGATGATGATTAAGAGATGTGTCAAGTTGTGGATCAGCCTAATTAATGCCTATAAAAAAAAAATGCTTTACACAAAGGTAACATGTGAATTGACCTTAAATTTCTCTTGTAAACTTCTTGGTCAGTATAGTTAAGTATTGCAATAATTGATACAGGACATAACACTATATTTAGGCGGACTTGTTCAATATTTACATATACTTTCTGTGATTGTTTATTTTTTTCTTCAGCAAATTTTATTATTCGTAGAGACCTAGAATTAGGGCACTAATTATTAATATAGACGAAATAATCACTGGCAATGCGACCATCGTCTTTAACGTGCGAACACCTGAAAGCGGTTCGGCTGAAAACATATCAGCCAGATTAAACACTTTTCCTTTGGGTTCTACGGTGTTGTCGTTGAAGCAGAGAGCTATATGAACCGTCTCGAGCTCGATGTGATTATAATTGAAAGAAGATGGAAGGTTCTTTTCTACAGAGTGAGGAAAACAAAAGCAAAAACAACAAGTTGGTGCACGGAACAAACCATGCATGTGATTATAACAAGAAGAATATAATCTATAGCTACTTGTCCACATGATCGCTGGGCAACTGAAATAAATAATTGGCAAGGATACAAAGTTTGTCAAAGACTTGAAGTTTTAAGATTCTCCAAATAAAAAAAGAAAGGGGAGAGAGACTTTACAAAGTATTAGTTAATTAATAGAACTAGTTGTAAGCGAGTTCGGTATGCGAAAAAGATCAAAAGCAATCATTATTCAGGTCTTTTATTATAGGACTTCTTGTCATGTGCTATTAGTAGAGACAATCTTTCAGCCGTTGATATAATCCATGATTACCCATCTAAAAAATTTGCAATATATGATACAAAATTGCTTAGATCAAAACTATCATATCAATAAAAAAAAATTCATTCAGCAAAATACGTTCTACCGGTAATGCAAAATAGTAAATCTAATTATAGAAATTCGCATGAAGACTTCAATTTTAATGTGATATTGATACAAGAAAACACTACAATTGATACCAAATATTAAGAACTTTTTAAGATGGTCAAGTCTATTCGCAGTGATATCATACTTTGTGTAGAAACCCATTCAAGATTTTTTTTTTTTTTCCAATCATGAGATTTATAATTCTCATTATTAAAAAAAATTAAGATCATTATCAGGTTTTAAATAAGAGAGTTACTACTTAAACTCTGTTCCCACACCCGTTGATATAGTCCTATTCAGATCTAAAATTAAGAAGAATTGATTGTTGACAACTTACAAGTAAATTCGCTGGGATAGAGAGAGTTTTGTCCCTTCGTAGAGATTTTCCATGTAAGAATATTAAGCTAGCTAGTCAAAGCTTCACACGTTTAGTTTCGACCATTCACGGGCTCAACGACCACTGCATGTTAAAATCCTTCTCCATCATAAACTCAAACAGCTAGCTTAAATATAATATACAAAAATATAATATATAATATAACATATATTACATATTCCCTTTTCCTATGAAACATCATAGAAAAGGAATATCTCGACAGCGTTAAGGTGACCAAACTTATGATCTTAATTTATTGTCCATTTTATCTTATCAATCTATATTAAATTATCAATAGAGAAAATATTTTCTACTTTCTCTTAAGTTGGCTTTCGTTGTGTATATGTATATATATCTATGCACGTGTTAGCTTCATTAAATGGGTGAATTTTATGGTATATTCTAGTCGATCAACTGATTTAATATTTTGTAAGTGATTTTGTTGTATGGTATTAAAAAAAACCTATCCATTTTAAATATAATATGATTAAGATTTAAGATTGATATTAAGATTCATGACTACGTCCAACTTATGGGTAAAAACTACTTGCATATCTTCCTCCTTTTTATTTGTAGTATTTTTTTTCTTTTTCATACGTACACCTAAAATTTGCTCAATTTCTTTTAGTGGCACCTCAAGTTTTAAATGTGTCTCACTTGACCACTTGAAATTTTTAGTTGTATGTCCTTATTAAAAAAAAAAAAAAAACACATACATACAATAGACGCAGTAAACCGCGACATTGTGATAACGTTTGATATCATCTTTGGCCATTTGTCCACATGATCAGGGCAACTAATTAAATTAAGTATTGCGCAAGTATTCAAAGTAGGTTCAAGACTTGAACTTTTCACATTATCAAAATAATAATCATTAAAGACTTTACAATTAAGTCTTTGTTACAAAGAACTTATTTGAATTTCATTAAAAATAAAATAAAATTTAAAAACCTATAAAACAAGCAAAGAAAAAATAAAACCCAAAGTCAAACAAAACAATTCTTGATATTAAATATTAATTAAAGTTCAAAATCAATCTACCAAAATAAAAGGTGAATATTAACAATAGTTCATTGAGCATTTTTTTTCCTGATTTTTTGGCTTGGTGGTTATATGGGTTTATGGAGGCGGGAGATTTCTAATAATTAATTTTTATTATTTATGCAAGACAACACAGAATCTTAAAAATTCATGTTTAGATTATAATTGAGAACCATATGATGTAAAATCTTTAGCCTTTTTGTCGACATGGTCATTACTTGTTATCCAACTAAAATAAAATAAAATCAATTGAAACATTGTGATGACGTCATGTTGTTTGTCTAGATATCGCGCATGGTCACTATTATTGGCCATTAATTCCAAGTTATAAAATTAATCTCCAAGTAGCGACAATAGAGTTCGGTAGCTATGGTCAACCAGCTAGATCTTTTTTTTTTTTTTAATTTGATTTACGATATTTTTCGTATTCATGGTTATTAAATTATATCTTCTCTCTATATATTGGAGGTGGCTGAAAGTGGTGAAGTACAAAGTGAAGGAAATTAAATAGAGCAAATTCTAATTGTAATGCTCTATCAGTTTCGTTGACAAAATGACCTTCAACGATGATGAGCAGATTAGTGATGCACTCCAAGTTGTATCAGCAGGTGTATACACATATGTTTTTACGATTTCAATCATTTTTATTAGTGATTCTACGCTTCTTATCTTCTTTTATATGTGTATATCGTTTTCTAGTGATAACTGTCATCATCATTTATTATTTCAGAAGAGGAAGATGTAACATACCAAGCAGGAAAAACACAGTTGACAGTGATTAATCAACCAGAGGCACCACTTGAAGAAACAGAATTGAAGGTATTACTAGAGCTGACGGGATCAGGAGACAATGAAGACAGATCTCCAGTGGATTTAGTGGCGGTCTTGGATGTCAGCGGGAGCATGGATAAGGAAGACAGGATAGGAAAATTGAAAATTGCAATGCGATTCCTCATCCAGAAACTTAGCCCGATTGATCGTTTGTCGGTTGTCACGTTCTCCACTGAGGCCAACAGGTTGTTCCCGTTGCGCCAGATAAGTAATGATTCTCAAGTAGAGATTATAGAAAAGGTCAATGCTTTATATGCCGAGGGTTGGACGAACATGGCCGATGGCCTTAAAATGGGCGTACAAATACTCAAGGACCGCCGTTTTTATAATAGACGATTAGGTGCCATCATACTTATGTCTGATGGTGACCAAACTCTTCGTTTCGGTGATGCTCGCCAAGTTCAGGTTGACAACTTTGCAGTACACACATTCGGTTTTGGATCGGACGCCAAAGCAGTGGTACGTACATAAATTGAAATAATCCTTAAAAGTTATACATATATATTTATATTGCAAATATGTATAGCTTTACTAAATTAATTTATGTGTACTAATTACTAAAAGTTATATACACATGCATGATAAAGGTGCTAACAGACATCGCAAATAATAGCAAGGGAGGAACGTTCTCAGAGGTTCGGGACCATATGAACTTGACCACAGCATTTTCCCAGTGTTTGGGTGGGCTTCTGACCGTGGTCGTTAAGGACCTGAACCTGACCATCAAACAATTCGATCAAGAATCGAAGATCAAGAGTGTTATTGCTGGAAACTATCCAAAAACCGAAAACGACCCCTACGTGACTATTTCATTTGGCGAACTCTACAACAATGAGATACGCATGATCATGGTGTACCTTCTTCTTCCTAAAGTCAATCGTAAGAGGAGCCGAGATGTTCTTGAAGTTACTTACAAGTATAGGTGGGTAAATGCAAAATTTTAATATCTCGGTTAGGCATATAAAATAAATTTTAATTATTTTTTATACACACAAATTCTTTGGTCATTAATCTGACATAAATATGTAATGTGTGTGTGTATATTTATCTATGTAATGGTGTGCATGCAGTTCTGGGAAGGGCAAACAATTTCAAGCGCCTCCTATAACCGCTATCGTAACCCGCACAGGGACAGCCACGATCAAAGAGATACCGAAGTTGATTCTTGAAGAGAGCCGTCTCATGGCTTTGAATAGTGTCAAAGAAGCAAGAGTCCTGGCTGACAAAAGCGAGCTGGAGAAAGCTAGGGACAAGGTGGATGAAGCCAGAAACTCGCTTGAGTCTGTTAAGGTTGATGATCCGAACGAGTTAATCAAGACGCTTATATATGAGCTGCAACAGCTCTCCGACTTTATGACCACACAAAAAGACTACGAAGAAAAAGGGCGTTCTTATGCATTGTCTTTTGAGACTTCCCATGATCGCCAGCGTTATGCTGCGAGAGGTGATGTGGACAAGGTGCGATCATTTGCTACTCCGCGCATGAACGCATACCTTAAACAAGCCAGGGAACTTGACATCAATCCCAGCACGCCACCGCCATCAGCGGCAACCGATGAGCAAATAGAAAATGTAACCAAACCCCCGAAACCATCGCAGCATGTCACTCCTTACTATATTGAGATAGTGAGGCAGGTTCTCAACTTCATTGGCAACGTACTTGATATAGTACATACCATGCACGGCATTGAGTGCTTTAATTTCAATTTGCATTTTGCTTTTACACTACCTATTTTCCTTGAATAAACACATTATACCACCACTAATACATATATATATATATGTATATGTATAGGTAAATCAGGAGGTGCATTGTAATGTGATATCCTATATATGGTTTGTTTGTGTTTCGTTCTAATGTTTCTCAATTAATACCTAATGATTTTATGGGTTTTTTTCCATTTTTTTTTCTTATGCAATCTCGTTTCTTTAATTCGCATTTTAATATTCAGTTTTTTATTTTGTCAAATTCGCTTTTAAGCTAATAAAATGTGTAGTATAGTATCTATAAACAAATAAGAGACTCTGATTAGGATTGTACCTTAAAAAATATATATAAAAAAAGTCCAACATGCATTTGTTTAGGGCATGGATGAAATCAATATAAAATATTGAGATCAAATTTTATATCCTATCTATTACTATATACATAACAACACAAGTACAAGGAGGTGTTGGAGAGCACTTTAGGGACACATTTTAGATTTTTTTGGTATATTTTCTTTTACCTCACAATCACTTTTTATTATTTATATCTTTAAAATTCTATGCTAAATTCAAACTTTAAAAGTCTAAAACTTTATATATACAAATCTAAATGAGATTTTTTTTAATTTTAAATTATATAAAATTTTGAAATGAATAAAAAAAGTTTCAAACTGATAATTTTTTTTCAAATAAAATTTTAAAATTTTTTTTTTCTCCAAATAGTTTTTACATCTCAAATGCATTTTTCAAAACTAATTTTTCTTTAACTTTCAAAACACATTTCTAGAATTTCTCTTGAACGAGCCAAACGAAAATCAAGAAAAGAAATCAGGTTGCCTCCTCAAGTTGCCGAATCTAGAGGTCATATCAACTCCCTAATCGACGATCGACTCCCCGAGTTGACTGGAACATCCAGCATGAAGATAAGCATATTTCAAAAAAGGAAGTTTCTATGTTCTCATATCTATGATATCTAGCTCAAATCTCATTCAAATAAAGCAGGCGTCAGGCGTCATTGGAGTTGAGCACTTACCCACTCCTAATTGGGAGGGAAGGAAAGTCAACCATGAAGAGCAAATCTACATCAAGGGAGGACAATAAAATGGTTAGAAACATAGTAGGGATATCAATTGTATCAAACTTTTAAATAACAACTTATATGACAAACATATATTTTTTTTATAAGTAAGTATTTAAAAATTATCATATCATTTAATTATATTTACTAATAAAAATATAATAATTAAGTTAGTACTTAAAAAGTTAAGACTAAAATTAATACCCTTAACATTACTCTATGAGCTCGTTTGAGAGGATGGATTCCAATTTATCTCCATAGGTTGTTACAATAGTTTTTATTGTTTTTATTATTTCAATCTATCTCCATTCTAACCTTATATTTATCTCATGTAATAGGAGGTCCATTTCGCTTTAGCAAGAGGGTACACACTCAAGCAATTATCTCTTTATGAATTCTCTTCCTATTTTCTGAATTTCCCTTCTTCTTTCTTTCCATTCTTCCTCTTAATAATCAATTGTAATATTATCCATCATATAGTAAAGCTCTCTATAGAGAACATAACCAAAACTTTGAGTATGAACCTCTATAAATCTACCGGTCTTTGTCTATTTTTTTTATTTTTCTATAATACTTTACCTTATGTTTCACTGTTATGATTAAATAACAAATATATCACATCATAATCTTCTCTGTTTAAAAAAAAAAAACCATTATTCTCATGAAAGACGTGGCTTAAATAAGTGAAAGCCGTCATAGAAACTAGACAATACATGGTGGTTTCCATAAACCATCAACGAATCTTGAGAATAGACAATAGCTTTCTATAACCATTGTCTAATGCCTCGAACATAAAACCAACCTTTGTCTCCCTCAAACTTAGCTCTCTTTCTCAAACCTAGCCATCTCTTTCTGTCTTCTGCTCTATTGTTGCTATAACCAGGCCTCGTGAACTCGCACTTTTTCACTGCCACCCACGCTCCCAAAACCTTTTTGTTGTCATCGCCACATGCCGTTGTCACCAAAATCTCTACCTCAGGTGTCGTACCTCCAATTAGGCGTACCATTTTCGTGTTTCATGTTTATCTATTTATTTTTTACTAAATGATTGCGCCTAATATGTTTGGATTACGGATTAGAGTTAGTAGATTAATAATAATTTATCAGTTTTGTTATTCTTTTAATTTTATGCATATGTGATTTAAATATGTGAAGGATTTTATTAATGTATGATTTTTGTTTTTATTACGTTATATTTTTAAATGAATTGGTTTGAGTATAATAAAATATAAAATTATGTTTGGGTGTATTTCAGAAGACAAAATATATTAAGTTATATTGACCTAAAAATTAAAACGGAAATGAGAAACAACCTTCAAGCATTTTCCATTTTCTAAACAAAAACCATACTCCAAAATTTTTTTTAAATTTTGTTTTCAAAGCAATTGCTAACCATGTTGGTTTCAATACCGAAAACCATAAATCCGAAAATCACTATGTCAAATCATTGAGAGTAATTAGAGAACATATACGTAAATTTATATTGAGGAATTGAAATGTGATAGAGTTTTCCACAGTCAAATCTGTTTAGATTCTTAAGATACCTAATGGATTTTGTCTCTTGAATGGGGAAGAAAAAAAAAACCTATGATTTGGCTTGGGGACTACAACCCATATAATGACTCTTATATACTAACTCAAATTAGAGTTCCATCAACCTTTATTCAATCAGTATTAGGTTTCTACACATTAAAGTCCATGCCTAATAGATATCTTGAGATTCCAATTAATAGATCACTTATTTGGTCCTATTAAATTAGATATCCTATAATATAATTATTATTTAATATGTAAACCCCATAATAGGAAATAAATAAAATCCCAACAATCTCCTTCTTGGACTACATATGTTTCTTGAAACAATTATATTGTATATAGTATTGAGTGCGTATTTAAAAACTATTTATTCTAAAATAGCTCTGTAATAATAATTTAGTCCATCTACTATATTAGCATAGAATCAAAACAACTTTCGTTATATATATTCTTAACTAGACCCAACAATGGTCACCCATACTAATATATTCAATGACATAAATTGAGTATGGATACGTAACATAGAAATTACATGCAATGTGATCATTAACATGCCTATTTCCAATTGTTTTAACTTTATTTTTTAGTGAGATCAAACATAAATAACATTTAAAGTTTATAAATGAACCATATACTTTATTCCATAGAAAACAAACATAAAACGTACCTATAACAAAGAACATAAAAATACAAATTCGTGCTAAATATGTATATCATCAAATAAAACAACACTTATATGAGCAATGTGCTCATGAAAGATCTTGGATGGTAAACCCTTAGTAAGCAGATTTGCAATCTTAGAGTTTGTTTTAATATGTTCTATAATTACCTAATGACTATGAACTATTTTTTCAACAATGTAAACTTGATATCTATGTGTTTCGACTTTGTAGAGTTGTTGTTGTTGTTGAAATAAAGTACAACCAAATTATTATCATAATTCTTAGTTTCGTGAAAAAATTTCACAGCCATATCCCATGCTTGGATGTCTCATAATAGGTTATAAACTCAACTGCCATAGTGAAAGAAGTTATGAGTGTCTACTTAGCACTCTTCAAGAAAATAGCTCCTCCAGCTAATAGGTAAATATAGCTCGATATAGATCCTTTTGTCTTTACATCCAGCAAAATTGGAATTGAAATCCAACAATTTCTAAATGAATAGATTTTCAATAAGTGAGCATGTGAAATTTTGTTTTCTATAAATAACGCATAACCCATTTGGCTACTTTCCAATGATCCATCCATACTTCCTACAACTGATGCATAAGGAATCTTTTGCATTTCTTTCCATTCCAACTCATTTCTAGGGCACTGACTGAGACTGAACTTATCTTCCTTAACAACAAGGGTATCTTCTGGTGTATAACCTTTTATATCGAATCTATCAAGAACTCTTTCAATATAGCTTTTTTGCGATAAGAGAGCGATCCCTAAGAACTTTCATCTCAAAATTTTTGATCAGAAATTTCTTGGTTTCATGCAATACACCTTTATCACTATTAGCAAGCAGTAAGTCATCGATATATAATACCAGAAATATCTACTTACTCCAACTAAACTTATGATATACATGATCATCAACTTTATTTACTTGAAACCCATACGAGATAATAACGTGATGAAATTTTTAATTCCAATGGCAAGAAGCTTGTTTTAGACCATAGATGGATTTCTTTAATTTGTAGATCATTTTCCTTGGGCCACTAGATACAAAGTTTTTTGGCTGCCTCATATATCATTTCATCAATGTTATCATTGAGAAATATAGTCTTTACATCCTTCTAATGTAACTCCAAATCAAAATAAGTCATAAGTACCGTTATGATCCTAAAAAAGTCTTTTGTTGAAGCCAAAGAGAAAATCTCTCTGTAATCAATGCCTTTTTTCTGAGTAGAACCATTGGCAACTAGTTGAGCCCTATATCTCTCAACATTACCTTTTGGATACCTATTGGTCTTAAATATCCATTTGCAACACATTGGTTTTGCACCTTCAGGCAAATCTATGAGATCCCAAACATCATTGTTGGCTATGGATTTCATTTGATCATTCATGGTATCAATTCACTTTTGAGAGTTAGAACTTTATTGAGCTTGATAGAAGTTGATTGGATCAACTTCCACCACTCTTATATTAGCATCATGTTCTCATAGAGAAAAACAATGTAGTCATCTAAAATCACACTTTTCCTTTCTCTAGTGGATCTTGTCAATGACATATCCTTTTAAAGTTGTTGAGTTTGTACTTCAGGTATAATTTCTTCATTTTGTATAGGGAGCTCTTCTACATTGTCTTGATATTCCGAATTTGCATTTTAAACAATGTTAGGAATAGGAACCTAATCATTATCAATATTAGTAGCAGGAATAGAAACAAATTTCTCTTCAAAGACAATGTCTCTAATCTTATTTCCCCCTACAAATTCAACTTCCTTAATAAATCTCACATTTCTAGTCTCAAAAACTGTCCTAGTCGTGAGATCAAAAAACTTGAACCCCTTAACTATTTAGAGTACCCAACAAAGTAACATCTTATATTTTTTGAGTTCAACTTTTTTTCATTTGGCTTATAAGGCCTTACATTAACTAGACAACCCCAAATGTATAGATGCCTAACACTAGGCTTGTTGCCTGTCTATAGTTCATAAGGGTTTTTTGCTACCATTTTGCTTCGAACCCTGTTGAAGATATATTCTGTAGTCTTTAGATCTTCTACCCAGAGGGATTCTGGTAAAGAAAAATGATTAATTATACTTCTTACTATGTCCTTAAGCATTCTATCCTGCCTCTCAACAGCACTATTCACACTAAGTTTACCTAGTATTGTGTATTATGGACGATACTACATTACTCTAGAAATTTCGCAAAAGGCCCTAGACATTATTCACCATATTTGACATATCTACTATAGTATTTACCACCACGGTCAAATTTTATAACTTTAATTTTCTTGTCAAGTTTATTTTCAACTTTAGCTTTGAAAGCCTTTAATACGTCCATAGATTGAGGCTTCTCATAAACCAAATATAGATACCCATACCTTGAATAGTCATATATGAATGTAATACAATAATGTTGACAATTCCAAGAATTCGTAGAAAATCATAAAAAATTAGTATAAATTAGTTTTAAGACATCAGAACATCTGTGGGCACCTAATTTCCTAATGTTTACATGCCAGTTGGCGTACTTGGAACATTATTTCTTCACATATCTATTTTTGTGGCACAAGTAATAAGTAAACTCCACATCTCATTTCTTCGGCACCTTATGCTATGATGTCCCAACCATAACTTTTTTTTTTCTCTTTTCCTTTTCTTGTCCTTAGGGACAGTTGCTAAGTCAAAACTTTTAACTTTTACTTGCTTCAGCCTTTCTTCTTCTTGCATGTAATGAAATATCAGCTCATTAAGAGTCTATTTGTCCTTTTGATTATTGTAATTCACTTTAAATTGATTCTTTTGTACAGGAAGAGAAATCAAAACTAAGTATACCAGTAAGTTCTCGGACGACTGTAACTTTATTGTCTTTAGTTTGGAAGTGATATGAGACATCTCCAAAATATATTCCTTTATATTCCATTTTCTTATATGCTTCATTAAAACAATGTTAGCCAAAACAAGGTTATATTCCCTTTTCATTTTTGCCAAAACTTGTTCTATTTTCTCAAGGAACTTTTTAGCATTTTTGTCTTCAGACATAGAGCCACTAAAGCACTAGTAGAAAATGAGGATTCCATGATCTATTTTGACAGCTGTGGAAACTACCATGACCATTTGTTAATGGTCGTGGAATTCACAATTGTGAAAAGAGGGGGAGAGTAAATATTATGTATAATTTGACTTGGAGACCATAACTCTTATAATGATCTTCATATACTAACTTAAATTATAGTCCTATCAACCTTAATTCAATTAGTATTAGGTTTCTACATATTAAAAATTATACCCAATAGATATCTTTAGAACCTACTTAATAAATCACTTATTTAATCTTATCAAATTAAATAGCCCATAATATAATTGTTATTTAACATATAAACCCATAATAGGAAATTAATAAAATCCCAACAGAATACACATGATTTGGAAAATGATTTAGTATTTTTCATCGCATTAAATATGCAAAAAAATGCCCGAAAATAACACTAAATGCCCCCCTTAATTTTCTCCATTTGGTGTGGAGCTGTGCGCTGCATTCCTCTAATTAATTGAAACTTTTATAATTAAAAAGAAAAAGCAGTTCAATTTGAAAATGAAGCCAGTGGATTTCTGTGTTTGCATTTCAGAATGTTGTCCAATTTAATGTGCTGGAAGGTTGGTTTACCCGATGGTTTGTTGTCCAAGGATGAAAACCCTTATGTACACCATAAAACGACAACTAATTCAAAAAACGACAAAATGTGGAAAACGTTAGAAACATACAAAAGAATGTAAAAAACATCAATTAATCACAAAAGAAAGATTAAATTTAGTGATCGTAGATATAATCTAATGACATAATCTTATAATAATATCATTATACATCTGACTTTAGATGTGCTAAGTTTGAATCCTAAGTATAATAATAATAAAAGACTAAATTTGGAAAACGGCAATAAATTTAGTGAACGACATTGGGCGGCGAAAATTGCAATAACCGAACAAGATAATCTGCAAAGACGACCCACATGAACCCCGTAAAAGATAAAGAAAAAGAAAAAAGGGGGAAAGAATATATGAATGACAATAAAATAACTTTAAAAAACGACAGTCAACAACCAACCTATGCAGCAATAGCATGTAATATTAGTTTACCTATTCATCTTAAGCTTGAGACATATTAAATGCCTGTAGATAATAAAGGAGTTAAAAAGAGTAATGGCAGGAGTTTGAATTCAAGAATTTCGGCTTTGATATTAAGTTAATTTACCAATTTATGTTAAAACTTAAACGGTTAGAATATAATTCAACAATAATTTATATTCTAAAATATAATTTCTAGAACTCTTTAGTTTTTTTAATCAATCTTTTATTTCTATGAAAGAGACACCTTGTTCCAAGTTTTCTAATGGTATTCGAGTGTGAGCAGTTCATGGGCTTTTTGGTTATTATCATTATTATTATTATTATTATTACTATATTGTTCCAAGTTTTCTAATGGTTATTCGATTATCAGCACTTCAGTGCCTTTTTTTTTTGGTTATAACAATAATATTTTTTTATTTTTTTATTTTTGCTGAAGACATGTAACATGGTTTATGAATTAATATGAACATTTCTCTACATAATCGTTGACTAAAATAGGAAAATGTTGGCAAGTGTATACAAAAGTTGGTTCGTTCAAGACTTGAAGTTTTCACATTTTCAAAATAATAATAGCAATAATAAAAGACTTTACAATTAAGTCTTCGTTAAAAAGAAGTAATTTGTTATTTTTTTCATATAACTAGAAAAAAAAAGTGAAATAAAAAACGAACAATGTGAACAAATTTTTATCTATTCCTATTAGTAAATATTAGTTACAAGTTCAAAACAATTGATTGGTAATATAATTTAATAATAATATTATATATGATTTTATTTAAATATATAAAATTTGAATCCTTTTATTACAAATTAAATTAAAAACTCTACTAAATTATAGGGTAACTAGAATAATTCCATGAATTTTTCTAAAGGACCGGGTCGCTGGTTATATGGAGTTATGCCGAGGGAGATTTTTAATATTATTATTTTTCCTATAGAACAACTATTATTTTTCATATAAGACGACGCAAAACCTCCAAATGTATAATAATGAAATATTTGATAAACGTATTTTGATATTATATTACAACGTAATATATTGAATATATTTTATATTTAAATAAAAAAATTTATTTAATATTTAAATATAATATGTATTTAGACAAAAAAAATATTTAAATTATATTTAAAAACAAAACATTAATATAATTTATTCAAATAAATAAAAAAATAAAATGTAAATAAAAAGTTATTTTAAAAATATTTTATAATAATAAATATATTTAAAATATTATATTTAAATATAAAATTTTTATATTTAAATAAAAATTATATTACATTTAAACTTAATATAAATATAAAATTATAAACGAACGTGATATCAATTGAAAACCCTATATATATATATATATTTGGCATTTTGGTCACTGCATAGAGTCCACGTATAATAAAATGCTGGCAGGAGTAAAGTACTAATTTCAGTCGGGTGGAGATAGAATTAATCTCCACCGGTGAAGGCATCAATTGCCCAAGAAAACGACAAGGGAATTCGGTAAGCCAACATTTCCTTCCAACCACTCGTTTTTATTTACGAAAATTTTCAAAACCCCAGGTGGCCGATTAAAAAAATAAAAATTTACTATATATCAATATTTATATGCTGAAACCGCGTTTTCTCCCCTTCACTTTTGACTAGGAACATAACCGACACATCATCGTTGACGGACCTTCACAGTACGTCATGTATTAGTAAATATATATATATAGTCTTCAGATATGATGTAATAAAGTAATTTAAATATGAATTATAATAAATATAAATATAAATTTATATATAAATATGAAAATAAGGATTCTTATTTTTATAAAATATCTTTTAAAGTTTTAATTTTTATATTTTTAATAATTGAAGTTTATATTTATAATAATATTAAATCATATATAGCATTAAATTTAAGGCTATATATATTTATATGTATATTATATATTATCATTACGGCTAGATGGACGATACTTGCCAACCTGATTTATGAAAAAATACATTTATGATAGCAAAGGAATCTGAAAACAATGTTTAGATTTAAACTGTTTCTTCTCTCTATATAGTGGAGGCCTTTGAAAGGGGTAAGACGCAAAGGTGAAGCGCAGCAGAGCAAATTCGGTTTGCAGTAGATCAGTTTTGTTGGCAAAATGTCCTACGACGATGATGAGCCGATTAACGATGATCTTGCAACTGAAGAAATCTCAGCAGGTATATATACATGTATACATATTTGTTTTTCGTTGTTACATATATATATATATATAACAATCGATTTTTACAACGATTTCATTCTGTTTTCATGAAGATGAAGGTGATTAAAAGGCTTGACGATATCTTTTCCTATATTTTTGGATTGTTTCAGATGATGAAGCTATAACATACGAAGCGGGAGAAACACAGATGAAAATGTTTAACCAGCCAGAGGCACCACTTGAAGAAACAGAATTGAAGGTCTTACTGGAGTTGACGGGGTCAGGAAAGAGCGAAGATAGATCCCCAGTGGATCTTGTGATGGTCTTAGATATCAGCGGGAGCATGGAAAACGAAGACAGGATTGGAAAATTGAAAATTGCAATGCAATTCCTCATTCAGAAACTTAGCCCGATTGATCGTTTGTCGGTTGTCACGTTTGCCACTGAGGCCAAGAGGTTGTTCCCGCTGCGCCAGTTAAGTAACGATTCTCAAGTAGAGATTATAAAAAAGGTCAATGCTTTAATAGCCGATGGTGCAACAAACATGTACGGTGGCCTTACAACGGGCGTGAAAGTACTCCAGGACCGCCGTTTTAAAAGAGGGCGTTTGGGTGCCATCATACTTATGTCTGATGGTGACCAAACACGCCGATTAGGTGATGCTCGTCGGGTTTCCGTTGACAACTTTGCAGTACACACATTCGGTTTTGGTTCGGACGCCAAAGCAGAGGTACGTATATTTATATTGAAATAACCCCTTGAATAATATATATTGCAAGAGTTATATAATTAGTCTTGTTGGGAAGACAGGGGTTTGGATCGGAGATCTCAAATTCTATTTAATTAGTGCTCAATAATGGGGAAAAAAAAATCACGTGTACTATTTTGGTTATATATTTAGGTGCTAAATGAGATAGCAGAGAAGAGCAATGGAGGAACGTTCTCAAATGTTCGAGACGTTAATGACTTGACTAAAGCCTTTTCCCAGTGTTTGGGGGGGCTTCTGACCGTGATTGTTAAGGAGCTGAACTTGACCGTCGCGGAATTCAAAGGCGACTCGACAATCGATGATTTGTCTTTCGGAAACTATCCGAAATCTCCGAATGGCTCCCCTGTGACTATTTCGTTTGGCGAACTCTACAACAGTGAGGTACGCACGGTGATGGTGTACCTTCGTCTCCCTAAAGTTGATGAAGAGAAGGACCCGAATGTGATCAAAGTAGCTTACAAGTTTAGGTAGGTGACACGAAATTTTTAATATTAATTGAGCATTTACCAGTATTTATAAATTCTATATAGATGCAAATATTTTGTTCCATGATCATTTATTTATGTGTTAATGGTGCACATACAGATCTGGTAAGGGGAAACAATTTGAAGCCCCTCCTGTAACCGCCATCGTTAGCCGCCTCAAGACTGCGACGGTCATAGAGATACCGAAGTTGATCCTTGAAGAGAACCGCCTCATGGCTTTAAATAGTGTAAAAGACGCAAGAAAAAGGGCTGACAATCAGGAGCTGGAGATTGCTAAGAATATGGTGGATGAAGCCAAAACCAAGCTTGAGGGTGTTAAGGTTGATGATCCTACTGAGCTGATTAAGACGTTGATTTATGAGCTGCAGCAGCTCTCAAACTTTATGACAACACAAGAAGAATATGAAGAAAAAGGGCGACCTTATGCCTTGTCTTTTGAGACTTCCCATGAACGCCAGCGTTATGCTGCAAGAGGTGATATGGACAAGGTGCGATCATATGCTACTCCTCGAATGAACGCATACCTTGAGCAAGCCAAGAAATTTGACGCCAATCCTAACACACCACCGCCGCCAGTGGAGGAAGATCTCCAAAACGACCCACCACCACCAATTGTTCAACCCCCCATTGATCAACCGCCAATTGAACAGCCCTTCTATGTTACGATAGTCAATCGGGTCCTCAAATTCCTTGGCGACTTACTCAATTTGATCACCGGACGTACTTGAATATTTCAGGCAAACTTTGAGTGCTTTAATTTTAATTTGCATTTTGCTTTTGCACTACCTACTTTTCTTAAACAAATAAATTAAATCACATTTGTGATCTATTACTTACATGTGGTGGTTCGTGATGTGATAATGTATGGTTTGTTCACCTTGGGTTTTCACATTCCTTAGTGAATGATTTCATGAGTGATTTTGGTTTATGCAATCTTGTTTCTATAATTTTGCATATTAATCTTTAGGTTTATATTTTTTCAAATTCACTTTTCTAGCTAATAAAATGTGCAATATGGGCAAATGAGAAACTCTGAGTAGCAAGCTGATTGAACCAAAAACAAGAAAATCCATCGTATATTTGATTAGGAAAGAGTTCATCTTTCACAGTACAGAGTCAACTCAAGTCTAAGATAAAGAAAGAAATTAAGTCGACTCCAGAGGTCAATCGACTTTATAAGTTGTCACCTACTAATGTCGTGAAAAATGATGCAGTAGCTCCATTCTCACATTATCCCATGTCTCTTCAAAAATTTGAATTAAAAAAAAAGTCTGTTAAAATCAGACCACGCTTGTTCAAAGATTTTTCTGCTCATGCTTGTTCCATGTTCGGCTTTTCTCACATGCCAAATGAATAACAATTTTTCTAAAGCTCCAGAAGTAAATCTAATATATATATATATATATATTTATCTGTAGTACTCTGTATTGCATTAGATGGTACATATCATAATTCATGCTCATAATTTTCCCCCAGCTCTCTGACTCTGGGTACGGCGGCCTCGTCGTCAAGGTTGACCGGCATTTTGCGTAAACACACTGAGGGAGAATAGATTTTAGAAAATAATCGAAATAAATAATAAAATTTAAAAATATTTATAATAAATAATAAATTTATATATTATATAAATAATTTATTTATTTTAAATTTTTTCAGTAAATAATATATTTATATTTAATAAAAGGATTTATTTACATAAATAATTTTTAAGTAAATGATTTATTTATATTTTATAAATATATTATTTATTTAATAAAATTTATATTTTTTTATTAAATCTGTTATCAATTATAAATATTTTAAAATTTTATTATTTATTTTAATTATTTTTTTAAAAATTGTTATTTATTATAATTTCACAGACATCATTTAATTAAGTTTTACAAATTAATGCAAAAGCTTCTTCTTTTTTTTTTTTTTTTTTTGTTGATGATTAGTATCTATTTGTTACACTGTTTTAGTTTAATTTAATTTAAAAATTAAGTTAAATTGATTATTTTATTATAATTTATTTTAGTTTAAATTTATATTAAAAATTATATTAAAATAATAAAAATAAAAATAAAAATAAAAATAAAAAATTATTAAATGAATCTTATTAAATTTAATTAAGATGAAATTAAATAATTAATTTAATTTAATTTTTAAATTAAATAAAGTTAAAATGGTGAGATTATGGATTTGTTCGTACTGGTCAAAGGTATTTATTAGGGGGTTGGAAGAAAATATGAGCACTGTTCAGAACAGGCTGATTCAACGTTCTCTTGGAATCAAAGGTTTTGCATTCTGCATTGGCGTTTATGAGGCTGGCTTGTCCTGTGGATGATAGAACGACAATCAATTCACTTAAACGTATGAAACAGAAGATGATTGCATATGGAAGAAAACCCTACAGCATAAAATGATGTCATCAAATACTAAAGAACTATACTAATTAGGTACAGGCATTCAATTTAAATATAATATAATTTTTATTTAATTATAAAAATATTTTATTCAAATATCAATTACATTATATTTTAAATATAATATAATTATTATTTATTATTTTATTTTTTCTATTATTTTTATTAATTACATCATATATTCTCTTTCTCTCTTTTTTTCTTTACTTTTACTCATCATATCACATATTTAATATTAAAATATAATTTAAATAGTTTCACTCAAACACACATTATATTCAAATGCAATGTTAATATTTTTCCTCTAAATATAAATTACATTTAATGTATTAGATTCAAACATAATACAAATATAATGCGTTCACCAAATAACCTCGTCAAATAGCAGTAAAAACAACATCACAAATAATATCATTGGAAAACGACAATAACCTGAAAAAACGGGATTATCTAATAAACTTAAAAATAAATAAAATAATAGTTATAGATATAATCTGTTCACACCAAACTCGACTTAAAACTCCACTAATTGGTGTAAAATTCAAATATCCACACTTCGAAATTCAAATAAATAAAATAAAATAAAAATAGAGAGAGAGAGAAAAAAAAAAAAAGGAGCACCTCAACAACGACCTCAGAAACGACATTTTGCAAAGAAAGCATTAAAATAAAACAGAAAACCAAAACGACAATAACCATTCAACTACATCATTTGGAAACCTGACATTTGACAACATTACGACTTAACGATATCAAATCAAAAGCAAAAAGAGCATTAAAAACGACAATTACATAGAAATGGAAATCTTAAAAAAAAAATTAAAAAAGCACACGAATTGGAAAAGGGTAATGCAGCAACAAAATGGAAAAAAGAGAGGGGAAAAAAAGAGAAAACGACATGAAATCTGAAACGAAAATAAATGCTAAAAACGGCGTACGACAACAAAAAGATGGCAATAATCGACTCAAAAGAGAAGAAGACCTGGTACTTGACCATCGAAAAGCTGCTATAAACTCAAAAAAGCGGGAAAAAAAATCTTGCCGCAGTATAATCAGAAAACGACAGTAAACTAATATATAGGGCCGTTCAAAAATAAAAACAAACAAGCAAAAAAATAAAACATGAAGAAGCTAACGACAACAAGGCATCAACCGTAAAACAACAATAATAAATTAAAAAAATTTCAGAAAACGACAAAGATATCAAAAAGATTCGGGTGCCATCATACTTATGTCTGATGGTGACCAAACACGCGGATTCGGTGATGCTCGCCGGGTTTCTGTTGACAACTTTGCAGTACACACATTCGGTTTTGGCTCGGATGCCAAAGCGGGGGTACATATATTTATATTGAAAACCCCTTGAATAATATATATTGCAAGAGTTGTATAATTAGTCTTGTTGGAAAGTGAGGGATTTGGATATATTTAATTAGTGCTCAATTTTGGGGAAAAAAAAATCATGTGTACCATTTGGTTATATATTTAGGTGCTAAATGAGATAGCAGAGAAGAGCAATGGAGGAACGTTCTCAAACGTTCAAGACGTTAATGACTTGACCAAAGCCTTTTCCCAGTGTTTGGGTGGGCTTCTGACCGTGATTGTTAAGGAGCTGAACTTGACCGTCGCGGAATTCAAAGGCGACTCGACAATCGATGATTTGTCTTTCGGAAACTATCCGAAATCTCCGAATGGCTCCCCTGTGACTATTTCGTTTGGCGAACTCTACAACAGTGAGGTACGCACGGTGATGGTGTACCTTCGTCTCCCTAAAGTTGATGAAGAGAAGGACCCGAATGTGATCAAAGTAGCTTACAAGTTTAGGTAGGTGACACGAAATTTTTAATATTAATTGAGCATTTACCAGTATTTATAAATTCTATATAGATGCAAATATTTTGTTCCATGATCATTTATTTATGTGTTAATGGTGCACATACAGATCTGGTAAGGGGAAACAATTTGAAGCCCCTCCTGTAACCGCCATCGTTAGCCGCCTCAAGACTGCGACGGTCATAGAGATACCGAAGTTGATCCTTGAAGAGAACCGCCTCATGGCTTTAAATAGTGTAAAAGACGCAAGAAAAAGGGCTGACAATCAGGAGCTGGAGATTGCTAAGAATATGGTGGATGAAGCCAAAACCAAGCTTGAAGGTGTAAAGGTTGATGATCCTACTGAGTTGATTAAGACGTTGATTTATGAGCTGCAACAGCTCTCAAGCTTTATGACAACATATGAAGACTATGAAAATAAAGGCCGACCTTATGCCTTGTCTTTTGAGACTTCCCATGAACGCCAGCGTTATGCTGCAAGAAGTGATATCGACAGGGTGTGATCATATGCTACTCCGCGAATGAACGCATACCTTGAGCAAGCCAAGAAATTTGACATCGATCCTAACACACCACCGCCGCCAATGGAGGAAGATCTCAAAAACGACCCCAAACCACTGCCCTTCCTTATTAAGATAGCCAATCAGGTTGTCAAATTTTTTGACGACAAATGATCAGTGTACGTACTCGAATATTTCAGGCAAACTTTGAGTGCTTTAATTTTAATTTGCATTTTGCTTGTAAGATTGTATGGTTTGTTCACGTTATGTTTTCGCATTCCTTTGTTAATGATTTCATGAGTAATTTTGGTTTATGCAACCTTGTTTCTATAATTTTGCATATTAATCTTCAGGCTTATATTTTTTCAAATTCACTTTTCTAGTTAATAAAATGTGCAATATGGACAACTGAGAAACTCTGAGTAGTAAGCTGATTGTATCAAAAACAAAGAAATTCATCATATATTTGATAAGGGAAGAGTTCATTTTTCAGAGTATTTGAGTCAGCACAAGTCTAAGATGAAGAAATTAGGTCGACTCCAGAGGCCAATCGACTTTGTGAAGTGTACAGCTCTTCTAGTTTTCTTCCGTATTTTCCTTTGTTTTCAAGTGAGTAATGGATTCTTTATGAGTTGTGAAAAATAATGCAGCAGCTCCATTTTCACATTATCCCATATCTCATCAGATATTTGGAAAAAAAAAAAAGTCTGCTAGAATTAGGCTGCGCTTGTTCAAAGATTTATCTGCTCACGATTGTTCCATGTTTAGCTTTTCTTATATGCCAAATGAATAACAATGTTTCTAATGTCTTGTTTGTTTTTCATGTTATATTCATATTGTGTTTAAATATGATGTAATTTTCATCTAAATATAAAAATATTATATTTAAACACCAATCGCATTATATTTTAAATTTAATACAATTGTTATCCATCATTATATTTTTTTTATTATTTTTATATATATGCATACATATATATAAAATATATATACATATATACACACATAAAAATAACAAACTCAACATAAATATATCATGATTACAAATACAACTTAATAATTACGTCTTATCTGACTTTATTATAAAGTAAAAAATCTGAATTTTTTCATTTACAAATTCAAAAGATAATAATAAAAGTAGATAAAACGTTTAAAAATAAAACCATTAATTATTTTGAAATATATTATCAAACAACTCTTCAATTTTCACTCAAAACTTTGGAGAAAAACAACATTGTCATACAAAGCTACAAAAGTTGCCATGGCCTACCTAAAATGGCATGTTGAGATCTCAACCAAACACCACCATGTATATTTTCCGAACAAATACAAAACCAAAACGAAAGAAATAAGGGACGAAAACACTAAAAGAGACCTCCCCTTCCTAACTTTCACACTCTACAAAAAGTGTAAATTAGGATGTTGCACTTGTGAATATGTATATTTGTATATCTCATTTTATCCAACACGATAGATGTTGAAAGAACAATGAGCATATATGTGTCGCATAGATTTTTGGAGGGGTTTGCATGTTCTTGGCAAGTAGTGGATTGTGATAGCGATATGCAATGAGGGATGATCTGACAAGTTGATCAGCGTCAGAGTCTCGTTTGGTTGGCTTTCTTAATGTATGGAGATGGTGCCCGAGTGTAGAAGGTGCTCATAATCACATTGTAAAGGATCATTGCCAAGTATTTCTTTTTCATTTTATTTATATATTACTCAGCTAAAATATAAATTAGCCAATTGTTCAAGTAATACACATTTTTGTGCTATCTCATTTCAAGTTTATAGGAATGCTGTGGTTTGGAGCCACACGTGCTAATAAGAAACTTTCCCCTTTTTTTTTTTTTGAAGAATTTAATGATAAAGTTAAAAAAGAAAATGTTAATTTTATAAATAATTTTTAAATTATAGACCTCGTTTTATATTGATTCTTAATTTTTAATTTTATACATCATAATTTCATCAACTTTTCTATTCGTATGTCCATGGTCACTTTGTTAATATTTAACTTTACATCATAAAGCTATTTTAATGATAAAAAAATATTTAATTATAATTTTAATCTTAATTAAAATTTATATAATATGATAGGTTTCAATTTCTATTTATTTATCTTTTTTATGAAATACCAATATAAGAATTATACTACATATTAAATTAACCTATTATTAACATTTTATGCTTGTAAAAGGTCGAATCTTGAATTTATGATTGCAAAGTCTCAAATCCTCTCTCCCTTACCATTGGCCAGTCCATTGGCGTGATAGTGAGAGATTTTTCTTCTTAAGCACAATGATACTGAAAAAAATTTAACACTTCACAAACTGCAACATTGATTATAGTTGTCAGCCTTTTTTTTTTTTTTTGTTTTGTTGCCCTTTAAAGGCTTTGGCACACCAAAACTGCCAATATTTTTGGAGTCCCCACTAACGAGAAAGAATCGCGCGTGGACTCGTGTTCATTAATGGCATAAAGACAAGAAAAAGAAGAAGATAAGAAGATATTGAATTAAAACGAATATAAACTAATAAATGAAGAGAACTAATTATCATAAGGAGATTCTCAGGTTGGACCACAAAAAATGCATCAGAAGTAGGATCACCTTTTCAGCTGTAAGATTTAGATTAGAAATTGTATTAATTTTCATGTGATTTCAATTAAATTTAAAGATAAAAATATAGACTATTAAAGTGAGATCTTATTATATAAATTTATTTTTTTAACTGAGAAAACAATAATAGTTATGAGACCTAGTGTAGAAAGGCCCCACGCAAAAAAGGGAAAAGAAATGTAGAGAAGAACAATACAATAATCTGTGCTACTAAGTACAAGCATTCACATTTCAGGGCTTGTAAGAGATGGTTTCCAACCTAAGGTTCTAATATATCTTTTGTATTTTTATTTAATTTTTATTATTATTTTTTTAATTTAAATTTTAAAAGTTTATAATTTTTTCATTTTAAATCAAAATAAGATGGTTTTTTTAAAATTACATAGAATTTTAAAAAAATATGAAATAATACCCTAATATTAATTTTTTTTCTGAACACATTTCAAATTATTATAATTTTCCTTTTAAATAGTTTGTTTTTACCATCCATATGTATATAACTCAATCCCCTTTGACTTTCAAAACAAAGATTTTAATCCTCTTTTATAGAGTCCGTTTGGAGATAATATGAGATGAAGCTTTAGAGATATTTTATTGGACTTTAGATAATTTTGAAATTATGTATTTAGTAAAAATAAATTTAAAAAAAAATAAGTTTTGAGTAGTGTGTTGGATTGAATAATAAATAATATATTTAGGATGTGTGTTTTGTTATTATCAAATAAATATAATTTGTAAACAAAATATAAAATAAATTTTGCTAACAAAAAAACATAATATTGAAAAGTGCACCTGTTTACATTCCAAGACTTTATTTGGAAACCCAAAAACATAAGCTAATATATGTTTGAAAATCAAACGTGAATGTAAGGCCTCCCCCAACACCCTTTAAAATACCATTATTATCAGCGGTCAGAAGTATAAAATATTTTTTTTTTCTTCAACAAATACAAAAAAAAAAATTTTTTTGGAGAAAAAAATTAAAAAAAATTATGTGAAAGAAAATATTTTTTTTGACACATTACTAATCAAATATTAAAAGAATTTTTCTGTTCATGGGTTTAAAACGACGACATAGCTTCTGAGCAATTTAAAGGGGGTGTTTGTTCTTATTTTCGAGAATGATTTTTTACTTTTAAAAACACTGAAAAAAAAAAACAGTGTTTGTTTATTAAACATTTTCAAAATCATTTCAAAAACATCGTTTTCAATTATGTTACTTTTTGGGGTTTTTTAAAAACAAAAAAAAAAAGTTGTTTTCACTTTTTGTTTCCGTTTTCTCCCTCCATCTCCTCTCTCTCCCTCTCTTTTTGCCTGTACAACGTTAGTGATGATCATGTCTGACGATAGCATCCATCTCTAACGAAGGATAACGATCATGGACTAGCGATGATGACGATGGCCCCTTCATGACAATGATTATCGACTCATGACTTAAATCTTACTATTACCATCACTTAGAACTCGGACTATTAATGTCTTCCATCACTGGACTAGCGTCAGTGATGATCATGTTCGACGATGGCATCCATCCCCGACAAAGGGTGACGACCATGGATTAGCAATGATGACGACGACCCTCTCGCGATAATGACTATCGATTCATGATCTAAATCTCATAATCACCGCCACCTAGAACTCAGACCACCAATGTCTTTCATCCCTATCTCTCATTGCAAAACCTACCATCTTTTTTTTAATTATAACTAATAATTTATTTTTTTAAAATTAAAAATAAATATATTTTTATAAGATACTCACTTATAAACTGAGTTTTCAAAATATATAACCAAACAAATTTTTATTTTTATGTTTTTCAGAATATACACTCAAAAAACATAACCAAACACAATTTCAGATATGATCTTAATATAATTTCCAAAATATTTTCATTTTTAATTTTTTTGAAAATAGAAAATATTTTAAAACCAATAGCAAACATTTTAGAATGTTGCATACAATATACTTTTGTATGCCAGAAGATAACATTCTAAAATAAGTAGTCTAAATTTATAGTTTGTAATCTATGTGGTTAGAGTGAGAATCTAACTCATATTAAGACTATTATGTTGTCTAAAGCCAAATGGGGGGACGTTTTGTCTTAATTATCCAAGAACTTCAACTCCTAAGTAGAGATATAGATATGATGCTTGGTGGTTACGTATTGGACTGGAACTAAAGTGTAATTGTTATACGTAGTCCACTTGAGTTGATCAATTCACTTTTGATGTTCATTATGCAATAACCTTAGTTTTAAATAGGTCAATCACTTCATGTGTATGACTTGTGTACTTTGATGTTCCAATGGCTAATGAGTCTTCGAGGTAGTAAACTTATAAATTGATTCGTTGAGTACACGACTTATATACGATGAATGGTTTATTTACAAATATTGGAATCATAACTCTAATGAAGAGTAAAGGTTATCATTTTAAAGACATTATACTAGATGTAAAAATGGACAAGGTCTTGGGTCTTTTGTTGGGTAGATGACTTTTTATTTATATACATTGAATAATTATTTTCTTATTCGAGTGTATAATGGATCTTTAAGATAGTGTGATTAGTAGGTCTAACGGACTTTGACCTAAGGCTGATCATGCATATCATATGAGAGTTCTGCATACATAATTAGGTCATTAGATAATAACTAATTACTAGCTTACGTAATATGGTATATAATTGGGAGTTTCAAGTTTATAGTAGTGTGATTCTGAAACTAATAATTATAATGGGTTTATTCAATATAGAATAATGGTTACATAGATTATTGGAGTCTACATTATATATTTCCAATCGGTCTCTCTACTAACTCTGCATAATTCTATAACGGATTGTAATTGATCGGGATATTTTTTATTACTTGTTATCTTGCATTTAGTAAAAAGAAAAATCCAGATCACCCTTTACAGGATGTGGGCATTTTTCTCTAAGTAACAATGAGGCAAAATTGTAATTTTATATTATTTAATAAATGAGATAAATATTTAATTGATATTTATTTTGAAAGATAAAATTTGAAATTTAAATTAATTGTATTTGTTTTTGAAAAAAAAAATGAGATTGATTAAAATTTTGAAAATCTTGTTTTAAATAAATATCTGAAATTTAAAAAATTATCCTATTTAAATTTAAATTGAACAAAATCTTGTCTTGGCACTAAAATAGAGGCGGCTATTTTCAAGGGTTTGGAAGACAAGATTTTCTCTTAATTTGAATTTTGAATTTTGTTTTGGATAAGAGATTACATAATTATTTGAATTTCAAATAGAGTTGTTATTTGAATTTAAATTAGAATTGTAGAAAATTATCCATGCAGACAAAATTACAAGATTTGTAGAGTTTGAAATTTGAATCAAATTTTGAATCACAAATTCAAGTAACGGCCGAGAATTTTAGAGGTTATACCTAGGGTAATTTTTGAATTTTTCAAATGGAGAAGAGAGAGAAAAATCTTGTTTGAATTGTGTTTGAATTTTGAATTCATCTTTACCCTGTGGAGCCGAATTTTTAAGGTTTCTTAGCCTTGGGAGAATCGGTTTTAGTTGGTGCAAGAAAGAGAAAAATTTTTTCTTGATCAAATTCAAACTTCACAAAGCCACCTAATACAAATTTATAAATAGGACCAACGAGACTCCTATTTTTTTTAGACCATAGACTCTCAGATGAGTGAATTTATTATTATATATCTTACTAATAATAATAAATTTTCAGAAATTTAGGTGGTTAGAAGGAAACAAGCTACGCTAGAATACCAATCGGGGAACCGAGTTCCCACAAACTCCACCATCCAAGAATTAGAGAATAGTAGAGATGACAAGTTGGTTGAAGCCCCTCAGTCACTTCATCTAGCGTTCTTAGTGTTTTCCTCCGAAGGCATATTGATTGTTGATAATTTATTGTATATGACAATATGAGTTTTTAATGATCTTAAAAAATTTTTAAAAATTCCGCTATACATCTTTTTACTATTTTTCCTACAAACATCAAGATGAACATTAACATTGCAAAATATTAGATAAAGCATGAAAGACATTTGATATATTTCATTTATTGTTTGAACTAGATAATAAAATTATATATATAAAGGTTATTCATTACATTACTATTTGTCCTTATTCTATTTACATGTTAAAGTAAATGTAAGTAAATATGGCTCACTGAATACTTGTGTTAAACTGTTAGAACGTTACATGCAATGGACTTTTGTATGTGAGAAGATAATATTCTAAAGTAAGTGATCTAAACTAAGGTTTGTAATCTATGAGGTTAGACCGAGTATCTAACTTATGTTAAGACTATTATATTGTTTAAAGTCATGGTGGAGACGGTTTGTCTTGACTGTCTAGAGCATAGACTCCCAAGTAGAGACATAGATATGTTATCTAATGGTGACATATTAGACCGAGACTAAAGTATGATTGATCTACATAGTCCATTATGAGGGGATTAATCTGCTTTTGACTTTCATTATGTAATAACCTTAATCCTAAGTAGATGAATTACTTCATGTATATGACTTGTGTACTTTGATATTCCAATGGCTAAAGCATCTTAGAGGTAGTAAGATTATAGACCGGTTCGTTGAGTGTATGACTTGTATATGATTGAGGGTTTGTTTGCAGATATTGGAATCATAGCTCTAATAAGGAGTTAAGGGTATCCTCTTAAAGGCATTATACTCGATGTGAAAATGGACAAGATCTTAAGTTGTCTGTTAGGCGGAAGACTTTTTATTCACATATGGTGAATAATCATTTTCTTATTCGCTAGTATAATAGAACTTTAAGATAGCTTGATTAGTAGGTTGAATGGACTTTGACCTAAGGCTGATCATGGATATCATATGAGGATTTTGCATACATGACAAAGTCATTAGACAATAGCTTGTCACAGGCTTTCGTAATACGGTATATAATTGGAAGTTCAGTTTCAGGTTTACAATGGCGTGACTATGAAATTAGTGATCATATGATTGAGTTATTCGGTACAAAATGATGATCATATGGATTCATAGGAGCTCGATTATATATGTCTAATTAGTACCTTTACTAACTCCACATAATTCTTTAACGAATGGTAAATTAATCAGGGTATGCATATTGGCTAGTTGACTTTGCATGGACATGAATGGTGTTAACATAGGATACGAATGGAAGACATGATTCTCTCCGGTTGAATTCAAATTTTATTCTGGATAAGAGATTACACAATTATTCGAATTACAAATAAAGTTGCTATGATTTTATTTGAGTTTGAATCGGAGTTGTGGAAAATTATCTATGAGGACAAAAATTTGAAATACAATTTTTTGTTCAAATTTTTGTGGAGTTTGAAATTTGAATTTTGAATTTGAAATTTGAATTTGACATTTGAATTTAAAATTTAAATTTGAAATTTGAAATTTGAATTCAAAATTTAAATTTGAAATTTGAATTTGAAGTTTTAATTTTGAAATTTGAACTTTAAAATTTGAATTTAAATTTTAAATCATAAATCCATGGTGTAACCGAATTTGTTGTGGATAATTCCACATGGTTAAAATTCGGTTTGTGGATAATTCCACATGGTTAAAATTCGATTTTAATGTGGATAAGGGAGAGGAAGATCTTGTTTGAATCTTACTTGAATTTTGAATCCTAAGTCTATCTAAAGGTGGCCGAATTAGTTAAGGAAGTCCCACCCTAGAGAAATTCGGTTTTTGTGGATAAGGATGAAGGGAAATTCAAGTTAGAAAATCCTATTTGAATTTTGATTCTCTCCCTCACAATGGTGGTTGAAATTCTATGGATATTCTTAAGGGAAATTTCATATTTTTTGTGGATAAGGGTAAGATAAAATTCAATCTAGAAAATCTTATTTGAATTTTGATTCTCCTCACACTTGAATGGTCGAATCTAGACATACTTTTGGCCTAGGGGAAATTCGGTTTTAGTGGATAAATGAGGAGATAAAATTCAAGTTAAAATCCTATTTGAATTTTGAATGCAAAATCCCCTAGGGTGGCCGAATCTTCCTTTGATTTTGGCCTATAAGGAATTTGGATTTTGTGAGGAAAGGAAAGGAGAAAATCTTCTCTTAGTCCAATTCAAATTTAAGGGATCACCTCATGCAAGTCTATAAACAGGGGTCCTACCACTCCAGTTCTCTCATACCACAGACTTTCAAGAGAGCTGTCTTATTGTTGCACAACTCACCATGACAATGAGTTCTTTAGAGATCTAAGTAGTCGGAAATTTAAATGTAAGGGATCACCTTATGCAGGTCTATAAATAGGGGTCCTACCACTCCAGTTCTCTCATGCCACAGACTTTCAAGTGAGCTGGCTTATTGTTGCACAACTCACCATGACAATGAGTTCTTTAGAGATCTAAGTAGTCGGAAATTCAAATTTAAGGGATCACCTTATGCAAGTCTATAAATAGGGGTCCTACCACTCCAGTTCTCTCATACCACAGACTTTCAGGTGAGCTAGCTTATTGTTGCACAACTCACCGTGACAATGAGTTCTTTAGAGATCTAGGTGGTCGGAAGGAGACTAGCAGTGCTAACATACCGATCGAGGATCCGAGTGCCCACACACTCTACCATCTGAGAATTGGAGAATAGTAGAGACGACTAGTTAATTGAAGCCCTTTGGTCATTTTCCTTCTGCAGTTTGGCGTCCTCTGAAGGTATGAGTTTATTATTGTTAGTTTATTGTATATGACATCATGAGATATTTAACGATCTTGAAAAATTTTTGTAATTCTGCTGCACCACTTTGATGCATTTTTTACCCATTTTTTCCTATACAAACAAACATTGTTTACAACTGATATTATAAAATAGTGATGTACAATTATTATACTCAAATTATCACACTAATTTTTCCTCTAACATAGAAGTGAAATGCTGCAAATGACATTATGGAGAGAGATTGCTAGAAAATTCGATGTAGATGTCCTGAAAAACATGGAAGACCCAATAATAACAATTTTCACCTCAATGGCAGTGTTACTACTAATATAGCTACTAACAATATAGCGTGCTCACATGCATATATTACTCTATTAATTAAATTTTACTAACTATAGCTTTTCATTTTTAAATAAGAAATGCAGATGTAGCAAGCACAAGCTCAACAGTCTACTACATCAATATAGACATACGAGAAATAGATTCATTAAAAATATTGTAACAAACATTTCTGGCTTATACTTCATATAAGATGTAAAAATAATTGCATTTCAATTTTCAAACATACACTGAAAAACTTATTATATAATTATATATATAGGTTTTGTCACACAACATAACACATTAACTTTATACTAGCCTCTATCAAGCAAATCGAACCACCTAAACAGCAAAAACTACAATATAGAAAAACAACAAAGGAATTAAATAAGCTAGATCAACTAAAACACCAGGTAAGTATAAATGAAACAGCATTCAAAAATAATAAATTATATTATATTCTCCAGCTAATACTATTTCCAATACTTATTTGCTAAGGGAATTAAATTAAATGACAACAATATTCCAGTTCAAAATGCAATAAGAATGGTATTATAACTCATACTACCAATGCTATAAACAAATAAAAGAAGCACGCAGTGGATAGTGGAACGATACTCATAGACACTTGACTACACTGCCAATTCTATGGTAAGAAATATTAATGAATGCCTTGTATTAACATCTTTATCTCTCCTTTTCTCACTTTCTCGTTCTTTCTCTCTTAGCGTTCCGTTCCCCTTCGCTTACCAACTTGCTTATAAATTATTATATAACATATCTAACATCATATATGAAGTTCTTTAATATTTTGCCGACCACTTCTTTTCCTAACAGGTACAAATTAAATACAAGGAATCAAGATGAAATTGATTACACAATGAACATAATATTTGGAAAGGCAGCCGAGGCACTGATAAAAAAAAAATCATGTTTTGCATTAATAATAGATGAAGGTTACACGGATCCAACAATATTGCCACTGATAATAAAGCAGCTAAAAGGCCAAACAAAGATATTTCAAGTTTACTTTAGGCCTAAAAAAGCACTAATTAACACAGTTGTTTCAAGAATATTTGACGATAATGAGCATACACTATCATTCCTTCCTCCACCAATAGCGATTCCACTGGATCCGAAAACACCCGATCTAAAAAAAATTGCTACAAGGTAAAAAATTGTTTTTTTTTAAATACACCTCATTAAAGACAATAAAAAAAGGGAAGAATTGCTAATCTATATGCTGATGCATTTTTATCATTTCAGCGTTGAAACAAGAATAACAGAATGCTCAATAAAAAGCAAATTAATCAAGTAAATAATGTATTTATGATATACATAAAAAATTTTCCTGTTACAACTAAATATTGCAACATCTTATTTATATTACATTTATCTTCTTAACCAAGCCAATGATATGTTTTATCACAATGAGGAAGCCTAGCAGAAAAAGGGCAAGCAAAAGCTATGATAAACAAATTTATGGGCCGTTTGGTAGATGTATTGCGTTTGCATTGCGTTTGAATACAATGTATTGAATACATTTTGTATTTCGATTATATTTGAATGCAATATATGTTTGAATGAAAAGTATTTGAATTATATTTTAGAATTAAAAAATTGATGTGAAGGGTAAAAATAGATAGAAAAAATGAGATAGAAAGAGAATATGATGTGAATAGATTTTAAAAAATTTATTTTTAAAAATATTCTGAAATAATAAATATATTTGAGATACTGTAAAAAAACATTGTAATTGAATATAATACTTTTAGATAAAAATTACATTATATTTAAATGTAATGCAAATGTAATACGAAAAACAAACGCCCATTAACATTTGTAATTATATTTAAAAAGCATAATATTTCATGTACATGTTACCATATTATAATATAATTTGACCATAGCTTAATATATATGTACTATCAATCATATGATACAACAAATTACAGTACACCACAACACCATCGCGGGCATTTTGGCTCCTTTTATCTTCTTGATATTAATGTTAGTTATAAGTTCAAAATAATTCAATATAAAAGGTATTACTGATATAATTTGATAATAATATCATATTTAACTTTATTTAAAACTATAGAATTTAAATTTTTCCATCTTAAATATAAAAAAAAAATCTATACGAAAGTATGGGGTAACTAGAATAATTCCATGAATTTTCCTAAATAACTGGGTTGCTAGTTGTAGGGATTTATGGCGAGGTAGATTTATAGTAATTATTATTTTTCCCACAACACAACACAAAATCTCAAAATTTACAATGAGATTTAAATTGAAAACTATATATAAATATATGTATATATATATTTGGCTTCTTGTCCACACGGTCACTCGACAGGGCCCACGTAGAATAAAATCCTGATCAGGGTCGGCTTCGGAGGATTTGTTTTGGTATCTTCAAAACATCTTCTTTTTTTTTTTTTTTATATATATCATTATTTTTTATTATTTATATTTTTAAAATATTATAATAAATTTTAAATTTTAAAAATCTATAATTTTAAATATATAAATTTAAATAAAATGTTTTTTTTATAAATTATATAAAATTTTAACATAAATAAAATAATATTTATATTAATTTTTTTTAAATAATAATTTTTTCTCCAGATATATTTTTTAAAATAATTTTTTCTCAACCTAAAAAAATATCTCTAAGTATTATATTCAAACGGATCCTTGGTACGCGTTTCATTTGGGTGTGTAAAATCTCAGCGGATTAATGGCATTAATTGCCCAAGAGACGACAAGAGAATTCGGTAAGCCAACATTGCCATCCAACCACTCGTTTTTATTTACGAAAATTTTCAAAACACCAGGTGGCCGACCAATAAAAAATAAAAATTTAGTATATATCAATATTTATATGCTGAAACCCCGTTTTGCCTTTCTCACTTTTTTAACTAGTAACATGGACCAACCATTTTCGTTGACCGATCTGTGCACTGCGTAATGCATAACTATATATATATATATAAAGTCTTCGAACATAATCCAATATACTAATTTAAATATAGATTATGATTAATAAAAATATGAATTTATATATAAATAAATATAAATATAAGAAATCTTATGTTTATAAAAAGTTATTCGGCGCATTTATTTTTTTATTTTTCATTATGTAAGTTTATCTTTTTAATTATTAGAATTTATATTCATGATAACATTAAATTATATTTGATATTGAATTTAAGATTATTCTTATAATATATACATACATATGTGTGTATATATATAATCTATATTATCATCAGGATTAAGTGTGCGTATACATGTCTAGTGAATATTGGAAGGCTTATTGTTTCAACTAAATATATATATATATATATATATATTATCATCACGACTAGAAGAAGGGCACTTACCAACTTGACTTAAGAAAAAATACATTTATAATGGAAAAGGAATCTGAAGACAACATTAATATTTAAACAATTTCTTCCATCTATATAATGGAGGTCATTGAAAGGGGTGAGACGCAAAGGTGAAGGATAGTAGAGCAAATTCGATTTGCAGTAGATCAGTTTTGTTGGCAAAATGGCCTACGACGATGATGAGCCGATTAATGATGATCTTGCAACTGAAGAAATCTCAGCAGGTATATATACATGTATACATATTTGGTTTTCGTTGTTACATATATATATAATAATCGATTTTAATATCAATTTCGTTCCGTTTTTTATTTTCTCAAAGAACTTCTTAGTATTTTTGTCTTCAGACGTAGAGTCACTAGAGCATTAGTAGAAAATGAGGATTCCATGATCTTTTTTAACGGCCGTGGAAATTACCATGACCATTCGTTAACAGTCATGGAATTCATAGTCGTGGAAAGAGAGGGAGAACAAATATTATGTATGATTTGACTTGGAGACCATAATCCTTATAATGAACTTTATATACTAATTTAAATTACAGTTCTATCAATCCTAATTTAATTAGTATTAAGTTTTTATATATTAAAACTTATACCCAAAGATATTTCTAAAGCCTAATTAATAAATTACTTATTTGATCTTATTAAATTAGATAACCTATAATATAATTGTTATTTAACATATAAACTCATAATAGGAAATTAATAAAACCTCAACAGGCTACACACGATTTAGAAAATGATTTAGTATTTTTCATCACATTAAATATGCAAAAAAAATACCTGAAAATAATACCAAATGCCCCTTTAATTTTCTCCATTTGGTGTGCAGCTGTGCACTGCATTCCTCTAATTAACTGAAACTTTTATAATTAAAAAGAAAAAGCAGTTCGATTTGAAAATGAAGCCAGTGGATTTCTATGTTTACGTTTCAGAATGTTCGTTTTAATGTTCTGGAGGGTTGGTTTACCCGATGATTTGTTGTCCAAGGATGAAAAACCTTATGCACACTATAAAACGATAACTAATTCAAAAAACGACAAAATGTGGAAAACGTTAGAAACGAACAAAAGAAAGTAAAAACATCAATTAATCACAAAGGAAAGATTAAATTTAGTCATCGTAGGTATAATCTAATGACACATCTTATAATAATATCCTACTACACCTGATCTTAGATGTGCTGAGTTTAAATCCTTAGTATAATAATAATAATAATAATAATAATAATAATATTAATAAAAAACTAAATTTGGAAAACGGCAATAAATTCAGTGAACAACATTGGGCAGCGAACAACGATTCAATAAATGAAAAGAAAAAATTGAAGAAAATTGCAACAACCGAACAAGATAATCTGCAAAGACGACCCACATGAACCCTGTAAAAGATAAAGAAAAAGAAAAAAGGGGGAAAGAATATATGAATGACAATAATCCCAAAAAAGGACAATTAAAACGTAACTTTAAAAAACGACAGTCAGCAACCAACCTATGCAGTAATAGCATGTTATATTAGTTTGCCTATTCATCTTAAGCTTGAAACATATTAAATGCCTATAGATAATAAAGGAGTTAAAAAGAGTAATGGCAAGAGTTTGAATTCAAGAATTTCTGTTTTGATATTAAGTTAATTTACGAATTTATGTTAAAACTTAAACGGTTAGAATATAATTCAACAATAATTTATATTCTAACATATGATTTCTAGAACTCTTTAGTTTTTTTAATCAGTCTTTTATTTTCTACGAAAGAGACACCTTGTTCCAAGTTTTCTAATGGTATTCGAGTGTGAGCAGTTCATGGGTTTTTTGGTTATTATTATTATTATTATTATATTGTTCCAAGTTTTCTAATGGTTATTCGATTATGGGCACTTCATTGCTTTTTTTTTTTTGGTTATAATAATAATATTTTTTTATTTTTATTTTTATTTTTGCTGAAGACAGGTAACATGGTTTATGAATTAATATGAACATTTCTCTACGTAATCGTTCACTAAAATAATAAAATATTGGCAACTGTATACAAAAGTTGGTTCGTTCAAGACTTGAAGTTTTCACATTTTCAAAATAATAATAGCAATAATAAAAGACTTTACAATTAAGTCTTCGTTAAATAGAAGTAATTTGTTTTTTTTTTTTTTCATATAACTAGAAAAAATGTGAAATAAACAACGAACTTTTAAAATGTGAACACATTTTTTCTATTCTTATTAGTAAATATTAGTTATAAGTTCAAAACAATTGATTGTTAATATAATTTAATAATATTATTATATATTATTTTATTTAAATATGTAAAATTTGAATCTTTTTATTATAAATTAAAAAAAACTCTACTAAATTATAGGGTAACTAGAATAATTCCATGAATTTTTCTAAAGGGCCGGGTCGCTGGTTATATGGATTTATGGCGAGGGAAATTTTAGTAACTATTATTTTTCATAGAAGACAAAGCAAAACCTCAAAATTTATAGTAAAGAAGACAAAGTTTGGTAAACATGTTACGTTCAAATTAAGTTTGAATATAATATATTTGAATATATTTTATATTTAAATAAAAAATATTTACTTAATATTTGAATATAATTTATATTTAAACGAAAAATATTTGAATTATATTTTAGAATCAAAACATTGATGTAATTGATAAAAATAAATAAAATAATAATAAATATATTTAAAATATTATATTTAAATATAAAATTTTTATATTTAAATAAAAATTATATTATATTTAAATTTAATATAAATATAAAATTATAAACAAACATGTTATTCATATTAATTGAAAACACTATATATATATATATTTGGTATTTTGTCCACATGGTCACTGCATAGAGTCCACGTACAATAAAATCCTGCCAGGAGCTAAGTGCGAATTTCAGTTGGGTGGATACAGGGTTAGGAGTTGTTTTGTCAAAAAAAAAAAAAAAAAAAAAAACTACATTTTAATTTTATTAAAATATAATATAATTTTAAAACAAACATAAACTTTATAATAATATTACAAAAATAATTATTATTTAAAATATTTTTAAAATAATTATATTAATTTTTTAATTTTATTATTTATTTTTATTTTTATCAATTACATTAATTTTTTAATTTTAAAATATTTTTTATCTAAATATATATTTTATTCAAATATAAAATAAATATTTTTTAATTAAATATAATTTTTAAAAAATAAATTTCAATCAGATATAATTAAAATATAATACATCAATCTCACACCGGTTTAATCTGGACCAGTGAAAGCATCGATTGCCCAAGAAACGACAAGAGAATTCGGTAAAGCCAACATTGCCATCCAACCACTCGTTTTCATTTACGAGATTTTTCAAAACCCCAGGTGGCCGATTAAAAAAATAAAAAGTTACTATATATCAATATTTATATGCTGAAACCGCGTTTTTTCTCCTTCACTTTTGACTGGTAACATAGACCGACGCATCATCGTCAACCGGCCTTTACGATACGCCATGTAGTTGGTCTTTTGTTTCCGAAACGTATTATATTTTTATTATATTTAAATATAATATATGAAATATAATTTATATTTAAAAAAATATTAATATTATATTTAAATATAATGTGTATTTAGATGAAAAGTATTTAAATTATATTTTAATAGTTAATATACGATGTAAGGGGTAAAAGTAAAGAAAAAAAAAAGAGAAAAAAAATATATGATGTAATTAATAAAAATAATAGAAAAAATAAAATAATAAATAATAATTGTGTTGGATTTAAAATGTGTTGTGATTGGTATTTAAATAAAATACTTTTATATTTGAGAGAAAATTACATTACATTTAAATATAATGTCAAAAAAAAGCTTTTACCAAATGTGTGCTTAATAAATATATATATAGTTTTCAGATGTGATGTAATAAAATAATTTAAATATGAATTATAATAAATAAAAATATAAATTTATACATAAATATAAAATTAGGATTTTTATTTTTATAAAATATTTTTTAAAGTTTAATTTTTATATTTTTAATAATTGAAGATTATATTTATAATAATATTAAGTTATATATAGTATTAAATTTAAGGCTATATATATTTATATATATTATATATTATCATCACGGCTAAATGGACGGCACTTAAGAAAAAATACATTTTTTATGGCATAGGAATCTGAAAACAATGTTTATATTTAAACTGTTTCTTCTCTCCATATAATGGAGGCCATTGAAAGGGGTGAAACGCAAAGGTGAAGGGTAGTAGAGCAAATTCGGTTTGCAGTAGATCAGTATTGTTGGCAAAATGGACTACGACGATGATGAGCCGATTAATGATGATCTTGCAACTGAAGATATCTCAGCAGGTATATATGCATGTATACATATTTGGTTTTCGATTGTTATATATATATATATAACAATCGATTTTAATAACGATTTCGTTCCGTTTTCATGAAGATAAAGGTGATTAAAAGACTTGACGATATCTTTTCTTATATTTTTGTGTTGTTTCAGAAGATGAAGCTATAACATACGAAGCGGGAGAAACACAGATGAGAGTGTTTAACCAGCCAGAGGCACCACTTAAAGAAACAGAATTGAAGGTGCTACTGGAGCTGACGGGGTCAGGAAAGAGCGAAGATAGATCCCCAGTGGATCTAGTGATGGTTTTAGATATCAGCGGGAGCATGAAAAAGGAAGACAGGATTGGAAAATTGAAAATTGCAATGAAATTCCTCATTCAGAAACTTAGCCCGATTGATCGTTTGTCGGTTGTCACGTTTTCCACTGAGGCCAAGAGGTTGTTCCCGTTGCGCCAGTTAAGTAACGATTCTCAAGTAGAGATTATAGAAAAGGTCAATGCTTTATATGCCGATGGTTGGACGAACATGTTCGATGGCCTTACAAAGGGCGTGAAAGTACTCAGGGACCGCCGTTTTAAAAGAGGGCGTTTGGGTGCCATCATACTTATGTCTGATGGTGAACAAACACTCCGATTCGGTGATGCTCGCCAGGTTTCCGTTGACAACTTTGCAGTACACACATTCGGTTTTGGCTCAGACGCCAAAGCAAACGACAAAGCAAACGACAAAGCAAAGGTATGTATATCTATATTGAAATAACCCCTTGAATAATATATATTGCAAGAGTTGTATAATTAGTCATGTTGGGAAACGAGGGATTTGAATCGGAGATCTCAGATTCTATTTAATTAGTGCTCAATGGTGGGGGAAAAAAAATCATGTGTACTATTTGATTATATATTTAGGTACTTAATGAGATAGCAGAGAAGAGCAATGGAGGAACGTTCTCAAATGTTCGAGACGTTAATGACTTAACTAAAGCCTTTTCCCAGTGTTTGGGTGGGCTTCTGACCGTGATTGTTAAGGACCTGAACTTGACCGTCGCGGAATTCAAAGGCGACTCGACAATCGATGATTTGTCTTTCGGAAACTATCCGAAATCTCCGAATGGCTCCCCTGTGACTATTTCGTTTGGCGAACTCTACAACAGTGAGGTGCGCACGGTGATGGTGTACCTTCGTCTCCCTAAAGTTGATGAAGAGAAGAACCCGAATGTGATCAAAGTCGCTTACAAGTTTAGGTAGGCGACACGAAATTTTTAATATTGGTTAAGCATTTATCATTGTTTATAAATTCTATATAGATACAAATATTTTGGTCCATGATCATTTATTTATGTGTTAATGGTGCACATACAGATCTGGTAAAGGGAAACAATTTGAAGCCCCTCCTGTAACGGCCATCGTTAGCCGCCTCAAGACAGCGACGGTCATAGAGATACCGAAGTTGATCCTTGAAGAGAACCGCCTCATGGCTTTAAATAGTGTAAAAGACGCAAGAAAAAGGGCTGACAATCAGGAGCTGGAGATTGCTAAGAATATGGTGGATGAAGCCAAAACCAAGCTTGAGGGTGTTAAGGTTGACGATCCTACTGAGTTGATTAAGACGTTGATTTACGAGCTGCAGCAGCTCTCAAACTTTATGACAACACAAAAAGAATATGAAGAAAAAGGGCGACCTTATGCCTTGTCTTTTGAGACTTCCCATGAACGCCAGCGTTATGCTGCAAGAGGTGATATGGACAAGGTGCGATCATATGCTACTCCTCGAATGAACGCATACCTTGAGCAAGCCAAGAAATTTGACGCCAATCCTAACACACCACCGCCGCCAGTGGAGGAAGATCTCCAAAACGACCCACCACCACCAATTGTTCAACCCCCCATTGATCAACCGCCAATTGAACAGCCCTTCTATGTTACGATAGTCAATCGGGTTCTCAGATTCCTTGGCGACTTACTCAATTTGATCACCGGACGTACTTGAATATTTCAGGCAAACTTTGAGTGCTTTAATTTTAATTTGCATTTTACTTTTGCACTAGCTACTTTTCTTAAACAAATAAATTAAATCACATCTGTGATCTGTTACTTACATGTGGTGCTTCGTGATGTGACAATGTATGGTTTGTTCATGTTGTGTTTTCACATTCAGTTAATGATTCCATGAGTGATTTTGGTTTTTGCAACCTCTTTTCTATAACTTTGCATATTAATCTTCAGGTTTATATTTTTTCAAATTCACTTATCTAGCTAATAAAATGTGCAATATAGACAAATGAGAGCTGATTGTACCAAAAACAAAGAAATCCATTATATATTTGATTAGGGAAGAGTTCATCTTTGACAGTACAGCGTCAACACAAATATAAGATGAAAAAAGAAATTAAGTCAACTCCAGAGGTCAAGCGACTTTATGGGTTGTCAGCCACTAATGTTGTGAAAAATGATGCAGCAGCTCCATTCTCACATTATCTCATGTCTATTCAGAAATTAAAAAAATAAAAAATGTCTGCTAGGATTAGGCTGCACTTGTTTAAAGATTTTTCTGCTCACGCTTGTTCCGTTCGGCTTTTCTCACATGCCAAATGTATAACAATGTTTCTAGGGCTGCAGAAGTAAATCTAATATATATATATATATATATTTGTCTGTAATACTGTGTATTGCATAGATGGTACATATCATAATTCATGCTCATAATTTCCCCCCAGCCCTCTGACTCTGGGGACGACGGCCTCGTCGTGAAGGTTGACCGGCATATTGGGTAAACACACCGAGGGAGAATAGATTTTAGAAAATAATCGAAATAAATAATAAATTTATGTATTATATAAATAATTTATTTATTTTAAATTTTTTAAATAAACAATATATTTATATATTAAATAAATGATTTATTTATATTTTATAAATATATTATTTATGTAATAAAATTTATATTTATTTATTAAATTTGTTATTAATTATAAATATTTTATTATTTTATTATTTATTTTAATTATTTTTTTGAAAATTGTTATTTATTATAATTTCACAGGCATCATTTAATTAAGTTTTACAAATTAATGCAAAAGCTTCTTTTTTTTTTTTTTGTTGTTGATTAGTATCTATTTAGTTCACTTTTTTTAGTTTAATTTATTTTAAAAATTAAGTTAAATTGATTATTTTGTTACAGTTTATTTTAGTTTTAATTTATATTAAAAATTATATTGAAATAATAAAAATAGAAATAAAAAATTATTAAATGAATCTTTTTAAATTAAATTAAGATGAAATTAAATAATTAATTTAATTTAATTTTTAAATTAAATAAAGTTAAAATGGTGAGATTATGGATTTTGTCCGTATTGGTCAAAGGTATTTATTAGGTCGTTGGAAGAAAATATGAGCACTGTTCAAAACAGGCTGATTCTACGTTCAATTGGAATCAAAGGTTTTGCATTCTGCATTGGCGTTAATGAGGCTGGCTTGTCCTGTTTGCTCTCTCACAAAGATGATAAAACGACAAGCAACTCACTTAACGGCATGAAATAGAAGATGATTGTATATGGAAGAAAACCCAACAGCATAAAATGACGTCATCAAATACTAAAGAACCATATTACCTATACGTTTAGTACACGGATCCAATTTATATTACATTTAAATATAATATAATTTTTATCTAAATATAAAAATATTTTATTTAAATATCAATCATATCACATTTTAAATCCAATATAATCATTATTTATTATTTTATTTTTTCTATTATTTTTATTAATTACATTATATATTCTCTTTTTCTCTCATTTTTTTCTCTACTTTTACCCATCATATCACATATTTATTATTAAAATATAATTTAAATACTTTCACTTAAATACACATTATATTCAAATACAATACTAATACTATTCCTCTAAACATAAATTACATTCAATGCATTGTATTCGAACTCAATACAAATATAATGCGTTCCCCGAATAACCTGGTCAAATAGCAATAAAAACAAAATAACAAATAATATCTTTAGAAGATGACAACAACCTGAAAAAACGGGATTATCTAATAAACTTAAAAGTAAATAAAATAGTATTTATAGATATAATCTGTTCACACCAAACTCTACTTAAAACTCCACTTATTGGTGTAAAATTCAAATATCCACACTTCTAAATTCAAATAAATAAAATAAAATAAAAATAGAGAGAGAGAGAGGGAAAAAAAAAAAAAAAGCACCTCAACAACGACCTCAGAAACGACATTTTACAAAGAAAGCATTAAAATAAAACAGAAAAGCAAAACGACAATAACCATTCAACTGCATCATTTGGAAACCTGACATTTGACAACATTACGACTTAACGATATCAAATTAAAAGCAAAAAGAGCATTAAAAACGACAATTACATAGAAATGGCAATCTTAAAAAAAAAAATTTAAAAAGTGCACGAATTGGAAAAAGGAAATGCAGCAACAAAATGGAAAAAAGAGAAAACAACATGAAATCTGAAACGAAAATAAATGCTAAAAATGGCGTACGACAACAGAAAGATGGGCAATAATCAACTCGAATGAGAAGAAGACCTGGTACTTGACCATCGAAAAACGGCTATAAACTCAAAAAAGCGGGAAAAAAAATCTTGCCGCGGTATAATCAGAAAACGACAGTAAACTAATATATAGGGCCGTTGAAAAATAAAAACAAACAAACAAACAAAAAATACATGAAAAAGCTAACAACAACAAGGCATCAACTGTAAAACAACAATAATAAATTAAAAAAATTTCAGAAAACGACAAAGATATCAAAAAGATGAGCAAAATGACCTCCCGTGGGAGAACGACCATAAAAATGGAGATGACAACGAGTAAAAACGACATATTAGGAAAAAAGAAAAAGTAAAAAAGACCTTTTTCGATAAATTAAAGGATTATTTTCCTAAATAGCCATAAATTATAGATTTCTATTTAAATTAACTCTTATTTATTTAACACTAGTCATTATGTCTTCTAATATTGAGAAAATTATTCAAATTATTCATTCCATGTATATATATTTACGATTTTAATAGAAGTTTGAACTTAATAAAAAGTTAATCAAAGAATTATTTTTATAAATAGTTTATGAACTATAAACTTTCATTCAAATTTATCCTTATTTATTTGAAATCATTCATAATACCCTCTTAATATATAGAAAATCATTCAAAATGCCAAATCTGTTTCTAATTAATCGAATGTGCATTTTGAATTATTTTTTGTATATCAAGGAATATAATGACCAATTTCAAATAAATATAGATCAATTTGAATGAGAGTCTATAATTTAAAAACTATATATGAAAATAATCCTAAATTGTATTTTTAAGAGTAAGGTTTTTCAGTTATTTAGAGTATTCCCGTTTATTTAGCATTCTTTGATTCTTTGTGAATAATACAAGTTTCTTAACAATAAATATGATCAAATTAGAATTAGAAAAAATAATATATATATATATATGCACACATAAAATTAACAAACCTAACATACATAATATAAATATATCATGATTACAAGTATAGTATAGTGATTATTTTATATTTGATTTTTTTATAAGGTAAAGAGTCTGAATTCTTCCGTATCTAAGTTTAAAAGATAATAATAAAAGTAGATATAATGTTTTATAATAAAATCATTAATTATTTTTAAATGTATTATCCAACAACAATTCAATTTTTGATCAAAACTTTGGAGAAAAACAACATTGTCACACAAAGTTACAAAAGTTGCTATGGCCTACCTAACATGGCGCGTTGAGATCTCAACCAAACACCACCACCTATAATTTTTTGAACAAATACAAAACCAAATGACAGAAATAACGGACGAAAACACCAAAATAGACCTCCTCTCCCTGACGTTCACAATCTACAAAACGTGTTAAATTAGGATGTTGCACTTATGAATATGCATATTTGCATATCTCATTTTATCCAACAACAAGATAGATGTTGAAAGAACAATGTGCATATATGTGTTGCATAGATTTTTGGAGGGGTTTGCATTTTTTGGTAAGTAGTGGATTGTGACAGAGATATTCAATGAGGGATGATCTGGCAAGTTGATCAGCATCAAGGTCTCGTTTGGTGGTTTCATTGATGTTTAGTGGAGATGGTGCCCAGGTGTAGAAGGTGCTCATAATCACATTGTAAAGGATCATTGCCAAGTTTTTCTTTTTCATTTATCTATATGTTACTCAGCTAGAATCCAAATTAGCCAATTATTCCATTAATACAGATTTTTGTGCTGTCTAATTTCCAGTTTGTAGGAATGCTGTGGTTTGGAGACACACGGGCCCCTTTTTTATAAAGAATTTAATGATAAAGTTAAAAACAAATATTACTTTTATAAATAGTCCATAAATTATACATTTTGTTTTATATTGATTCTTAATTTTTGATTTTATACATCATAATTCTATTAACTTTTCCATTAATATACCTACATTTTCTTTGTCAATAATTTGTAAAATATTTGATTTTATACATCATAATTCTATTAACTTTTGTACTGGTATGCCCACATTTTCTTTGTCAATAATTTGTAAAAAAACAAAAACTGAACACGTTCAAATGACATGAGCTATATTTTAAGTAAAGTTATAATCAAATATATCTTATAAAGAAAATTAATGTACTCTAATGAAAAATATATAATTTTATGCCATAGAGTTATTTTAATGATAAAAAAGGATATTTAATTATTATTTTATTTTTAATTAAAACTCATATAATATAATAATTTTTAATTTCCATTTACTTATTTATTTATTATGAAATACCAGTATAAGGATTATATAAACATTTACATGCATTCGTCTGTATTAAACTGACCTATTATTAATATTTTACTCTTGTCCATTGATTATAATTTATAATTTCAAATCTTGAATTTATAATTTCAAAGTCTCAAATCCTCCTTCCCTTACCATTGGCTAGTCCATTGGCTTGATAACGCGATATTTTTCTTCTTAAGGATAATGATACCGAAAAAATTTAATACTTCACAAACAGCAACATTGATTCTAACACACCAAAACATGCCAATATTTTTGGAGTCCCCACTAAAGAGAAAGAATAGTACGTGGACTCGCGTTCATTTTTCCCATAGAGACAAGAAAAAGAAGAAGAAAAGAAGATATTGAACCAAAAAGAAAATAAACTAATAAATGAAGAGAACTAATTATCATAAGGAGATTCTCAGGTGGGACCACAAAAAATCATCGGAAGTAGGATCACCTTTTCAGCTGTAAGATTTAGATTAGAAATTGTATTAATTTTCATGTGATTTCAATTAAATTTAAAGATAAAAATATAGACTATCAAAGTGAGATCTTATCATATAATTTAATTTTTAACTGAAAAAACAATAATAGTTATTAGACCTAGTTTAGAAAGGCCCCATGCAAACAAGGGGAAAAAAAATGTAGAGAAGAACAATACAATGATCTGTGCTCCTAAGTACAAGCATTCACATTTTAGGGCTTGTAAGAGATGGGTTCCAACCTAAGGTTCTAATATATCTTTTCTTTTTTTTTTTTTAATTTTATTATTTATTTTTTTTAAAAATTCAAATTTTAAAAGTTCATAATTTTTTCATTTTAAATCAAAATAAGATGATATTTTTAAATTACATAAAATTTTAAAAGAATATGAAATAAGATCTTATTGTTAATTTTTTTTCTAAACACATTTCAAATTATTATAATTTTTCATTTTAAATGGTTCATTTTTACCAAACATATATTATATAACTCAACCCCCTTTGACTTTCAAAACAAAGATTCTAATCCTCTCTTATACAACATCTTAAAGTCCGTTTGGAGACAATATGAGATGAAGCTTTAGAGATATTTTATTGGAGTTAAGATAGTTTTGAAAATATGTATTTAGTAAAAACAAATTTTGAAAAAAAAAAAAAAGTTTTGAGTAGTGTGTTTGATTAAATAATAAATAATATATTTAGGATGTGTGTTTTGTTATTATCAAATAAATATAATTTGTAAACAAAATATAAAATAAATTTTGCTAACAAAAAAACATAATATTGAAAAGTGCACCTGTTTAGATTCCAGGACTTTATCTGGAAACCCAAAAACACAGGCTAATATATGTTTGAAAATCAAACGTCAAAGTAGAGCCTCCCCCGACACCCTTTAAAATACCATTATTATCAGCGGTCAGAAATATAAAATATTTTTTTTTCAACAAATACAAAAAAAAAAATTTTGGAGGAAAAAATAAAAAAAAAATTAATGTAAAAGAAAAAAAAATTTTGAGATGTTATTAATCTAATATTAATAGAAAATTTCTTTTTCATCGGTTTAAAAGGAAGACGGCAGTAGGAAATATAAAATCTTTTTTTTTTTCTTCAACAAATACAAAAAACAATTTTTTTTGCAGGAAAAAAATAAAAAAAAAAGTATGTGAAAGAAAATTTTTTTTGACACATTACTAATCAAATATTAAAAGAATTTTTCTTTTCATGGGTTTAAAAGGAAGACAAAGCTTTCACAAGGAGTGTTTGTTTTTATTTTCAAAAATGATTTTTTATTTTTAAAAATATAAAAAATAAAAACGGTTTCAAAATAGTGTTTGTTTATTAAATGTTTTCAAAATTATTTTGAAAATATCGTTTTCAACTATGTTGTTTTTTTAGGTTTTTTGAAAACAAAAAATAGTTTGTTTTCACTTTTTGTTTTTGTTTTCTCCCTCTCTCTCTCTCTCTCTCTTTCTCTTTTTGTTTGTGCAGCGTCAGTTATGATCACGTCCGACGATGACAACCATGGACTAGCGATGATGACGACGGGCCCCTCGCAACGATTATTATCGACTCATAACTTAAATCTCACCGTCATTGCCACATAGAATTCAGACCACTAATGTCTTCCATCACTGGATTAGCGTTAATGATGATCATGTCCGACGATAGCATCCATCTCTGACGAAGGGTGATGATCATGGACCAGCGACGATGATGACCATCCCCTCATGACAATGACTATCGATTAATGATCTAAATCTCACCGCTACCACTACCTAAAACTCAGACCACCAATGTTTTCTTTCCTTATCCCTCCTTACAAAACCTACCATCAAAAGAATTTTTTTTAAATTATGATTAATAATTTATTTTTTAAAATTAAAAATAAATATATTTTTATAAGAAAATACATACAAAAAAAAATATAACTAAATATAATTAAAAAAAAAAATCTCGTCATAATTTTCAAACATACTATTTATTATTCATTTGAAAATAGAAAACATTTTAAATCCTATCGCAAACGCCGTCCGGGTATCTTTCTTTTTCCCTCACTCTCTAGAGTTTGTCTGAATCTGTGACTAAATTTCTCCTAAAAACTCGGAGAAACTGCAATATCCGAAAAGAATCATATTCTAATGATATTTCTCTCCTTAAATTAAAGGTAATTAAGGAAAAAAAATTATATCTTTCCGTTGTTATCTTTGTGTTTAATTTGTTTCTAGGAGCTAGAAATAACAATTTCTATGTGCTAGGTTTAGTTTTTAGCTCCGGAATGCTCAAAATTTGTTTGTTAATATATATATTTTTTAATCTTTGATCTTTAGCTTTTCAGCTTTGTTTGTTTTCCGAGAAAATTGGGATATAATCGGATTGCTCGACATTTGTTAGTTAATAGGTTTATTCTCTTGAAATTTCTGTTCTTTAGCTTTTTCGGCTTTATTTGGTTTTCAAGAAAATTAGTTTTGGTGAGAAAATAATTAGCTAAAATTTTTTGTTGAACATCACAGACCGAAGATTTTGGTGATGGAAGTTCTGTCTTATAATTCTTCACCATGCTGTCATGTTGTGAATTTGAAGAAAAAATTGGTGATTAAAAGCTCAAAAAATTCTCGATCAAAATCTTCAACTTCTAGAGAAGCCAAGGTTTTTTGTGCCAAAGTTGGTTCTGGAAACGGGTATTTGAGATTTCGCAAATTAGAAAAGTTATCGGGTGGAAACCCCGAAACCCGGGAAGATTTCGAGAGCTTAAAGCGTGTTGATTCCAAGGTGTCCTCTAGTGGGAGCTCTGATTAACACGTAATTGGTGGTGAAAATGAAGTAGGAGGCTTTTCAGAAAGTATGAAATTAGTGACTAAGGCTCTGATCCTGGGTTTGCCTGATGAGTCTTATGGTGAATCCGTGGCCGAGATTAGTAGTTGCTTTTGGGAATGGAAGCCAAAGTTTAGTGTTCTTTATGATAAAGCTAGGTGTGAAAATGCGAACTCTCCACCAGTGTTGTGTCTTCCTGGTTTTAATGTTGGCTCTTTTCACTACGAGAAGCAGTTGAAGGACTTGGGCCACGATTGTAGAGTGTGGGCGATCGATTTTCTCGGGCAAGGCGTGTCTTTGCCGTCTGAAGATCCTGCACCTCTGTCTAAGGAAGGAGGTGGGTCTGAGAGGAAAGGTCTTCCATGGGGATTTGGGAGATGAAACCGAGCCATGGGCAAGTGAGCTTGTATACTCTATCAATTTCTACTGTACGTCTCATTTAGTTGATACGTTTGTTCAGTGGTCATTTCTTATTTCTGCGGATCCGAGAGAATTCCTCTGATGGATTAGAATCTTATGTTGATCTGTAATAAATGACCGTAATTGATTTGCTTGTTATTTCTGGTGTTTGTTCAAGAAAAAAACTGACTTTCTTCTATTAATTTTAGATGGCAGAAAATAAGCGATCCTAGTAGTATTGCAGAGATACTCAAGCAAGTGTATGCAGACCATTCAACAAAAGTCGACAAAGTGTTTTGCATATATTAGAAACAACACAGCATCTGGCTGCTGCTGCAGCATTGGCCTCCATTATGTGTTCTCCTTGAGAAAGCATTTGGGGAGGCTTTTTCTAGGTGAGTAGGCTATAAAATTTTATACCACTTAAGCTGTAATCTTATCATGTTTTCCTTTTCTAATGTATGTTAAGAAGCTGTTATCTTATTATAGGAAGATTTAGGAATCTTAGATTAAATTTTCAAGATTTTAGCTCTTTTAGAGTCATGAATTTTGCTTGTGTTTTCAGCCTATTTATAAGTGTGTTAGAGAGAGAGAGAGAGTTTTGAGTGATCTAACCTCATCAATCGAACAAAATTTATGGTTTCCACATTCAACACAAGGACGACAAATCTTATTTCCTTGCATATGAGTTTTGACAAATGACAAAAATTCTTCAATACTATTTTTATATTTTTTACTCAATCTATCAAGTCATATTCATTTTCTATTTATATATAACCCCTAAAATAGAATATCATAATATTCAATAATATCAAGTTTTGGAATTGAACAAATACTCAAGTTTTCAAAATAATTAAACAAATACCTATTATACAATAAAGTCAAATAATTTTATCAAAAAATAAAACTATAATGACAATAAAATGTAAAAATAATCAAAAAAAAAAAATGATTACTTAAAAAAAAAGGAGTAGATAGAATAGCAGATGTGATAGAAATGAATAGAGGTGGAAAGGTTATTTTTTGTTGTAATATCATCTGTTACAAAATGAGGGTTAGGATTGTGTATAAAAGAGGATTTTAACGAAGAGCTTCCACTATTCTTTTCGAATTATACCATCCGTGTCGTGTTTTTGACACAATTTCCACTATTATTTTTAAAAAAATGATAGTGGAACCTTAGTATTAGAATCTAATATTTACAGTAGTGAAGGTTTTCGGAATGGAATGTTTCGTGATTATAAGATTTATGCGATTAGAACAGTCCACCTCTTCATGTTCACTTTATCATCCACTTTTATTATTGAGAGGTATAGGTTGTTCTTCTGGAAGCGCAAGGTTAAGATCTATGCAATTAAGAATAATCAAAACGTTCTTTTTTTAATTCTTGAAGTTTGTGCTATTAAGCATACGAACACGCAAATGGAATTGATATTGATAAATATTGATGAAGCAGAAGTGATAACTAAATCAAGAACAAAACAAAATAACAAGCTTGTAATCAATAATCATGTCACAATACTAGAATACTGAATTAATAAATTCATATATGATATGATTAAATAATTCACATAATGGTGGGTTCTAACACAAGATACCTAGCATAACATTGACATAGTTTTTGGATAGAATAGATACCTAGCATAACATTGACATAGTTTTTGGATAGAAATATCAACTATAAGTGGTGTTCTTTGTGTAATAATCAAATATTGATATTAGTTCTGTTAAGTAATAAGTCTTTCTTTGGATCGACTAATTGCTGATATGGAAAACCTAATAATCATCACATATCTATTACCACAAGTATGTCTATTATTTGGTCAAACAAGAACTTTCCTTTGGGTCGGTTATTCTTCACATAAACAATAAACATACATATCTTAATAGTTTCAAATAAATAAATTTACATTATAGAGGTTGTTTTAGGCCGATCATTATTCACATAAATAATAAACACACATATCTTAATATTTCAAAACAAATAAATTTATATCATAGAGGTTACTTTGATAATATATAATTTCAATTAATTTATTTTGAAATATTAGACATTCATTTTTAGAAAGCAAAAAAAAATTTTTTTATCGAAGTCAACAATTGCAGTCAACAGTCAATCATCGTGGTCAAACTAGATCGAGTCAAACTAGGTAGATATGGTTAAATCGGATTGGACCAACTTAACAAAAACTCTACCTAATTATCCAAATCCCAATGAGTGCTTGATCCAATAGCCTAAGCTCAAAATCCTGGGGAGCTTAAGACTAACTTGACCTAGCCTTTGCTGGGCTAACAAAACTTTTATGCCCGTATGTTTCCTTCTAGGCCATTAGAAATCAAATTCTTTGACCTAATAAAGGCTTGAAACCGAAAATTGACTCCCTGATTCTTTCAATTCAGTCGCCACCATCATTAAATGTGGAGAATGAACAAGTTTGCAGGCAAAACTTGAAGCCTAATGGGCTACAGCAGCTTGTGGGGTTGTAACCCGACAGAGCTGCAACAGCCCTTACAGTAGGTTGTCACCCCTGTCGTGGGCTGTTAGGGATCGAGGGGCTGCAGGCCTTTAGGCACATGGCCTAACGGGCCGAAACTCGAACTTTTTCAATTTTTTAAACTTGAGATTTAATTCTAAATTGTGTATAAAAGTATGTAATTGTAAACTTAAATTTTTAAATTACATATTGTTATACATAAAATTTGAAATTGTTTAAAATTTGAATTTTTAGAAATTTGAATTTTAAATAATTTTTGGGATGAGATATAAACGAAGAAGTGATATGAAGATGTATATGTGAAGATGGAACAAAATTCAAGATCCAAAGAATATTTTGGATGTAATTTTATAATCTTTAATTTTTCTTTTTTTTAGGATGGAACTATGGCTCGGTTATTTAATTTTCCGTTATTTATTTATTGTATGTTTTGTCATGGATTGATGAATATATATTGATGGATGATTTGTATGCATATTTGATAACATGTTATATAAGTTAGAATAATACTGCTCAAACTATGTTGATCATATATGTTCATTAAAAAAACTTGTATTTTTTAAAATATTGAGTAGGAGCAAGTTTTGAACAAAACTCACGACCTCTATTGTTGATCCATATTTGAAAGCATGGTAACGCCTCGCATCAATTTTGCCCTGACTATACCCATTGGTAGGTGTTTGCAGTCGCTGATATACTAAATTGGATCTCATATGCAAAAAATGTGTTTGGATATGTTCGATTCATGACCATCCCCTAATGGCTTGGATAGAGCACGGATTGAATTACGTAAATAATTGTTACACACTCAAGACTTGTTTAGCTATTAACCTTCCTTAGAAACTCTGTTAGCTAAAATAGTGGTCAAAATAAGCGGTAATTAATATATGTCTTAACCTTTGAGGATTTAAGGCAACATATATTGATTAGATAGGGTCTATGTTTTGGTTATTTGTGTTATGACCACCCCTTGGTAACTTGGGACAATAGATGCTGAGATTTACCGTTGTAATATTACGTGTTTTTTTTCAAGTCTCATGTAGGAACGTATACATATGTTTTATTTGCTAAACATTCTTTATATTTGCTTGGGCTTTGTAGTGATGTTCTTGTATATTTTTTTATTACAGTTTAAAATATCACTAACACCTCTAATTTCAATACTGATTGAAAACAAACTAAACGACAATAATTATAAAGACTGGAAAAGAAACCTACTAATAGTTCTTAACTGTAAGAGACACAAGTTCGTAAAGATAAACCATACCTACTAGGGCCCCGACCTCATGTGTCACTTAAAGAGATCTTTGTCATGAATACTTGTTGGAGAGAATCTAATGAAATAGCTCAATGCTACATTCTCGTTAGCATGATGAGTGTTTTACAAAAGTAACATGAAACCTATCAAGTTGTTAAGGAGATCACGGAAAACATGGAGGATATGTTTGGAGGTCAATAAAAATTAACTTAACAGTTTGCTATCACAAATATAATGAACTCTAGGCAGAAGGCATGTACTCCAGTGAAGGACCATATACTTATGTTGATGGCATTCTTTATTGAGGCTGTTAACAACAGCGCAGAGATAGACTATAACATCCGGATCGAGATGGTGTTCAAGACTCTGTCTAAGGATTTTGTGGGGTTTAAAGCCACATACATCTGGCGAGGAGTTAGGACGAACTAAGCTCATGAAGCAACTTCAGGCTTATGAGCAAATAATCAATTATGGGGTTCCAGTTCAATCTAAGGGAGAAGCCAACTTGACAGAATCTTCTAAACCCTTTGAGAACATGAAAAAGCTAAATAAGAAGTAAGAAGCTTCCAGTTTTTCTATTCATCCTGTTACGAATAGGATGAAAAGAAGAAAAATAAGAAGCCTAAAGACCCTAAAAAATCCAAGTACTTCCATTATGGAAAAGTATGCCATTTTAAGAAGTCTTATAAGGTATTCTTAGCCACTAAGGGCGAGGAAGGTAAGGATCTTCTTTATTTAGAAGCTTGTTTGATGGAAGAATCGAAAGATACTTGGGTCATTGATTCGGATGCTACTAATCATGTTTGTATTTCTTTGTAGGGGTTCGTGGAAATGAGAAGTCTACATGATAAGAACCTTTTGTTGCGAACTAGAGATGGTAGCTTGGTAGTAGCTGAAGCAATGGGAGATGTATATTTTTACTTGAATGAATTTAGGTTTATTTTATTGAAAGACTGTTTTTATGTTCATAATATTAGGAAAAACCTCATATCGATAGCTTGTTTAATAAGATATTCTTATTCAGTTTCTTTTAATAAAATAGTTGATATTTATAAAAACAAGTATTTTATCTATTTTGGATGGATGGATAGAAATCTTTATTTGGTTAAATCTAAGATGTACTCACTACTAGACACCAAATTAATAGATAACTCTAGAAGGTCAAAAATTTTCTTACTCTAATAAGGTATATCTTTGACATTTAAGACTTTGTCATAATAATCAGGATATGATTCAAAGATTGAAGAAAGACGGTCCTTTGGATACTCCAAATGAGGTACGTTTTCTTTAATGTGAGTCTTGCCTTGAAGGTGAAATGACTAAAAGGTATTTTGGAGTTAAGGGTACTATGGTTATGGAACTCTTAGAAATTGTACACACTAATGTATATAACCCCATGAACGTCGAGGTACGAGGATGATATGAGTATTATGTCTCCTTTATAGATGATTACTCGAGATATGGATATGTGTACCTAATGTATTGCAAGAGTAAAATCTTTGACAAGTTCAAATAGTATTGTGTAGAAGTAGAAAAGCAATTTAGTAAATTCATAAAAACACTTTAATCTGATCGAAGTGGCAGATGCCACTCCGACGAATTTGTAGGATATCTTGTAGAGAACGGGATTTTATCCTAATTGACTGCACTTGATTCTCCACAACATAATAGTATAGCTAAAAGGAGAAACAGGACTTTATTAAATATGGTACGATCTATGATGAGTTATTCAACGTTGTCATTATCATTCTAGGGATATGCACTACAAACGGCATTTTATATTTTAAAATAATTTTCGAATAAATCAATCCCTAGGGTTCCTTATGAATTGTGATATGGTAAGAAGCCTTTCCTTAGACATATGTAAATATAGGGCTGCCTGGCGTATGTATTAAATGGGGATGCGAAGAAATTAAAATAGCGATCAGAATTATGCATGTTTATAGAGTATCCTAAAAGAACTAAAAAAGGTCTATTCTATGACCCGAAAGAACAAAAGTTGATTGTTTCAACTCATACGACATTCCTAGAGGAAAGTTACTAAATGACTTTAAGTCTCGAAGTAAAGTGGTGTTAGAGGAGTTATTAGGTGATAGAATTACTCTATAGATTTCGGTCTTAGACGTAAGTTTGAGTTCTAGTGAAAGACCTACAAACGATCAACAGTTTAAGGTATTTTGACATAATGGGAAGGTTTTCAGAAAACTTAATTTCTTTATGTATGATACTGAGGTATACCAGGCTAAAGCTCATGAGCATGATGATGACCCTGTTACCTACGATGAGGCTATAAATGATATTGATTTTAAATCTTGAAAATAGGCCATAAACACTGAGATGGATTCTATGAAATCCAACTCTATCAGGGAGTTTATGGACCTATCAAATGGGATAAAACCCATTAGGTGTAAATGGGTCAACACGAGAAAAAAGGATGCAGAAGGGATAGTTAAAACTTTCAAGGCTAGACTTGTGACAAAAAGGTATACGTAGAAGGCTGAAGTCTATTACGATGAAACCTTTTCGTCTGTTACGATGTTGAATTCTATCCGCATTCTTCTATTTATTGCTGCAACTCTTGATTTTGAGATCTGGTGAATGGCCATCTTGATGAAAGTATTTATATGGTACAGCCCAAAGGGTTTATGACAAAAGACCAAGAGAGAAAAGTTTGTAAGTTACTTCGATCCATTTATAGATTAAAGCAAGCATCCCATTTATGGAACCAAATATTTGATCAAGCGATCAAAACATCCGGTTTTGAGCAGAACGTTGATGAACTTTATGTTTATAAATATATAAAAGATGGAAAAAAGGGTTTTTTCTGGTGCTCTATGTTAATGATATACTACTTATTAGGAATGATGTAGGGAACTTACCATCGGTCAAATTTTGGTTATCCCAATAGTTTGATATGAAGGATTTGGGAAAAGCTAATTATGTTTTAGGCATTTGTCTCTTTAGAGATCAAAAGAAAAAAATGATGACATTATCTCAAGCTTTATACATAGATAAAATAATTGAGAAGTATGCAATGCAAGAGACAAAATAAGGTTCACAACCTTCTATTATTGGTCTAACTTTTTCATTGAATTACTGTTCTAAGATATTGGAAGAAAGAGAGCATACGAGTAAGGTCCCTTATGCATCCATTGTGGGCAGCCTTATGTACACTATGCTTTGCAGTTACCTAGATATTTGTTTTGTGGTAGGTATGGTGAGTCGATATCAAGTAAATCCTGAAACTAAACATTGGCAAGTCATGAAGCATATACTCAAGTATCTAACGAAAACGAGGGATTATGTGCTGGTATATTCTAGAGACCTAACATTCGTAGGATATACAGACTCAAACTTTCAAACTTGTAGGGATTTAAGGAAGTTGACTTTGGATTAGTGTTTTTACTTAGAGGATACGCTATTGTGTGGAAGAACATGAAATAAGGTTGTATAGCTAACTCTATGATAGAGGCTGAATATGTAGTTGCGACTGAGACATCTAAAGAAGCAGTTTAGCTGTTCAAGTTCTTTAGAAACCTTGAAGTTATTATGGGTGTTGACAGGCCTATCACATTCTATTGTGATAATAGCACGGTGATTGCCAACATAAGGGATTTTAAGCACCCTAAGAAGACCAAGCATATCGATTGGAGATACCATATAATTAGAGGGCACGAGAAGGCAAGTTTAATAGATGCATGGGAGGTCACGTCTGAAGACAACATCGTTTTTACTAAGATTTTGATGACTAGAAGCTTTAAAAGACACATAGAGGCGATGAGGATGCGTAACATGGCATATTTACTAGCTTAGGGCAAATGAAAAATTGTTAGGAATGTCCTAAATGGGAAAGACATTTTAGTGTATTTTGTTTATTTTGAACTAATTAATAAAAATATATTAAAGACTATTCATTACATTGTTATATGTCCTCAATCTATTTATATGTTAAGTAAATGTTAGCAAATATGACTCATTGACTGCTTATTGTTAAACTATTAGAATGTTGCATATAATGGACTTTTGTATGCAAGAAAATAACATTCTAAAATAAGTAGTCTAAATCTATAGTCTGTAATCTATGGGGTTAGAGCGAGAATCTAACTTATATTAAGACTATTATGTTGTCTAAAGCTAAATAGGAGGACAGTTTGTCTTAATTATCCGGAATTTCAACTCCCAAGTAGAGACATAAGTATGATGCTTAGTGGTTACGTATCGGATTGGGATTAAAGTGTAATTGATTTACGAAGTCCGTTTGAGTTGATTAATTTACTTTTGATGTTTATTATGTAATAACTTTAATTCTAAATAGGTGAATCGCTTCATGTGTATGACTTATGTACTTTGATGTTCTAATGACTAATGCATCTTAAAGATAGTAAGCTTATAGACTGGTTTGTGGAGTACATGACTTATATACGATGAAAGATTTATTTACAGATATTAGAATCATAACTCTAATGAGGAGTAAATGTTATCCTCTTAAAGGCATTATATTAAACGTGAAAATGGACAAGGTTTTGGGTCATTTGCTAGGCAGATGACTTTTTATTCATATACGATGAATAATCATTTTCTTATTTGAGAGTATAATGAATCTTTAAGATAGTGTGATCAGTAGGTCGAACGAACTTTGATCTAAGGTTGATCATATATATCATATGAGGGTTCTGCATACATAACAAGGTTATTAGACGAAAGATAATCACTAGCTTACATAATACAGTATATAATTAGGAGTTTCAAATTTATAATGGTACGACTCTGAAACTAATAATTGTAATGGGTTTATTTGATGTAAAATAATAGTTATATAAATTATTGGAGCTCATATTATATATGTCTAATCGGTCCTTTTACTAACTCTGTATAATTCCTTAACGGATAGTAATTGATTAGGATATTCTTTATTGCTTGTTATCTTGCATTTAGTAAAGAGAAAAATATGGATCACATTTTACAGGGTGTAAGAATTTTTCTCTAGGTGCCGATGGGGCAAATTTGTTATTTTGTATTATTCAATAAATGAGATAAATATTTAATTGATATTTATTTTGAAAGGTAAGATTTGAAATTTAAATTAATTGTATTTGTTTTTTAAAAACAAATATGAGATTGAAAATTTTGAAAATCTTGTTTTAAATAAATATCTGAAATTTAAAATATTATCTTATTTGAATATGAATTGAACAAAATCTTATCCTAGTACTAAAGTAGGGGCGGCTATTTCCAAGGGTTTGGGAAACATGATTTTCTCTTAATTTGAATTTTGAATTTTGAATTTTGTTTTGGATAAGAAATTACACAATTATTTGAATTTTAAATAGAGTTGTTATTTGAATTTAAATTGGAATTATGGAAAATTATCCATACAGACAAAATCACAAGATTTGTAGAGTTTGAAATTTGAATCAAATTTTGAATCACAAATTCAAGTAACGGCCAAAAATTTTAGGGGTTATACCTAGGGTAATTTTTGAAATTTTCAAGTAGAGAATAGAGAGAAAAATATTGTTTGAATCATGTTTGAATTTTGAATTCATCTTCTCCCGCAGAGTCAAATTTTTTAGGGTTTCTTAGCCTTGGGAGAATCAGTTTTAGGTGGTGGAAGAATGGTGGAAGAAAGAGAAAAATATTTTCTTGATCCAATTCAAAATTCGCAAAGTCACCTAATGCAAATTTATAAATAGGAACAACAGGATTTCTATTTTCTTTAAATCACAGACTCTCAGATGAGTGAATTTATTATTATACATCTTACTAATAATAATAAATTCTTAGAAATTTAGGTGGTTAAAAGGAGACGAGCAATGTTAGAATACCAATCGAGAAACCGAGTGCCCACACACTCTACTATCAAGGAATTAGAGAATAGTAGAGAAGTTAGTTGGTTCAAGCCCCTCAATCACTTCTTCTAGCATTCTTGGTGTTTTCCTCCGAAAGTATATTAATTGTTGATAATTTATTGTATATAACAATACGAGTTTTTAACAATCTTAAAAAATTTTTAAAAATTCCGCTGTGCATGTTTTTGCCTTTTTTCCTACAAACATCAAGACGAACACTAATAATGCAAACAAACATTGTTTACAACTGATATTATAAATAGCGATGTACCAATTATTATACTCAAATTATTACACTAATTTTTCCTCTAACACAGAAGTTAAAAGCTGTAGATGACATTATGGAGAGAGATTGCTGGAAAATTCGATGTAGATGTCCTGAAAAACATGGAAGACCCAAGAATAACAATTTTCACCTTAATGACAGTGAAGCAATACATGGGTAATTAGCTACTACCAATATAGCGCGCTCACATGCATATATTACTATATTAATTAAATTTTACTAACTGTAGCTTTTCATTTTTAAATAGGAAATGCATATGTGGTAAGCACAAGCTCAACAATCTACTACATCAATTTAGATAAACCTGAAACAAAGACATTAAAAATATGGTAACAAACATTTCTGGCTTATACTTCATATAAGAGGTAAAAATAATTGAATTTCAATTTTCAAACATACACTGAAAAACTTATTATATAATTATATATATAGGTTTTGTCACATAACATAACATATTAACTTTATACCAGCCTCTATCAAGCAAATCGAACCACCTAAATAGCAAAAACTACAATATAGAAAAACACCAGAGGAATTAAATAAGCTAAATCAGCTAAAACACCAGGTAAGTATAAATGAAAGAGTATTCAAAAATATTAAATTATATTATATTCTTCAGCTAATACTATTTCCAATATTTATTTGCCAAGTGAATTAAATTTAAGGTTAAGACAACAATATTCCAGTTCAAAATGTAATAGGAATGGTATTATAACTCATACTACCAATGCTACAAATAAGTAAGAGAAGCAGTCAGTGGATAGTGGAGCGATACTCACAGACACTTGACTACATTGCCAATTCTATAGTAAGAAATATCAATGAATGCCTTGTATTAACATTTCTATCTCTCCTTTTCTCACTTTCTCTCACTTTCTCTCTTAGTGTTCCGTTCTCTTTTGCTTACCAACTTGCTTACAAATCATTATATAGCATATCTAGCGTCATAAATGAAGTTCTTTAATATTTTGCCGATCACTTCCTTTCCTAACAGGTACAAATTAAATGGAAGAAACCAAGATGAAACTGATTACACAATGAACATAATATTTTGAAGGGTAGCTGAGGCACTGATAAAAAAAATCATGTTTTGCATTAACAATAGATGAAGATTTCACAGATCCAACAATATTGCCACTGATAATAAAGTAGCTAAAAGGTAAAACAAAGATATTTCAAGTTTACTTCAGGTTTAGAAGAGCACTAATTAACACAGTTGTTTCAAGAATATTTGACGATAATGAGCATACACTGCCACTCTTTCCTCTACCAACAGCAACTCCACTGGATTCAAAAACACCCGATCCAAAAAAAATTACTATAAGGTAAAAAATTGTTTTTTTAAATACACCTCATTAAAGTCCAAAAAAAAAAAAAAGGAAGAATTGCTAATCTATATGCTGATGTATTTTTATCATTTCAGCGTTGAAACAAGAATAACAGAATTCTCAATAAAAAGCAAATTAATCAAGTAAATAATGTATTTATGATAGACATAAAAAATTTTCTTGCTATAACTAAATATTGCAACATCTTATTTATATTACATTTATCTTCTTAACCAAACCAATGATATGTTTTATCGCAATGACGAAGACTAGCAGAAAAAGGGCAAGCAAAAGCTATAATAAACAAATTTATGGGGCGTTTGGTAGATGTATTGCATTCGCATTACGTTCAAACATAATGCATTGAATACATTTTATATTTCGATAAAAAGCATTTACTTTGCATTTGAATGCAGTGTGTGTTTGGATGAAAAGTATGTAAATTGTATTTTAGAGTTGAAAAGTTGATGTGATTAGTAAAAATAGATAGAAAAAATAAGATAAAGAGAGAATATGATGTGAATAGATTTTAAAAAATTTATTTTTAAAATATTCTAAAATAATAAATATATTTAAGATACTGTAAAAAAGCATTATATTTGAATATAAAACTTTTATATTTAGATAAAAATTACATTATTTTTAAATATAATACGGGAAACAAACGTCCATTAATATTTGTAATTATATTAAAAAAGCCTAATATTTCATGTACATGTTACCATATTATAATATAATTTGACCACAGCTTAATGTATATGTACTGATGTATCAAATTACCGTATACTACATCACCATCGTAGGCATTTTAGCTCATTTTTTTTCTATTCTTAATATTAATATTAGTTGCAAGTTTAAAACAATTCTATAAAAAATATTATTAATATAGTTTAATAATTATATCATACTTAATTTTATTTAAAAATATAGAGTTTAAATCCTTTTATTTTAAATAAAAAAATTCTATGAAAGTATAAGGTAACTAGAATAATTTCATAAATTTTTCTTAGCGTTTGGTAAACACATTACATTTTGATTGTATTTGAATGAAATTTATTTTTTGAATATTGTATTTGGTTGAAAAGTATTTATTTTATATTTGAATGAAATGTGTGTTTGGATGAAAAGTATTTTAAAATTGAAAAGTTTATGTGATTAGTAAAAATAGAGATAAATAATAGAATTGAAAAATTGATGTGATTGTTTTAAAAATATTTTAAATAATAATTATTTTCGTAGTACTATTATAAAATTTATATTTAATATAAAATTATATTATATTTAAATAAAATTATAATTGAATATTTTCTTCAAATGCCCTCTTAATGACTGAATTGGTGGTTGTAGGGATTCATGCCGAGAGAGATTTCTAGTAATTATTATTTTTCACACAGGATAATACAAAATCTCAAAATTTATAATAAGATTTTAATTGAAAACTATATATGTACATATATATATTTGGCCTTTTGTCCACATGGTCACTGGACTCTATAGAACAAAATCCTGGTAGGAATTAAGTACGAGTTTCAGTTGGGTGTATATAGGATTAATCTCAGCGGGTTGATGGCATTAATTGCCCAAGAAAACGACAAGAGAATTCGGTAAGCCAACATTGCCATCCAACCTCTCGTTTTTGTTTACGAAAATTTTCAAAACTCCAGGTGGCCGACTAAAAAAAATTAAAGATTTACTATATATCAATATTTATATGCTAAAACCTCGTTTTTTCTTTCTCACTTTTTTTAACTAGTAACATGGACCAACCATCTTCGTTAACCGACCTGTGCACTACGTCATGCATAACTATTTATATATATAAATATATAGAGTCTTCGAACGTAATCCAACACACTAATTTAAATATAGATTATAATTAATATAAATATGAATTTACACATAAACAAATATAAACATAACGAATTTTCTGTTTATAAAAACTTATTCGATGTATTTATTTTTTTATTTTTTATTACGTAAGTTTATATTTTTAATAATTAAAATATTTCAAAATAATAAATATATTTAAAAAATTATATAAAAATATTATATTAAAATATAAAATGTTTATATTTGAATAAAAATTATATTATATTTAAATACAATATAAACATAATATAAAAAATAAACATCCATTAATATTTGTAATTATATTAAAAAAACATAATATTTCATGCACATGTTACTATATTATAATATAATTTGACCATAGCTTAATGTATACGAATTATCAATTATATGATACAACAAATTACCGCAGCACTATCACGAGCATTTTGGCTCCTTTTGTCTATTCTTGATATTAATGTTAGTTACAAGTTCAAAATAATTCTATAAAAAAGTTAGTATTGATATAGTTTGATAATAATATCATATTTAATTCTATTTAAAATTATAGAATCTAAATTTTCTCATCTTAAATATAAAAAAAAAATCTTTACGAAAGTTTAGGGTAACTAGAATAATTCCATAAATTTTTCTAAATAACTGGGTTGTTGGTTGTGGGGATTTATGGCGAGGTAGATTTCTAGTAATTATTATTTTTTCACACGGCGACACAAAATCTCAAAATTTACAATGAGAGTTAAATTGAAAACTATATATAAATATATGCATATATATATATATATTTGGCTTTTTGTCAACATGGTCTCCCGACGGGCCCACGTAGAATAAAATCTTGGTAAGGGTGCGCTTGGGGGGATTCGTCTCGGTGTCTTCAAAACATCGTTTTTCAATATATCATCGTCCTTTTTCTTTTAATTTACTTCTTTAAAATATTATAATAAATTTTAAATTTAAAAAATATATAATTGAGTATATAAATTTAAATAAAATATTTTTTTTATAAATTACATAAAATTTTGATATAATTAAAATAATTTCTATATTAATATTTTTTTATAAAAAATTTAAAATTTTTTATTTTTTCATCCTCAATAATTTTTTCTCTAAATATATTTTTTAAAATATTTTTTTTCAACCTAAAAAAATTCTTTTATAGTGTGTTTGGTATACGTTTTTTTTCATTATATTTAAATATAAAAATATTTTATTCAAATATAAATTACATCACATTTTAAATCCAATACAATTATTATTTATTATTTTATTATTTTTATTAATTATATCATATATATTTTTTTCTTTATTTTAACACATCATATTATATATTTATTATTAAAATATAATTTAAATAGTTTTTATCTAAACATCTGAATATAATATGTACATAAAACGAAGCATAAGTATTATATCCAAAGGATCCTAGGTACGAGTTTCATTTGGGTGTATATAGAATTAATCTCAGCGGGTTAATGGCATTAATTGCCCAAGAAAACGACAAGAGAATTCGGTAAGCCAACATTGCCATCCACCCACTCGTTTTTATTTACGAAAATTTTCAGAACTCCAGGTGGCCGACCAAAAAAAGTAAAAATTTACTATGTATCAATATTTATATGCTAAAACCTCGCTTTTCCTTTCTTACTTTTTTGACCAGTAACTTGGACCAACCCATTTTGTTGACCGATCTGTGCACCACGTCGTGCATAACTATATTTATATATATATAAAGTCTTCGAACATACTCCAACATACTAATTTAAAAATAGATTGTGATTAGTAAAAATATGAATTTATATATAAATAAATATAAATATAAGAAATTTTATGTCCATAAAAAGTTGTTCGGTGTATTTATTTTTTATTTTTTATTATGTAAATTTATATTTTTAATTATTAAAATTTATATTTATGATAATATTAAATTATATTTGATATTAAATTTAAGATTATTCTTATAATATATCATAAATATAAATTTTAATAATTAAAAATATAAACTTACAAATGATAATATATATTATCATTAGGATTAAGTGTGCGTATACATATCTAGTGAATATTGGAAGGTTTATTGTTTCAACTAAATATATATGTATATATATATATATTATCATCACGACTAGAAAAAGGGCACTTACAACTTGACTTAAGAAAAAATACATTTACAATGGAAAAGGAATCTGAAGACAACATTAATATTTAAACAATTTCTTCCCTCTATATAATGGAGGTCATTGAAAGGGGTGAGACGCAAAGGTGAAGGATAGTAGAGCAAATTCGATTTGCAGTAGATCAGTTTTGTTCGCAAAATGGCCTACGACGATGATGAGCCGATTAATGATGATCTTGCAACTGGAGAAACCTCAGCAGGTATATATACATGTATACATACTTGTTTTTCGTTGTTATATATATATATAACAATCGATTTTAATATTGATTTCATTCCGTTTCTATGAAGATAAAGGTGATTAAAAGACTAGACGATGTCTTCTCATATATTTTTGTATTGTTTCAGAAGATGAAGCTATAACATACGAAGCGGGAGAAACACAGATGATAGTGTTTAACCAGCCAGAGGCACCACTTGAAGAAACAGAATTGAAGGTGTTACTGGAGCTGACGGGGTCAGGAAAAAGCGAAGATAGATCCCCAGTGGATCTTGTGATGGTCTTAGATGTCAGCGAGAGCATGGATAAGGAAGACAGGATAGGAAAATTGAAAATTGCAATGCAATTCCTCGTCCAGAAACTTGGCCCGTTTGATCGTTTGTCGGTTGTCACGTTCTCCACTAAGGCCAAGAGGTTGTTCCCGTTGCGCCAGTTAAGTAAAGATTCTCAGCTAGAGATTATAGAAAAGGTCAATGCTTTAATAGCCGCTGGTGCAACAAACATGTATGATGGCCTTACAACGGGCGTGGAAGTACTCCAGGACCGCCGTTTTAAAAGAGGGCGTTTGGGTGCCATCATACTTATGTCCGATGGTGACCAAACACGCCGATTGGGTGATGCTCGCCGGGTTTCCGTTGACAACTTTGCAGTACACACATTCGGTTTTGGTTCGGACGCCAAAGCAGAGGTACGTATATCTATATTGAAATAACCCCTTGAATAATATATATTGCAAGAGTTGTATAATTAGTCTTGTTGGGAAGGGAGGGATTTGGATCTATTTAATTCGTGCTCAATGGATGGAAAAAAATATCATGTGTACTACTTGGTTATATATTTAGGTGCTAAATGAGATAGCAGAGAAGAGCAATGGAGGAACGTTCTCAAATGTTCTTGACGTTAATGACTTGACCAAAGCCTTTTCCCAGTGTTTGGGTGGGCTCCTGACCGTGATTGTTAAGGACCTGAACTTGACCATCACGGAATTCAAAGACGAATCGACAATCAAGGATGTGTTTGTTGGAAACTATCCAAAATCTAAGAATGATTCCTCTGTGACTGTTTCGTTTGGCGAACTCTACAACAGTGAGGTACGCACGGTGATGGTGTACCTTCATCTCCCTGAAGTTGATGAAGAGAAGAACCCGGATGTGATCGAAGTCGCTTACCAGTTTAGGTAGGTGACACGAAATTTTTAATATTGGTTAAGCACTTACCATTATTTATAAATTCTATATAGATACAAATATTCTGGTCCATGATCTATTAATGGTGATATACAGATCTGGTAAGGGGAAACGATTTGAAGCCCCTCCTGTAACCGCCATCGTTAGCCGCCTTAAGACAGCGACGGTCAAAGAGATACCGAAGTTGATCCTTGAAGAGAACCGCCTCATGGCTTTAAATAGTGTAAAAGACGCAAGAAAAAGGGCTGACAATCGGGAGCTGGAGATTGCTAAGAATATGGTGGATGAAGCCAAAACCAAGCTTGAGGGTGTTAAGGTTGATGATCCTACTGAGTTGATTAAGACGTTGATTTATGAGCTACAACAGCTCTCAAGCTTTATGACAACATATGAAGACTATAAAGATAAAGGGCGACCTTATGCCTTGTCTTTTGAGACTTCCCATGAACGCCAGCGTTATGCTGCAAGAGGTGATATAGACAGGGTGCGATCATATGCTACTCCGCGAATGAACGCATACCTTGAGCAAGCCAAGAAATTTGACATCGATCCTAACACACCACCGCCGTCAGTGGAGGAAGATCTCAAAAACGACCCCAAACCACTGCACTTCCTTATTAGGATGGCCAATAAGATAACCAATCGGGCGGCCAATAAGCTAGCCAATCGGGCGGCCAATAAGGTTGTCAAACTTTTTGGCGACAAATGATCACCGGACGTACTTGAATATTTCAGACAAACTTTGAGTGCTTTAATTTTAATTTGCATTTTGCTTGTGAGATTGTATGGTTTGTTCATGTTATGTTTTCGCATTCCTTTGTTAATGATTTCATGAGTAATTTTGGTTTATGCAACCTCGTTTCTATAATTTTGCATATTAATCTTCAGGTTTATATTTTTTCAAATTCACTTTTCTAGCTAATAAAATGTGCAATATGGACAAATGAGAAACTCTTGAGTAGCAAGCTGATTGTACCAAAAACAAAGAAACCCATCATATATTTGATTAGGGAAGAGTTCGTTTTTCACAGTACATGAGTTAGCACAAGTCTGAGATGAAGAAATTAGGTCGACTCCTTGAGTGGTTGACTCCAGAGGCCAATCGACTTTGTGAAGTGTACGGCTCTTCCGGTTTTCTTCCGTATCTTCCTTTGTTTTCAAGTGAGTAATGGATTCTTTGTGAGTTGTGAAAAATGATGCAGCAGATCCATTTTCACATTATCCCATGTCTCTTCAGTATTTGGAAGGGGAAAAAAAAAAGTCTACTAGAATTAGGCTGCGCTTGTTCAAAGATTTATCTGCTCACGCTTGTTCCATGTTCAGATTTTCTCATATGCCAAATGAATAACAATGTTTCTAATATCTCGTATATCACATTACATTTATAGTAAGTTTAAATATAATGTAATTTTTATTTAAATACAAAAACATCATTTTTAAATATCAATCACTTACATTTTAAATTCAATACAATCATTATTTATCTTTATATTTTTTTATTATTTATATATATACATACATATATATAAAATATATATACATATATACACATATAAAAATAACAAACTCAACATAAATAACATAAATATATCATGGTTATAAATACAACTGAACGATTATGTTGTATCTGACTTTATTATAATGTAAAAGTCTGAATTTTTTCATCTACAAGTTTAAAATGTAATAATAAAAGTATATATAACATTTAAAAATAAAACCATTAATTATTTTTAAATATATTATCCAACAACTCTTCAATTTTCGCTTAAAACTCTGGAGAAAAACAACATTGTCACACAAAGCTACAAAAGTTGCCATGGCCTACCTAACATAGCGTGTTAAGATCTCAACCAAACACCACCGCGTATATTTCCCAAACAAATACAAAATCAAAATGAAAGAAATAACGGACGAAAACTCCTCCCCTTCCTAACTTTTACAATCTACAAAAAGTGTAAAATTAGGATGTTGCACTTGTGAATATGCATATTTGCATGTCTCATTTTATCCAACAAGATAGATGTTGAAAAAACAATGCGCATATGTGTCGCATAGATTTTTGGAGTGGTTTGCATGTTTTTTGCAAGTAGTGGATTGTGATAGAGATATGCAATGAGGGATGATCTGGCAAGTTGATCAGCATCAGAGTCTCGTTTGGTGGTTTTCTTAATGTATGGAGATGGTGTCCAGGTGTAGGAGGTGCTCGTAATCACGTTGTAAAGGATCATTGCCAAGTATTTCTTTTTCATTTTGTCTATATATTACTCAGTTAGAATCTAAATTAGCCAATTGTTCAAGTAATACAGATTTTTGTGCTATCTTATTTCAAGTTTGTAGGAACGTTGTGGCTTGGAGACACACGTGCTATTAAGAAACTTTTCCCTTTTCTTTTTTAAGAATTTAATGATAAAGTTAAAAAAGAAAATGTTAATTTCATAAATAATTTCTAAATTATAGATCTCGTTTTATAATGATTCTTAACTTTTAATTTTATACATCATAATTTCATCAACTTTTCTATTGATATTTCAGAGGTCACTTTGTCAATATTTAACTTTACATCATAAAGCCATTTTAATGATAAAAAAATATTTAATTAAAATTTTAATTTTAATTAAAATTTATATAATATGATAGTTTTCAATTTCTATTTATGTATCTTTTTTTTATGAAATACCAATATAAGGATTATACTATATGTTAAATTAACCTATTATTAACATTTTATGCCAGTAAAAGGTCGAATCTTGAATTTATGATTGCAAAGTCTCAAATCCTCCTTCCCTTACCGTTGGCCAGTCCATTGGCTTGATAGTGAGATATTTTTCTTCTCAAGGATAATGATACTGAAAAAAATTTAACACTTCACAAACTGCAACATTGATTATAGTTGTCAGCCCTTTTTTTTTTTTTTTCCTTTAAAGACTTTGGCGCACCAAAACTTGCCAATATTTTTTGAGTCCCCACTAAAGGGAAAGAATCGTACGTGGACTCGTGTTCATTTATGCCATAATGACAAGAAAAAGAAGAAGATAAGAAGATATTGAACCAAAACGAAAATAAACTAATAAATGAAGAGAATTATTTGTCATAAGGAGATTCTCAGGTTGGACCACCAAAAATGCATCAGAAGTAGGATTACCTTTTCAGCTGTAAGATTTGGATTAGAAATTGTATTAATTTTCATGTGATTTCAATTAAATTTAAAGATAAAAATATAGACTATCAAAGTGAGATCTTATTATATAATTTTTTTTTAACTGAGAAAACAATAATAGTTATGAGACCTAGTGTACAAAGGCCCCATGCAAAAAAGGGAAAAAAAAATGTAGAGAAGATGAATACAATAATCTGTGCTCCTAAGTACAAGCATTCACATTTTAGGGCTTGTAAGAGATGGTTCCAACCTAAGTTCTAATATATCATTTTTTAAAATTTTATTATTTATTTTTTCTAAAAGTTTAAACTTTCAAATTTTATAATTTTCTCATTTTAAATCAAAATAAGATGATATTTTTAAAATTACATAAAATTTTGAAAAAATATAAAATAAAATCCAATTTTTAATTTTTTTCTGAACAAATTTCAAATTATTATAATTTTTTCTTTTAAATAGTTCATTTTTACCATACATATATATACATAACTCAATTCCCTTTGCCTTTCTGAAATATCCGTTTTTATATTATTTATCAGATTTAATTAATTAATCTAATTAATTAATTATCAAAAGCAAGTAAATAAATAACACAGGCAATTTTAACGAGGTTCGGTTCCTCGAGACCATGCCTATACGTTGAACACTTCACTAACTATCAAAAGATTACAAGTACTAATAGACTTATGCAATCTAAAGACTCCCTCTTCGTTGTTACCGCCGGTCGTCTTAAATCCAGTTAATGAACACATTCAACAAGATCTCCTTACAAGCATATGTTGAAATCCCTTCACTGCTATTGTCTTCTCCCGAAACTTCAAATCTTTCTCTCGAAAGATGCAAATAATGTAGAAAGTTTCAAAATTACCAAGGACTCAAAATCACACGATCTGAACTCTTACTATCTGTTCCAAGGACGAGTATTATGAACTCTTATATAAAACTTCAAAGATCTCCTTCAAAATCTCAAATTTATTTTGAATTTTGAAGATGTTACAGATATTGTTGCAACATCTGTTGTAACATTCTTAAAAATTCAAAATTCAAATTTTTTGAATTTTAAAATCCAAATATTTTTCAAATATTATCCAAAATATATCTGCACGTTTTCCCAATTAAAAATCACAATATATATAGGCAAATCTTGGGTTTTTTGAAATCTTAATTTAAATAGAATTAGAAAATCCAATTTAAATTAGTTTATACTTTTTCAGGCTTATCCATATCTTAACTAACTCCCCAAATCTTGATTTGCCACGATTCTCTCAATCCCAATCGAATTTCACAATTTTACAGCAAAACCTGATGTTACAATAAATGTTGTAACATCTTGTAACACATCTGATACTTAACTGAATTTACATGTTGCAGCAGATGTTGTAACATCCTGTAGCACATCTTGCAAAACTTGCATAAACACCTGTAAAAATTGCATATACTTCTAATATTTCTGTGTTTACCTAAATTACCATCAATGCCAACACTAAAAAACCTAACACTTTCAAAACAATGATTCTAATCCTCTCTTATACAAGACCTTAGAGTCCGTTTGGAGACAATATGAGACGAAGCTTTAGAGATATTTTATTAGACTTAAGATAGTTTTGAAAATATGTATTTAGTAAAAATAAATTTTGAAAAAAAAAAAAGTTTTGAGTAATGTGTTTGATTAAATAATAAATAATATATTTAGGATGTGTGTTTTGTTATTATCAAACAAATATAATTTGTAAACAAAATCTAAAATAAATTTTGCTAAAAAAAAACATAATATTGAAAAGTGCACCTGTTTACATCCCAAGACTTTATTTTGAAACCAAAAAACACAGGCTAATATATGTTTGAAAATCAAACGTCAAAGTAAAGCCTCCCCCAACACCCTTTAAAATACCATTATTATCAGCGGTCAGAAATATATATATTTTTAAGAAATACAAAAAAAAAAACTTGGGAGGAAAAAAATAAAAAAAATTAATGTAAATGAAAAAAAATTTTGAGAAGTTATTAATCTAATATTAATAGAAAATTCCTTTTTCATCGGTTTAGAAGGAAGACAGCGGTCGGAAATATAAAATCTTTTTTTTTTCTTCAACAAATACAAAAAACAATCTTTTTTGGGGGAAAAAATAAAAAAAAAATATGTGAAAGAAATTTTTTTTTTGACACATTACTAATCAAATATTAAAAGAATTTTTCTATTCATGGGTTTAAAAGGACGACAAAGCTTGGGAGGGACAAAGCTTTTGAGCAACTTAAAAGGGAGTTTGTTTTTATTTTTAAGAATTATTTTTTACTTTTAAAAACACTGGAAATAAAAATAATTTCAAAATAGTATTTGTTTATTAAATGTTTTCAAAATTATTTCAAAAATATCATTTTTAATTATGTTATTTTTTTGGGTTTTTTGAAAATAAAAAAAATTGTTTTCACTTTTTGTTTTCATTTTCTCCCTCCATCTCCTCTCTCTCCCTCTCTCTCTTTCTCTTTTTGCCCGTACAGCATTAGTGATGATCATGTCCAATAATGGCATCCATATCTGACGAAGGGTGACGACTATGGACTAGGGATGATGACAACAGCCCCCTTGCGATGATGATCATCGACTCATGACCTAAACCTTACCGTTACCGCAATTTAAAACTTAGACCACCAATGTCTTCCATCATTGGACTAGCGTCAGTGATGATCTTGTTTGACGATGGCATCCATCTCCGACGAAAGGTGACGACCATGGATTAACGACGATGACGATGGCCCCCTCGCGAAAATGACTATCAACTCATGATCTAAATCTCACCATCACCACCACCTAGAACTCAGACCACCAATGTCTTCCATCCCTATCCCTCATTGCAAAACCTACCATCTTTTTTTTTTAATTATAACTAATAATTTATTTTTTTGTTTTTTTTTAATTAAATATAAATATGTTTTTATAAGACACTCACTTATAAACTAAGTTTTTAAAATATATAACCAAACAAAGTTTTATTTTTATGTTTTTCAAAATATATACTCAGAAAATATAACCAAATATAATTTCAGATATGATCTCAATATAAGTTTCAAAATATTGTCATTTTTAATTTTTTTGAAAATAGAAAACATTTTAAAACCAATAGCAAACATTTTAGAATGTTGCATACAATAGACTTTTGTATGCAAGAAGATAACGTTCTAAAATAAACAGTCTAATTCTATAGTCTGTAGTCTATGAGGTTAGAGTGAGAATCTAACTCATATTAAGACTATTATGTTGTCTAAAGCCAAATGAGGGGACGGCTTGTCTTAACTATCCAGAACTTTGACTCCAAGTAGAGACATAGATATGATGCTTGGTGGTTACGTATTGGACTAGGGTCAAAGTGTAATTGTTATACGTAGTCCACTTGAGTTGATCAATTTACTTTTGATGTTCATTATGTAATAACCTTAGTTCTAAATAGGTAAATCACTTCATGTGTATGACTTGTGTACTTTGATGTTCTAATGGCTAATGCGTCTCAAAAGTAGTAAGCTTATAAACCAGTTTGTTGGGTACATAACTTATATAGTCTGTAGTCTATGAGGTTAGAGTGAGAATCTAACTCATATTAAGACTATTATGTTGTCTAAAGCCAAATGAGGGGACGGCTTGTCTTAACTATCCAGAACTTTGACTCCAAGTAGAGACATAGATATGATGCTTGGTGGTTACGTATTGGACTAGGGTCAAAGTGTAATTGTTATACGTAGTCCACTTGAGTTGATCAATTTACTTTTGATGTTCATTATGTAATAACCTTAGTTCTAAATAGGTAAATCACTTCATGTGTATGACTTGTGTACTTTGATGTTCTAATGGCTAATGCGTCTCAAAAGTAGTAAGCTTATAAACCAGTTTGTTGGGTACATAACTTATATATGATGAAGGGTTTATTTACAGATATTGGAATCATAACTCTAATGAAGAGTAAAGGTTATCCTTTTAACAGCATTATACTAGATGTGAAAATAAACAAGGTCTTGGGTCGTTTGCTAGGCAGATGACTTTTTATTATATACATTAAATAATCATTTTCTTATTCGAGTGTATAATTGATCTTTAAGATGTAGGTCGAACGGACTTTGACTTAAAGCTGATCATGCATATCATATAAGGGTTCTACATACATAACAAGATCATTAGACGATAACTAATCACTAGCTTATGTAATACGGTATATAATTAGGAGTTTCAGATTTATAGTAGTGTGACTCTAAAACTAATAATTGTAATGAGTTTATTCAGTATAGAATAATGGTTATATATATTATTAGAGTCCACATTATATATGTCTAATCGGTCTCTCTACTAACTCTGTATAATTTCATAACGGATTGTAATTGATCGAGATATTCTTTATTACTTGTTATCTTGCATTTAGTAAAAAGAAAAATCCAGATCACCCTTTACAGGGTGTGGGCATTTTTCTCTAAGTACCAATGGGGTAAAATTATAATTTTGTATTATTTAATAAATGAGATAAATATTTAATTGATATTTATTTTGAAAGATAAAATTTGAAATTTAAATTAATTGTATTTGTTTTTGAAAAACAAATATGAGATTGATTAAAATTTTAAAAATCTTGTTTTAAATAAATGTCTGAAATTTAAAAGATTATTCTATTTGAATTTGAATTGAACAAAATCTTGTCCTAGTACTAAAGTAGGGGCGACTATTTTCAAGGGTTTGGAAGGCAAGATTTTCTCTTAATTTGAATTTTAAATTTTGTTTTGGATAAGAGATTACACAATTATTTGAATTTCAAATAGAGTTGTTATTTGAATTTAAATTGGAGTTGCAGAAAATTATCCATGTAGACAAAATTACAAGATTTGTAGAGTTTGAAATTTGAATCAAATTTTAAATCACAAATTCAAATAATGGTCGAGAATTTTAGGGGTACCTAGGTAATTTTTGAATTTTTCAAATGGAGAAGAGAGAGAAAAATGTTGTTTGAATTATGTTTAAATTTTGAATTCATCTCCACCCTGTGGAGCCGAATTTTTTAGGGTTTCTTAGCCTTGAGAGAATCGATTTTAGTTAGTGCAAGAAAGAGAAAAATCTTTTCTTGATCCAATTCAAAATTCACAAAGCCACCTAATGCAAATTTATAAATAAGACCAACTGGACTCCTATTTTCTTTAGACCACAGACTCTCAGATGAACGAATTTATTATTATATATCTCACTAATATAATAAATTTTTAGAAATTTAGGTGATTAGAATGAGAAAAGTTGTGTTAGAATACCAATCGAGAAACCAAATACCTTCACATTCCACCATCCAGAAATTAGAGAATAATAGAGAAGGTTAGTTGGTTGAAGCCCCTCAGACACTTCATCTAGTGTTCTTAATGTGTTTCTCCGAAGGCATATTGATTGTTGATAATTTATTATATATAGCAATATGAGTTTTTAATAATCTTAAAAAAATTTTAAAAATTCCGTTGTGCATGTTTTTACTGTTTTTCCTACAAACATCAAGATGAATACTAACACTGCAAAATATTAGATAATCAAACAAACTTTCTTTATAACTGATATTATAAATAGCAATGTACCAATTATTATACTCAAATTATTACACTAATTTTTCCTCTAACACTGAAGTGAAAAGCTGCAAATGACATTATGGAGGGAGATTGCTGGAAAATTCGATGTAGATATCCTGAAAAACATGGAGGATCCAATAATAACAATTTTTACCTCAATGGCAATGTTACTGCCAATATAGCTACTAACAATATAGCGTGCTCACATGCATATATTACTATATTAATTAAATTTTACTAACTGTAGCTTTTCATTTTTAAATAAGCAATGCATATGTAGCAAGCATAAACTCAATAGTCTACTATATCAATATAGACACATCGGAAATAGATTCATTAAAAATATGGTAACAAACATTTTTGGCTTATACTTCATATAAGGCGTAAAAATAATTGCATTTGAATTTTCAAACATACACTAAAAAACTTATTATACAATTATATGTATAGGTTTTGCCACACAACATAACACATTAATTTTATACCTGCCTTTATCAAGCAAATCGAACCACCTAAACAGTAAAAACTACAATATAGAAAAACAAAAGCATAATTAAATAAGCTAGATCAGCTAAAACACCGGGTAAGTATAAATGAAACAGCATTCAAAAATATTAAATTATATTATATTCTCCAGCTAATACTATTTCCAATACTTATTTGCTAAATGAATTAAATTTAAGCTTAAGACAACAATATTTCGGTTCAAAATGCAATAGGAATGGTGTTATAACTCATACTACCAAGGCTACAAACAAGTAAGAGAAGCAGGCAGTGGATAGTGGAGCGATACTCACAGACACTTGACTACACTGCCGATTCTATGGTAAGAAATATCAATGAATGACTTGTATTAACATCTCTATCTCTCCTTTTCTCACTTTCTCTCTCTTTCTCTCTTAGCGTTCCGTTCCCCTTCGCTTACCAACTTGCTCACAAATCATTATATAACATATCTAGCATCATATATGAAGTTCTTTAATATTTTGCCGACCACTTCCTATCCTAACAAGTACAAATTAAATACAAGGAATCAAGATGAAATTGATTACACAATGAACATAATATTTGGAAGGGCAGCCAAGGCACTGATAAAAAAAATCATGCTTTGCATTAACAATAGGCGAAGGTTACATAGATCCAACAATATTGCCACTGATAATAAAGCAGCTAAGAGGCTAAACAAAGATATTTCAAGTTTATTTCAGGCCTAGAAGAGCACTAATTGACACAGTTGTTTTAAGAATATTTGACGATAATGAGCATACACTACCACTCCTTCCTCCACCAACAGCGATTCCACTGGACCCGAAAACACCCGATCCAAAAAAAAAATTGCTGCAAGGTAAAAAATTGTTTTTTAAATACACCTCATTAAAGACCAAAACAAAAAAGGGAAGAATTGCTAATCTATATGTTGATGTATTTTTATCATTTCAGTGTTGAAACAAGAATAACAGAATCATCAATAAAAAGCAAATTAATCAGGTAAATAACGTATTTATGATAAATATAAAAAATTTTCCTGCTACAACTAAATATTGCACCATCTTATTTATATTACATTTATCTTCTTAACCAAGCCAATGATATGTTTTATCGCAATGAGAAAGACCAGCAGAAAAAGGGCAAGCAAAAGCTATGATTAACAAATTTACGGGGCGTTTGGTAGATGTATTACCTTCGCATTGCGTTTGAACGCAATGCATTGAATATATTTTGTATTTCAATAAAAAGTATTTGCTTTTCATTTGAATGCAATGTGTGTTTGGATAAAAAGTATTTGAATTGTATTTTAGAGTTGATGTGATTGGAAAAAATATATAGAAAAAGTGAGATAAAGAGAAAATATAATGTGAATAGATTTTTTAAAATTTATTTTTAAAATATTCTAAAATAGTAAATGTATTTGAGATACTGTAAAAAAGCATTGTATTTGAATATAAAACTTTTACGTTTGATTAAAAATTACATTACATTACATTTAAATACAATATGAATGTAATACGAAAAATAAACATTCATTAACATGTGTAATCATATTAAAAAAGCATAATATTTCATGTACATGTTACCATATTATAATATAATTTAACCATAGTTGAATATATATGAACTATCAATCATATGATACAACAAATTACTGTCATCGCAACAGCATGGTAGGTATTTTAACTTTTTTTTTAATCTATTCTTGATATTAATGTTAGTTATAAATTCAAAACAATTCTATAAAAATATTACTAATATAATTTAATAATAACATCATATCTAATTTTATTTAAAAATATAGAGTATGAATTCTCTTATTTTATATAAAAAAAATTCTACAGAGTAACTAGAATAATTCCTTGAATTTTTCAAAAAGACTGAATTGGTGGTTGTAGGTATTCATGACGAGCGAGATTTCTAATAATTATTATTTTTCACGTAACACAACACAAAATCTCAAAATTTATAATAAGGGAGTGTTTGGTAAACGTATTATATTTTGATTGTATTTAAATAAAATTTGTTTTTGAAATATTGTATTTGGTTAAATAATATTTGTTTCGTATTTAAATGAAATGTATATTTGGATGAAAAGTATTTTATAATTGAAAAGTTGATGTGAGTGATAAAAATAAAGATAAATAATGGAGTTAAAAAGTTAATGTGATTATTTTAAAAATATTTTAAATAATAATTGTAAAATTTATATTTAGTATAAAATTATATTATATTTGAGTGAAATTAAAATGTAATTTTTTTGATCATACGACACCTAAGATTTTAATTGAAAACTACATATATATTTGGCCTTTTGGCCAGATGGTCACTAGACAGAGGCCACATAGAATAAAACCCAGGTAGGAATTAAGTACGAGTTTGAGTGGATTAATCTCAGCGGGATAATGGCATTAATTGCCCAAGAAACGACAAGAGAATTCGGTAAGCCAACATTGCCATCCAACCACTCGTTTTTATTTACGAAAATTTTCAAAACTAAAGGTGGCCGACTAAAAAAAATAAAAATTTACTATATATCAATATTTATACGCTAAAACCCCGTTTTTTCTTTCTCACTTTTTTAACTAGTAACATGGACCAACCATCTTCGTTGACCGACCTGTGCGCTACGTCATGCATAACTATATATATATATAGTCTTCGAACGTAATCCAACGCACAAATTTAAACATAGATTATAATTAATAAAAATATGTATTTATATATAAATAAATATAAATATAACAACATTTCTGGTTATAAAAAGCTATTTGACCTATTTATTTATTTTTTATTATGTAAGTTTATATTTTTAATAATTAAAATATTCTAAAATAGTAAATATATTTAAAATATTATAAAAAAGTATTGTATTTAAATGTAAAATGTTTATGTCTAGATAAAAATTATATTGTGTTTAAACGTAATACAAACGTAATATAGAAAATAAACGCCCATTAATGTTAGTTACAAGTTTAAAATAATTCTATATAAAAGGTATTCTTGGCATAACTTGATAATAATATCATATCTAACTCTATTTAAAACTGTAGAATTTAAATTATTCTATCTTAAATATAAAAAAAAAAATCTCTACGAAAGTGCAGGGTAACTAGAATAATTCCATGAATTTTTCTAAATAACTGGGTTGCTGGTTGTAGGGATTTATGGCGAGGTAGATTTCTAGTAACATTTACTATATATCAATATTTATATGCTAAAACCTCGTTTTTCCTTTCTCACTTTTTTAACTATTGCCCGATCTGTGCACTGCGTCATGCATAACAATATTATATACATATATATAGATATATATATATAGCCTTCGAACATAGTCCAACACACTAATTTAAATATAGATTATGATTAATAAAAATATGAATTTATATATAAGTAAATATAAATATAAGAAATTTTATGTTTATAAAAAGTTATTCAACGTATTTATTTTTTTATTTTTTATTATGTAAGTTTATCTTTTTAATTATTAAAATTTATATTTGATATTGAATTTAAGATTATTCTTATAATATATATATATACATATACATATATGTGTGTATATAATCTATATTATCATCAGGATTAAGTGTGCGTATACGTGTCTAGTGAATATTGGAAGGCTTATTGTTTCAACTAAATATATATATATATATATATTATATATTATCATCACGGCTAGAAGAAGGGTACTTATCAACTTGACTTAAGAAAAAATACATTTATAATGGAAAAGGAATCTGAAGACAACATTAATATTTAAACAATTTCTTCCCTCTATATAATGGAGGTCATTAAAAGGGGTGAGACGCAAAGGTGAAGGATAGTAGAGCAAATTCGATTTGCAGTAGATCAGGTTTGTTCGCAAAATGGCCTACGACGATGATGAGCCGATTAATGATGATCTTGCAACTGGAGAAATCTCAGCAGGTATATATACATGTATACATACTTGTTTTTCGTTGTTATATATATATATATAACAATCGATTTTAATATTGATTTCATTCCGTTTCTATGAAGATAAAGGTGATTAAAAGACTAGACGATATCTTCTCATGTATTTTTGTATTGTTTCAGAAGATGAAGCTATAACATACGAAGCGGGAGAAACACAGATGATAGTGTTTAACCAGCCAGAGGCACCACTTGAAGAAACAGAATTGAAGGTGTTACTGGAGCTGACGGGGTCAGGAAAGAGCGAAGATAGATCCCCAGTGGATCTAGTTATGGTCTTAGATATCAGCGGGAGCATGAAAGAGGAAGAAAGGATTGAAAAATTGAAAATTGCAATGCAATTCCTCATTCAGAAACTTAGCCCGATTGATCGTTTGTCGGTTGTCACGTTTGCCACTGAGGCCGACAGGTCGTTCAAGTTGCGCCAGTTAAGTAAAGAATCTCAAGTAGAGATTATAGAAAAGGTCAAGACTTTAAAAGCCAATGGTGCAACAAACATGTTCGATGGCCTTACAAAGGGCGTGAAAGTACTCAGGGACCGCCGTTTTAAAAGAGGACGTTTGGGTGCCATCATACTTATGTCTGATGGTGACCAAACACGCCGATTCGGTGATGCTCGCCGGGTTTCCGTTGATAACTTTGCAGTACACACATTCGGTTTTGGTTCGGACGCCAAAGCAGAGGTACGTATATTTATATTGAAATAACCCCTTGAATAATATATATTGCAAGAGTTGTATAATTAGTCTTGTTGGGAAGTGAGGGATTTGGATCGGAGATCTCAGATCCTATTTAATTAGTACTCAATGTTGGGGAAAAAAAAAATCATGTGTACTATTTGGTTATATTATTTAGGTGCTTAGTGAGATAGCAGAGAAGAGTAATGGAGGAACGTTCTCAAATGTTCGAGATGTTAATGACTTGACTAAAGCCTTTTCCCAGTGTTTGGGTGGGCTTCTGACCGTGATTGTTAAGGACCTGAACTTGACCATCACAGAATTCAAAGAAGAATCGACAATCAAGGATGTGTTTGTCGGAAACTATCCAAAATCCAAGAATGATTCCTCTGTGACTGTTTCGTTTGGCGAACTCTACAACAGTGAGGTACGCACGGTGATGGTGTACCTTCATCTCCCTAAAGTTGATGAAGAGAAGAACCCGGATGTGATCAAAGTCGCTTACAAGTTTAGGTAGGTGACACGAAATTTTTAATATTGGTTAAGCATTTACCATTATTTATAAATTCTATATAGATACAAATATTTTGGTCCATGATCTATTATGTATTAATGGTGCATATACAGATCTGGTAAGGGGAAACGATTTGAAGCCCCTCCTGTAACTGCCATCGTTAGCCGCCTCAAGGCAGCAACGGTCAAAGAGATACCGAAGTTGATTATTGAAGAGAACCGCCTCATGGCTTTAAATAGTGTAAAAGACGCAAGAAGAAGGGCTGACAATCAGGAGCTGGAGATTGCTAAGAATATGGTGGATGAGGCCAAAACCAAGCTTGAGGGTGTTAAGGTTGATGATCCTACTGAGTTGATTAAGATGTTGATTTATGAGCTGCAACAGCTCTCAAGCTTTATGACAACATATGAAGACTATGAAAATAAAGGGCGACCTTATGCCTTGTCTTTTGAGACTTCCCATGAACGCCAGCGTTATGCTGCAAGAGGTGATATGGATAGGGTGCGATCATATGCTACTCCGCGAATGAACGCATACCTTGAGCAAGCCAAGAAATTTGACATCGATCCTAACACACCACCGCCGCCAGAGGAGGAAGATCTCAAAAACGACCCCAATCCACTATCCTTCCTTATTAGGATAGCCAATCGGGTTGTCAAATTTTTTGGCGACAAATGATCACCAGACGTACTTGAATATTTCATGCAAACTTTGAGTGCTTTAATTTTAATTTGCATTTTGCTTGTGAGATTGTATGGTTTGTTCCTGTTATGTTTTCGCATTCCTTTGTTAATGATTTCATGAGTAATTTTGGTTTATGCAACCTCGTTTCTATAATTTTGCATATTAATAATCTTCAGGTTTATATTTTTTCAAATTCACTTTTCTAGCTAATAAAATGTGCAATATGGACAAATGAGAAACTCTTGAGTAGCAAGCTGATTGTACCAAAAACAAAGAAATCCATCATATATTTGATTAGGGAAGAGTTCATTTTTCACAGTACATGAGTCAGCACAAGTCTAAGATGAAGAAATTAGGTCAACTGCTTAAGTGGTCGACTCCGGAGGCCAATCGACTTTGTGAAGTAAACGGCTCTTTCGGTTTTCTTCCGCATCTTCCTTTGTTTTCGAGTGAGTAATGGATCCATTTTCACATTATCCCATGTCTCTTTCAGATATTTGAAAAAAAAAAATGTCTGCTAGAATTAGGCTGCGCTTGTTCAAAGATTCATCTGCTCACGGTTGTTCCATGTTCAGTTTTTCTCATATGCCAAATGAATAACAATATATCTAATTCTTAGTTTGTTTATCACATTATATTCACATTATATTTAAATATAATATAATTTTTATTGAAATATAAAAATATTATATTTAAACACTAATCACATTATATTTTAAATTCAATACAATTATTATTTATTATTATATTTTTTAATTACTTTTATTAATCACAATACATATTTTCTTTTTTTTTTTTTTCCTATTTTTATCAATTATATTACATATAAACATTTTTTATTTAATTACATATTATATTTAATATCTGTTATTTCAACACTTCGTCAGACTACAGAAGTAAATCTAATATATATATATATTTGTAATACTGTATATTACGAAGATAGTATATATCATAATTCATGCTAACAATTTTCCGCCCAGATCTCTGACTTTGAGTACGATGACCTCATCGTCAAGGTTGATCAGCATATCATCTAAAGACACCGTGGGAGAACAGATTTTAAAAAATGACTGAAGTGTATATATTTTTAAAATATTTATAATATATAATAAATTTTTTAAATAAATAAATAAATAATTTGTTTACATTTTATAAATATATTTTTTATATAATAAAATTTTTATTTATCTATTTTATTTATTATTTATTATAAATATTTTAAAATTTTATTATTTATTTTAATAATTATTTTTTTTTGTAATTAGTATCTATTTAATTTATTGTTTTAATTTGATTTTATTTAAAAATTAAATTAAATTGATAATTTTATTATAATTTAATTTAATTTAAATTTATATTAAAAATATATTAAAATAATAAAAATATAAAAAGTTGTTAAGTGGATCTTATTAAATTAAATTTTGTTAGGATTAAATTACTAATTTAGTTTGGTTTCTAATATAAACAAAGTAAAAACAGTAAAAGTCTGATTTTGTCCGAATTGGTAGAAGGTGTTTATTAGGAGATTGGAAGAAAATATGAGCAGTGTTCACAACAGACCGATTCTGCGTTCAATTGGAATCAAAGGTTCCGGATTCTGAGTTGGCATTAATGGGCTGGTTTGCCTAGTTTGCTCTCTCACAAAGATGACAAAACGACAATCAGTTCACTTAACGACATGAAATGGAAAATGATTGCATATTGGAAAAAACCCAACAGGATACAACGACGTCATCAAATACTAAAGAACCATATTAATTAACCTCGTTAAACAGCAACAAAAACAACATAATAAATAATATCATTGGAAAACGATAACAAGCTGAAAAAATGGGATTATCTGATAAACCTAAAAGTAAATAAAATGATTGTTACAAATATAATCTAACATTTATTTCACACCAAATTTTACTTAAAACTTCACTTAAATTTAGATATGTAAAGTTCGAATACTCATACTCTCAAATTGAAATAAATAAAATAAAATAAAAATAGAGAGAGAGGGAAAAAAAAAGTGCACTTCAACAACGACCTCAGAAACGACATTTTACAAAGAAAGCATTAAAATAAAATAGAAAACCAAAACGACAATAACCATTCGACTGCTACATCTAGAAGCCTGACATTCGACAACAATACGACTTAACGATATCAAATCAAAAGCAAAAAGAACATTAAAAACGACAATTATATAGAAATGGCAATCTTAAAAAAAAATAAAAATAAAAAGCGCACGAACTGAAAAAAGGAAATGCAGCAACAAAATGGGAAAAAGAGAGGGAAAAAAAAAAAGAAAACGACATGAAATCGGAAACGAACATAGATGCTAAAAACGGCGTCGGACAATAGAAAGATGGGCAATAATAAACTCAAAAAGGGAAGAAGGCTTAGCACTCGATCATTGAAAAATGGCTATAAACTCAAAAAAGGGGTGGAAAAATCCTGCCGCAATATAATTAGAAAACGACAGTAAACTAATATATAGGGCCGTTCAAAAACGACAACAGACAAAAAAAAAAACGAAAGAGCTCACGACAACAAGGCATCAACTGTAAAACAACAATAATAAATTACAAAAAATTCAGAAAACGACAAAGATATCAAAAATATGAGAAAGATGACCTACCGTGGGAAAACGATCATAAAATGGGAGACGACAACGAGTAAAAACGACATATTAGTAAAAAAAGAAAAATAAAAAGACCTTTTTCAATAAATGGAAGGATTATTTTCTTAAATAGCACATAAATTATAGATTTTTATTTAAGTTGACTCTTATTTATTTAAAATTAGTTATTATGTTCCTTGATATATAGAAAATCATTCAAAATATCAATTCTATATATATATATATTTATGATTTTAATAAAAATTTGAATTTCATGAAAAATTAATAAAGGGATTATTTTTATAAATAGCTCATAAACTATAAATTTTCATTCAAGTTAGTCTTTATTTATTTGAAATCATTCAAAATGCCCTCTCGATATATAAAAAATCATTCAAAATATTAATTTCGTTTCTAATTAACCAAATGCGCATTTTGAATGATTTTGTTACATTAAGGGGTACAATAACCGACTTCAAATAAAAATAGACCAATTTAAATGAAAGTCTATAATTCAAAAACTATATATGAAAATAATTCTAAGTCAAAATTCAAGAGATAAAGGTTTTCTCGTTGCTCAGAGTATCCCTGTTTATTTAGCATTCTTTGATTCTTTGTTAATAATACAAGTTTCTTAATGTTGAATATGATCAAATTAGAAGGAAAAAAAAATAAAACATATATACATATATTCACATATAAAAATAACAAACTCAACATATATAATATAAATATATCATGATTACAAATATAACTTAATGATTATTTTTGATATACTTTATTATAAAGTAAAAAAATCTGAATTCTTCCATCTTCAAGTTTAAAAGGTAATAATAAAAGTAGATATAACATTTAAAAATAAAACCATTAATTATTTTAAATATATTATCCAACAACTCTTCAAATTTCGCTCAAAACTTTAGAGAAAAACAACATTGTCACACAAAGCTACAAAAGTTGCTGTGGCCTACCTAACATGGCGTGTTGAGATCTCAACCAAACAACACCACCTATAATTTCCAAACAAATACAAAACCAAAACGAAAGCAATAACGGACGAAAACACCAAAATAGACCTCCCCTTCCTAACTTTCACAATCTACAAAATGTGTAAAATTAGGATGTTGCATTCCTGAATATGCATATTTGCATATCTCATTTTATCCAACAAGATAGATGTTGAAAGAACAATGCACATATATGTGTTGCATAGATTTTTTTTTTTTGAGGTTTGCATGTTTTTGACAAGCAGTGGATTGTGATCAAGATATTCAATGGGAGATGATCTGACAAGTTGATGAGCATCAGAGTCTTGTTTGGTAGTTTTTTTAATGGAGATGGTGCCCGGTTGTAGAAGGTGCTCATAATCACGTTGTAGAGGATCATTGCCAAGTATTTCTTTTTTATTTTATTTATATATTACTCAGTTAGAATCTAAATTAGCCAATTGTTCAAGTAATATAGATTTTTGTGCTATCTCATTCCAAGTTTGTAGGAACGTTGTGTTTTGGAGACACACGTGCTAATAAGAAACTTTCCTTTTTTTTTTTTTTGAAGAATTTAATGATAAAATTAAAAAAAAATTAATTTCATAAATAATCTCTACATTATATATCTTATTTTATATTGATTCTTAACTTTTGATTTTATCCATCATAATTCCGTCAACTTTTCTACAGTATGCCAACCGTCTTTGTGTCAATATTTAATTTTGCATCATAAAGCTATTTTTATGAAAAAAAATATTTAATTATAATTTTAATCTTAATTAAAATTTATATAATATGATAGTTTTCAATTTCTATTTGTTTATCTTTTTTATGAAATACCAATAGAAGAATTATACTATATATTAAATTAACCTATTATTAACATTTTATGCTGGAAAAAGGTCAAATCTTGAATTCATGATTGCAAAGTCTCAAATCGTCCTTCCCTTACCATTGGCCAGTCCATTGGCTTGATAGTGAGATATTTTTCTTCTTAAGGATAATGAAACTGAAAAAAATTTAATACTTCACAAACTGCAACATTGATTATAGTTGTCAGCTTTTTTTTTTTTTTTAATTTTCCTTTAAAGACACACCGAAACACACCAATATTTTTGGAGTCCCCCCTAAAGAGAAAGAATCGTGAGTGGGCTCGGCTCATTTATGCCATAAAGACAAGAAAAAGAAGATAAGAAGATATTGAACCAAAATGAAAATAAGCTAATAAATGAAGAGAACTTATCATTAGCAGATTCTTAGGTTGGACCACCAAAAAAAAAAAACCATCAGAAGTAGGATTACCTTTTCAGCTGTAAGATTTAGATTAAAAATTGTAATGTGATTTCAATTAAATTTAAATATAAAATTATAGACTATTAAAGTGAGATCTTATTGTATAAGTTTTATTTTATTATTTTTCCTGAAAAACAATAATAGTTATGAGACCTAATGTGGAAAGACCCCATGCAAAAAAGGGGGGGAAATGTAGAGAAGAACAATACAATAACCTGTGCTCCTAAGTACAAGCATTCACATTTTAGGGGCTGTAAGAGATGGGTTCCAACCTAGGTTCTAATATATCTTTTGTCTCTTTTTTTTTTTTAATTTTATTATTTAGTTTTTTTAAATCTAAACTTTAAAAATTCATAATTTTCTCATTTTAAATCAAAATGAAATAATTTTTTTAAAATTATATAAAATTTAAAAATAAAATGAAATAAGATCCTATTATTAATTTTTTTAAAACATATTTTAAATTATTCTAATTTTTTACTTTAAACATATTATTTTTACTAAATACATATTCATATAACTCAATCCCTGTGACTTTCAAACCAAAAGATATAATCCTCTTTTATATGAGACCTTAGAGTCTGTTTGGGAGAAATATGAGACGAAGCTTTAGAGATATTTAATTGGAATTAAGATAGTTTTGAAAATATAGATTTGGTAAAATAAATTTTGAAAAAAATAAGTTCTGAGTAACGTGTTTGATTAAATAATATGTAATATATTTAGGATGTGTATTATCAACTAAATATAATTTGTAAACAAAATCTAAAATAAATTTTGCTAGCAAAAAAAAAAAACATAATATTGAAAAGTGCAACCCATTAGATTTCCTATTTACGTTTCCGGACTTTATTTGGAAATCAAAACGTGAAAGTAAAGCCTCCCCCAAACACCCTTGAATATGCCATCATTACCAGCAATCGGAAATATAAAATATTTTTTTTAACAAATACAAAACAAAATTTGGACGAAAAACTAAAAAAAAAAAATTAATGTGAAAGAAAAATATTTTTGAGACGTTATTAATATGAATAGAAAATTTCTTTTTCATCGGTTTAAAAGGAAGACAGCAGTCGGAAATATAAAATCTATTTTATTCTTCAACAAATATAAAAAAAATTTTTTTTTTTGGAGGAAAAAAATTAAAAAACAATTTATGTGAAAGAAAATTTTTTTTGACACATTACTAATCTAATATTAAAAGAAATTTTCATTTTCATGGGTTTAAAAGGAAGACGAAGCGTTTAAGCAACTTAAGGCGTATCTTTCATTTTCTCTCGTTCTCTATGTTTTATCAGAATCTCTGACTAAATTTGTCCTAAATACTCGGAGAAACTGCAAAGTCCGAAAAGAATCATATTCTAATGATATTTTTCTCCTCAAATTAAAGGTAATTGAGGGAAAAAAAAGTTTTGTCTTTCCGTTATTATCTTTGTGTTTTATTTGTTTATAGGAGCTGGAAATAACAATTTCTATGTAATTTTCTAATCTGAATTTGTTGCTAGGTTTAGTTTTTAGCTCCGTATTGCGCAAAATTTGTTTGTTACTGGATTGATATATATATATTTTTTTGTAAATCTTTGATCTTTTGCTTTTCAGCTTTGTTTGTTTTCCGAGAAAATTGGGATATAATCGGGATTGCTCGAAATTTGTTAGTTAATAGGTTTTTTCTCTTGAAATTTCTGTTCTTTAGCTTTTTCGGCTTTGTTTGGGTTACGAAAAATTAGTTCTGGTGAGAAAATTGTTAGCTAAAACTTTTTGTTGAAATTCACAGACCAAGGATTTTGGTGATGGAAGTTCTGTCTTATAATTCTTCACCATGCTGTCACGCTGTGAATTTGAAGAGGAAATTGGTGATTAAAAGCTCAAAAAATTCTCAATCAAAGCCTTCAACGTTTAGAAAAGCCAAGGTTTTTTGTGCCAAAGTTGATTCTGGAAATGGGTCTTTGAGATTTCACAAATTAGAAAAGTTTTCTGGTGAAAACCCCGAAACCCAGGAAGGTTTCGAGATCTTAAAGCGTGTTGATTCCAAGGTGTTCTCTAGTGGGAGCTATGATGGTTATGTGGTTGGTGGTGAAGATGAAGTAGGAGGCTTTTCAGAAAGTGGGAAATCAGTGACTAAGGCTCTGATCCCGGGTTTGCCTGATGAGTCTAATGGCGAATCTGCGGCCGAGATTAGTAGTTGCTTTTGGGAATGGAAGCCAAAGTTCAGTGTTCACTATGATAAAGCTGGGTGTGATAATGTGGACTCTCCACCAGTGTTGTGTCTTCCTGGTTTTGGTGTTGGCTCTTTTCACTACGAGAAGCAGTTGAAGGACTTGGGCCGCGATTATAGAGTGTGGGCAATCGATTTTCTTGGGCAAGGCATGTCTTTGCCGTCTGAAGATCCTGCACCTCTGTCTAAGGAAGGAGGCGGGTCTGAGAGAAAAGGTCTTCCATGGGGATTTGGAGATGAAACTGAGCCGTGGGCAAGTGAGCTTGTGTACTCTATCGATTTGTGGAGGGATCAAGTTCAGTATTTCATTGAACAGGTGTGCCTTGTAATCATGAATGAACTGCACTTTTTCTTTGGAGAAATTTTTACTTGATTCTTCGTTTTAAAGATATGAGCTTCAACTATTTAGAATTATAATAATACTCCTTATGTTGACTTTTATAAGCAAACCTATATTGAACTCGTTTTCATAGAATATGAATCTCTGTAATTGATGTTGTTTAGGATTTCCGATGATATATTAGAACGAACAGTCTAAATCCATATAGGTGTCTAGATGCAGGCAATTGGTTGGACCGAATAATGTACATAAGCAACTGAGTTTGATTCAATCATTTGCAGGTCATTGGAGAACCGGTCTATCTTATAGGGAACTCACTAGGAGGATATGTTGCCTTATATTTTGCAGCATGCAATCCTCACCTGGTTAAGGGTGTTACGTTGCTCAATGCAACCCCTTTCTGGGGATTTCTACCTAACCCATTGAGATCTCCAAGACTTGCCAAATTGTTCCCATGGGCCGGAACGTTTCCCCTGCCTGCCCGTGTCAGAAAGATCACAGAACTTCTGTACGTCTCATTTGGTTGATACGTTTGTTCAGTGGTCATTTCTTATCTCTGCGGATCCGAGAAAATTCCTCTGATGGATTAGAATCTTATGTTGATCTGTAATAAATGACCGCGATTGATTTGTTTGTTATTTCTGGTGTTTGTTCAAGAAAAAAACTGACTTTCTTCTATTGATTTCAGATGGCAGAAAATAAGCGATCCTAGTAGTATTGCAGAGATACTCAAGCAAGTGTATGCAGACCACTCAACAAAAGTCGACAAAGTGTTTTTGCATATATTAGAAACAACACAGCATCCGGCTGCTGCTGCAGCATTGGCCTCCATTATGTGTGCTCCTCGAGGACAATTATCATTTGGGGAGGCTTTATCTAGGTGAGTAGACTATAAAATTTTATACCACTTAAGCTGTTATCTTATTATGTTTTCCTTTTCTAATGCATGTTAAGAAGCCATTTTCATTTTTATCTTTAGATGTCAAACGAACAATGTGCCAATCTGTCTCATGTATGGAAAAGAGGATCCGTGGGTGAGGCCTGTCTGGGGCCTTAAGGTGAAACGCCAAGTACCTGAAGCTCCATATTATGAGATTAGCCCGGCTGGTCACTGTCCTCATGATGAAGTTCCCGAGGTATGCAGCTTCTCACCAATTTTTGCTGACACGTCTTTGATTTTTTCCATTTCTCTAGCTCCGCACTGTAACTTAACAATCCTCAGATACTAGGCTAATCTAACATCATGATGATTTAATAAAAAGTAAAAGTAACTTTATCAATATTATCTTATTCCGGTGGAAGTTTCACAAATTTCCACTGATGTAAGTTTTGTCATATTTTTTGCAATCATCTTTTCGGATACTAGAGAGAGTGCCATTGCCGTACAGGTAGTGAATTTCTTGTTACGTGGATGGATCAAAAACCTGGAGTCAAAGGGTGCAGTGGCATTACCTTTGCTTGATGATCCAGAAAGTACTGCCCACTTTAACATGGCCAGGGACTTGGAATTTCCCAGAGACGGATCGCAGAAATCAGTGAGGGTGCGCTTCTTCAGCTCCAAGCTCTCGGTTTGGAACTGGATAACCTCTCATCTCCAAGCTCACCTAGGGAACTTGAAGTTGAAATCTTGACAGGGGCACCAACTAGGACTTGGTTCAGAGTAGCGTAAATTCTTAGGATGTATAATACCCTTCTATTTGTTAAAATGTGAATGTTTCAATCAATAGATCGTATAGTTTGAAATAAAATGTCATTTTATGCCAGGATGATGCTCAATTTAAGTGGCAAAATTGAGCTAAAATGGAGTATAGTCAACATCAAAAATTGTTCTTTGACGATGGAACGGAAACAAAATTTAAATGCCAGTTGAGGCAGTTTGATGTATTCATTTTCAACCGTACAGGGAGACCATTTTTTGTATGCACAAATTTTCAATTATATAGCAAGACCAAACAAAAAGTATGGCAATTGAAAAATTTTTCCCCCCTAACAAAACGTGTTTGTGTACTTTTACTGATAACAGTTGTTCAATTTTCCACTATATGAGAGAGAGAGAGAGAGAGAGAGTGAGAGAGGATGATGATGATGAAGAAGAAGAAGATGGCTGTCGTTCAATTTAATGTCGTTGTCACTTCTATGTTGTTCGCTGAATCCAATTTACCGTGGCCCAAACCTTTTGTTGTGTTCTAGTAGATGTCGTTTATCATTTGTCATTCTGTGATGTCATCCTTTTTCCCATTGTTGTCGTTCTACCAAATGATGTTGTTTTTCAGCCTACTGCCGCTTCTTGCGATTATTGTTGTTTGCAATGGTGTTGTTTTTCATGTTGTTATCATATTCTGAATTTATTCTCCCCCTATTTTTAGCGTCGTTCCATGCCTATTGTCGTTTTTCAGTGTTGTCGTTTTCCTGATGATGTCGTATATATTATTGTCGTTTTTGCAATCCCTGTCGTTTGTTAGTATCGTTTTTGGATTACGAATACACTATTTACAATACGATTATTTACGTAAACCTTGTGATCCAGACTCACAATAAAGAGATCAGACATTTATTTAAGAAAGAGAGAGAGAGAGAGAGAGGGAGAGAGATCAGATATTACGGTCACATATAAACCCAGAAATTCAAATCAGGTACCCTTGAACAAAATGCCAAATCTATTGAAAAGCATGATGGGAAGGCGGTTAAGCATTTTCTTTTACTGATAATTGTCGTTTAACTTGATGTCGTTGGCAGTTTTATGTTGCCCACTGAATACATCTCCGTAGTCTAAAACTTTTTGTCGCTTTCTTTTTTTGTCGTTTTTACAAGATTAATGTCGTAATACTGGTTATATTCATTTTATTTTTTCTGGCGTCCTCTTCTCCAATCATTGTCGCTCTTTCAATTGATGTCGTTTTTCAGGATATTGTCTCATCCGGCAATCGTCGTCGTTTTATAATGGTGTCGTTTTCTATTTTTATGTTATTATAATAATAATAATTATTATTATTATTGTGATTTTGAATATGAGGATTAAATCTCCACTTCTGATAAAGTCAGAGATACTTTTTACCAGACTATTTTTTGAATTCATTGCCCCTCTCGTTTTATGGTTCTTGTCGTTTTGCAGAATGTTGTCGTTTCTAAATAATGTAGTTTATGACATTGTCGTTTAGAATTCCTTGTCGTTTCCTATGCTATATAATGTATTTTTTTTCCCAGAAATTCACCAGAGAGAGAGAGAGAGAGAGAGAGAGAGAGATCGGACATAACGGTCAAATATAAACCCAGAAATTCAAAACCAGTAAACGTTGAAGAAAAAACCAAATCCAGACAACAAAGCCATCTGAAAATCATGATGGAAAGGCTGTCAAGCATTTTCTCTTCCGTGAAGCTCACAAAAAACGACGCCGTCCAAAGAAAGCCTTCGTCAACGCCTCCTCCAACATCGAGAAAAGCAGAAGCGAAAGCCAGCCCGGAATCATCAAAGTCAAAGCCATGGTGTGTTTATCTTATCATTTCCACAAATAACCCCATCAAGACGTACGTCGGTGTCACCACATCTTTCTCTCGCCGGTACGTCGTTTTCCCGCCCCTAATTTGAGCTTTCTATGGAATTATCCGGTGAATCATTACATGGGTCTCTTTGATTTTGATGTTTTAATGCTTATTTGGCTCGTGAGAAAAATGGGATTTTATACTTTTATTGTTTTTCAATTATGATCAGGGTGAGCAGTTTTTTTTGTAAGTTTTCAAAGCATAAATATTTGTCTTTTGTCCCTGATACGAGCTTTTGGTGAAATTTCCATTGAATGAACACATGGATATCTTTGATTTTGATATGTAAGCGCTTTTTCGTTCCTCAGGAAATATGGTATTTATGTTTTTTTGTCATTTTTATTTTTTTTATTTATTTTTCATGATCAGGGTGGATAGTTTTGCGTAAAGTTTCATTTTTTTGGTTTTCTAAAGGAAAAAAAAAAGTTCTTCTATTTTTTTTATATTTTATTTTTTTGGTTTAGTGATTAGAAATTAGCTCTTCCTTAGAAATTATTTGGAGAAACTACAGGATAAAACATGGGCACCACATTATTCCTTTGCCTTCCTTCTTCTGTTTTTTTTTTTTTTTTGATACTTAAGAAAGAGAGATTTGAAAGTTAGACCTTTTCATTTGAGGTGGCTGTGAATTACTGCATCACCACTCATTTCGAAATATGTAAACTGGTCCTGTTGAGCTTCAAATTCTCTCGGTTGTAATGGAAACAAACGTGATAATCACTAGGAATTTGTTGTTGGGGGCAAATGAATGATAACTCGTGATTATTTTTCTACAAGACTGGCTGCCTCAATACAATGTGTTGGTATTTCATACAGTTTGAAACGACATAATGGTGAACTTAAAGGTGGTGCAAAAGCGACCCGCTCCGGAAGGCCATGGATTTGTGCCTGCCTGATTGAAGGTTTCAAGGACCAAAGTGAAGGTAATTGATTCTGATAAAGCTGTGAAAGACCACTATGTCTTTTCTTTCTGTAATATGGGATCTGGGATAATCATGGTGAAACACATAATGTGGACAATTTTGAGAAAGAATTTGAAGTACACAATTGCTTCTGCATACATTTATAATTGTAAAAACAGAGTAAATAACCAAGCGAGATTTATTTAGAGGCACTATACTTTTGCTGTCTTAACCTTGGATTCATGAAACTAAATTCCGAAGAAACTAGTCGTTTGATGGCTCATTCCAATTTTCTTCCTTTGAAATGCCTTATCTGAGGATTCTAGGTGTAGGAGCTTGTAGTCACTGTCTTTTGCAATCAATTCTAGCGACAAACCTGGCACAACCTGGCACTCATGCTATGCCATTTAGTTTTTGTTTTCATTTTCGTATCATTCTTTCATTTCTTTTTTACTTCTTTACACCATCTCTCTGATACATTGCAGCTTTGAAATTTGAAGCAAAATGGAAAAGTTTCTCTAGAAAGTTGCCTCGCAAGATGAAGAATGAAAACGCAGAAAGTAAAATGAATGACTGCTCACTTTCATTGTTACAATACAGACAAGCAGCTTTAAAGAGAGTTGAAGGTTCGTTTGATTGCGGTCACTTAGAATTTGACTGGCATCTCAGTCCTTTCTGATTCATAGATCCCAAGACGACTGCTATAATTCGTCGCTCAGTTGCATATTAGAATTGCTATTGGATCAGCAAGGTCAAGTCTTGAAGTACCAACATGAGAAAATGTTGTCTTAAATTGTTGTATATTCATTTGATGCATATTGTAATAACCCACATATTGGTTCAGAAGTACACCAGATGGACAGGAGTGTGCCAGATATCTGGATGAGAGCCATTTAATTGTAATTTATTCCATTTTTGCACGTATAAATTAACCACATTAATAGCCATTTTCCATGTATTTTCTTTAAGCTAGTTGTATTTTTTTTCCCCTTTTTGGATAACTTGTGGTTGCAACTAGCAAAATTGCTAAGATCATGCAAACCGAAAATTCGTTAGCAATATCCATGCCAAGATCAGACATGTAATCTATGAAATCTTCTCTTCAATGAATACTCTGTAGCTTTCCCAGCAATTGCCGTTTGTCATTCTGCATTTGAACTTTTTAATGGAGGTTATGTTACAAAACATGCAAATTTTTATACAAATTTGCCTCAATATGAAACTACATCCTATTTTAGCCGTTGTTAATAAAAAGGTTTATAAGAGAAATTAATAGCCGTTGTTAATAGCTGTTTTTAACGGAGGTTATGTTTTTTAATGCTATTGTATTTAAATGCAGTGTAATTTTACATCAAATGTACAGTTTTACATTCAAATACAATTTTTTTCATCAGTGCTATGAAAATAATTACTATTCAAAAGTTTTTTAAAATAATCATATCAACTTTTCAACTCTAACTTTTTATTTTTACTTTTACCAATCATATCAACTTTTCAATTCTAAAATACTATTCATCCAAGCATACATTTCATTCAAATATAAAACAAATACTTTTCAACTAAATACAACACTTAAAAAATGAATTGTATTCAAACGCAATTAAAACACAATATATTTATCAAACGACCCATAAAACAATTGAAATTAAAACTATGAAATTCTCAAAATACCCTTAATGAAATAACTTGTCTATAATGTAAACCTTTCGGGAGCAACCTGCCTCCCTTCCAACCCCCACAGTGACCTGACCACGAAGGTCGATTAGTGTATTATTTGTGCATAATGCATCTTTTTCGATAGAGTAATAATTAAACTTCACAACTTAATAATTACTGTATTTGCTGCATCTATAACTAGAAGGTACAATCCAATGGCATGGAAAAGAGATATTGGACGAGGGTTGTTGGTTCAATCATACTTTTAGTCTTTATTTCTTATATGTTGCAATGATGACACTTGTCAAAACAAAAACAAAAACAAAAACGAACTTGCAGTGACTAACAATAGATTCATGGTAAGTGATATTGTAATCTGTCATGGAAGCATTGGCAAGGAAATTGTCTATGACAAAGCCTATTGACACTTGGCAAGCCCACCATTTGACCCAACTGTTAAAATTCCGGCTTACACTAATCAAGCAACCAAGTTCCGCTAGCATTGGACTTTGGTTCGCCGTATTCAGGGAGAAAGGAGGGAAGCAGGACAAAATCTAATTTGAGTAGAAATAAATAGTATATAAGTTTTGAAAATAGTACATTTTTAATAAATCATAATTTATTAAAATTTAAAATTTTAAAAATTTAAATTTTTAAATTTTTAAAAATATCCCTTATGAGTAATTTAAATAAATTTATTTGATAAACTATTTTTAATTTGATTAATTAATTAATTTATTAATTTTGATAAATTTACCTAATAAATCATTTTTTTACTTTGTAAATTATTTATTTACTAAATTTTATAAATCTTTTATTATATAGTAAATTATTTAGTTTGATAAATCATTCATAAAGCCTTAGTTTACTGATATAATAAGTTATGAATTCTTAATTTACTTTGATAAATTCTTAATTTACTCTGATAAATTATGGTTTTATATTTATTGATTTATATAAATTCTTAATTTACTCTAATAATTGATTTAATTCTTTATTTATACTAATATTTATCATTTATATTATTTACAAAAATTTCTGAAATTACAAAAAAGGCCCCAGAATATCTCCAAGTTAAGCCCTAATTCCAACAAAACCCTAACCTAAAAATTTTACCCAAATTAAACCCAAAGTCCAATCAAACCCTAATCCTAACCCCCAATTTTCCCAAAATCTATAAACCACAAAATCGATTGGTAGACTACGATGAAGAAAGGCGACGACAACAAAGAGAAAGAGAAGAATCGAAGATTCAGTTGAGGTCACGACTTTGTTGCCATCAACAATCGAAAATAGAATATAAAAAAAAAAACTATATTTTTAATCTTAATGGGTAAAACTCATCTAACAAATCTTCCTTTCACATTATAAAAATAGTAAGAGAGAGTAATAAATAAATATAAGAGACGGGGGGTGATAAGGATTATGTGGGAAAGTAATAAAAATAAAATATAAAAAAAAAACTGTAAGAGAGAGATAAAAATAAAATATAATAAATTATAAAATAAATTATGTTATAAATTTTTAAATGTTTCAAATTACACTATCTACTTCTAAACTAAATAAAAAAAAAAGTGTATTTATTACATTTTTACCGTATTTATTTATGAATAGCTCCTAAATTTTCTTGGAAACTTGTATAATAGTCGTACACATTTTCTTTTCTTCTTCAATTCAAGATTTAGGGCCCGTTTGGAGACTGTTTTCTAGCCTTCAAAAATCAATTTTTTTTCAAAATTTCACTACTTTTTACTATTTATATCTCCAAAATGCTACAGTAAACTCTAAACTTTAAAAATTCATAACCTCATGTATACAAATCTAAATGAGATAATTTTTTTTAAATTACATAGAATTTTGAGAGAAACAAAACAATATCCATATTGATATTTTTTTTCTAAAAAAATTTTTAAAATTTTTTATTTTTTCACCTCAAACACCCAATTAGGACAAAGAAGTTCAAGAGAATAGTTTTTGATATGGCTGGCTGCTGGCGAAAACACCGACCAGCAAAACCTTTGAATAGTGTTTCTTTGGATGTCTACTATATACCGATCATCTGCTAGTTTTGTGTTTTGTGCTTCATAATGTTTTTTCTGGAGGATCCGCAGCAATGGTAGAGGCGGTACTTTCGGCTCTCGTTCAAGTGATTTTTTAAAAGTTGTCTTCCCAAGTCTTTGAAGAGTACGGCTTGTTAATGCATGGCACTAGTGAGATAAGAATGCTTCAGAGTCTACTTTCATCGATTCAGTGAGTGCTCGAAGATGCAGAGGATCGGCGAGTAATGGACAAGGCGGTGAAGGATTGGCTGAAAAAGCTGAAAGATGTTGCTTATGATGCAGATGACTTGTTGGACGAGTACATGATAGAAGCTCAACAGCAAAAAATGGAGTTCCATGGTGATCTCATGACTATCCACGGTTGCGTGATAAGCTCAGTATGGCACTTCTGTTCTCAATCGATCCCCTTTTTCTCTCGTCATAGAATGATGGACAAGTTGAAGAATATAGTTGACAGATTGAATACTATTTCAGATGAGAGGTTCAAATTTCATTTGAGAGAGAGTTTTGGTGTTGATTTTAGTTGTAAGCAATCATCTCGGTCTAGACTGCAATCAGATACCTACTTGCGTGAATCTGAAGTCTCTGGAAGAGATGAAGACAAAAGAGAAGATCATAAGGCTTCTAACAAACCTAACTGATCCTAGAGATGTCTCAGTCATTCCCATGGTCGGCATGGGTGGGCTAGGGAAGACAACAATGACCAAATTGGTCTACAATGACAAAAAGGTCCAGGAACACTTTGAGAGAAGGATTTGGGTCTGTGTCTCCGAAGCATTTGATGTTAAGAAGCTTATGAGGGCTATTATTGAGTCTGCAACTGGGATTAGATGTGATCTTGATGAAATGGAAGCAATCCATCGCCGTGTTCAAGAATTGATAATGGGGCAACGGTTTTTGCTCGTACTGGATGATGTGTGGAATGAGGATCATGAGAAATGGGACAGACTGAAGAATTCTGTAAGGCACGGTTCTGATGGAAGCAGCATTTTGGTAACAACTCGTAGCAAAGAGGTTGCTCTAATAATGGGCACCATCACCCCTTACCAACTGGAAGGTCTTTCAGATGACAGTTGTGGGTTATTGTTTCAGCAACGGGCGTTAAGAAATGGAAGACTAGAGTATGTTGCTCCGAAATTGGTAACGATTGGAAAAGAAATTGCAAGGAAGTGCAAGGGTGTACCTCTGGCAGCAAAGGCTCCTGGAAGCTCACTGCAGTTGAAAAGACAAACTGAGTATTGGATAATTGTTAGAGATAGTAAAATGTGGAGCTTTATGGAAGAAGAAAATGGAATTTTACCTTTGTTAAGGCTAAGCTATAACAATCTTCCATCTCATTTAAAGCAATGTTTTGCATACTGCTCCCTTTATCCCAAGGACTACAAGATAAAGAAGGAGAAATTGATCCAATTATCGATAGCGGAAGGATTTGTTCGTCCATCTAGAGGAAAACAGCTATAAGAAGTTGCAGAGGAGTATTTTAACGAATTGTTGTGGAGGTCTTTTATCCAAAATGCATCCAAAGACAGCAATGGTGACATGGTGGAAGTCGAAATGCACCATCTCCTTCATGATCTGTCAAGCTTTGTTTCAGCCAGCAGTTGCTTGATGCTGGAGGTTTGTCGGCAAGAGATTATCCCCTTATAAACCCGCCATTTGTTGGTAATTTGTAACGAAGCTGATCATTTGAAGAGTATCAGGTGCGCTTCAAAGCTGCGCTCTTTTATCTTATTATTCGGCAGGCACAAGATTGCAAAGATATTAAATAAGATGATCTTGAGTATAAAGTTTTTGCGCATATTAGACATAAGCAGTTCTCGCATTAAGAAGGTGCCTAAATCAGTTGGTCTTCTGAAACATTTAAGGTGCCTTAACTGATTGAATACTCTTGTTAAAGGGTTACCAAACTCATTATGCAATCTCTTTAATCTACAAACCCTGTTACTTTTGCATTGCAACCGGCTGCAGAAACTAGCAGATGAGTTGAGAAAGCTGATCAACCTGAGGCACCTGAATATTTGTAGATGCGATTTGCTATCTGAATTGCCACATGGAATTGGAGAGCTCAGATCCCTTAAAACATTGCCCGTGTTCATAGTTGGCAAGGAAACTGGCAGTAGCATTGCAGACTTGCAGAACCTGGACCTCCGGGGAGAACTTACCATTAAAAATCTAAAAAATGTGAGTTGTAATAGGGTGCGCAAAGCTTGCAAGCTTAAAGTCAAAGGGGCATATTCAGTCATTGAAACTGGCCTGGAATGATTTTGATAATGCAACAGCAAGAGAAAATGCAGATTGTATTGCAGAAGGCCTCCAGCCAAATTCTGAGTTGAAGAACTTGGCCATTAAAAACTGCATGTGTTTAAAGTTACCCAATTGGTTAATGAATCCTTATCTTGCAAATCTTTTGGAACTCTCCTTCATCCGATGTCAAAGTTGTGTGCAGCTTCCTTCAATAGAGAAGCTACATTCTCTACAAGTGCTCGTGATCGATGAAACGGATGCCACAATGTACTTTTGCAATGACTCTGGACAAAGTAGTGGATCTGTCGATTTTGTTACACTAAAAAAATTGTCGCTCAAAAGCAAGCATAATTTGTTGGGGTGGTCATCTACTGGAAGAAGAGTTCAATTTCCCTACTTGAAGGAACTAAAAATCAATGATGCCCCAAGGTTGATCAACTCGCCAGATCTTCTATCTATAATGTTTAGAGCTCGACTTCTGCAGTGATGAATTACTGACAGCGTAATGAAGATAACTTCTCTACTGAGTTTCATTATCAGTGGATTTGAGGACCTTACTCATTTGCCCCAAGGTTGCTAAGGAACAAAACATGTCTATTGTCCTTAGAAATCAGGAACTACCAAAAGCTCAGGTCGTTTTCTGGTGAGCTCAAGAGTCTTTGTTTCCTTCAATCATTGTGTATCAGTGACTGTCCTGAAATCACATCTTTTACAAAGTTGGAAGGCCTCAAGTCTCCCAACTTCTTAAGTATAAACAGGTGTGATGGCCTAATTTCGTTGCCAGAAGGACCAGAAGCTTTGAAATCTTTTCGTCATTTCTTGCTTTCAAACCGTGGAAACATAACAGCCTTGCCAGATGCTATGCCTCCATACCCTGCACATTTGGAGTTGCTCCAACTTGGCCTCTCTGCCCGACTGGCTTAATACCTGTTAGCACTTTAGAGAAATGGAGCTTTGGTATTGTGAGAATTTAGAGTCTCTACCAGAATCAATGAAACGCCTGACTGCCCTTCAATTCTTGTCAATTTGGGGCTGTCCTCGGCTGGAGATACACTTAGGGAAGGACACAGGTGCATATTGGCCCAAGGTAAAGCACATCCCTTTTATCAAGATTAATGGCCGTTACATTCAGACAATGGATGGTTAGTATCTCAGTATTAAATTAAGTTAGATAGTTAATTCGAACCGAAGCAAAATATTTGATAAGATAATGTTTTATTTGCATATTTTCATCCATGTTGTTTTAGTTACTTTGATGGGTACAATTTTACTATATCATTTTCTGTTTTGACAAGTAACTAGAAATTAGTGATCCTTAAAAGGTCCTATTGGCACATAAGAGGAATATTTTCCTTGTGAGGTCCTATATTTACATTTACTGCTAGTTGTTATAAAGACACGTACGCAGATTGATTGTTTACTCTTGAGGGCTTGACCATTCTCCTTGTCATGGTTTTTAAATTATGTAAATTCATATGCAGTACGCGTTCCTTTTCGGAAGAAAATAATCTAGCATTCTTCAAGGGCTTACCTTGTTTGATAAGAAAGATCAGTTATGTGACTTGTGCCAAACTCGAGAACCGCTGGCTTCCCCTACAGTTATATGACTTGTTTGATAAGAAAGATCGGTATGCTACAAGGTGGTGCTAAAGCAAATAGAACCGGAAGGTCATGGATTTGTGCATGCTTGGTTCAAGGTTTCAACGACCTAGGCAAAGGTACTCTCTCGATATAGCCTGTGATTTCTTTTGTTTTGTTTTGTTTGTTTGTTTGTTTTGTATTCTCTGGCTTTAAGTTTCAGATAACGGTAAAACTACTAAATGCATGTAATACTTCATACTTATATTCTAATTGCATTAGTGGAAATAAAGAGTTGAAAAGAACAACCTAGATAACTTAGATAGAGTGCTTATTGTGATATTCCTGAAATTAATTAGATAGAGTTTATAGAGTTTTCCACTTTTTTTTTAACATTTCCTTGCACTATGTGGCTCATCTGAGGCTCCTTATACTAGTTATCCATATCCACCTTGCGGAATGAGTGCTACACACTTTAGTTTTGTTCTCTACGTCTTTTTTTTAATCGTTTTCTCATATGAAGCGTGTTTCTCGTACCTTTGCAGCTTCGGGGTTTGAACCAAAAAATAAAAGTTCTGATGGAAGTCGACTCCAAAGGAGAAGGAGAATACACAGCAAGGAAAAGACTGCTCACTTCGAGTGTTACAACATAGGCAAGATGCTTTTAGTATAGTAGAAGATTCATTTCACTGCACTCGCCTATGAATTGACTGGAATCTGAATCTCTTTGCTTCCAAGATTCCACGGCAGCCGCTATACAAAAGCATGTTAAAAATTATGATTGGCTCCAAGATGTCAAACCGTGTAGAATCAAAATCACAAGTTGTTTTATTAGCCTTATTTGTTGACTTGTACTGCTCTTGGCATGGCAGAAGGCAAAAACTTCATCTTTGTGGCAGCTATATAATACATTGGTGATAAAATATCACATTACCTTGTTTGAAGTTTCAAGCATAATTGCTCAGCCTGTAATCTATATTCCATGGAGGGCAAGTTGTATAACAATAAAAAATAACGGCGGCTTAAAGCAATGATTAGGCAAAATAGGGAACAGAATTCTTTTACTAAATTATTCTTTTTCTTCATCAAATGGGAGACAACTAGTTGATGTATAACAGAGAGATGTGATTTAAAGGTTCAATAAGGAAAATAACGAGTGACATTCTTTATGAAGGCACCTAATGCTGCAAACTCTGCAAGCATTTTGACATCGGCTTGAAACCGAAGGAACTGAGGGATGAACAGCCAAAACGAGGTACTCATCAGAAGTGCAACTGTTAATGCCCTGGAGATCAGCCTTGGAAGCCTCCACTTCTTCCCAATAACCTTCTTCAAAACAATCTCGACGGTCAAGCAGAATCCATGGAGGAGAAAGAACCCCGAGACGTTCCCAGTCGGCCTAAGGCGGCACAGATAGTAGAATATGATCTCATGCATGAGAGCCGACACCGAGAAGGTTGCCATTACAGCCGGGAGTTGGGCCCATTTAGGACCAATGACATGTTTGGAGAAGTTAAGGGTAGGTCCATAGACGGTTGGCCTTAGGATACTCGTTACCATAAGGTTCCATCTTCTACCCCAGAAGTCTTGCAATGAAGAAGAAAGATATGGCTCATTGAACTGAGGCTCAAGCTCAATTACCAAGAGGACTCTAGCCATGGCTGCGACTATGGCTAGGATCAGCTCGAGGAAGAAGTAAATGTGGAAGCAATAGAGTCCCAACAAGACCTTTGGATGCATGAACTCACTATAGTCATAGACTTTTACCAACACTGCCAATAAGACACCTTTTATTGCATAGTTCAGAAGTGATTTTTGGCCTTTTTCGGGAGTTTTGGGAGATGGGGTTTTTTCGTTTTGGTCATGGTGTGAGATCTTGATGGGAAGACAAGCAACGGCGACGAAACGTTTGAGAGAGAGATTCGAAGATTCAGACGCCAAAGGGCCTTTGCCAAAAGCGAAAAGTAAGAGCTTGAAGTTGCCAAGCCAAGTGATGAAGAAGCCAGTCAAGCCACAAAAGTGCATGGAAGAGAGGCTGAGGGGTAGATAGAGAAAGAGACACACAATTGGGAGGAGAAAAAGAAGTCTTAGAGGGCCTTTGGAGATTGATTGACCAATGACATAGCAATACCAAAGAGAGATAAAGACTACGAACCATACCTTTATCAAGTTTCTAAACTCTCCCTCCATTTGTGTTCTCTCTACGTTCTGCTGATTTTGGATCTAATTTGCAATGATTTTAAGGCTTGCGGAATTTTTAAGAAGGCTTTTTTGAAGATAGAAATTTATTATCATTTTTTTTGCAGCCACACATGACCTGTACATTGAGATTCTAAAGTAGTATTTTGAACTAGTAAATGGAAAGAAGTATTTAAAAGCAGAAATATATAGTTTTTGCTTCTCAAGTACAACCAAAGATGACAAATGTTTTTATAGTAGTTTATTGTTTATTCTCAATTTTTTTAAAATATTTAATCTTTCAAGCTAAGTTTCTTGATCTTTAATGCTTACAATATGAACAGCCTTGATATCCAAACCAATATGTTGAATAAGTTATTAGATAAGATATATAAGGACACATGGTATGGTTTGCTTGTAAAATACAGCAAAAGATTATTAATAATCGCCTATAAAAAAAAATCTACATGTACAAAAGAATATGTTGAACTAGTTATGCAATCAAGGATGAAGATATGAACTCTTGAGTTAATCTTGTTAGACTACACTCGTAATTAAATGAATGTACACATTATTATTGTTATTATTATTTTTGCTTGTAAAATATAGCAAAAGATTTTTAATATACGCCTTAATGCACTGAATTCTTTATTTTGGTTATGCAATGTGAATATTTTAAGCTCGAGCGAAGCTATGTTTATCTTTTGTCATATGACATACCATGGCTGATATAAGAAATGTTTCTTTAATACTTACGACTTATGAACATGGATATTTACATAAATCATTGTTGTCGTGTCCCTTGCTTACAAATGATACAAGAAGAAAAGTTAAAAACATTATTTTTTTTTTTTAAGAAGAAGAAGATGGTTACAAGTATCGTTGTCAATTGAGCTGCAAATACAAAAACATATCTAGCGTGGAACATATGAACTGAATTCTTCATTGTTTTTATAGTAAAAGCATACTTGAAAAATATATAAAATGGTGGCTTCTATATATAATATATAGAGAATAATATTGTGATCCCCTTTCCATGTCAACTTTCTACAGTGCGTGATTACGACGTTATTAATGTGTTAGAATATGGCTAGTGACTTTCTTTTTTAAATCCAAAATTCTATTCTAGGCATTAAAAAATACCTTATAGATTTGTTTTTAATTATCAAATCTCATCAAGCTTTATTAGTTTTTTATTTTATTTTTTTGTTTTCATTTGTTGTTAACCAGATCTAAAAATTTATGAACATATACAACCAATACCAATATTCTACATAAAAAAGTCCTAATTTTTTTTTCCCATTATAATATGCAAAATGCAAATGTGGCCAACTTTGGGCCAATGATAAAGAAGAATAGATGAGGTGTATGATCCTCACAGTACACTCTCAAATAAATTGCTACATCAACCGTCAAATTAGCTGAAAAATTTTAATCATTGGGATATAAAACTCCCCAAAAGCCTACCTAAAGCAGCATACTCTTGAAGCAACTTTACATCGGCCTCACACCGAATCATCGGAGGGAAGAACAGCCAAAAGCTGGTCAACATTACAAACCCAATAGTCAACGCCCCTGAAACAATCTTTGGAATTCGCCACGTGTCGGGAAGGGCCCTCTTCAAGGACATTTCAACCGTCAAACACAACCCATGCAGGACAAAGAAACAAGTGACCTCCCAAGTGGGTCGCACGCGGCCCAAGTAGAAGTAGATCAGCTCATGAACAAGCCCAGAGACCAAGAATGTGCTCATGACAGCGGGGATGTGGGCCCACCTCCGGCCCAAAATCCCAGCCCATAATAGGTGGGAGGGCTCGTATACGGTGGGCCGCAGGATACGGGTGACCATGAGGTTCCACCTCCTTCCCCAAAAGTCTTGGAGTGAGGTTGAGAGGTACGGCTCATTGAACTGTGGCTCGAGCTCAAGTCCCAACATGGCTCGAGCCACGACTGCGACTACCGATAGGTTGTTATCGAGTAAAAGGTAGATTAAAAGACAATTAAGGATCAAGATTAATTTTTGGTCCAAATTTTGCCCCTTGTAATTTAAAACCGTAATTAGCATGGCCAAAATCAAGGCTTTTATCAATGAGGAGTTTAAAGACCACTTTTTGCAAGATGGGGTTTTGTTTGTTTTGGTGTTTTGGAGGTGGGTTTTCTCGGATCTCAATGGGAAGACAAGAAATGACAAGAAAACGACCAAGGGAGATTGGAGGATCTACGGCCCCTAAAGGGCCTTTGCCAAAAGCAAAGAGGAGAAGCTTGAAATTTGCAAGCCATGAGATGAAAAAGGCAGTGCCACCGACGAGATTTATGGAGGATAGTTTAAGAGGAAAGAATAGAAAGAGGCAAATAGTTGGGAGAAAAAAGAGGAGTCTTTTGGTGCCTTTTGGCACTATTTTCCCAACAGCATAGCAATAGGATAGAGATGCGAAGATTGAGAGCCATACCTTGGTGAATGTGTTCATCTCCTCCATTTTTTTCCTTTTTACTGATGTATAATTTGCTTGTTTGGTGTGATAGTTTTGGTGAGGGATTTATCAGTTAATAATACAAGTGAGAGGGACAAGTAGTCGAAGTGAAAGCAACCATTATATGGAAAAAGAAAGGAGAGATTTTTTGTAAACAACCTTGTAGCAAGGGTTTTTCCACTTTTTCCATTTTTAGCATTTTTTTTTTTCCACTTTCCTTTTTTTTTTGTTTTTTTTTTTTTGTTTTTGAACAACCTTCGAGCAACCTTTTTGGTTTTTTGAAGCAACCTTGAAGAAGAGAGACTTTTCACTTTTTATTTTTTTTCTTTTTAAGCTGTTAGCCTTTTCAATTGTTTTTCCACATATCAGTCGTGTCAAGTTCATTGTCGTTTTTAAGAATGTTGTCGTTTTCCAAATTTTTGCTCCCTTTTCAATTAAAATGTTTGCAATTGTATTTGGTCGTTTCTCATTTCGTTGTTGTTTTTCTATAACTCTGTCGTATTCCAAGTGTATGTCTTTTCTCAACCAAAATCCTTGTAATTGTGTTTCGTACGGTTGTCAAATAATCAATGAAGCGAGTTATACATATTCCTAAAAATAAAATAAATACTTACATTTTTTCAGCTGCAATGCATCAAAATACAAAAACAGGTTAAAAAGACAACAAACATAAAACAACTAGCATTGAATAAAACCAGCTCCTATACCAACTATCAGCCGTTCGATTAGCTGAAAAATGGCAAACTTTGACTCACATTCCTCAAAAGCCCACCCAAAGCGGCATACTCTTCCATCAACCGCACATCAAAGTTGCACCGAATCAACTGCGGGAAGAACAGCCAAACACCGGTCAACATCACAAAACCAACGGTCAACGCACCGATAACACCTTCGGCAGCCACCACGTGGCAGTTGCCAAGGTCTTCTTCAAACCAATCTCGGCCGTCAAACACGTTCCGTGGAGGACAAAGAACCACGTGACCTCCCACGTGGGTGGCACACGAGCCACATAGTAGTAAACTAACTCGTGAACAGTTCCAACAAGTAGAAAGCTTCCGATTATTGCAGGGATTTGGGCCCATTTTGGGCCTACTAGCGGGAACCAGAATCCGAGGGTGGGATCGTATACGGTGGGGCGCATGATTCGCTTGACCGCGAGGTTCCACCTATTGACCCAAAAGTCTTGGAGTGAGGTTGAAAGGTATGGCTCGTTGAAATGTGGCTCGAGCCTAAGTCCTGCGACCATGGCTAGGATGGTCTCAACCAAGAGGTACACAAGAGGCCAAAGGAGGGCCACTAAAACTTTTGGGTGAACATGTTCCCTATTACTAAAGACAAAAATTAGAATGGCCAGAACCAAAATCTTTATTGCAAAAGTGAAACGCCATTTTTTGCGTCGTTTTGTAATAGGACTAGTGAGAGATGGGTATTGTTCTATATCAATAGGAAGACATGAAACGACAAGGAAATGACCGAACGACATCGTTGATGGGTATAGAGCTAAAGGGCCTTTGCCAAAAGCAAAAGGTAAAAGCTTGAAGTTGCCAAGCCATGTGATGAAAAAAGATGTGGTGACTCCAAGATTTAGAGAAGAGAGTTTGAGTGGAAGCAAGAGAAAAAGGCAAACGATTGGGAGGAAAAAGACGAGTCTTTTAGTACCTTTTGAGACTGTTTTTCCAACAAAATAGCAATAAGTTAGAGATGCCAAGATCAAAATCCATACCTTCATGAAATTGTTTATTTCATCCTCAATTTTTTTTTTTTGGGGGAACCTCTTAGAGTGATATGTCGTTTGTAGTTTTAGCAACAAGATCACCAAAAAGAGTGAAACTCACCAAGAGTTGATCATCATTGTCTCTCTCTCTCTCTCTCTCTCTCTCTCTATTCTTCTTCTCTTTTTTTTTTCGCTTTTTTTTTTTTTTTTTTCAGATCCAAACGAGCACTTGAAGAAAGGACCCTTCTTCTGCCACACTTTTTTTTCTCATTATCTTAGCCGTACAGTTGTTTAACATCTTTATTGCGGGCACACGTTCTAAGAAATTCATATTGAGATGACAATAAAATTTACGGGGACACGTTTTATTATATTATAAATATAATATAACTTTTATTTTTATATTTTGATAAAATATTTTTTTAATATTTAAAACATATTTATTATTTGAGAATATATTAAAAATAAATTTTTTAAAGTTTATTCATATAATAGTTGTTTATCTTTTATTTATTTATTTATAATAATTATATTAATTTTTTAATTTTAAAATATAATTTAAATATTTTTTATTCAAACAAATATTCAAATAGAAAATAATACTTTTTATCTAAATATAAAATATATTCAATATATTATATTCAAACGTAATACGAATATAATATGATTATCAAACATTCCATTAATATGCTCGTTAAGCCTTTATTTGTTTCCAGCATTACATCCATATTGCATTTAAATACAATATAATTTTTATCTAAACACAAAAATATTACATTCAAATACCAATCATATCATATTTTAAATCCAATATAATCATTATTTATTATTTTATTTTATTTTATTTTTTATTAATTACATCATATTCTCTCATTCTTTCTTTTTTTTTTCTCTCTATTCTTACTCATCACGTTACATATTTATTATTTAAATACAATTCAAATACTTTTCATTTAAACACAATACAATGTAAATATTTTTCTTCCAATTACAAATTAAATGTAATGCGTTTATCAAATAGAGTTTAATTCAAGTATAATTGAATGTTACAACAACTAAGGAAGAAGATCAACCAATCACGTAAAGCTAGTTTTGAGCTTCAAAACCGCACAAAAATTGTGAATATGTTTTGTGTATTATATCTTTTTTTTTTTTCCCTGTCGCGTTGTTTTTTTTTTTTTTTAAGTATATTTTTGTTGATTTCTTCTTCATTGTTGTATTTGTCTTTTCTGTCGTTCTTATTGTTGTTTTCTTCCACTTTCCGTCGTTTTCTTTTCAATGCCTTTTTTCATATTAATTGTCGTTTGGTTGATTTTCTTTTTCAATCGTTTCTATATATATAATACGGTAACTCTTTATTATTTTTATTTTTATTTTTATTTTCTTTGAAATGATCGGTTTCTGAGTTTTCTTTAATTTTTCTTTTTTTCTTTTTTGGTGTCCTTACTTTTTCTCTTTCCTCCCCGCACTCCCTCCACCCCCCCCCCCCCCCCCCCCCCCCCCCCACTTGTTGGTGTCATTTCATCCAAAATTGTCGTAATTTGTCGCTATGGACGGACCCCATGGCCACCAAGAAAATGGCTTTCAACCAATACCTTCTTCCGTGGAGAGAATTTAAATAAAAAAAAAAAATGCTCTTGTTATCACAAAATTGGTAAGCTGTATAAAGTAATTCCGAACCCACATACAGCTGGAATTATAAAAATAAAAGATCAATCCTTATATTATAACCTTCTTCTTCCTTTCTTTTTTTTTTTTCTTTATTTCTAAAGAACCTCTAAAGATGTCTTGTATGATCTTGATACGTTAACACTTAATATATAGCAATGCTAACTGGCTCAACTCAAGATGATGAGCACCACCAAAAGTTATATAGACATGTATTTATCTTTTTTTATTCATAGAGAATAATATTCTGCTGTAGGAAAAAAAATTCTTAATTCTGAATTGTTATATCATATTTAAATACAATTTAAATATATATATATATGTGTGTGTGGGGTGTGTGTGTGTATAAGTCAACAGAAATATTCAAAATGTGGCCTCATGTAATTGTTGCACTAACTAATCAACGCTAACTTTTGAGCAATGCCTCTAAAAAACGCACCAATTGCAGCATACTCTTGGAGCAACCTCACGTCAGCCTTACACCTGAGGACTTGTGGGAACATCATCCTAAAGCAAGTCTCCATCACAAACCCTACCGCCAACACCCCTGTCACGGCCCTTGGAAACCGCCATGGGGCAGTGGCCACCACCTTCTTCACAGCAATCTCCGCCGCCAGACCCGTGCCATGGAGGAGGAAGAACCACGTGACCTCCCAAGTGGGCCACACCCGGGCCCAATAAAAGAAAATGAGCTCATGCATTAGGCCCGACACCGCAAACGTACCCAGGACCGCGGGGATGGGGGCCCACCTGCGGCCCACTATACCGGCCCACAAGCTGAGGTTGGGCTCATACACGGTGGGCCGCAGGGTGCGGCTCGCCATGAGGTTCCACCTTCGGCCCCAAAAATCTTGTAGTGAGCTGGAGAGATATGGCTCGTTGAAATGCGGCTCAAGCTCTACCCCACTAATGGCTCGAGCCACGGCTGAGGTTGTGGCTAGGATGATGTCAAGGACAAGGTAAACATAGAGGCAATAAAGGAACAATTTCATTTTTTGATGCATGTAGTTTTCATAGTAAGAGAACCGAAGTACCAGAAGGGCCAATAACAAGACTTTTGCTACATAAATTAGAAACCACTTTTGGGCTTGTCTAGGTGTAGTAGGAATTGGGTTTTCCTTGTTTTGGCCCGTTCTTGAATGTGGCATCTTCTCCTTCCTAGGTTCAGTATCAGAAGTTTCTTGTGGTGGGTTTTCTCTGTTTTTGCCATTGGAATGATATTTAGGGTATTTTTGAGACGTTTTCTGAGGACGGTTTTTTCTAATCTCAATAGGGAAACAAGCATAAGCAATGAAACGCCAAAGGGAAATACTTGATGTGTTTGAAGCTACCAAAGGGCCTTTACCAAAAGCAAAGAGCAAAAGCTTGAAGTTGGCGAGCCAGGAAATGAAGAAACAAGTTATGCCTCCGCAATTTATGGAGGAGAGAGAGAGAGGAAGAGAGAGAAAGAGGAAGACAACTGGGAGGAGAAAGAGGAGTCTTTTGGTGCCTTTTGAGACTGTTTTACCTACTGCATAGCAATAGGACAGTGATACAAAGATTGCGATGCATACCTTGAAGAAGTTGCTCATTTCACTTTCCATATTTGTTTGATCTTTTTGATCTCTCTTCAAATTAACTTCTAACTTTGTTAGAAAGTCTCGACTTTTTTCCTTATAAACTGAAGAATATATATAAAGATTATGATGAAGAATTATGAATATCTATCATAAATGGAGGTTTTTTTTTTAAATAAATAATAATGGAAACATAGTCGTAGACGCAGTCAGAAGACTTTGATGAATAGAAGTTTAAAATATTAGCACGATGAAATCATACCAAGAAAGAATAGTTGGCTGGACTTGTACGTCATGCATCCATCTTTCTCATAATGTTATTCTTTTTATTTTTCTTCTTCTTTTGTATTTTAAGGGAAAAAAAAATAGGATTAGACTTTTGATGAATAGCTCCTCAAATATTTGTTGCAAAACAACCAAAAACAGTTGGCAAGGATATGCTTGTAGTTGGGCGAAAAAAAAAATGTTAAAACCACACTAGATCATGGTATAACATGATCCGTTTTTTTATTATTTGTTATGTCAATATCACTAATACTCCAAATCATTTTTCAAACAAATAAAAAAACACCAAGTAGTTTTATTTTCCCTCTTTTTCTCCACATTTATGGGAAAAAATTAATAAAAGAATGTACAAATGCTTAGACAAAAGAACGGGATTAGGGTGCATAATTAAGGGTTTCTTTCTTATAAAACAAAACATAATTAAGGGTGCTATGTTTAAGCACCTACTAAAGTACTTAATTTTTTAATATGAACTTAATTAATTAAAGTCAACTTTGATGAGATTAACTTCAAAATAATATTTTAACGAGAATCGTGCAACACATATGAAGCCGAGGTTCATATGGTAAGAGTGAGAACTTTCTTAATATTGTTGCTATATCGAATTTGATTTTTTTTTTTTTTTGGTTATTTCCTTCGATGTGCATGTGAATAAACGTTTAGTATCGATTTATTTTCGAATCTTTTTGTTATATAAGTGATTGTGAGAAATATAATATGGGTGATATGATTATATGTCGAGTGAATTTGATAGAGCTTTGCTTAATTAAGCTCTTTAAAGCTCTTCATTGTTTGGGTATCGAGGATTCTAATGCCAATCTTGTCTGTCGTCTATATCATTGAAAGAGCTATAAAATGGTTGTTGACAACTCAATTTTAGTCAACAATGACATTTTTTTATTTCCCATGTGGGATTTGTTTTCTTGGAAATCTTTTGTGTCATGATATGAAAGTCTACAATTTGCACTTTCTTTTTGGTTTTTTGGCAGAAGGCCTATAGATATACATATATACGTGTATATGTTATATACATACATGTGTGGATGCGTATCCATATTTTCTTAGGAAAAAGATGTTATCTTTTTTTGTCATTATAGACTACATCAAATTGAATGATTACAAGTACATTACAACAGTAAATGACTAATTCTTACTCTTTTATATTTGAGATCTTGAGTTTGAATCACGAATCGAGTAGTGTAGTGGTCTTTTTTTTTTTTCTCCCAAGATATTCTTAAAATGTGATCTATAGTTTTATTGCAAAATCGCTTTTTGATTATTGTATTATACAACATAAGATCTATAGATTTTGAAAATGAAAAAGGAAATTATGACATAATGAATTATGATACATAAAATTCTCTTTTTATCGTAAAAAGAATAGTAAAATAATAATAATCTCAAATATTAGATATTACCCAATAAAAGTGCCGGTTACATCTATATAAGCTTAGTTATATAAGTCTAGTTACCATCCATGCTACATACTATACATCTAATTATAAGCTCTACATTAATGACTTTCTACTCTTTAGTCTAAGTAGAATCACATTATTATAACACCAATAATGCCTTGTGTCGAAATCTTACAACCAATTTAATTGGATGTGGTCCTCATTGCTAATTATTATAAGTTTCATTTTTGAACAAGAAACCTCACGTGCCTATCCACTTTTTCCTTTTTCTTTTCTCTTCTTGGTTACAACCAGAACCAATCCAATATTGATAGTTAAGATAAACCTTTCAACTGTGGTTAGTGTTGTGCCCACTGCCACCACGATAGGTTGGGTTCCAATCCACTTTATGTTGTACATATATATATATATATTTAATAGTTGTGTGGTGAGATTTTCTTTTTTGATCCTTAATATCTTCTATCCTTATCTTTATCATTTTTTCTTTGAAGACATTTTTTACCCTTTGTGAATTTCCCTTGAAATGAACTTGATAAGATGTTTAATGTATCAAAAAGTTAAACTAGGTAGGGGCACATATATAATCTACCAAATGAGGACAAATTGAGATTATTGTGAGAATTTTAGACATGAAACCCATTTTGGTATTAACCTTTCAACTTTATAACCACTTGCAATAATTTATAATTTATGACTTACAAGATCAGGAAAGCTTCAACTTTGTTAATGGTATTATTATTACTACCATTATTTTGAGTTATAAATACTCTAGAAACTTTCCATTATATTATGTGGCTCAAAGGCCAAAGTATCGTGGTGGATTTATTTTTCAGTTAGAAGAAATTGATTGAAAGAAAAGAAAAGTGATTCTCCTTTCTAATATTACCAACAGATTTTCCCCATCTTTTAGTTGACTTGAAAAATTTTTATCTATGTCCATACTTTTTGTTGCCCACCAAGTGGAAGATATGATTAAAATCCAGTGATTAATGTTGTATTAGTAAAAATTGCATTTATATACACCCTTTTTCTTTGTAATTCTTCACTTTCCTTAAATTAAAAAAAAAAAAAAACCTAATACAGCATAATATATAACAGCAACCTATTTAGATTCATATACTTTGACATGTGGATATTCTAATAATTCTGTCATCTTTATGTTATATCATAAGTAATTAAGTTTATGTTTTCTCATCGTGTTAGTGTCCCATTCTTGTTTAAAGTTCCTCTTTTCTTTTAATTGTCTATTTATAATGAGGTCTAATTGTGTCATTGTAATACAAATTACCTAAGATATATGATTAATTTCCTCTCTTCATTCCATTCTATATATCTCCATTTTCTCTTAATTTTCCTGTCTTTCTATATATTCTTCTTGATCCTACATCATCGAGTATTTTTTTTCCCTATAGAATGTCATTTTTATTACTGATACTCCTTAAAAGCTAGAACATTTTAATATTAATAAAAGAATTGTTTAAAATTGTAATTTCTTATGAAAATAAAGATGCAATTATTTTTGTTGAATTCTATAAATCTTTTATAAATTTCAACATCAACTATCAAAATTATCAAAAAATAAAAAATTAAGAACTAATTTATTAAAACCCAAAATTCAAAGACAATTTACAGAATATGCATGCTAAGCGATTTATTATTTAAGACTAATATGTAGTTAGATTCTAATCCACTTCTTATGAATTATTATAATATTTATTAATTTTAACTTCTATTATTAATTTTTATTATTACAATTATTTCTAACATCTCAAAATAAATATTATAATCCTCTCCATAAAAGTATTTAAAAACAAAGACAGGCAGAGACTGAGTTACTGTACAATTTATACATGCAATTACGTGCATAGTAAATTCACTAAATAAACCACTGGCATCTCTTGCAGTAAATTTCAACCCTTACCATGTCCATATATATATATATATTTAGAGAGAGAGAGATATATATATAATGCATACGTGTAATGTATCTCCCATTGGGATTCCAAGTTAGTGGGCTCCTCTCAAAGACAACAACACAACCCAACAATCTCTCACTCTCTCTCCAGAGCCAAAAAAAAAGACAATCTCTCTCTCTCTCTCTCACATCTCTAGCACATTTACAATTAACAGTTGGATATCTATCAATGCCAAAAACATCTTGGTGCCCAACGTCTCAACCAACTCTCTCTCTCTCTCTCTCCTCTGTTCCTCTTCACTAGCAACGACATCAACACCATGTTTCTCTGATAGTCACAAAAAAACAACTTTATCTTCTTCTTCTTCTTCTTCATTGTTCCCAGAAAAACTCAACCCAAAAAAGCCAAGATCTTGATCATCATAATTATAATCATAATCATGATAGGATACCTTTCTTGCAGAGCCGACTCGGCCATCGCCACCGCCGATTCCCAAACCCCCTCATCTTCTTCAAACCCCATTAAGATCCAACACTTCGACTACAGCGCTCTCGAGGCCGCCACAAATGGGTTCTCCGACCAGAAACTCCTCGGCAAAGGCAGCCATGGCTGCGTCTACAAGGCCGTCCTCGGCGGCCGCCACCTCGCCGTCAAGCGGCCCAGCTCCCGGGCCCACCAAATCCTCTCCAACGAGGTCGACAACGAGATCGAGATCCTCTCCAAGATTCAGAGCCCCCGCCTCGTCAATCTGGTAGGCGTCACTAACGACTCAAATGACAATAAACTTCTCGTCGTCGAATTCATGAGTAACGGAACCCTTTACGATGTTCTTCACTCCATTTCTCGACGACCCCCAAATTGGGGTCGTCGGATTCGGTTGGCTCTGCAGACTGCTAAGGCCATTGACACTTTGCACTCACAAACCCCACCTGTAATTCACCGGGATATTAAGTCTGCTAATGTGTTGATTGACCGTAATTTCAATGCCAGATTGGGTGATTTTGGCCTCGCTTTGCGTTGCCATGTTGATGATTATCGGCTCCGGTCAACGCCCCCGGCCGGAACTATGGGGTATTTGGACCCTTGTTATGTGACCCCGGATAATTTGAGTACTAAACTTGATATTTTTAGCTTTGGGATTTTGTTGTTGGAGATTATAAGTGGGAGGAAAGCCATTGATGTGGGGCATTCCCCGCCTTCGATTGTGGATTGGGCGATTCCGTTGATTAAGAAAGGTAAGTTGGTTTCGGTTTATGATCCGCGGATTGAGCCGCCTAGGGACCCCGTTGTTAGGAAGCAATTAGCTCTGATTGCAGCCAAGTGTGTGAGGTCGTGTAGAGAGAGGAGGCCCTCGATGAAGGAGGTCGTCGTTTGGCTTACCGGGTTGAGCAAGTTGGTGCCGTTGCATTCGTGGAACGGGTTCAACAATCCATGTATGATGGTGGAGAATGTGGGGCGACCGGTGGAAGTGGCGGGCGCGAATAACAATGCGCGTTTGAATTGGTTGGAGGTTGGTGGAGATGGGAATTTGGATGTTGTTGATGCTAAGCATGCGAGGCAGGTTACAAGGAATTCACGGAGGGTTTACTCTGATTTGGGGTTCAGTAGCAACTTGATGGAGCTTATGGCCGGTACAGATGAGGAGTCCGAATTCAGGGGAGAGGATGATGGGGTTGAGCATAAATCGAAATCCAGGAATCGGGTTTCTAGTTTGAAATTTGGTAGCGAGAGATTTGGCATAAGAGGGAAAAATCGAGCCCAAATTCGCAATGACAAAACAGATGTCTTTCATTTAAAGCGAAACCGTTCGGTGGGCGGAACTTCAGAAATGTGCGCCAGAAGTGACGATGTAATCCCGCGTACAAGTTTCCATTCTCACGGCGCCGATGATTTGTAGTTCAACGCATAAATTTCATTTAAGAGATTGAGCAAAGCTCGGGAGTGTAAGCCTTTCTTGCCTGCAAATTTTACATTGATGTATATTTGTTTGTAGCCTCATTGTTTTGTGGTTTGAGCAATTAACTGAACATGGAAATTTCAATCTTTTTCTGTGTTCATTTAATTGTTAATTGATGCTGTTTTTCACATATTTGAAGTTACAAAGGGCGTATTTATGATGTGTCCCTATCATGGGGTTGTGGTCCCTGTCTCTGTTCTTGTTCTATGTTGTTTAACACTGATGTATGAAACATTGTTCATTTTTTTAACCATTGAGCTGATTCAAAATCTTTTGACTGCATAGAAATCTCACGTTCTATTCTTTGAACTTTTGCTTTTCCCCCTAGAAACTGTGGAATTCTATTACTTTTTGGCATTTTCTTACTATTTCTTTCTACCCTGTATGATGGGGAATTGCAGACTTTAGCAATATTTGACTAGAAAAATAGTAGTCTTTACTCTATAGTCTGGAGATTCTATTATCTTCATAATTAGTCAAGTCAAAAATTGGCTTTTTGAAAATGTGGAGTGAAGACAGATTCGGAACAAGAATTCAGAATGTAGTACTTGGAATTGGACGAGAGATGATGATAAGAACATGTTCTTTAAATGACGTCCAAAATTATGTCCTACAAAGCTACAACATATCCCTTTGAGAAGTTACCTGGATTCAATCGTACACATAATGGACAAAATATGTGCAAATGAGGAGACACAAGATATCTCTCAAACTTTTGAAACCAACATTTTAATTTGCACACATTTGAGAACCGAGAAGCACATATTATAATGGCTAGTGAAGCTTCTACGCATGTCTTGTAGGCCTCAATTAAGAATTGTTGTGCTTTTAAAACGAGTTTTAATTATAGCAAAAGTAGACGCAGCGCAGAAGTTCAGGTTAAAAAATATAGCTTCTTAAAGTTGACTTAGAAACCACATCGGTGTCCATGTAAAAATGCTCGTGTACAATTTTACCAGACATTATAGTTGCATCGTCTTTTTTTTTTTTTTTTTTCCGCAACATACTTAGAAGGTTTACGAAATCAATCCCAAACTAGTCCATAGCCACAGCCATATGGTAGCTGGGAAATCAAGATGATGTTGGTTGTTAAAAAATACTTAACAGCCCAAAAGAACCCCGTTGGAGTTAGCTTAACGGGTGGGGACTCCAAGATTCGGAACCTAAAAGTGGTTTCGTTTTCATTTTTAAATGTGAAACGATCCAAGAAATCAGAGTGAAATCTTGATGCAGGATGAATGTTTCCCACTAAAGAATTGGACTTTTGAAGTGGACATCAGGCAAAGACACAACACTCATCTTCCCGCGTTCTGAGGGAAGGAGATGTGTCTGTATTGCACAAGAAAACGACTGCACACACACCAAGTTAACTTCATTCAATTAGAGTCGCTGAAGCAGCCAAATATTCTCTCCTTTTTTGATTGGGACAAGGGCTTTTTTTTTTTTTTTCTTAATTTTTTATTATTATTCTTTTTGGGGAGCGAAGAAAGTAGTCTAGTACACAAGACAAATTGAACTGAAAACTCATTGAGAGGCCACTTGGGGGCTGGGTCCAAATACTCTTTCGAACTCAAAAAACAAGAAGAGTCGGAGAACATGGTGTCGTTTAGTGGTTGACAGGAAGCTAGAAGATGCATATTCACAATGTTTGAAGGCTTTACAGCTCACTTAAGTTTTTGCTACTACAGTAGAACGCATGTGAAGAACATTTTCAAATTCTTTTTTTTTTTTTTTTTTTTTTTGTAATTTATAGACAATGCTCTAAAGTCACCTCAAGTTAATGTCGGTACTGGAAAATTGTTGATGATAAGCTTCATGGGACCCTCTGTTTATTGCGCTTCCTGATGACGGAGGAAGGGGTTATTATGAGAAGAAGCTACTCTTTTTGAAAAGAAGAGGTACGATCCCGTGAAGGGATAACTTGGACCGAAGCATGAAGATTGAGCGAAGGTCAAATACCTCTCTTATTTTCTCGAGAAGTGAGTCATTTGTTCTCTACAAATTGTCCGCTTTTTGAAAATGCTTATGGTAGGACCGGTATTATATTCTACGAATTAATTTTTTAACGTTTGGATGTTGATGCAATTCTGTATATTGCGGCTCCTCTGTCATTAGTTACCTAACTTGCTCGACCTTTCGGCAGTAAACAGTCAACTGTAAATTTTTGACACTCTCACAATATGTAAATTTTTAAAGGCAAGAAATGCTTTAAAAAAGACACATTTTTAAATATTATCCAATCTTCAAAGATTTCATAATTTTTGATTTTTTTATAATGTTAAATAAAAAGTAATTTCATGATAAAAATCTGAATGGGGGAAAAAAATTTTAATAATAAAAAGAGTTATTTCATTTTCATTTTAAGATGAGAAAATCATTTTTATTTTTATTTTCATTTTTAAAAACAGTTATTTTCTTATTTGAAATGAAATAACCATTTCATTTTGAGATTAGCATGACATTTAGATATATAAAAAAAATTTCCTTCTACAAAACAGGAGTCCAAAATTTGTTTGAAAGGTCATTTCATTTTGAAGATAAGAAACATTAGTGCTGAAAATAGTATATAGGGGAAGATTTCAAAAATATTCTAAAAGGATTTTAAAAGAATTTCAAGAGGCTTGAGAATGAATAATTCTAAAAATACTACTCCTAATCATCACTTTTAAATATCAAATTATATATTATGTTTTTATTAATAAATATAATTAATTGATATAAAAAATTTTTAAACATCAATGAATAAAAGAATTATAATTCACGTGCTAAATAAATTAATATTTAAAAAATCCAAATTAATATTTATAAAATATTTTGTTTTGAAAATGGGCACACAAACCAGGCCTTTAAAGTGGGAAAGTCCTATTACACAACATGTCGTTTTTTCAGCGGTTGGTAGGGAGACTAGTTGGCTTCTGGAGTTTATAAGTCTGGGGTTATCAAAAAAATAAAAAAATAAAACCGTAAGGAAAAACAATGTTTGAAATTTTTCCCTCGCATGGACCAGCCTTGGACGAAATCCAACATAGCAAAGAAATAAATAATAATAATAAAAGGAACTACGTAAATTGGAATCATCCTTAAACAAAACTGAAGTCATGTTATTTAAACTTTTTAGTATTTATATAAATCAAAAGCACAAATGAGTCTACAATCTATTAACCAAGAAACATCAAAAGTAGCAGCTCAGTGAACATTATATGAACCGCAAACGGCAAAATTAAACTTTAAAAATTAAAAAAAAAAAATGGAACCTATTTATCGGTACTACAGATATAAAAAGGTAACAGTAAGAAGTCTATTTTAATGCCCTCACTAACTGCTCTTTTGAACCCACCACCTTCCCTCAATGTAGTACTCAACTGAAAACCAAATAAGAACACGAGGGAAAGAGCAGGACAAGGAATCAAAACCCTGAAGATCAAATCTGGAGACGCCATCCTTTGTGTACAAAGTAAGTAAAAATGACCACACAAAAAGAGTTTCGAAACCGTAACCGAACAGGATTTCTTTCCTTCTTAACTTAATCTCACATTTTGCCTCGTCTTGATCATGCGCTTCAGAGTAGCTAACCAGAAGTTGCACTCATCCCATTCGCTAGTGGTAAGAAGTACCTGATTAAAAATTTTAAAAAATTAAAATTAAAAATTGGAATTTGAAAGTTTGGCAACCCCGTGACTACAGTTCGTTTGCAAAAACTGGAATTTGAAAGCTGAACCACTGTACCTGGATTTGCAGGGCAGTGCTGAAATCGCCCTTGTCCAGAGCCTGGCAGAGCTGAATAAGCTTATCAGCAGCATTTTGAGATATGTCCTTACTGTTCAGTTTGGCAAACAATGCACCTATTTTCCTCGAATTGTCTTCAATCTCACGCCTCTTGCCTGGATTTGCTCGTGAACCTCCCAATGCTTCCGATGTCTCATTGAAAAGTCTTGTCAAGGTTGCAATGATGGGCTTTTGGGAGGCTGCATAAAATTATGGCTAAGTTCATTAGAAACTGAAAGCAATGTCAACATGAACCACACCCCATAAGTTGGTTATTTAAGGAAAACCTACCAGGCACGTTAGAAGTATCAGCCGTCTGTACGGTAGGTGGCGGAGCTGAAGGTGTCATAGCAGGTTGCACAGGTGCCGCATGACTAGGACTTGATGGTTGTATCAAACCAGGTCCTGGAACAACTCCAGGATTAGTGACTGGAGTGAATTCTCTCGGGGCAGCATAGGGAGGTACACTGAATTGAACGTTATGCCCAATAGCAGGATTTGGTTGTGATGGAAGAGGAGCAGATGGCACAGGCTGATGAGCAGCGTTGGATGTTCCCTGAAACAAACAAAGTAGACACTCAGCATATCATTACAGATACCTTTTAATAAAGTAGAATCACAATGAAAGATTGTATACATACAGGATACAACTGAGAACCCAAAGTAGATGATGGTTGCTGATACCGATCCGCATTTTTCAGCATAGGAGGAGTTGAAGGAACAAAGGTCCTCACACCAGGTTGAGAGGGCACGGGAGGTACAGAAAAGTTATCCTAAAAACAAAAATGAATCAGCAATCATCTTATACAGATATAAACACAAATCAGTTACGATCATAGACAAGTGACCTTGTGATAAGAAATTTAGCAAAAGCATGATTACTAAAAAAAAATGTCAAAAGTAACAATAGAAAAAGGAGATCTAATAATGTATATATAGTAGGGAACCTTCATCTGGTCCCATGATTTCAAAGACAGGAGAAGTATAATAGTTAAAACCAAGAAAGAAATTGAAAAATTGCATATGAATATAGAAAAGAACTTAATTCTGTTAACTTTAAACTCAATATTGCCATTACAAGAATCGCAAATATCCGTACACACCCAAATATTCTTGAAGAATTTATAGCCAGACAATCAAAAGATGGTGTCATTTCACAAAGCAATAAAAAAAGGTATTAAATTATATTTAACACATCCACAAGCATCTTGCAAAGTGGAAAATTCTCGAATGCAAAATATGTAAAAAGAATGTTAATATTTTATGTACAAGTAGCCCCTCCAACATGGGGAGTATAATCTAAAAGAGAACAAAGTTAATAAAAAATACCCAAGTAAAATCATCTGCAAAAATAAGCAACTATAAGAAAATACCTTAGGAACCTGAGGTATTGGCTGCGATGGAACAAACATATGTGGCAGCTGGGGTGCAGGCTGCGAGGCAGGAGGCACATATCCTCTATCATATGGCGAAATACCAGGTTGTCCACTGTTTTCACCGTAGCTATTGATAGGAAAATTAGGCTGAACACCATAGTTACTGATAGAAGGCTGCAAAAATGATGGCAGAATTTCCAAGGTCAATTGACAGTTGTGGAGCAGATTTGTGTAACAAGGCAACAAAGTAGTGGGGGAAAAATGGTAAAATTACAGAAACAAGGGGGAAAAAAGTACCTGGTAATGTGGAGTAGGGTTCTCAAAATGAGAGGGACCGCCACCGTATACAGGTCCACTTGGTGCAGTGGGCTCAACAATGTTCTCTGAGTCGATTAGAGAATAAATGAGCAAGTACTCCATAGCATAATTTATCACCTCATATATAAGTGTTAAAATCACTACAGGAAAAGTTACTTTCATGATAGTTCATACTTCTATTTATCTGATGGATCAACCAAGTCATTCTAACCAATCATAACTAAAACAGGAATTACAGGAGGCAAATATAGCACAAAAGAGAGGAAAGCTTGCTCCAATGATGATCGAGTGAAAGAAGTCAAGTAATACTACAAATGCCCATCATTAATCATTAATGCACCAAATTAATTATACAACCAATTGCACATACCAGGTTCCATACAAAGAGCAATACGATCTCTTAAGATCTGAAGCTCTGGTGTCACTTCATCAGAACCAAAAAGTTTAAGGTATTCCATAGCTATTTTTAGAAGCCCTTGACTAGCTAAAATTTCAGCATACTTCTCAACAAGTTTGCACAAAGATGCACTGAATCGTTTTTGCCCGGATGCCAAAGCAAGGACGATAGTCTTCTCCATTAAGTCCTGAATATGTAAATAAAATCAGTCAACTGCAATAAAGAGATATGTTCAACTGCACTACTAAAATCACATAATTACCTGAAGACGGTCAACATAGGATTTTCCCTCCTGGTCAGTTGTCAAACTCCTTGACCAAATCTCAACAGTTTTGTCAATATTTCCCGCACATATATAACAGATAGTTGCTGCTAGTGTATTACCAGCAGCAATGAGTTTGGAAGCTAGTGCGTCACAGAGCAAAGTCCATTGCTCTCTTGAAGCAAACTGTTGATTCATGAAGGAAAGACTTGTGAGCCACTCATTAGCTTAGCAAATTCATTTTGTTGTGCAAGCACTAATGTCATCATAATAATTACTATAAATTCAACTCAATATTAGAGAAAGAGAAAGCTAGGTTCATTCATCAAGCATCAGTGCAAAACTCGTGGCCACCATACTAAAGCGAAAACCAGACCAATGGAGTCCATTCAACCTTTGAATTACATGGCAATGTTGGTTGGTTATCCATAAATGCTAGTCTTAACGTAAATATAATCAGAATAAGGTCTCTCCATTTGAAAGAAAAGAAACATGGCAGAAAACAAAAATGTCAGCAACCGATGAAGATTGGGATGAAACTGCTAGTGTAACCTTAGTAAGTTGAGAAACTTACACTACAGAGAAGAGCAAGAGTTTCTTTCCAGAACTTGAGGGGTCTGGTGTTTACAAGACTCAATAGATCATTGTTCACCATTGCAGCAACAACCTGAAAGTTGAAAAAATTTCAGACAATGAAGGAAAACCAGGCCTTCACATGGAATTATCATAAAAAATATTATACGTTTCACTGTTTCTGTGAATATAAGAGGGAAATTCCATCTACCTTTAGGTAAGGTGAACGGGTCATCTTAAGGTATTGATCTCGTGTGCTCTCCCACAAGGAATCACCACCAGCATGTGCTATGACTAAAGCATCAGCCATTTTATTAGCCGATATGCACTTTGCAACAGCCCCCTTATAGTCTCCAACCACTAAAGCATGTTGGACACTTTCATCAAATGAGGGCTCAGCACTCTCCTCCACTCCATCTAACTCTTGTTGTACTTGACTTGTACCAGGTACGGTATCACCAATAACGAACTTATCACCAGAAGCTGACAACGGTGTATCTGCTTTAGGACTGGGAAGATTGTTGAAGAAATCTTCTCCATTATCAGTAGGAAAAATGGTGGCTTCCTGGTGTTCCCCAAATCTGACTTCTTCAGCAGTATCCTCAAGTCCAAGAGCATTTACCTGATTAGATAGATCCTCTTGAACATCAGTTTGTTCTACCTCAGGTAGGCTAAAGCCAAGGTGAGTTAGGAGCTTCGTCCTTGCAGTTCCATCATCTTCAAACATAACTTTTAACAAGCCCCATGTTTCCCGGTCATTCTCAGATCTGGTCAGACAAGATTTTAGAAAATAAAATAAAACATTACTTTCTAATAAAGATGATAATAAAGAGAATTTGTAAATCAAGAGTTGTTGGTGTCATACTCAGAGTCTTGTGATTTCTTATCACAAAGGGTCCTCAATAAGGACCTTTCTCCATTTTGTATTGCAGCTTCAAATTCAGATGAACGAGTAACCAAACTCTCTTCAGTGACCAAACTGTGTACCAAAACCTGGATAGAACGGAGTCAGTTAACAACAAAGTCTATAATAAGAGAAGACAGGTACCACCCCAGTGATGCATACCTCTGAACCAGTTGAAGCACCTCCAGCAGACGATTTAGGGTGAAAAGATACAAGCTTGCCCCCGAAGCCAAAGGATACACCAACTGGGCGCTTGTACCATTTCGGAGCTCTCAAATAACCTGCATAGAGAAGGTAATCATAAATACACTAAAAAGAGATCATTTAAAACTACAACTAAATATGCCATCATGGTCATTCAAACCAAAGAGAACTACAAATGTTAAACATTATGATTATTATTTCTTTAAACATATTTGACTAATTTCTATATTATTACCTGCACCAAAATCAGCCTCACCAGCACCATATCTGCTGCAACCCTGTTTTTTGGGGGGGAACGGTAATGAGTGCATTTTCATACAAAATTGCTATTTATCACCATGCATGTTGCAGTCTATTAAAATTGTCACATGACAGCATGGTTCCCAACAATTATAATTTTTACCAGGTGGAAGTTCCACTTTATCACCAGATATATGGTAATGCATCACCAATGATGATAAACAGTAATGCTCATTTTGATAACAATAAACCAGAATTTAAAATAAGTGAAAATCAATTAACAAAAGGACGATGTACCCATCTAAATGAAAAAGGAAAACATAATGTAATTAAAGATAATAAATTGTAACAAAAGCCATCAAAGAAAGAAAACTGTAAGAACATTCAAGTCCAACTTAAACAAACAAATAAAGTTGTTAAAAAAAAAAAAAGAATTGTTTTCCGTTTTCCATGGCCCTTTGCATTCCATCACGTGCTAAACACTAAACAAAAATCTCGTGATGCATATGTTAGGCAAACTATTAGAACTATATATTATCAAATGAAATACCTCAATGTTGTAAATTCCAATCTTTCCATCAAATGAAGAAGCTGATATGACTCCAGGTATTTTCGGATACCAGTGCACATCAAAATTCCAGTTAGTGCTTGCAGGCAACTCACAGACAATCTAAACCAAAATAAAAATAGGCAGCGTAAGCATCACGCCATAAAACATGATCAATATAGAAAAAAAGAAAAGAAAAAAATATAGAGCTAGGATGAGTATTAATCAACGTGACACCTCAGCAGAAACTGTATCCCAGCATATGGTTCGATTATCCTTTGCACACGTAAGCAAATATGAGCTGTAATTAGGACACCATGACATTGCAATTACACCTGCCATGAGACATGCACATTAGAAAAAACTCGAGGAGGTTAAATCAAGTTCAACGAAGGAAGATTGATTGGAGAGAGAATGGAAGAAACAAAAAGACAAGAATACTATTTTAATTTTTCACCTTTGGTGTGCCCCACAAACTCTTTAACCGGTGACATTATATTCCTCATATCCCAAAGCTGCATGCAGACACCATTTTCATTCAATAAGGAAAAACTTATCCGGTTTAAAAACAGATTAATAAATCAGCTGAGTTATTACCCTCAAAGCTGGTGAACCATCTTCGTCTGATGCAACAACAAGCTGAGTAGCAATATCTGGATGCCACTGCAAAACTGATGACCGTCTTCTAACTGAATCAGAGAAGCTGCCGGTTGACCAAATGTCATTCATATTGTAGAAGGATCATTCCAGGTGACAAAAAGGACAATTGCTAATTAATGAACAAAACCAAAAAATAAAAGACAAGTTACCTAATTACAGGTTTTTGCTTCCTTAGATCCCAAACCACTGAAAAAATTAAAAAAAAAAATTAAACCACAAAAATACTAGATAAAATTTAGTTGGCGTGTAGAATCACTGCTCACCTGTTGTTCCATTATACGAAGTAGATGCCAATATATGCTGAACCTTGCTATTCCATGATAAGAATGAAATCTCACCCTGTGCAGCGGAACCACTTCCCTGCTTGATCATCACACAATTAGATGTTGAGATATATTTAACTTTAGCCAAGATACTCCTTTGCAACTCAAAAGTTAAGGGGTTCCTTTTGTAGAATAGGGTTAGATTAAAGCCTCCATCTATCCAACAAGAGAGAGAACTTGCTGATATTCTACATTGGTTCTAAGTATGTGTCATTTGGTGTTTCAAACAGCCGTCCATGACTCTAAAAGTAATACAATTACAAAATTAGAAGGAACGTAAGATCTTTGAGTAAGGAACTTTGTGTAATAACATCTTACAAAGGTATTTAAAGGGTACTTCTCATTCATTAACAAACGTAAAGTTGCAAATTTAGAAATATTTTTATTTTATTATCATTTAAGGTTCATCTTTCCTAAAATATTAATACTTCTAGCTCACGTCAGCACTTATTCTGCACATTACAGGAAAACATATTTAAAGAGAAAGGACTTAGATGAAGCTTCAGTATTCTGGCCACAACAACAAACCTTGAGAGGTGGAAATTGAGAAGGTTCTGCTGGATTGGCCAAATCCCAGATGCAAATCTCGCCATCATCAGCACCAGATGCAAGTAAGTTCGGGGAAATTACATTAAATTCAAGACCACGAACCTGATGTTCAAAAAAAGGAAGAAATATGCACACCCCGTTACAATTCAATCCTCCCAAGTTTTGAAAAGACCATCATAAGTAACAAGCATGAATCCTACAAAGTGGGGAACTTACAGGCCCCTTATGCCTCGAGAGATGTCCAACCAGAGCACTTTCACTAGCCTCAGAACTAAAAGGAGTAACAACAGAAATAAGAGCTTTGGAAGGCAAACTAAGTTTAACATTGATTTTAATTGAAATAAAATACAGCCAAATAACCAAACGATAAAAACAAAACACCTTCCATTATAAAGCACAAAGAAATTGAGTAAAAGCTATTTAAGCAATACAATCCACTACATATATTAAAACTTTTATTTCACAAGTTATTGCTGCACGAAGTCAGTTCTGACACCTTCCACGGTTATAAATAATGCAACATATATAAAAATCCATCGAAGACAGAAGTAAAAAGTTATGAGTTAATCTAAATATCAATTTTTTTACAACAGTTTGATAAAATTCCCACCGACGAGTAAACTGTAAACCATCTCAATCAATTTCAAGCGACCAAGAGTTAGCTAGGAGAAAAAATGTATTATTAGAAATGCATACAGAATTGCTATTCACAAACTCATTTGATTTGTTAGTATGCACCAAAAAAAAAAAGGCTCCAAAAATACTTCATAGGACAATGACATTTCAAGATTTATTTTTCTACAATCTATTAAACCTACAATCCAAATTAAATAAAGCATCAACTTTACCAAACAATGAGGAGCAAGTCTATCGTTCCAAATCACTATTAATATACTGTCTTTAACATTCTACCCGTTTTCTCCCTAAGCAAAAATAAGACTGGATCATTAGCCGTGAAAAAAAATAATAATAATAAAAAACCTGATTAAACAATAACTCATACCCAAAAAAATTGTAAATTTTGCACATTTAGCAACAATTTCAGGCAATACCGGATTATCCCAGATTCACAATCACGTTACATAGAGAAAATAGAAATCATGAAATCATCATTTCACATTCCTCAACCAAATACAAGATCAGTTGACTTAATACAGAACGTGACCGATGATAACCCAAATCAAATTACGTGCAATTCTACCACACTCAAGCACTGAAAATCCGTCCAAATTCCAAATCTTTATCCCCACATTTTCCCGACACCAAAACACAAACCACAACCCAATCATCCACGAAGATTTTCCACCCGAATTAAGCTCAATTGGAATGGATTCGAGAATCCAATCAAAGAATCGAAAACCAAAATTACCGGATCAGCGAGAGGGGATTCCAGATATCGATGCTGCCGTCGACGAGGCCTCCGGCGATGAGGCCGAGCTCGAACTTCTCGCTGGCGGGATCCGCGGGCCGGGCCCAGGAGAGGCGGTTAAACCGCTCGGAGCTCGGCGACTCGCCGACGACAGGTAGTTCGCGATCGTCGGACTGGAAATCGAGCTTGAAGATCTCGAGACTAGCCGAGGAGCTGAACGACAGATCCACAGCTCCGGCCATCGTTCCCGCCGCCAAGTACGGCTCGTCCGGCGCAAGCGCCACCGACGCCGATCTGTTCACGCCCTTTATGCACGCCATGGTAGTGCGAGAAAGAACGAGAATTTGGATCTAGAGAGAGAGTGAGAGAATTAGGGATTTTATTTGATCGGCAATGGAAGAGGAATTGGGGATTTTTATTGGCTATGATCTGATTTGTATGAGTGAATTATATGCGAAATGAGAAACATAAAAACATAAAATGAAGGAATGAAAAAACAAAACAAAACAAAAAACGCTCTCTTTTCTTTCTTCGCTTCTCTCTTCTTTTTCTTCCCTTCTTTTGCGTCAATTTCTTTTCCTCCGCGTCTGAGTAATTTTGTGTGTGATGTTTGGCAGAATTTTTTTTGTTTTTATTTATTCGGTTAAATTTATTTTACCCCTTGTCTTTGCGTGATTAAGGACACATTTACTAAACCGTAAAAAAAAAATGTGACAAGAACTCACCATAAAAAAATGTGACAAAAAAGGTAATAAAATTGGAAAATGAAGGTAAAAAAAGGAAAAAAAATATTTATTTATTTATTAAATGGTATAAAAGAAAACATTCACATTTCTTTATGTATGTATCACTATTAGTAGGGGTTAATTATTAATATAATTATTAAAATATCTTTTATTACAATATTAAAATCTTTATCACATGTAAATTTATTTTTTTTTAAATGATCATGTAAATTTACTTATATATAAAATAAAATTGATGTTTATTTCCGTTAACAAGATTGTGCATTTGGACCAATGGGATTAGTTTTGCAGCGTAGCTAAGCAGGTTTCACTGCATTTTTCGTTAAGGGTCCGTTTAGAATTAATGCTTAGAGTTTTTTCTTTTATTAGAAAAAAATTGTTTTAGATAATATATTTACAAAAAAAAAAACTGCTTAAGATGAAAAAAATATAAAATTTTAAATTTTTTTTAAAAAAAATTAATATGAATATTATTTCGTTGTTTTTGAAATTTCGTAAAATTAAAAAAAATATCTTATTTATATTTATACACATAAAGATATAAATTTTTAAAATTTATGATTTATATAATATTTTAAAGGTATAAATAATAAAAAATAATTATATATTAAAAATTTGTTTTAAAAACATGGGTTTTGACCACCAAGCACCTTGTAAAAAGGAAAAAAGAAAAAGAAAGAAAGAGGGTTCACTAGAGATGGGTTGTACGTGATAATCTATCCATGAAGATTACGTAGCCCGTCCACTTAGACGATGACAAGTGTCGTACCAAAGCTTTAGGGGGCGTTTGGTAAATGTATTGTATTTTGATTGTATTTGAATGAAATTTGTTTTTTGAATGTTGTATTTGGTTTAAAAATATTTGTTTTGTATTTGAATTAAATGTGTATTTGGATGAAAAGTATTTTAGAGTTAAAAAGTTGATGTGATTGGTAAAAGTAGAAATAAATAGTGGAGTTAAAAAGTTGATATGATTGTTTTAAATATGTTTTAAATAGTAATTGTTTTCGTAGCACTGTTGTAAAATTTGTGTTTGGTGTAAAATTGGATTGTATTTGAATGAAATTAAAATGAGATATGTGTGCCAAATGACACCTTATTTCTTTTCCCTGTTTATTTCCCCCTGTAGTCTACAAATATATTTTCTATTTCAAAATACGACATTCTACTTTAATATACGATGCTAAAAAACAAAGGCTATTCTCAGGGTTCATTTGAATAACACAAGTTTGAGTTAAAATTTTTGAATTAGTTTAAAATATGTTGAATTATAAAGTAAATATTGTGTTTAATATTTAAATTTAATCTAGAGAATTTTATCTTAAATTTAGGCTACATTTGATTAATGGGTTTAACTCAAGAAATTGAGTTTAAACTCAATATTGTACTTGATTTGCTAACTTGTTTCATACTTTTTAGTCTATAATTTGCGTAATATTTTAAATTTAAAAGTACTATTTATAAATTTTCTTTTATATAAAAATAATTACATTAATCATATGAAAAAATAAAGGGAAGCATAATTTTCAATGTAAGTTTAAATCTAATTTTTATTATCTAAACAATTTTAGGATTTGTTTGGATTACAACTTTGAGCTAAAAAATTTGAATTAAATTACGAATGAGTTAAACCATAGAATAAATCTTGTATTTGGTACTTAGACCTTATTTGGTGAACGTATTGCATTTACATTACGTTTGAATGCAATGCATTCAATACAATTTGTATTTGGTGGAAAAACATTAGTATTGTATTTGAATTTGAATGCAATATGTGTTTGGGTGAAAAATATTATAATAAATATGTGATATGATGGGTAAAAGTAGAGAGAAAAAATATATAATATAATTAATAAAAGTAATAGAAAAAGTGAAATAATAAATAGTGATTGTGTTGGATTTAAAATGTAATGTGATTGGTATTTGAATGAAATGTTTTTGTATTTGAGAGAAAATTGTATTGCATTTAAATGCAATGCCAAAAAAAAGCTTGTACTAGACGTCTACTTAAGTTTAAGCTAAAAAATTTCATTTTGAACTAAATACATTTAAATAATAAAAGTTAAGTTTGAACTTGTATTGAAAATTGTGTTTTCTTACTTTTTTCATATTATTAGTACGATTTTTTTTATATAAGAGAATATTTATGAATAATATATTTGAGTAAAAAATACCATGTAAAGTATAAACAAAAAAATTTAAAACGGATTGATAAACTAAATACAAAATTAAGTTTAAATTCAATTTTTTTAATTCTAGCATACCATCCAAATAAATCTTTATTAATCAATATTAATATTAATATGTATTTTTTTATGATTAATGATATTTTTTAAATTGATTATTTATTGTAATAAATATTTAAAAACTGTTTATTTCCTTAACTTTTCTTAATATTGTGTATATTGTATATATAAGAAAAAAAAAATACAACACATGTTTGAGGACATTTATGAAAATTATTGTTTTATTTGATATTTTGATTTTTTTAGTGGAGATAACGAGGCTACATGGTTGATCTTCGTGATCAAGAAAGAAAAAACACACACACACACTTTTTCTTTTTTTTTTTTTAATATCCAAGTCTTTCTATATGTCGTCCGACTGAGAGAGAGAGAGAGAGAGAGAGAGAGAGGGCAGGATTAGAGAAGCAAAAATGGAGGGATCACACTCACATCCGTACGCCCCCACAGACTTAAAGCTCGATGGATACGTTCCCATCGTCCTTCCTCAATCCACCATCGTCGGCATCTACCTCGGCGTGTCTTTTCTGGTCGTTTCCCTCGTCTGGATCTTCTCCGGTAACTACCCTATTTTCCCCTTCTCTCCTCTCTCTAAATCACTCCAAGTTCCCAACTTTCTCTCTCTATCCTCTGTTTTTCGCCGTTCTCAAACCGACCCACATGCTCAAATCCGAAAGTTTTACGTCTCTTTTTTAATTGTTTTTTTTTTTTTTGGTATCTAGGGAGATTGACGAAGATATCTAGGTTGGATAGATTGCTAATGTGCTGGTGGGTTTTCACTGGCTTGACCCACATCGTACTTGAAGGCTTTTTCGCCTTCTCTACCGAATTCTATAAGGATAAGACTGCTTTTTACTTGGCTGAAGTTTGTAAGTTATTATTATTTTCTCCTTCTTTAGTGATAAAGTTAAGATCTTTAGTCTCTAATGGTTAAAGGGATATTGTTTTTATTTTTTCTTTCCTTTTTTTTTTGGTGGTTATTATGAATAATGTGTGTATATATATGTGTATGTATATCTTTGGGCAGGGAAAGAATACAGCAAAGGGGATTCGAGATATGTTGGTAGGGATGTTGGGGTGGTTGCTGTTGAAGGACTAACCGCAGTTTTAGAGGGTCCTGCTTGCCTTCTAGCCATGTAAGTTTTAATGGGAATTATTGCTTAATCCTATTGAGAAGAAAATTGGAAATGGAAAAGAGAAGGAAAGGAATGAATATGAGAATTGAGCATTTGGGTTCCTGTTTGACATTTCGAATATTTTTTCTGCATTGTTTCTCTTGCACAAATTTGAATTGTGGGTTTGAACTAATGATGCAAGCAGGCTCTTAGATTTTAAGTGTTTGCTAAATTATGTTTGTAAAATGAAGGAACTATAATTGGCACCATTTAGTTATTTGATATGTCTTTTGACCCTTTCTTGACTAGTGAGTAAAGCATATTTGTTTATTTATTTTTTTTAGGTTTTAATTACTCCAAGTGGAAAGGGGACTTAGGATTGTGACTGATATTTCTTGTCCAGCCTCATTATATGGGATCTAGCAAAATTGGTTTGTGATTTATTAGGTTGGAAAAGGAAAGGTAAGTATTTGATTTAGATGTTTACTAACTGCTGTTTAAGAAACTGAGGTTATTTGAATTTCTGTGTGCAAAGGTCATGATAGAGTAGAGCCAGAGAGTATGTGCTTATGGCTTGAATGTTATTCTCATTAGAAATTTAAACGAGTCGAGATCTATTGTTCCAAATTTCCTATCTCATTAAATGTCTTCTAATAATATTATGCAATATCATATAACTTTAAGAATTTAGCCACATGAAAAGTGCTAAATACTAAACATACTTGAGCAAATTGACAAGTTATAAAAAAAAATTTTGATAGAATAGCCATTGAGGCAGGACAATAGGACCACCGACCTAGACTCAAATGATGGATCTATCAAAATTGATTTATAACTTTGTTAGTGCACACTAACAAATGAGACTAGGAAGGAATGATTTGATGGTCTAAAATTGTGCCTGATGGATCTCTCTCTCTCTCTCTCTCTCTCGCTAAAAGTTATTGATTTGCTGTGCCTTACTCTGTAATGTGCTTGGTTTTGCAGGTATGCAATAGCTACCCGAAAGTCATATAGCTACATTCTTCAGTTTGCCATTTCTTTGGGGCAGCTCTATGGAACTGCCGTCTATTTCATAACTGCTTACTTGGATGGCGACAAGTTCGCGACGGATACGTACTACTACTACACATACTATGTCGGAGCCAACGCCTCCTGGGTAGTAATACCTACGCTGATCTCCATCCGATGTTGGAATAAGATCTGCATGGCGGTTGATGTCTTTCAGGGCCAGAAAAAGGCCAAAACTCGCTGAGCTTTGAACTAAGATGGTTCGCAACCTTTTCCACATTATTTGCCTAGTCTTATTCTTATGTCTTAATACAATAGGTTAATTGTTAAATTTGAGAGGTTTGTGGGGTTGAATAATTCAGATTTCAGAGTAAAAAGTAATGTTAGCAACTGCAATGAAAGATTTCGGGATAGTTTGGTGCATGAATCGAGTCCGAAACGGAATAAAATTTTAAGTGCAAAGCGATTGACTTAATTATAATTTTTGTTGACTATTCAGAAAAAGACAAAATTAAAACAAAAAAATTTGAATCCGAAGTGCAAAGTAAATGGGACCTTTATTTATTTATTTATTTATTTTTTGCACTTTCGATTGAATATGCTTAACATAAGAATTCATCTTCACTTTCACTTCTAGAATTTATGCCGTGAATTCAAGCTTGTTCCAATTTCTGTTAAACAAACACGTTAACAAAAAGGGTTTGAATCAGAGCAGATACAAAAAGGGTTTGAATCAGGACAAATCATGTCACATCATTTTGCTAACAAAACTAAGAGGGCATTTGGATAAAAATTTCATTTTAATTTTACTCAAATACAATACAATTTTACACCAAACACAAATTTTACAACAGTGCTACGAAAATAATTACTATTCAAAACATTTTTAAAACAATCACATCAACTTTTTAACTCTATTATTTATCTCTACTTTTACCAATCACATCAACTTTTCAACTCTAAAATACTTTTTATCCAAACACACATTTCATTCAAATACAAAACAAATACTTTTCAACCAAATACAACATTCAAAAAACAAATTTCATTCAAATACAATCAAAATGCAATGCGTTTACCAAACGCCCCTTAAGGAAAAGCACCACAACAACTCTTTGGAATCACTGCCTTCTTTCAAGCATCAAAGCTGCATCTATAAGCTAAAAAGATTAAAAAGCTCTACCCTATTTGTGATTGTGATCCCTATTGGTGACGACATCTACCGGCAGATTGTGGTGATTGAATGGAAGCTGATTTTGCCGAGAGAAACGTCAGGGACGAGTTTGAGATTCTCATAGTTACGGATCTCAGCCATGAATCCGTCACCGTTGTTGAAGAAGAGCTGTCCTATTCACATCGCCTTCCACTGTTCTTTTTATGAACTTTATGTTGAACTCCTTGAGCCTTTCCTCCATTGCCTCCATGGCTTCACACTGCAATACTTGTACATGTGTATTTCAGATGATACACATGCCATTATTTAGTGTATATATATTGGTGGAATATACATGCCATATAAAATATATAAACATGCGCATATTACAGGAATAAATTATACTTGCAGGAAAGAAGACAAACAAACTCTATATTCTTCCAACTTTGGCTAAGAATATTATTGTCACAGTGAAAAAATGCAATAAAATGTGGCCCCCAACATAAAACCAAAAGAAGGAGCAACAAGAATATAACTAGTCGAATGTCTATATTCTTATGGTGACTTACCTATCGCCCCCAACTTAATAAAACAGATATCATCTTATATAGTTGGAAGAAAGAAGGAAAAAAAAAAAAAAAAAAAAGAGGACTTACGAGTCTTAAGACAGAACTGTCAATGGTGAAAATACTAAACTCTTATATTTATACAAACAAACAACAAGACATAAAAAACATATATGTACTAAAAAGAAGTTTGAAAGCATTATTTTTCCCAGCAATGTGTTTCCATCTTCGTTTTTGTTTGAATCTTCTTTGCCTTTTAGCTCTTTATTTTGTCTTTGTCTGATCCCTACCTGATTGAATGCTCTTTTACTTTCACTTTTTAGACCTTCTCTTTTGGTTTTTCATTTCTTGTTCTCTCTAATGCTTCTAGTATGTTCTTTGTCTTTTATTCTTCGTCTCTCTCATGCTCTCACCTACCGATCTTCTTGTTTTTCTTTGATCCCTCCTTTTTCCCATCTTGATTTTTTTCTCTCGTTGTTTTTGTTTTTGTTGGGTGTTTGTGGCTTTTGATCTCGGCCGCCCTATTTTTGCCCCTTTTTTCATATGTTACTTGTTTCTCCCCGTTATTACTTCTTTAATACCCTATATTTTACCCTACGACAGCCCTTCTTTTACCACTTCTTCAATACCCCCTTATCCAAAGCCCTTTACTCCTTATTTCGATTGCCTATAAATCTTTATTTCATTCTTTATTACCCTATGAAGAGTAAGTTGTTCTATTCATCATTTTCTGTGAGTCAGTACTTTGTAATTAAGGTACTTATCCTCTTTACGCATATTGTTTGTTATTAATGATTAGTTTATTATGTTGTGATGATAACACTATTATTAATAATGTTGGTATTTTATTAACTATTGTTGATAATTATTTTAGTGTATTGTGATTATAGCTTCGTGTTTGATATTGGTATTAGTTTTCTGTTGTTGATAATTATATACTATTTAGAGGTCTCTTCCGTGTTTTTTTTTTTTTAATTTTTGTTATATTTAGGTTTTTGTTCTGTGGTTTAAATCTTTTTATGTTGATGATTTTTATTTTTATGCTGAGTTGCTCTCTTTTTGTTGTATATTTGTATATTTATTGTCATAATATGTAATTGTTTCTCCTTTCCTGCCATTTTTTTTTTGGTCTATTTCAAGTTCCTTTTTTTTCCTTTCAATGTTTTGTAATTCTTAGTCCTTTTTTTATCCGTTTTATACATTTTTTTTGATAATATTCCATTTTTGTTTCTGTTTGACTGTTGTTAACGTTTTTTTTTTTTTTTTTACTTTCATTTTTTAAAAATTTTGATCCGATTTTTTTTTTTTTTTTTGTGTGTTTGTTTTGTGTGAACTACATACCTATGTTTATAATATATAATTGTTTTCCTTTTTTTTTTTTTTGTCACTGCTTTCTTTCCAATCTGATTATTTGTTTGTTTTTTTTGAACGTTTTTATGAGTCACATCTTTCTATTATCTGTTTCATAATTTAGTATTTTTATTTTTTTAATCTATTTTATGAATGTGTTTTCTACTATCATTATTATTTTAAGTATTACTACTACTATTATTATTATATTATACCAAAGGGGCGAGATTTTGATACTGTTTTTTCTACAGACAGTGGACAATTCTATTCTTCTAATTCTTATTTTCAAGTATCCTTTCCATACTATTGTGACCATGTGTAAGACAATTGTCAAACATTCTTTGGCAGTCCTTTTTTTTTTTTTTTTTTTACTATAAATACTTGGGATTTATGCTATGTTTTCTTCTTTTTCCTATTTTTGTCCTCTGTTTTCTGCTAATATTTTTTTAAAAAAATTTCATAGGTTCTTAAATAGTTTTTTTGGTAGCTAAAAACTATATTGAATTGTATTTTAATCATTTTTAGTATGTATTCTTAATTATTAAAAAAAAAACTGAGCTTGCTATGATGATCTCTATCTAAATATATAATAATACATACACTAGATTAATAATTTGGTTTGGTATATGTTGTGCAACATAATACGATTGTTACCATAAGTTAGATAACTGTTAAATACAATTTGACTTTCTTTATTGTTATTGTAAATGTTTGGGATTTATGTAGTTTTTTCTTTTTTTTATTATATATTTTCCTCATAAATGTAACAAAAATGTTTCTGCCCTCATGTAATTTGTAAAAACTTAACTCTAATATCATATTATTTTATTTTGAGTTTTGTTACCGATTTCTTCTCCCTTTTATCCTTTTTTTTTTTTTTTTTACCTCTCTTGCATACATTTTTCAAAATGTTCTTGCATAAATTTCCAAACATTTTCACTTAGCAGCTAAGTATAATGTTGAATTATATTTCAGTTATTCCTAAGATATATTCTTAGCAACAGAAAAGATTTGAGCTTGCCATGATGTTGTTGAACATATAAGAAACATAACCATTTTCACTTATCCTATTTGGCTTTTTTTTTTTTTTTTTTGTTATTGTTCTTTTCTGTTTTCTTTCATTTAACTTTTTTTTTAATTCTATACCCTAAGTTTCATGTTGTTTTCTGTCAAAGAAAATGGAATTTTCTTATTGTTACCATATGATAGATAGTTACTAACCCCGTTTTAGTTGGATTTGTTGTTATTGTGAATGTTTCAAATTATGTTTCTGCTTTTATATAATTTTTTATATGTATATATTCTAATGTTTTGACAACATGAGCAACAACTAAATCTCAAGACTTATGATAATAATATTATCTATGTTTATTAACTCTCTTTAACATTTAAATTCTCACCATACGTTGCACGGGTACCATACTAGCATATAAACTAAAAACGGCAATAAGATTCATGAAACGACATTAACATCCTATCATACAACAACTTTAACATCCTAAAATGCTGATATTTTGAATTTTTTTTAAATGGTAGTAGCAGAATATAAGTTAGCACTAACTCTTTAAGTTTGGTGGGAAGGAATAGAAAATAGAAAATGTTTGGTAGGAGGAGGGAATGAAAATAGAAAAGGGAGGACGAGTAAATACCAAAGGAAAAAATGGTGAAAGATTTATTTTGATGATGTTTGGTTAGTGAGAAAGAAAATATAAAGAACACATAAAAATATGCGAGATATGATTAAAAAAAAAAAACCAAATAGATATTGCGATCAATATAGTTATTTTACATGTGTGTAAGTTTTTTTATATGATTAAAAAAAATAGAGATTGTGATTAATATAGTTATTTTACATATATGTTTTTTTTTTTTTTACAGCTTTCCAAAGTTTTTCTTTTGTTACAGCTTTCCCAAGAAAAAATGAAGGTTAAAATTTAAATTAAAAAAAAAAAAAGGATCCATAACAAGTACTTCCGATCGACTTTCTCACAGCCAACCAATCTAAAATTCCCTGCTCTCTAAAATAAACATTGGCCAAACCCAAAAGAACCAAAAGAAAGGCCTCTTAAGATGATATTGATAATTTAAAAATACTTGTATAAAAACTTAACGTGTGTAAATACATGTATTGAGCTTGAGCATATATATATACATATATGTATATAGAGGGTGATTATATTCAAGTACCAGAAAAGAAATATGGTTGTCCATGGTTGTCCTTGGGCTGCACCAGGTGAATCCCAGCACCTTTGTGTAGAACTCGATCGACTCCTTCACATCTCTGCACAGCCTCGACACATGATTTAACGCCATCAAACTGTGGTTGTTGCTTCTCACCATGATGATGATAATCATTAATATTTTTATCATCATCATCCTTGTTCCCCATTCTCACAACTAGAACTACCTCTTCTTCTCTCTTTGGAATCGTTCAATATTTATATAGCCAATGAGCGAGGCGGCTGGGGCTAGGTTTCAGAGAGAGAGAGAGAGTGGAAAATAGGACACTTGGCGCAAAGTTTGCATAAGAGAGACTGGGAGCGAGTGTAACATGTGAGAGTGTTGAGGAGACGCATGGGATATACACACAGACACACACACACATATATATATATCTATAAGGTATTGCTCATGTAAAACTTATGTATATGTATGTATCTTTTTTTAATATTTGTGTTATTTTAAAATGTTATAAATATGTATTGAAGTAATTTTCTACAATTTCCGTAATGTTTTCTGATATTTCCACCAATATCAATAACATTTCCAAATTTTTCATAAAATTAAACTACTGATATTTTCATCGATTTTGATATTTTCATCTTTAAATGTATCTAGTCCTTTATCTCTTTTTCCAATGCAAATCCTATTCACCCATACAAGGAACCTAATTTAACAACTATCTATTAATAGAGATGTCAAAATGGATTGGACTTAATAGACTGATATGGACACGACATACTAAAAAATATATAAGCACGGCATGAAATGAATATTACATGGGCTTTGCCCATCCTATTTAGTAAAAGGAGCCGTGCTTGATACAAATTTTAGATACCACGTTAAGAGCACGAGCATGTTAAGGGTCCGACATAAGCACGGCACGAACACGTTTAAAGTGCGATGAAAAGCCTAATTAAGTATGAATTACAAAAAATATATATATAATATCTTACATTTAATAAAAAGATTGGGAGCATACAAGGAAGAGAACACAACAAAATAAAGAAGATACAGAGTTGATCAATGAATATGAAGAAGATATAAAGTTGATTTATGAATTTCGAAAGATGAACATTTGAGTTTAATTTTTTTTTTTTGTTACTTGATTATATATTTTCTAATTAATGCACTCTTTTTTCCTTACCAAGATTTCATCCCAATGGGTTTTGTTTGGTAAAGTTTTTAATCAAACAAATTTTTCTTTTTAATAATAATCTTTATTTTATGAAGATTTAATATTTTTGTTATTTGTGATGCTTATTTATTTATTTTTTCCATTCTTATTCATTTTAAGTATGCAATTGAGCACAAAAAAGGCACGTCAAAAGCACAAGCACAAGGATTGGCGGGGCATGAGCATGATTGAAGCACGATTAATGCACAACACGTAAATAAATAAGTAGTGGATTGGGTTTGGCACTTTAAAAATTAAATGAGTTGGACTTAGCATGACACATATATTAAATGAACCAGCATAAACTTGGCATGAAAAGCTAATATGTTCAAAATAAATGGGTCGATCAATCCATTTGACTTCTCTACCTATTAATAATGAAATTTCTCATCCAATGTTGATTATAAAATTTTTATGACCATGAAAAACAGAATATGATGATAGTTTTATAGATGACTATCTTATAAAGAGATTGCTTTGCAATATTGGTGATATTGCACATCACAATTAATATGAGACCCTCAATTAACATGTGATATTTTGCATCTTGGATGCTCTCTAGTTTTATTCAATTGTAAAACATAAGGTTGACTTTAATTTTAGCCTTCAAAAAATATACATTGTTTTGCTTTGTGATTGGAAGAAAGGGAAGGAGTATAATGTTCTCATCAAGTTTATCAAACATTTCATTTTTGGTCTCTCTCTAATAAAAACATTAAAAAAAAATTTTGACAAGATAAAATTTGAAGCTTATGTGATGGATGGATAAATCATAATTTGGTAAGATGAAAATTGGATTATTACTTGGATGGGTGGATTAAAACATATCTACTTACTTAAACCGGTCAAAGTTTTGATTGTTATAAATCGACTCAGTTAGATAATGTAAATTATGTTTTATTCACCCACCTCATCACAACCACCCGACATTCATATTTTACAAATTATCCTCAACTCATGCTTCTATCCAACACAATTTCAACATTTATTTATTTATTTATCTTTACATAGAGATCTATAATAAAACGTTTGATTATTAGAATATGAATATGTCTCATGTCAATCAAATTATTAGAATATTACAGTGTTTTAGATTAAATTGGACACAATATTTTCTTGAGCTAATTTTTAGACATAAGTGCTACTTATACTCACTTATCATGAGTATTTTTTTTAAGTAATATGGCATCAATCAACACTAAACTATAAAGTTCAAGTCCCTTCATTTTTAATGTTTTTATTTTTAAACAATTTTCACAAATGCTAGTGTATGTGTGCGATTTTTTTTTTTCAATTTTATTTTTAAGATTTTCAATTAAAAAAGAAACCCACAGACAAGAATCACCATGTAAGGCCCACACAAGACTATCTTTCACTCAAGATTTGACTATAAACTCCCACAAAGACAAGCCAACCAAAACGCACGCAATCTGAAATCGCAACCGAACTAAACCAACAAACGACAGTTGAAGTTAATCATCCCCCACACAAACGCCCCACCACACACTGCTCTTCTCTTCAACACCCCCAATTTTCTCCTCCACGCGCTTCCGGCTACCGGCAACCGCCCCAACCGCCGCCATCACCAATCATCCAACCCCCTTTCTCACGCCCACCACCGGCTCCACTGGTAATCGGTGACGCCCACCTGCAGGCATCGTCTTCATCGGGAACATCACCGACACCATCATGTTCAGGGACGTGTCGAGCTGCAACACGTACAACTACGGCGACGCTCTGTATTGGGACGCCCGGTACGTCCAGGAGGGCGGCTCCTTCGACTGGTACCAGCGCTACTCCGCCCTCCGCCCCTTTGTCCGCGGCTTCGTCCCCACCTCCTCTCGCGTCCTTATGGTCGGCTGTGGCAATGCCGGTATGTTCTCCTCCTTCTCCTCTTTTTCCTTCTTCTCTGTCTTTATTTTTCTCCACTGGTTTAGGGTTTCGTTGGTCGGGATTTGGGATGGGAAATCGTGAGAATTCATGTTCGGCTTTTGGATGATTGGAAGAAACAGGAGTGGAATTTACGTGATTTTCTGCTTGGCGGTGAAGAAAAGGGAAGAAATTGGATCTTGCATTAGGAAATCGGTAGAATTTGTGTTCGGTTTTGGATGACTTGAAGAAAAAGGAGTGGAATTTACGTTATTTTCTGCTTGGCGGTGAAGAAAAGGGAAGAAATTGGATCTTGCATTAGGAAATCGGGAGAATTTGTGTTCGGTTTTTAGATGACTTGAAGAAAAAGGAGTGGAATTTACGTTATTTTCTGCTTGGCGGTGAAGAAAAGGGAAGAAATTGGATCTTGCGAAAGGAAATTGACAGAAATGGTGTTCAGTTTTGCTGATTGGAAGAAGAGGACTTGAATCTGGGTGATTTTCTGTTTGGCAGTGGAGAAAATGGAAGAAATTGGATTTGAAATTGGGTGATAAGGATTTCTAATGGGATTTGATTTTTGGCTGATTGGCTGGTTTTTGCTTGATTTTCTGCTTACGATGGAGAAAATGGAAGAAATCGGATTTGTAATTGGGTGATGAGCTGTTGCGATGGGAAACTGAGAGAAATGGTGTTCGATTTTTGGCTGATTGGAAGAAAGGGACGGAATTTGCGTGATTTTATAATCAGCGGCGGAGAAAATCAAGGAAATTGAATTTTTAATTTGGTGATGAGGATTTGTGATGGGAATTTGAGAGAAATGGTGCTTGATTAAGTGAATTTCTGCTTGGCGGTGACGAAAATTGAAGAAATTGGATTTGTAATCGGGTGATGAGAACCTGCGGTTGGAAACTGATAGAAATGGTGTTCGGTTTTTGGATGATTGGAAAGAGAAGGAGTAGAATTTACGTGATTTTCTGTTTGGGAGTGGAGAAATTAGAAGAAGCTGGATTTATAATTGGGGATGAAGGCTTGCGATGAGGTTTGGATAATTGGAAGTAAAGGAATTAGCGTGATTTTCTGTTTGGGAGTGGAGAAAATGGATGAAATTGGATTTGTAATTGGGTGATGAGGACTCGCAATGGGAAATTGAGAGAAATGGTGTTTGATTTTGGTTGATTGGAAGAAAAGGAATCGAATTTACTTGATTTTCTGTTTGGCAGTGGAGAAAATGGAAGAACTTGGATTTGTAATTTTTTTTTTTTTTCTGGAAGTGAAGGATAATTTTATTTAGAAGAGAGAATCCTCCGTGATCATGGTCACCACATGGGGGGCGCCTCCCCTAGACCAAATTCACCAGAAAACAAAGAAAGTCTAGCCCATTTACACAAAGCATCAGCTGGGACATTCATGTTTCTATGCTGACAAACTCAGATGAAATCTCGATGATCTCAGACAAAACAGAGTGAAGCATCCAGTGTGGCGGATCCACTTGACTCCTCAAGGCCTGAGCCGAAGTAAGGGGGTCACTGCAGACTTGAATCTGGTGCCATCCTTTGTTCCTGGCCAAAGCTGTTGCCACGGAGATTGGTCTGAGTTCAGCTTCCAAGACTGAAGAAGCATCAATCACCAGAGTCTTGATGGCCTCCACCTCTCCTGTGCAACTCCTAGCAATGACATCAATACCCACCTTCCCCCCTTAAGAGATGCATCCAATTCTTAGCAATGACACCAATTGGATTTGTAATTGGGCGAGGAGGAATTGTGGTGGGAAATTTTCTCTGTTTGGCAGTGAATAAAATAAAGAAGTTCGATTTGTAATTGGATAATGAAACTAGGAGATTTTTTTTTAAATGTTATTTGGCTAATTACATTTAGGATCTCTTGAATTTCTCTTTTTTAGTTCATTCTGATCCGTTGATAAGAAAGCATTGCAAAAAGGTCAAAGGATTAATTTTTTTGCTGCTACACCAATTTGGGATGTGGAAATTGATGAGTTTTTTTTTTTTTTGGTAGTGATGTCTGAGGACATGGTGAAGGACGGATATGAAGACATAATGAACGTCGACATTTCATTAGTTGCCATTGAGATGATGAGAAGAAAATATGAGTCTTGTCCTCAGCTGAAATGTATCCTATTTCTATTGCATCAAAATATTATTATACACGCAATTTTGTTTTTCTTTTTCTCGAGGGGAAGTGTATAATCTCTAGCAGGTTTTTTGTTTTCTTAACACAAATTTCAATAGACATGCAAATGGATGTAAGGGACATGAGCTTCTTCGAAGATGAATCATTTCATGCTGTCATTGATAAAGGTGTGAGTTCAGTTTTACCCCCCTATTTCATTTTCATAATTTACTTCTGTTAAGAATTTGCAATATTGGGTACTAAATTTGTGTCCTCTCGGTGTTTGTAATATTTGTCAATGTCACCATTTTTGCAACAATGTCCCATCAAACCTCGTTGAACTAGGAACTCTTGATTCTTTGATGGTATGATGCATTTTCAGATTTTCTTTCATATTACTCACTATTGTTTATTATGGGGTATCCTCTGATGGTTTCATGTTGATTCCTATTTCAGTGTGGCACCGAGGCTCCAAGTAGTGCGTCTCGAATGCTAGGAGAAGTCAGTAGGTTGGAGACTTGAAAAGAAAAAATATAAAGATATATTATGCGTTCAGTTTGTTCTATTATTTCATTGCTTGCAGCTGCAGTTTCTTTAAGATTATCAAGTTTTTGTTTGATTCGTATGTTTCTGAAGTAGTCGGGTTTTTTCTTGTCACAGGCTCCTTAAACCTGGTGGAACTTATATGTTGGTAACTTTACTCTCCTAGAGAAGGCTTCTTATTTTTCATTTATTTACTTCTTGTTGTCTCTTTCAAGGAAAAGCACTGGGTATCTGATTGGTTACTGAATTGCTATCTAACAGATAACTTATGGGGATCCCAGAGCGAGGATGGTGCATTTGAAGAAACCAGCATACAATTGGAATATTGTATTGTATATTATACGTAAGTTTTTCATTATTTTTCTTCTTCTTTCGGCTTTTTTCTGTTCCTCAATTTTTGTTGTCTCCGTCAATAAAATGTTAACCTTTCGCATTTTTTGATAATAGATGGTAAACACTTGTTTTATCGGCTTTATAGTTCTTAATGTAGTATTATTAAGTTTGGCTCTTCTAGGATGTGAAAGGGAGGAGAAATGAATGGACGTTTGTAATAAGTAGTTATTGAAATTAGAATCTGCTAGAACGTTTCATGACAAGATGGATGTTTGTATAAATATGTAGTTATTGAAATTAGAATCTGCTAGAATGTTTCATGAAATTACATTCTTGTCTTTGGAGACATAGGAATCGGAAAATATGTTGAGAATTCATTTGTGCTCATATTTCAGTGTGGATGAATATCAGCATCATGTGATGATTGCAACCACGCAACACGAATCAGTCTAGTCAATGCTCGTGTGAAAGTGGCACGACAATAGTCTCTGCTCATTTTTTATTTATGATTTACTTGCTTTCGCAGCTAGACCCGGATTTGAAAGACGTGAAGGTTGTAGTTCACCAGCAAGATCATATCTAGAACCTGTTCCCACTACCGCCGACGGCGTACTCCCAGAGAATTTCATTTTGGAAGATCCAGATTCCCACTATATTTACGTGTGCACGAAGATGGATGATACAGGGCTATATAAGGCACCAAACTATGCGCTGAGAGCTAATTTGTTGTAGCCGTCATTTACAGCGCAACACTGATGATTTTAGCTGGTACCTCCATACAAGTTTTTCAACACGGTGATAAGCATTTATGTGATTAGCAATTCTTGTTTGTACAATAAGGACTAATTATTATTAGCATCCTTGTGGTGTTTTTGTAGCAGATAAAAGGGTTTTGTTTCGTGATTGAGTGTGCTAGCTTGACTTCTAGAATGGAAAATAAAGAAAAGGAACATCCACAGAAATGATAATTGTAGAACCGTCTTCATGTTTGCTTTCTAAATTCTGCTTTCCTTTGATATTTTATTTCAATAAGCATTAAATGCGTCATGGTTTCTTCAAGATATTGTTTTTATCTGTGGACTGTGTGTGCTATAACTAGTTCATGTGCAATCAAGCAAGCGGCTTATTTGTGCTATAGCTCAAGTTGAGGAGAATGTTACGTATTGTTTCCATTGATTAATGAATCAAAGAGCACAAAAAATAATTGGATTACTTACATTCCCCTCAACTGTAGCACTTGTAATAATGTGCTTCCGACCTTCAAAAAGTAGTAACCGTTTGCCCAATTTATGAAATATTGACACCCAACCACACCATCCCACACCACCACCCCCCCACCCCGATACCAAAAAAAAAAAAAAAAAAAGAGCCCTTTCCATTAGAGTTCTTATCAGAAATGACACCTATTATTTTGGGCTGTTCACCATAGTTATAACTTTTTTCAAGCAATCAATTCCAGACCATCCATCTCCTCTATGTTGTTCTACATGGAAAATAAATAACTTTACCTCTTAGACTCTTTTTAAACATAAAGAATTCTTTTATTAACTTGGATTTGAGTGCGCGAAAATTAATAAACTCAATTGTTTACCAATTCCATTATAAAATCTAATCTGTGTGTTTAAACACTCAATTGATTACATTTAATTAAAAAAAGTCTATTGAATGATTCATGTTTTTCTTTTGCCTTCAGTTACTTTTTCAATTAAATTTCTGCATAATATATATTATTGGTTTTGAGCTAAATTCAAAGTACATATTTCTACATACTAAGAAATATGTCCCATGTTTACTCTCTTGGCTAAAATGAATTTGTGCTTGTGTAGAGAATTGCAACCATTATTCCCAAGAATTTTAATAAAATCTTCCATTAATACAGTTATATATATATCATAACACGAAAAGGTGTATAAATAAGATAATAAAAATCTAAATTTATTTTTTATATAAAATCTATAGTTTTATGAAAAATGTATTATATTGTAGTCATCAAAATAGTTGGGTTGGATTGCCGTATTTAAGATTGAATGCACCAATATATAAGCCGTGAATGCCAAACTTTGCATTTCCCCAACGATTTTGATGCATTTTTATTTTTGTATCGAACAATGGTGTTTCAACTTCATTATAATGGTCAATTTGGAAACTGTAATATTTAATATGTATTGTATTTAAATATAAATATAATACAAACGTGATATGATTGATAAGAGTAGAGAGAGAAAAAGGGCGAATATATTATGTAATTGGTTAAAGTAGATAAAAAAAGAAAATAATAAATAATGGTTATTGTTATACAATAACTCAAAATACACTCCTCATATGTGAGAAGACCTCATTCCTCACCTCTCTTGGGAGAGGAAAATTCAACAAGAGGATTTTGCTTTCACATCTAGAGGGAGAGGATAAATTTATCCTTCACGGGAAAGGAGTAGTATACCGCTAGTGGGAGAGGAAATATTTTTTGGTCTCTCCAGTCTCCGTATTCAAAGCATTGTTGTCTCACTGCTTTATGCCAAGGACATCATGGGCGAGGCAAAGTGCTTCATTGCTCTATGTTCAAGTCTCAACGAATCACGGACCACTCTTTATGGAGATCTCAGAGACATTTCAAATTACGGATTAGGGATATCCACTAGATTTTATTTATTTATTTGAATTTATTGTACTTATCCAAAGAGGCCTGTATATAAAAGGTCAAACTCCCTTTTGGAACGGAAAGGTGGTATTTCCTTATACCAAAGCCAAGAGCACTCAATTATAACTTCTCTGAAAATAGTGAAACCCTAGCACCAAGAGAGGACATAGCCAAAGAGATTCCGGTGAACTTCTATAAAATCTATTGTGTTCTCTACTTTCTATAAATTTATTTTTATAGTTCATCGTGACTTCGAGTATGGTGAGAATAATTCTGAATTAACGAATTTTCCCCGTCAACAGTTATATTAGATTTTGGTCAAATGTATTTGCATTTAAATAAAATATATAAAATACTCAAATATATATTTACATTGTATTTGAATATAATAGAAGATGTGATGTGTTTTTCAAACGAAGCATAAGCATATGACAAACTTTCTTTGGCAAGAAAAGTTTTAAATTCAACCTCCCAATAAATTCCTATCTTACCAAAATCCCTCGGTGTCGCTAGAACTAACGTTTAAACAAGAATTATAAATTCATGATATCAAGAATAAATTAACAAATAACCAAAATAGAGTATTGATAGCAATAACCATAACACATTGATTTCTTCCTAGCTATTCCATGTTATTATTGGTCATTTCAACCTTAGAGACATAGGAATCAGAAAATATGGAGAAAGTCATTTGTGTAGATATTTCAGTGTGAATGAATACCATGATCATGTGATGGTTGCGACCATGCAACGTGTGTCAACCTAGTCGATGCTCGTGTGAAAATGGCACTGATCCATAATCACTGCTCTCTCTCTTTTTGTTTATTTTTTTTTTTCCCTTACTTTTGCTGCTAGACCTGGATTTGAAAGACATGAAGGTTGTAGTTCATCACCAAGATCGTATCTAGAACCCGTCCCCACTAACGACGACGGACTTACGGCGTGGAGGATTTCTTTTTGGAAGATCCAGATTCCCACTATATTTACGTCTGTAAAAAGATGGATGATGCAACCTCCTTTTGGTGATAAGGATTTTAGTTGTTGCCTCCATACAAGTTTTTCAACACGGTGACAAGCATTCATGTGATTAGCAATTCTTGTTTGTACAATAAAGGACTAATTATTGATTAGGATCCTCGTGGTGTGGTTTTTTTTAACAGATAAAAGGGATTTTTGTTTAGTGATTAAGTGAAAACTAATTAAGTGTGCTAGCTTGACTTCTGGAATGGAAAATAAAGAAAAGGAACAGGTACAGAAAGGAGAACTCTTTTGGAGGGGTGAAAACAAGCACTGTCATATTTGTTTTCTAAAATTCTATTTTGAGTTCGAGATTCTCATTTTTAATAAAGTATTCTATTTTGCATAATGATTGCCTCAAGATATTGTTAAATTTTTTGCTAATGCAAGATGTTCTTGTTAAATCATTAGTTGCCTATTTGTGCTATGATTTAGTTCTCACTTCTCAGTTTTAAGCTTGTGATGCACCTTTTGATTTTTGGCTCGTCCTCGAGGTTTTAACCTTTTTTCTTTTTTCAAGCATGATTTTATAGCCCGTGCCATGCATTCCCCCAACCATTATGCTGTTTGCGTTTTTAATTAACCAATGAAGGTTGTAGTTCAACGTGGAAAATGAATGAGCAACTTGACCTCTTGGACTCCTCGTAAATATAGAGAACTCTTCACAATATGGATTGAAGTTCGTGAAAACTAATTAAAAAAAATGATTTATCTATTCTATTACAAAATCCGTTCCTCCGGAAATACTATCTCCATTTGATAAGATAGTTTAAATTTATTGTCCCGTTATTCTATCCGATAATTGTTCACTCAATAGTGTTTTAAAATTACATTAATTTATTTAAGAATTTTTAATATTTAAAACTTTTTATGTGATTAAATTCTTACATTTATATGATTTGATATAATATTATTAAGAAAACAGTTAATAAGATAAGAAATCTAAGATAGCAAATTTTGATTTTTTGTAAGATAAGTAAGTTCATATTGGTTAAAATAGTTTATAGCATCACGTCTTTTTTTTTTTTTTAATATTGTGCTACCTTAAAAGTAAGTTTTTTTATACATACTTAAACAAATTATAAGATATTTGTGCTCGTATACTAGAAACACAATCACTGTTTCTAAGAATTTTAATAAAATGTGTAAATTGTACAATTGTGCATATAAAGTCAAAGAGATATATAAAATAAAGTGATAACAATCTACACAATTTATTAAAATTCTTCGAAACAGTGATTGTATTTCTGTATATATAAGTCGATGAGATATATAAAATAAAGTGATAACAATGTAATAATTAATTTTTAAACTAAAAATATTTTTAGGAAAATTTTGTTACCTTGTCTCATTAAATAAGTGGGTTGAAATTGTCGCCATAATCCATGAATGCCGGACTTTGCATTCCCCCAACCCCAATTGTGATGCATTTTTATATTTACATTGAACAAGGGTTTCCACTTCATTATAAGTATACAACACATGTCTCATTGTTAATAAACTTTCGTTATAGTTTTATGATTCAAAATATCATTTTCTCTTTGATCCCTTTGAATTCTATTTTCGAAATTGTAATTGGGTCTATTCATTAAAAGAAATCGATTCAATATATATTTTATATACCCATAAATGTTATATTAGATTTGAATCAGATCAATCTATATTGATTAACTACCTCTATTATGTTGTTATTAACAAATACGACTATTTTTAGTTTTGTATATTCCAAATCATTCCCGTAAGAAACCGGACCCGTTTTTTTTTTTTCTAAAGTCCTACTCTATCCAAATCTCAACACGTTGTAAATTTTTGACATTATAAATAAATTAACAAATAACTAAAATAGAGTTAATAGTGGTTACCGTAATAAATTGATTTCGCTTTCTACTAGATGGTCAAATTGCAAACATAGGCCATGCAAATAGGGGTTGGGTCATCTTAAAATGGGTACCTTCCCAATTAATGGTAATAAAGCTTAGGTAAACAGTGAGAGATAATAAGGAAAAATCTCACGTCCGAACTAGCAAAAGTGTGTGGGATTCCCTCCCAAATAAGCAAGTTTTCCTCTTCAGCTGATAATGTGACGTTTTTTTTTTATTTTTTATTTATTTTTCTACATTGCAACAAATTATTAGTACTTCCTTAAAAAATATATATATATATAAGAACAAATCTTTACTAACTTTCTGCACAATCTTGGCCACAGGCAAGTGATAACAACACACACTCACACATATATATAATATATCTGATGGAAAAAGGAAGAAGACACTTCGGGATATATTAAGACGAAGGCAAATAATACAGCCCAAAAAGAGTCTCAACTCCTTCCAAAAATAGGAAAATTTGGGAAAACATCACAAAGTGGGCAGGCAGTGGCCTTCTCTAAATAGGGCAGGGGCTTTGCTAAATGTAACATTTGCATTGTAAGTTTGTAACCAAAAAGCTTTTTAATATGTGTTATATTAGTAAAGAGAGAAGTTGGAAACCCAAAGTGGGACCCACCACAGAGCCCAAATAGCCAATGCTCTATAAATATGGAGGAAAAAAATAATATGCAGTCTTCACTTCAAAAATGGCAAAGAACTCAAAATAGCTAAGTGGCCCTTCCCTCTAAATTTGGCAGTCCTGGATTTACCATATGTAGCAATTATAATCAGCTTACCATTTGCACCAAATAGCATAACAGCCAAAATTGACATTGAGGAAATTGCAGTCTACCCCCTTGAATTACAAACGATTTGGCATTTTATACCTATAAGAAAATTTTTCTTGGGATTTACCCCTCTATGTTTTGTACTATTTTGCAATTTGAACCACTTGTTGAACTTTTTGACTACATTTTCCATGAAAAAAAGCCATGTGGAATTTTTCAGTAAGGGAACGTCATAACAATGCTTCTTGAATTTGCCATCTTTTGCAATACCAAAAAAATCTCTATTTTGGAGTAATGGCAATTTGCATTTAAAATTTACTTGTTTTGTTTTAAAAAAATGGTTACCTTTCTAGCATTAATACACTACAATTAAGGCAATGATAAATAATCTAAATAATACGTGAAAAAATAACATTGCATAGAAGATAAAACTCAACAATTGTGATTACAGATATCATTTAATGATAATTTCATATTTAACTCCATCATAAGATATACAGTTCGAATTCCTCCATCTCCAAGTTCAAAGAAAAAAAAATCCTCAACAATTTTAATTAAAGATAAATAGAGCCACTTACATGCCAAGTTCCGTGAAAACAATTCAATAACGGTTAACAAAGAGTGTAAATTGCAAAGGGGTAAAAATACAAGTACAACACATAGAAAGGAGAAAAAGTAATGTGCTGAGGATAATTTTAGAGGGGGGTTAAAATATGAAAGACTCCATAATTCAAGTGGGGTAAAAATGCAATATACAATAATTAAGAGGAGGCCATCCTACAATTCAAAGGTGGGACCCAAAATTGGGCAGAGAGGACTGACTTAGGAAATAATTAATACTGGAGAAAGGGACAAAAAAAAGGCTGGGGGGAAAAAGGTGGGACCAATGCGAGGACCTATTAACACCAAAGCACTCTAAATGTGGCAAAAAAGAGTCATGCAACAACTCTAAATAGTATACAGAGCCATGCAAGCTTGCCGTTTCCGAGCTCTCGCCATTTGGGGTAAAAAACGCCCCTTTATCTTCTCCTCTTCTCTATATTTGGCAACCCCATTCTCCTTTTTCCAAGTTTAGCAGTAGAGAAAAAAGATAGAGAGAGAAAAACCATTAAGGCTAGAGAGAGAAACAGAGGTTTTTTTTTTTTTTTGGCCTTTTTCTTTTGTTTGTGGGGTTTTTTTTGATAAATTTGGCATCTGGGTTTTGTTGGGTTGGGAGGAGAGAAATCTGAAATGGGTCGAGGGAAGATCGAGATCAAGAGGATTGAGAACGCCAATAGCAGGCAAGTCACGTTCTCGAAGAGACGAAGTGGGCTCCTCAAGAAGGCTCAGGAGCTTGCCATTCTCTGCGATGCTGAGGTTGCTGTTATCATCTTCTCCAACACCGGCAAGCTTTTCGAGTTCTCCAGTTGTGGGTATGTCTTTCCGAGGAAAAAAAAAATCCGTTTCTTCTTTCATGGAAAAAGTTTGCATTTTTATTATTCTTATTATTTTTTGGAGATGTTTGCATGTCTGTTTTTTGTCTCTCACAGCTTGATCAGCAGTGTTCTAAACTCTTGTCATTAAGGATTTTTTTTTTTTATTTATTTAAGGAGAACTTCTAAAGGAATTATCTGGGGAGTTTGTTGTTGTTTGTTGGCATTTTCCCCTAATGAATATTGTTGCCCATGTTTATTTTTTCCCTTTTGGGGTGCTCTGTTTTCCTTTTGGTTTCAACAAAATTTTGAACTTTAATGCCCTGGATGGTCTTTTTGCTTTGTTTTTATCTTGTTTTTTATTTATTTGTCTGTTTTCCCTATTTTCATTTCTCGTTTCTTTGATTTGTATTATCGCCGATAGATAATATGTTAATGCAGAGAAGTCTTTGTCCATAATCAAGTGACCAACATTTCATACATTTTCTGATGTTCTACTTAGTGTTTTTCTTCTCAAGACCTGGGATCATAGGACATTAAAGGTTCCTCTTTACTCATGTTCATTTTTCTGTTTTTGCAGTATGAACCGAACGCTCTCAAGGTACAATAAGTGTGTGGATTGCCCTGATGCTGCTGTTGCATTGAAAGCAGAGGTATTCTTTATTCTATATGACTTGTCGTGTGTGTGTAAATATATCTGTCATTTACCACCACACACACACACCCACCACAACCCAACCCCACCCCCCCCCCCCCCCCCCTTTTTTTTTCTTGTGGCAATTAAGGTTGAGGGATGTAAAAGTTCTGAATATTAAATGAGTGATGGAAAATAAATATTAAATGAATGTAGGAACCAGGTTGTTTTTAGTTCTAGAATAGAAGCTTGTTTACCTCTTCTGAGTTTTGAGTTCCTTTAATGAGAGGAACTACTTACACATGAACGAAAATAAATGGTAAGAGGTCAAGCACTTAGCACATTATTCATTCTCGATTCTGTTTTTTCTCTCCTAGTTCTGTTTCTACCTCCACAGTGGTTTTATTCTCCCCTTGATTTTGTCTCTCCTATCTAGATTCCACATCTTCTACATCGTCAAGTCACTATATTCTGAACTATGTATTACTTTTCCTCTTATGGAGTTTTGCCTAAAAACGAGCACTTTATTTGACGCTTGGTGTTTATTAGCTGCTTTGTTGCCTGTATTTTCTCCGATTTTATTAGCCTCGATATTTTACATGCTATATTGATGCTTCTTACTATTCAGAAGCAAGATTCCAAGGAGGTGGATAGTCTGAAGGATGAGATTGCAAAGCTACAAAAGAAACAACTGTATGCATACTTTGAGTTTTAAAACTTACATTTCTGTGATTCTGCGAAGTCTTAAAAGAGTGAATCATTCAATGTTCTGGCTTTTCAGGCGTCTGTTGGGTAAGGACCTCGGCGGATTGAGCTTGAAAGAATTGCAGCACCTAGAACAGCAAGTAAATGAAGGGCTATCGTCGGTGAAGGAGAGGAAGGTTCTGCACATGTTTCACTAATTTCCCTTTTCCATTATGATATATCATTAGGAATATCAGTTTGGTTTGCATTTTTATTTTCACTGTTTAAAAGGCCTTATAAGTTGTTCTTTCCAATTTAGGAGCAATTGCTGATGGAGCAGCTAGAGCAATCGAGAATACAGGTCTGTCGAGATCATCACCAATTAAATTGAAAACTACCGAGTAGAGACATTGATGTCAAAATAGTTACATAATGATTTTCTATTCATATGTCATAATTGTCTAACCAAAGAAACAGAAGAAATGATATTGATAGTCTTTTCAATTTACCGAGTGACCACATTCTATGTTCCGCTAGCACTTGAAAACATAGTTTTCGATGGGGATTGAAATAAGATGCCTTCTTCCTTTCTGCTCTTTTATGCTCAAATCTATTAATTTTTTAAGTCAGAATGTTTACTGTCATGGTTTCTCCCTGTGTATATCCTTGAATTAGCTGGATTGTCATGTGTTTTACACTTATTTTCTTATTGCAAATCAAACAAATGAAGGAACTTGAGTAATCATGTTGTTCTTTACTTTTTTTTGGTTTCAGGAACAGCGTGCTATACTTGAGAATGAAACCTTGCGCAGACAGGTACATCTTGTCTTGGCTGCAAAAGTGAGTTTCTGATATCATCTTAAATCTAAGTATTATTCTATAATACACACATTCTTGTTCCTCTTGTGATCTGTAGATTGAGGAGCTTCGATGTTTATTTCCTCGAACCGAATGTGCCATCCCATCCTATCTTGAATACTACCCCATAGAAAGGAAAAATCCCAATACAAACCACAGTGTACTTGGTCAAGATGCGGCCTCCGCCTTCGCAGTTGAGAAAGGAGATTCAGACATCACATTGCATTTAGGGTAACATTCTTCTCCAACATATTATGCGTAAGCCTTTAGTGCATTGCAACCATTTTGTGCTGCTTGTTACTTGAACTTCTTTGAGCTTAAGCATTTTTATCCACCGAACTTCTGGCATTCTGTGCTGCCAATTAGTTCTTATTTGGTTTGGTGATTAAGCATTTTTCTATTCCAACTGATTAGTTCTTGTAATTCTTTAAGATTATGTATTTTTCTCCACTAAACTTCAGGTTCTAATTCTATATCGTATTCACGCGTCCTGTTTTTTCCAGGCTGTCTCATGAAGTTTATCGAAAGAAGGAGGCTCCCGAGCAAGAATTGCACTCCAATGACTCAGGAAGCCACATGAGCTTGCTTTGATCTCTTTTTATAGAATCAGCAGAACTGAAATGAGTCTGACCATTCGTCTAGTTTGGCAATTTTTGTTGACAACCCCCATTAAAGATAATGTAGGACCCGAAGGTGAATTGAGGCAGGTGTTTCTTTTAGGATGGTTCTTGTTGTTGGAGTAGAAACTGTTTTAGATAATGGTAACATCTTTTATTGGAAGCAAAGTAATTAGCTATAGGCAAACTTCGGCTTAGTTTGGCTCCAATAAAGCCTCTATTTTAATGCTTAAAACAAGGTCTCTATTTTCTCTTTATTTTCTCATGGTTTTTCTGGCTGCAGATTTATGTTGAATTTAATGTTGAAAATAGTTCATTGTTTTCTCAATTTTCCTCTTGTTCCTGAATTCCTATTCAAAAAAGAAAAGAAAAGGACAAATGAAAATTGGTCTCATTGTGGCTTTAGGAATTTAGAGATCCTATTTTGAAAATTTTTTAATTTTTTAATTTTTTTTTTTTAATAACATGATTTCAATTCTGTCTTTTCCTTCTCAAAGAGTAGATGAAGACCAAATACAACAAGAAGCCTGAGAAAATGAACAACTAAATCTTGCATTTCTATTGTGCACATTGATTTTGTGAAAATTATATACATTGTACAATCAAGACGGAAAAAATGAGTAATTGTAGACATATGTCCTAATAACAATTCTACACTTGGCTTTAATAATAATTCTACAAGTGTAGAACTTGAATTTTTAACCCCTAAAAGATTATAAAACAAAAAAAAAATAAAAAATAAAACAAACTAAAGAATACAAACGTTTTAATCAGACAAATTAGCTAATTTATGCTAGTGGATTTGATTACTCTTTTCTGTGTTGAAAGCCATGGAGCAACTGATTTCTGCCACTCAAGACCTCCTTGAAGAGATTATCCACCTCATTCCCAAAACCTTCTAGAGCCTTCTCAAGCACCTCCAATCTCCTCCTCAATTCCTCAGCTTCACCACCACTGCCTTTCCCATTATCACCAATTGCAGCCACAAGGCAAGCCACTGACTCATTTACCTCTTTCACTTCCTTGATCTCCCCTTTCTTCTCCTCTATTGCCTCAAAAAATGAAGCCTTTACAAACCCACTTCCAAATCTGCTCATCTCATCACATGCCTTGAAATCCCCACCCCCACATATACAAGACAACAAAACCCCACATACCCAAAATCCCAAACTCTCCATAACCCCCACAGCCTTGTGAATCACCTCCTCTTTGCTAGAGCAAGGCCCTCCTTTTCCCTCCTCCTCCTTTATCTCTCTAGCTTTCTCTCTCCTCAATAATTCCTTGTTGAGGCTTATTGGCCCAATCGGCTTGAGATGCTTCAAGGCCAAAGCATTCAAGCCATGAGAAAGTGAGAGCTTGGCATGGCCAAGATGAGAGAGAGAGAAGGAAATGGAGTTGAAAAGGTCAAGCAAATTCAAGGTGTAGTTGAGATATTCCTCCACAGAAGCAGGCTCCCACTTGCTCACAGGGTGGTCTATGGCCACAACAAGCTTGGCGAAGGCATTGTTGGTGGTGGGGATGAGCTCAAGACACTCATGAATCCATGGAAAAGATGTCGTTTTCGAGCTCAGTGAAAACTTGCTCAAGGAATTTGAGACCTCAGACAAGAACCCCTCAAGAGAACCTAACAAGTTAGCCTCTGACGTTGATGATGATGATCGGCAGTGATGATGATGGAGATTCTCCAGCTTGGAATAGAGCTTGTTGATCTTAGCTACCAAGATTACCATATCAGCAGAAACAATACAAATCTCTCTCCAAATAAAAAAAAGTTGTGTTTTTTTTTTTTTTGCTAAATAAAAAAGCTTGTGTTTTTGTTGGCGTGCGAATTGTGAATGTGTGACTTGTTTCCTATTTATACGCAAAGTTTGTTTGCCTTTGGGAAGTGCAATCCAAAGAGATCGTTTTTGTGGTACACGAGGCCGCGTACAAAAGTTTCAAACCACTAGTTTTTTTTTAATGGCGGCTGGTCAAACATGCTTATCATTTTGTTCACTTTTTTCTCTTTTTTTTTTTTTTTTTCATTTTTGCTTAACTAAATAAATGGGAATTTCTACTAGATATATAATTCTCATGATTTTTTTTTTTTTCAATTAAGAACTCACACACGCTTCCACCCAACTTGTCCACTTGGCTCATTCTTGTTGTGCAAGCTGGCCTGTGAAAGGTACAAGAGAGAAAACTTATAATATATATTCAAAAAAAAGTTTTCTTTTTTCTTTTTTTTTTTCCTTCTTCGTCTTTGTGGATAGGAAGGAAAGGTCATTATCCTGTGACGCAGATTAAAGGTTTTTGGATGGTAGCGCAAAACAAAGTACTTTTTCCTCAGCAAAATAAACAATGATAAATAGATGAACAAAAACAATTAATTAGGCGCGTCCTGCTATGCTGTGTTGTCCTAAGCATAAACAATGGGCGGCTACACATAAAGTACTTGTTGCACCCCTTGTTTTTCAAGTCAATAGCTCACGTCAGTGTGCTTTATCTAGTTTTTACTTGAATTTGGCTATATAGTGTTGTAGTTGTTAGGGGTGAACAAAAAATCCGAAAACTCAAATAACCCACCCAATCCACCCAAGGAAAACCCGACGGGTTGGGTCCACGTCAGACCCAAAAAAAAATCGGGTTGACCCACCCAACCCAATGTCAAATTGGGTGGGTTCGGGTTGGAATTCTAAAACCCGATCAAAACCCAACCCACCCAATGAATGTGTTTTTTTTTTTTTTTATATTTAGAAAAAATATAATGATTAAGCTAAGCCAATTTTGTTGATCCAACTGTCATTTCCCATTTATGCTTCCCCCAAGCCAAAGTTTATGCCTTGCCCTTACCAAACCCGATATCCCACCAGCTTCCTCCAATCGTCCCTTTCTTTGATCATCGGCCGTCACCCCTCGACGTATTCATTTTTGTCTCCCCAAGCCCGTGTTCGTCTCGTGCCTTGCCCTTGCCTAACCCTAGCCGTCACTTGCCACTAGCCTCCCCTGATCCTCCCTTTTGTTAGGATTTAGGAACAAGATTTCAAGTTTATTTCAATTTGTCTGACTTTAGTTCTTGTTACTACACACATTGGAGTTAGAGTTTATTTTTGTGAAATAGATTTGATTGTTTGTGGTTGATATTTCTTAGTATTCATTAAAAGTTTGTTTTAATTAGTTCTTATTGTCTTTATATGACTTCTTTATTTGAATATTTGAGCTTGTATTTTAATTTGTGATTAAATTTTTAAGTCATGTTTTATTATTTTGTTTTTATAAATTGCCAAACCCGACGAACCCGAAAAACCCGCCAAACCCACCCAAACTTTAATTGGGTGGGTTGATTTTGTATATTGGGTTAATTGGGTGGGTGAAAAAATTTTTCAACCCACCCAATCTTTATTGGGTGGGTTGAAAAATGTCAAAAATCCACCCAACCCACCCAACGAACACCCCTAGTAGTTGTTATAAAAATATGACACTCAAATATTGACAAACTCAATAGGCCAAAGTCACACTTCCTAGTTTTAGTCACTTAAACAAGATGAAAATTTGTATGTAGTTAGTAATATCGATATTGATATAAATATTAATCATTTAGCTTTATAAAAATTTTAGAGATTTTATAATTATTAAGAGAAATATTAAAAAAAATATGAAAATTATAAAAAATAAGTTGACTACATATTCAAAACATTTTAAAACAATACATATATTAAAAAGATATATAAATACATAAATTTTATATAAAAAAAATCTTATACCTTACATATATTAACTTTAAAAAGAAGTTTTATGAAGTTTAATCTATAAATAAATATAAAAATAAGTTTGTAATTAAAAATCTCCTTATATAGATAAGATAGCTCTATGCAAAAAATGACATTTTACAAAGTTTATAAGAGTTTAGCTTGAAACATGGTGCAATAAAATGATATATTCTTTTTTTTTTTAATTTTTGCAAATACTCTTAACTTTTATGTTCTATCTTTCACTTACCTTTTTTTTTTTTTGTCTCTTTTGTTTATGAAATAAATTATAAGATAAACATTCCTAAAAAGATAACAAATGAAAAAAAAATCTAAAATTTTTCAACATAAATTTTATAATTTTTTCTACCAAATTTTCCATCGAAATTTCTGATATTTCTTTGAAATTTTCAGATATTTTATACAAACTACATTATGCTTTACTGATATTGATATTTTTTTATTGATATTTCCCTGATAGTTGGCCTTTTTTTCCCTACTTGGGGGCTTAAAAATCACCCATTTCTAGGTCTGGGAGATTTAAAATTTGATATAAATTTCAATTTCTATATATCTTGTGATTTTATTTGTATGGATAATATCCAATAAATCTAGTTTAAATTCAAAATAAAATCATAACAACTTAATTTGAATTAAACAATTATGTAATAATTATCCAAATAAAATCAATAAGAAGAAAATCATTTTCTTTGCCTTATCCTCAAAAAATGTGCCTACCATAAGTATATAAGCACAAGATTTTGCTTCAATTTAAATTCAAATAAGATAAGTTTCATATTTAATTTAAAACATTTATTTAAATAAGATTATCTAGATATTTAAATTAATTATTCAAATACTTAATATATCCATATCTTCCAAGAATTAAAGCCATAAAAAATTATCCCGATTAATTATCGTCCGTTAAGGAATTATATGGAGCTGGTAATGGGACTGATTAGACATATATAATATGGGCTCTTATAATCTATACAATTAATTATTCTATACCAAATAAATCAATTACACAATTATTAGTTTTAAAGTCCCACCACTATAAACCTGAAACTGCACTCCCGATTATATACTGTATTACATAAGTCAGTGAATAGCCTCAGTTCAATGACCTTGTCATATAAGCAATACTCTCATATGATATTTATGATTAACTTAAATTCAAAGTCTGTTCAACTTTTTGATCATGCTATCTTAAAAATCCATTAGACATATAATAAAAAAATAATTATTCACCATATGTGAATAATAAATCATTTACTAAGCAAATAACCCAAGACCTTATCCATGTTTACATCTTATATAATGCTATTAAGAATATAACATGTACTCTTTATTAGAGCCATGATTCCATACTTATAAGCAAACCCTTTATTGAATATACATGTACCCAACAAACCAGTCTAGTAACTTATTATTTCGAGATACCTTAGCCTTTAGAACATCAAAGTATACAATTTATACACATGAAGCTATTTATTTATTTAAGATTAAGGTTATTGCATAATAAACGTTAAAAGTGAATTAATCTACTTAAGTGAACTTCAGAGATTAATTACAGTTTGGTTTAAGTCTAATACATTACCACCACTAGGCAATATATTTATGTTTCTACTTGAAAATCGGCTTGTTTCAGACGATCAAGATAAACCATCCTCCCAGGTTTTAAAAAATATAATAATCTTAATGTAAATTAACTGCTCACTCTAACGCCATAGACTACAAACTATAAATTTAAACTATTTACTTTAGAATATCGTCTTCTCGTATACAAAAGAACATTACATACAATATTCTAACAGTTAAATATCAAGTAGCTAATGAGCCATATTTGTTAACAATTACTTTAACATGTAAATATAACGAGGACATATAATAATGATGTAATGAATAACCTTTGATATATTATTAATTAGTTGAAAAATAAATAAAATACATTAAAATGTCTTTCCCTCTTATAACATTCCTAACATTCAAGATAGGGTTGGAAACGGGGATAGGCTTTAGGACGATGGTCAGGATTGGTGGTTAAGGCTAGTTTTCAGGATGAGGCCAAGGGCTAAGTTTTAGGACAAATGTCGGGGATGGGGACGAAGGTCGACATTTTGGGACAAGGTTTAGGGTTGGATTTTGAAATGAGGGTTGTGGATAAGTGTCAGGAACGAGTTTTGGGACAAGTTTTATGGTCAAGTTTTGGGAAGGGGCAGTGATGGGGGTCAGGGTCAGTTTTTATATGGGGTCGAGGTTGGATTTTGAGATATAGTTTGGGGACGGTGGTTGAGGTCAAATTTTTGGACAGGGTTGGGTTTCCAAACGAGGGTAAAGACTAGGTTTTAGGATAGGGTCTGAAGTTAGGTTCCAGGATGGGATCTGAGATTAGATTTTGGGATAGAGGTCAAGACTAGGTTTCGGGACAAGAACTGGTCTCGAGTTTTATCCCAAAATCCGACCCTAGCCCTCATCCAAAACCCATACTCGATCTTGATCCCAATCATGAAACACGACCTTGGACCTCATCATGAAACTCAAGCCTAACCTTGACCCTAACCCTCACCCTGAAACCCGACCCTAAATCCCGTCTCAAAATTTGATCTGGCCATCGAACTAAAAGCTATCCTCGATCCTGATCTCAAAACCCGATCCCCATCTTAAAACTTGTGCTCGAAGCCTATCTAGAAATCTAATCCTCATCCTAAAACCTGACCTTAACTCCTATCCCAAAACCCTACCTCGTCCCCGACTTTCATTCTGAAACCCGTCCCTGGACACCGTCTTGAAACCCGACCTCGACCTTCATCCCAAAACCCTGCCTCATCCCTGACATTCATCCTGAAACTCGTCCCTGGACTCTATCTTGAAACCTGACCCCAATTATCATCCCAAAACCTGGTCTTGATCTCAATTCCCATTCAAGACTAGATTCAGATTTTCTAAGTGATGACTTTTTGGTTTCTCAAGATAAGAAACTCTCATATTGATGCATATTTATAGTCGTCACCATTAAGCTATATTATTCCTCCCATTAAGCTTCTTAATCAAGCTAAATTCGATTTTTGATAAGAATATGGATGGGTCTTAGGTTTTTCTTGGGCTAAAATGGGTCTTTAACATAGCTTAAATAAACCATTTTCCAACAAATATAACCTTAGGATCATGATAATCTTTCATATCATTGATTTTTTTTTTCGAAATTAGAGTTTATAAAAGAGAGTTTATAAGAGAAAATCCTGCAATTTCACTTATACATATGATGTGGACTTGTTGGTCTATGATTTTAGAGAGCTTGACACAAATTATCTAGGAGGGTTAATAAGAAAACAATTATGTTAAAATATTTATTCTTATGGCTTTCTAATACTTCTTAATTACGGGTTTAATTAATAAATATATGTGCCACGCCTTGCACTATTACTCTTGAGCTACTTGGCATTTTTCTTGTGAAACTAGGAATATATATATATATATATATGACATATGCGCTCACGTTTTGCACTGCAACATGATAGTTGATTCGTGATTTGCGGATAAAGCTCGTGCTTTGATCCAGGTTGTTAGAAAAACACTCTAGAAACATTGGACACCTATATGCACACACGGCTCTTTGTACCCATTGGTTTGAAGTCAATATCCTAACTCACTTCAGTTTCAGTGTGTTCCACCTACTTTTACATTAACGTATGGATTTCCTTGACGTATGCCAATTAGCCTTCAGTGTAATATTAATTGTGTTCGGTGTGGCAATTCGACAGATTCAGCAATTCTAATATTATATTTTAGAGAAACCTAAGATACCATCTCCACATTAGCCCGGCCTATTTGGTGTTGATTTCATTGTTGATGGGACCCGTTTTTAGGCAATTCAAAAAATGAGTTTTATCAACCCGCGCAAGCCGTTGAGTTTTATTCTTTAGGAGGCTATTAAGCTTTTTTTTTTAATTATTTTTTTTACAGTTCATTTATACTCTATTTTCTTTTTGCACTAGGAAACAATAGCATGGAAATAAAAATCCGCTGGTCTAATAATGTTTCTTCTTCTTCTTTTTTTCCCCCTAGTTCTTTAATTTTCAATTATATATATAAATGGGCTCCACCCTTTGTTTTGGTGGCAGAAAAGTGGAATGTACACAGGACCCTCTAAAAAAGTCATTTGTTTATAATCTTTTTTTTTTTTTTTGAGTTTTTTGAGTAATATCTTTTTTTTTAGCATATCTATAAAACATCATTATATATATAATGACTTTAACTTTAAGATTTTTATTTTATTATAATATTAGATAAAAATACCTTTAAAATAAAAATTTAAATAATAAAGTAAAAATTCTATTCATGTTTAATAAAAAAGCTATTTTCACAACTTTAACCTTTATTTTTGTTTTTTTTTTTTTGGCAAGTTCTGGTGGGTACACATTGCATTGGTTTTCTTCCCAACAAAATAAGCGCGTGTATATATATATATATATATATTTTTTTTTTCTCAAGTTGATGCGTGGATTGATTCAACTCAAATTTATTTATATGCCAATAACAAAAGGAACGCCAATTGACCGGAGCTATAGCGGAGATGGTATCTTAGGTTGCCTGGCAGTGTAAGTCTATATTGTATATGTTAGAATTGATAATTAATTTTTGATTTGGAATCTTATATAAATATTACTGAAAAACATTATAAGTTATTTATTTTTGATGCTTTCTAAATTTGTTATTCTTTAATAATTTATTCATTAAAATTTTAATTTAAACAATTAACTTTTTAAATTTATTAAATTATTGTAATGTATTTTTTTAGTTAAATTTATATTATATTAAAGATTTGAAATTAAAAAATTTGTTTTAATGTTTGTACTCGGGAAATTTTGGTTGAAAATGGAGTTTTCTATCTTCACATAAAACATATGTGGGTTTTCATATTTAATTCAAAGGAAAATTAATCCATAAGATGTACACTGGAATAATTTAATAAATCTATAAAAGGTATATTGTCAAAATTTAAAGTTTAGAAGGCAAGTTACTAAGAAATGACAAGTTTGGAGGTTCATTACCGCTATATATTCAAATATTATATTTTAATCAATTAATTATTATAATAATGTAAAAAAAAAAGTTATTAGTGTTGCTTTATAAAGTTAACGAATAGGAGAATGTGTAAATATACATATATATATATTGTTGTATGCACTGAATGTATGATTGTCAACAGAAATTAATACATTACATCTTGGTCGCCCAATTCATGATACATAAGACCCCTCTTAGACGAACTCCTAATATACAGAAAATTCTATGACACAAGACACATATATGAACCACCAAATTTTGATTAAATAATTATATTAAATTATTAGAAAAAATGATATGATTTTAAATTTTAAAACGGACGATGAATTAGAGTAGGATCATAATAATAGAGTAGGGTAACTTTCATATCTTATTGCATAATTCTGCAAAATAATAATCATGTGAAGTCATTAAAAAAAATGGATTACTGTTAAAATATAGTTGTGTTTCTAACATTGGAATGTGGATGCTGGCTGGGAAGATTGTATTCCTTTTGAATTTTAACACTTCTGAAATTATGACAGTAGATAATAGTTTAATTAGCAAACACTTATATAAATTCATTAATGTTTTACATAATAATCACAAATTGAAAGCGTGAAATTATAATACTACTGTGATTTATAGGATGTGTTAGACCATATCCAATCCAAGTATGTATAATTATCAATCTTTTTTTAAGTTTTGTGTTTTTTAAAAATGAACTTAAGTTTTTTTTATATAACATACAATAGTAATGTTGTCAATATTAAAAGAACAAGTCATCCCATTAAGAATAACAATCAAACGTAAAAATTTGCTATATGTTATATTTTGTTGTTAAATTTGGCCCAAGTATAACACAAATCAAATTTAACATGTTCAAAAAAAAAAAAAAAAAGACAAAATCAATAAAGGTAAATTCCTTATTCATACTGTATTAAAACTTACAAAGCTTTTTTTTTTTTTTTAAAGATATTAGAAAGTGATTTTCCAACTAAAAAAATGTGAAACATTGGCTCAGACACATTAATTAAATGTTGTATTAAAAATGCTCTTAACTATAATCTTACTGTTAAATTATTTGATTTCAGCAAATATATACATTAGAGTATCATTTTTATTTTTACTGGTAGTGCACGATTTTTGATTAATTAGATTTTTATAATCGTCTGTATACATATTTTTAGAGTCAACATAATTCTTTTTTGATATGACAATCATAGTTTTGCAGCATTATTGTACAAAGTTCTTATTATATATATATATATATTAGTAAAGATACATAAAAATTTGTCCTTAATGGTCAATATCACATTGCTTGATGTAGACTCGATACAAGCCTGAAGGATACCATGTTATTTTCGATTGAGGTCAGATTGAAGATTGTACATATTATGTTCTGTAATTTATAGTTTTGGGGAGAAACGTGAAGCTAATGTATTTGACAAAAATGTCTAGATAGTGTGTAGCAGAAGCCTTTGTGTAATAGTAAAAGTAATCTACAATCTTATCTAGTAACAAGTAATATTGAAGTTGACTCCTCAACTTCCCAATTGAAAATACTTAAGGTTTTCCATTTTTCTCTACAAATTTAAGGCCGTGTGTGGAAAAAACTTGGTAGTACAAAAACAAGCACCAAAAAAAAAAAAAGAATAATAATAATAACAATAATAAATAAAGTAAAATAAAATAAAACAAAAAATTGGGAACTTGTGAAAAAAAAAAAAAAAAAAAAGAGTTGTGAAGCTCAAGCCTTGGGGGGTGGTATGAAAAGGTCATAATGAGAAGAAAGAAATCAAGTTTGAATCCTTAATTTCTGAGGAAAAGTGTCAAATGATCCCACAAAAAATAATTGTGAAATTGAAACTAAAGAGAATTGTTGACAGTTTCCTCAACGCAAATCTTGGTCATGTGAAGAAATATTTGGCCATGGTCTGATCGAACTAGCTAGGAAGAATTCTAGGAGAAGTTAGGAGGAGGAGATTCCATGTTCTTTGCACTTAATGTTGTCTGGCCATTAAAAAAGGAATGCAATTGCTTGAAGAGTTGTCAAGCTTTAAAAATGTAAAGGCCATGTAAATCACATTGGTAATTAAAATTAAATCACTTACACTGGTCAGTCCACAAACACAAACAGCACGCATCATGGTTTCTAGAATACCATAAGCATTACATTCCATAGGAAATGTAGAAATTTTTGTGATACATATGAAAAATACTTAATCAATAGAACATAATTTTAAACTGACAAATCATATCATAATCATCTTGAATTAAAAAAAAATAAAAATTTAACACAACTTAAAAAAAAAAAAAACTGTTATTTCAAAGCAAAATTCTACTGATGAGATTTTTACTTACCATTTGGATTGTCCCAATTTTAATTTTACTCCTCAAGTTCATTTTTTTTGCCTTTTTTTTTTTTTTTTTGGGCTACAAAGACCTCAGGTTCTTTAATAACAAAAACTAGAAAATTACAACTCGGGAACCAGAAAAAAAAGAGCATCATTTTGGGCTTCAATTTGGAAATTTGAAGCCCAATTGATCAGTAAAGATGGGCTAAGTTGAAAAATGGGCTGACTTCCGCGTGGTGACAAGTGGCAAATGGGTCTAACCTGCAAGACAAATCCCCGAGGTGAGAAACTGCATTGGTTAAAACACAATGTCAGTACAGTACAAGGTCCAGTCCAATCCAAACCACCGACAAACAAAACCAGTTCCACAATTGGACAGATCCTATCCTCGTGTATTACGAATTTTAAGGTGCCTCTAACTAGCAATCAAATCCAAACTCACCTGTGACGTCCTCAATAAACTGCTGAATTAAACCGTCACCGTGAAATTCCACCCATTTAATACGTTTTCAAAGTGCTAAGTTAAGGTGTCAATATTTCAAGCAAAAATAGAAAGCATAAATAATAAATTTTGATATTTGAGTAAGAAAATGCTCTCCAGTAAACTTAGTGACAAACTTAAGCCCTCGTTTAGATCAACGATCTAAATATACAAAATTTGATTTATTTTTATGTTTTTATAAAAAGTCAAACTCAGTTTCACTATCTATAATTTCTATGACAAAATTATAATTCAAATTTTAAAAGTCCATAATTTTTAATATATAAGTTTAAATGAAATTTTTTTTTAGTTACATAAAATTTCGAAATAAACGAAATAAACTTCATATTGATTTTTTTTTCTCAAATATATTTCGAGATTTTATATTTTTTAATTTAAACACCCCACCAAATGCATATTTTAATTTAATTCAATTCAAATCCAAATTTTACAACTTAAATCAATACCCCAAACGAATGCTATGTATATTTAATAACAAATTAAAAATTTGATTTCTATTATTCGGTGTCTTGAGTTTTTCATCTAGTTATTCATTTTTAAATTATTTAAACTAAAAGATGTACTTTTATAATTTTCAAAGCTTAATAGATGATGTAAAAAAAAGTAAAAAAAAAACATTATAAATGACATTACACAGTGACAAAGAAAGTAGAGATGTTTCACACTTTTGATGGCAAATATTGCACTTGTATAGATATAGACCATGGAGATAATCTTAGATCACAATAACAATCAATTATCCAATAAAATACAAAGACTGAATGTTAAAATATTATTTATTTTTGTGTTTTTTCTTCCTCAGGTTCTAATGGTAGAAGTTAGCGTACTCATTTTGCAAAGTACTTACCTCTAAAAAAATTTCGAACCGTTTATTACAGTTAAGCAACATTGTTTAACCCAATGAAATAATATCTATCGTCTTATAAGTAATTCTACAAACACTAATTTATATTACATGAGATTTGTCATATTTATTAGTAGATGTTAAAAAAAAATCATCACCGAGTTTAGATTATAGCAAATATTGTAGTTAGAATTTGATAATTGAAAATTTTTAACACCCTTTTCATTTTTTTTTTCCAGTATTTTATAACAAGTAGGCAAATGACAAAAGTTATCACTATAAGCTAGGTGCCAAAATCACAATCAGAAGATATCCAGTTTTGTTCATACCCATCCCTTAACTGATATGGTTTTGTCATTGCCGTTTGATTGTCTCATGCCCATGCCCCATTGTCAAAACGATGTAATACCAATATAATATATTTATATCCTTTTGTTTGTTTTCCTAAATCTGTTAACAAAATTATTTGGGGAATCATTGTAGTTAAAATAATTCTGAAAAGAAACATAATTATGAAGAAGAAATCTCTATCCACTATTACAAGACACTCTCATCATTATATATATAGATTTGTTTTTAATCTGTTGAGAAAAATTGATGCATGCAAAAATAAAGAGGAAAACATGCTATTAATTCTATGTATCAATAACATGTAAATATAAAAAATTGATCTATAAATTTATTGTTGTTATACGATGTCATTGTACACGCATGCGCATAAATATATATATATATGTATATAACAGAGTGAATTCCTACCAACTATTTGGAATTTAATCTATATTCAAACTATCTTCCATCTAAAATATCAATCCAACAAACTAGAGCCACATATGCAAATGATTGCATCACACATTCTAATTACAGTCCAGAAGCACTCCTGTTTTTCAGCTTTGGTCCCCCCATGCAAATTTAAATTTAGTTTTTGTTTTCTTTCAATTTGTAACAGAATCAAATACTTTTATAAGTCACCCTCACCAAAATTGTGTTGAATAATATATAGATCAGAGTTTGTTTTTCTTGCTTGACTGAAGGTATCCCATATAGTTCCTTCCTACTATAAGAAAAGGTTTTGGATTCAACATATATAAAATACTTTGAGAAAGAGAAATCATTTATATTTTATTATTGCATTGGTAGAATATAAAAAGGGAAATAATTTAGGGATGTTAATGTTCAAAATGTGGACTTCTTGCTCAAAATTTGAAATCTCCATGTTGCAGACACCTTTAGGTTTTATTATGCCTACTCTGTATCTTTATCCTTCCTTTGCTATTTGTCCTCAACTCTTTCTTAGGATACTCTCTTAAAGAGTTTTGGTTTCTGTGGGTGTAATATAGGCCAAAGCCATAGTTATCTTTTATGAAGCAATTAAATTCCAATAAACACCACTCCTTTTGAAAATAATAATTGTAAATTCTAACAAGAAAGAGACATATGTGTCCCTATATGCTTTATTCTAAGTTGACTTACAATATTATTTAGATTAACTTTTAGCTTGAAGGGCCCATTATGCATGTTTATTCTAAAAACCAGTAGGTTCCTTTTCATAACTAATGCAATTTTTAATGCTATATATACTTTTCCCTTTCATGGAAAGGAAGGGACATAATCAATTAGCATTTACAAGTACTTTACATATACATATATCTCAAACAGAAAGGAAATATTGTTGTTTTATATCCTCTTAATGACCTCCAATCAGAAGCCATCCATGTCATAACTAGCTATTATAAGATCCTACACAATTGGTTAACAACAAAATCCATTCTCTAGCTAGGCATTGTAGAGGAATAATACTATTTGTATAGGAGTTAATATTCGACTACGCTTTATACTATTACATATTATGATTTCGAAGGAGATTAAGGAAATGAAGGCTCTATTTTTCATGAATATTTATTAATAAGTTGCTCGGTCCGTGAGCTTGAGTCTCTTTCTTGATAGGAACTTGAGTGTCGATTTGTCATCTTTATCTTTGGAGTAATTTGCCTCAAATTAGTATAACCAAGAAAATACCTAAACCATTATTAGCATTAGTAATTATTAAAAAAAAATCTATTATAAGCTTTAAATATAACTTGTAGAGTTTGAATATTCCATATAAAAAAAAATTTGTTTTCCTTTTTTATTTTATTGGAATGTTCTACCTGATGTCGTTGCATATGCAAGAAAACTATAGCAATCAAATCACAATGGTAGTCCACCTTGTGTGAAACACGATTTAATCCATTACAAGCACAACGAATTGCACTTTTCAAAAGTACTTTTCCCACGCAGACTATGATGAGTACTTGTAATGGGTTTTGGCACATAATTTTCATCGTCATTTTCAACGGCTGCAATTATTGAGGGAAGGCAGCCATCATTATTGAAAATTGAAGTCATCGTCTGATTAATTAATTAAAATTTTTAATTCTATACGGCATTAAAGGGCTTTTCTTTCTTTCTCCCTCCTCTCTTCGCAAATTAACCTCAAAATTAATTAATCAAAATTTCTAATTATAAACAAAATTAAAGGGCTATTTCTCTCCTTCCGATCTCTGGGCAAATTAACCTCAGAATATTGATTATAAGATTAATATCGGAATTTTTGATTATGGATTTATTAATTTACCTTCCATCTAGATCTTTTGTTCCTTTTTGGTAGAATGATTTCCATATATCTCGGTCCTTATGATTTATTTTCATTTTAAATGTTCTTAGTATATAATACTTTGTCCGGATGCATTTCCATTATTTGCATGTGGTTTTTATTAAATAACATATAACATATCATACATTGCATATGACAGAACATGATTGGTGACACAGAAAAATTCTCTCATCCAATCCGATTACGTGTTCCGCATTTATATAACCGATTCACTCAATCGCAGCCCTTCATTGTTTGTTGAAAAAAAATAAACAAAAAATTTCACATTTTCAAATAATTGTTATTGTTCCTTTTTTTTTTTTTAAATAAATAACAATCATACTTCCCATACACACACACACACTTACACATATATATGTATATATAACCATATTCTACCAAGTCCCGATCCAAATTCCAAAACTTCTTCTCTTGATCATTCTTTCCTTTCTCTTATTTCATTTGGCTTCTCCAAAATCACAAACTAACCAACATGAGACAAAACCCTACTTGGGTCCTCTTCTCTCTTCTTCTCCTCATCATCCTCTCTTGCTTTGTGACTGAAATCCATGGCAGAATGCAATCCAATTCCCTAGCCCACCTAAGCAAATCCAGGTTGAAGCAAATCTATGGCGTCGACACAAACCTTTTCGCCGTGAATGCTCGTGACGACGACGTCGACGACATTAATGCCGAAGAGAAAACCGTTGACCCTCATCATGAGGGCTTGAAGGAGAGAGACAGGATCGGGAGATTGCCGGGGCAGCCGAGGGTGAATTTCTCTCAGTACGGTGGTTATGTCACGGTGGACAAAACGGCCGGTCGTTCGCTTTATTACTATTTCGCCGAGGCTCACTATCATCCAGACTCTATGCCTCTCCTTCTTTGGCTCAATGGAGGTGACTATTCCTTCTTTATTTTCTTCCTTTTTTTCATTCCTATTCTCGTTGCGTTTTTGACTGTTAATTTGTTTTCATTTTTCTTCGTCCTTTCCATTCTCATTGCCTTTTTACGGTTAATTTGTTTTCATTTTGTTTATTTATCTTTATTGGGTAGATAGAATATGGGCATAAAATGTACGCAAGTGAAATGATTATATCTCATAAAATAATAAAAAATATAATTCTTGAATCTGACGTGAAAATGTTGGATGTAGAAATGTATTATTATTTCATACTATTTTTTAATCTTTCTTTTGTATCCCATACGATCTCTTTGTCTCGTAAATTATAGGCTACATCTTTGCATCATATTATAATTAATGGTGGTTTAATTTTTTCTTTCGTAGGTTGGAATTCATTGTTAAAATAATGATTTTTTTTTGAAAAGTTGAAATAATGATTTCCAAAAGACTAATTAGTTTGCTTGTTTTATTCACCAAAAATATTAGTTTGCTTGTTTTCTAAAATTCATGTGCGCGTTGGAAATACAAATAATATGGTTCGCTGTTTGGCCAACAACAGGTTACCGTCAATGTATTATTTGCTTACCTTTTTCTTTTAATATTATGGTATAGATATTTCCAATAAAGGAGAATTAAATAGATATTTTATATTCTAGCCAAAAAAAAAAGTTATTTTATACATTTCAGCAAAGAAAATATAGATATTTTATTTTCAATCCCTTCTTGCTTGTCTCCTACCAGCCCCTTTTGCGGTAGGAATGGGGGTTTGGAGTCAAATCCCAAACTTCACTCCTGTTGAGGATATTACGCCGTGCTCATTGTTATCAGTATAATTCTCTTTCTCTCTCTCTCTCTCTCTCTATATATATATATGTTTAAATATATGTATATGTGTGTGTATATATATATGCATGCGTGTGTAAACGCATAAAAATAAACACAAATGTAAATTACTATTTTAAAGGTAGTTGCCACATACTCTTGTGGTAAATTCATATCTGAATTTAATAGAGGTATTGAATTCATATCACTCTCCTTAAATTAAAAAAAAAAAATGCATATAGTATCTCTGTTCCTTTACGTACAAAATATTTATGACATGATATAAATTAATTCTAGGTTTTGGTTTATTACATTAGGTTTGGAACTAGCATTGATGCTGAAAAACTATTGAAAGATGGATGTTACATCTCTTTTTGTCACGTCAAATTCCTAAGTAATAAAAAAAAATATAGTATATAATGCCATTTTCAAATAATTGACAATATATATATTTTATAATTCTTTATTTTGGAAGAAGTACTTAGCTTATCAAGTTCACTTACTTTTGTGTAGGACCCGGTTGCTCTTCCCTAGCCTATGGAGCAATGCAAGAGTTGGGACCGTTCCGCGTCCACAGCGACGGCAAAACTCTCTACACGAACAAATATTCATGGAACTATGGTATAATTATTTTCATTAAATTCGGTTAAATTAGTAAATTTCTGATATGATTAAATGATTCGTAATATTGAGCGTAATTAAACCTTTTATAATAGTTCCTCCGTACTAAAGATTCTTTCTCTCTCTCTCTCTGTTTTTTTTTTAGCTGCCAATGTTTTGTTTATTGAGTCACCAGCTGGAGTGGGGTTCTCATACTCAAATAGGTCATCCGATTATGAAAAAAGTGGAGACAAGAAAACAGCAGAAGATAATTATAGGTTTTTGGTGAATTGGTTGGAGAGATTTCCTGAATATAAAGGCAGGGATTTCTACATTTCTGGTGAAAGCTATGCTGGCCATTATGTGCCTGAGCTTGCACATACTATTCTTTATCATAACAAGAGGGCCAACAAAACAATTATCAATCTCAAAGGAATCCTTGTATGTACCTCCTCTCTCTCTCTCTCTCTCTCTATCTCTAGGATTTTTTTTAAAAATGTTTAAACTTGAATAAAGTAATCAAACTAAAAAGAAAAAAAAAAAATCCAGCCACATTCTTTGGGCATCGAACCACCCCAGTAGAGACCTGAAATCTTTTTGTCTAGTTTTACTTATCCATTGGCCCTTGTTATTATATATTAATACACTATTAATTTAGCCGTACAACCTCATATTCTATATTTGTTTATAAATGATTTGGTTTAAATCAATTGAGTTACTATTTTAATGAATAAACTCAATAATACGGTGAATGCTTTTAAAATTGGGCACAAGTGGGTAGGGTAGAGCTAGTTGTAAAGGGAAAATGGGGCAGCTACATATTATTGGACAGCTTATAAATTCCCACATTTGGTGGTGCTAAATTTTCATAATTTGTCATGATAATAGTGTTGCTTTTGGGGTCCTATTTTCTCATGATTTTGTTTGTCATGATTTTCTTAAGTTTTTGGTTTCTGTCTTTGTCATGAATATTTATGAAGAAGAAAGTTCCCTAGTCCTACTGTGTATAAGCTTTTTTTGAACTAGACTTTCTTTGGTATGCCAATAGGGCAATATCAGCCTATCCACGTTCAAGCCACGCCCATTGTCCTCTTCGGAGGGGCCAAAAAATGTTTGTTTTTGCTTTCAAAAACCAAATAACATTGAGTAGATTGATTTGAATGACCTTTTTTACTAGAAATTTGAAAATCTTTCTTCACTAAGATAAAAGTGGAAAAAAGATAATTGTTGACTTATGTTACAATTTTGTTTTTAAAATTTGGGGTCTTGTTGTATATGGGGTGTGCTAGATTGGAAATGCAGTGATCAACGACGAAACCGATGAACAAGGAATGTACGACTTCCTAGCGAGCCACGCCCTAATCTCTGATCGCGCCGCTAATACAATAAAAAACCACTGCGACTTCTCGCCAAATGCTACTAAGCAATCTTCCCTGTGTGACAATGCGGTGGATGAAGCGGGCAAGGATCTTTACTACATCAACATCTACAACATCTACGCCCCTTCTTGTGCTTCCTCCAATGTCACTGCCAAACCAAAAACGGTTTCTGTAAGTATTAATACATATAACAAACCAAAATATGTATAACATAGTCCTAACTAAGTAATTTGTGACACAATTTTGGTGCAGTTGACGAAATTTGACCCGTGCAGCGATTACTATGTGTATGCATACTTGAATAGGGAAGATGTACAAGCTGCTTTGCATGCCAACGTGACAAAGCTCCCTCATGATTGGCAACCCTGCAGTGATGTCATCAAAAAGTGGAACGACAGTCCCTCCACTATTATCCCACTACTACGTGAGTTCATGGCCAAGGGACTCCGCCTCTGGATCTTTAGGTAAATCGCGCTAAATCTTTATGTTCTTCGAATTATATGGTACTAACGACTCCCGCGTAAAAAATTTTTTATAATTGCCGTCTCTACGCTTCTACACCTTTCCTTGACAATTGATATCCGCGTGCAAGGGTTAACCATATCAAACATTATAATCATAGTCTAATTAATCAATATTAGCAATATATAAATGACCTAGCTTACCTTTAGCCAAAAAAACAAAAAGGACCTAGCTTACAGGGTCATATCATTTGTCACATGCACAAAAGTATTGACCTATGTATATTTGTGCCCTTTAGTGGGTGGTCAATACTCAAGACATCTCATGTGACATGTCCTTTTCCTTGTCTCTTTTATATTCTAATTAGTTTGATATGTTAAATGATATGTCTGCAGTGGGGATATAGACGGAAGGGTACCAGTAACTTCAACCAAGTACTCTATAGCCAAGATGAACCTTCCTGTGAAGACTACTTGGCATCCTTGGTTCTTCGGTGGAGAGGTATCTATAAAAATCTATATTTGTATACACGCACGTATATATCTATATACCGGGTGGAAAGAAACTGATATTTTATAGTAATTCTTGGGTTTCAAACTTGAGAGTGTTTTTTCAATTTTTTTTTAATTAGTGGAATGGAAATTACAAAATTTCACCTTCATTCTGTCAGATTTGAGTAACTAGGCATCATTAAATTCTTTACATGAGCTGAAAATGACAAGGAAGCTTCATAGCTTTTCACACACACACACGCGCACATATATATAATAATAATAATTCAAATGACTATTTTTTTTTTGTTTTATTTTTGTAAAAAATATTACAGGTTGCTGGATATACAGAAGTGTACAAGGGAGACCTAACATTGGCGACAGTAAGAGAGGCTGGGCATCAAGTGCCAAGCTACCAACCAGCCAGAGCTCTCCCACTCATCAAACACTTCCTTGATGGCACACCCCTCCCAGATACGAAAAGATACAGCTAAATATGGTTTATTAATTTATCTAATAAATTTATTAATCTAGCTTTGTCAAGCATTTCTTTGCTTTAATTAGTGTCTAGAAATGTCTTCTAGTGCCAATTAAGGGTAGTTCACTTGGCATTTTTCTGACTCTAATTTATTTTCTACTTCATTGATTACATGAAAAAAAAAGTTTAGAAATTTGGTCATACCCTTTTAGTTAGTTACATTTGTTTTACTCCCCTCTGGTGAATGAAATTATGGACGAAGAGTCCTCTACATATAAAATCGGCAATTCCTACATAAAACATTGTTTGGCTTTCTCAGTGAAAACAAAAACCAAATTGCACCAATTTTAGAATACGACATAAGATACGGCACTTATACTATATTATTAACTGGTATTATTGTGGTTGTCCATATAATACAACCGTAATTTGCTCTTGATTTTATCTTGTTCAAAATCCCACCTAATTTTAAAAAAAGGAAGTGAAAACATCCCTGAAGCAAAAAAAAGACAATTAAAAGTTAGATAACAAACTATAAAAGTTGCTTTTCAAGCAAAAAAATAAATAAATAAAAACTATAAAAGTTGCCTAATGAAAAATGACATCCAGAACCATTATTATGTTTACAGGGAAAAAAAAATGGGACAAAGGATCAAACCGGAAGCCTTATGAGTTATGACTCGAACATGATTTTAATGAAAACGGCAATAGAAGTCAGTTTCTTTGAATAATGTTCGTTATTTCTTTCGGGTCATAAATGATTAAATACTTGGTAGCGTGAACGACAACGTGAGAAAGAAACGACAAAACATTTGCACCTAGAAAGACCAACTTACCCTATTATTGGAGCACGTCCAATGTAATGCTAAGTTAGTCTCTCAATAAAAAATTTTGAGATGAAAATATTGCTCTTCAATATAATGTTAAACTTGTTATATATTAAAATTTATGACAAATTTATCATAAGATATAGTTAATATTAAACTTAATTTTTGATTCTTATGATTGGTATCGCGTAGAATTATTACAAATATTTATTTTTCATTTATTGAAATATTTAAAATTCACTTTTACAATTTATAAAGCACAATAATGATAATGAATACTATATCTTTGAGGACGTCATCCATTTGAGGAAAACGACACTGTATATGAACACTAAGACATCCACGAGATGGAAACGACAATTAAAAGTCATACCTTTAAAAACTCTTGCCGCACGTCCACACCTTACGAAGCAAATAAACGACATAAATTTCATGTCGCCGTTTCAAAAGAGATCGACGCCATGAAAAGGAAACGACAACAGAAATGGCACTTTATCTCTTCATACTCCTGTTAGTATTAATCCGAGCGCGTTGTCGACGACATCAAACTCCCACCGTTTACAGTTAGTGGTTAAAGTCCACCTCTTTTCCCAAACTCTCCCTCCCAAAATTTTCGCCGCCGCCGCCGCCTTGAGGGGTCGCCGGTGGCGAATGGACCCCACTCAGGCCGGCGACAAGAAGAAAAAGAAGCACAGAGGTCCGACCACAGTCGACTCTCTCGACCATGACATCCTCTGCAACGTCTTCTCCTTCCTCGACCTCTTCGACCTCGTCCGCTCCTCCTTCGTCTGCAAATCCTGGTACCTCCTTTTCTCTCTCTGATTATCTCTTTCTCTCTAGAAATCAAAGTTCAGAAATTGATAATTTCGGTCGTTGTTGTCGAAGGAATGCAGCTATCAACAAGTCTAAGCTGCTCCAAGTCCTGTACTCGAAGCAGCGCAGGGAGATGGGTTTCGTGGATTTCTCCGAGAGTTCGGAGAAGTCGTTGAATGTTTGTTTGGAGGAGATGGCCATGGAGCGTCATCGATCAGCGTTGCGGGAAGGAGAGGTCGTTGTTGATCAATGGAAAGGCCATTCTCTCAGGTAATTCCCTTGATGAATTTTCAGGCAGAATTTTCTGGAGTTTTTGCTTAAAGTTTGGAACTTTGTTCTTGTTCTTGTTCTGAATATGAACACGAATTTTGTTAGATATTTTTGGTATGAAACTTCTAGTTTTGGATAGTTTCTAGTTTAATTTTGTAAAATTTCTCATGTATAGAGTGGAGGCGTTCATTAAAGGATAAAGTTTTTAGAGGGACTTGTATAGGGATAATTAATTTTTAATGGGGAAACAATGATTAAAAAATGTAAAGTTTTTAAAGATAAAATTGAAAAAAAAAAAAAGAAAAGTGCAATTCATGGGGACGAAAGCTCCCACTCAGCCTTGGGGTTGCTCCGCCTCTGCACGTATTAATTGAATTTTCTTGCTTCATATTTACATTTTACACCTGATGATACAATTTTCTTTGGTGTTAAAGTTTCCCATTAAACATCAGCCAAGTTGTAGAAATTCTTGGCTATTAAAGTTTTAAAAATTTTCCAATGACAAAGTTGGACTCTATGGGAATATCAAGTCGGATGTCATGTATTTCACGTGTCTAATCTTGATTTCTTTAGGGTGAAGCAGTGCCGGATGAAGATGGGCTTGCTTCTTACTGGCGTAGGTGATAAGGTAATTTCTAATTTGGATACATGAGTTACAAGAAAGACATCAAGTTTCTGAAAATCTTTTTTCAGAATTTTTTATCGACTTAATCAGTTTAGCAAGAATTACTTTATTGTCATACATAGTCATAGTACATTTCCTAGGTGGACCTATTTGGATGATGAACTTCTGTGTTAACAGATTTCATTCTCAAGTCTTGAGGTTGGCTTCGCAAAAGAAAGTTCCATATGATAATGATATGTATATGTATATATATATATATATGTATACATTTTATATAACTATGGGCAATCATCTTTACTCGCCTGAGCTTAGCCTGTTCTCGCACTGTCCTTTCTTCCTTTCTTGGTTCAGCCTTTACCACATAATCACAGCTCTTCGGTATCATTAATCCTCATGGTACCTTCGAATAAAAAGGATTCTTGTTTAACTTCCCAATTTCTTTTCACAATTTTGCATGATTATTTCCCCTTTTGATAGCCTTTTGTACTAAAATCGAGATCTTTTTTAGATGTCTGTATATTTGCATTTATCCTCTGATGAAGTATTCTGCTTCATATTTTACCTTTTTTTTTTTTTTTTTTTGGCATGGCTCTTATGCTAGATTATGCGTCTTTGGTCATTGGACAAGTATAAATGTGTGGAAGAATATTCAACACCAGATACGGCTCCTCTAGTTGACTTTGATTTTGACGAGAGCAAGGTAAAATGACCTGCTTAAACTGCTACCATGACATTCTAAACCAGCAGTTTATTTTTATGGCTTGCCAATGTTATTTGATACTTTCTGTTTTGCGTGATTAGCTTATAATTGTTGTTAATAAGCATGTAAATTCCTATATTTAATTGAACACATTTTTCCTTCTTATGATTATAACTTTTTTTTTTAATAAATTAATATGTACTATAGATTGTTGGATTGCTTGGTACTCGTATATGTATATGGAGGCGAAGTGGGACAAAAAGCATATTTCCTTCCCGTGAGGGTACCTTTGCCAAGGGCCTATGTATGTGGTATGCTGGTTAATGTTCTTATTATCTACGTTTTTGTTGCAATTGCTTAGTGTTATCACATTAAAACTGGGATTAGGAGATAGTGCACAAGCCATGTTCTGATATATTCTATGTGTTAACCCGGAATTGCATCAGGCTGAACTGACCTTCTATGATTAATTCTCTTGACCATATGCTTCGTCACATCCAAATACGTATGTTTTGGCTTAATTTAGTGGTGACTTTAAGGTACTTTCAATTCTTTTACCTTGTGTTCTTCTCTTTTTATAGTTACTCTGATCCGGAGGCTGTGGTTGGATGTGAAGATGGAACTGCTCGTGTGTTCGACATGTATAGTAAGAGATGTTCTCGGATAGTTAGGTAGGAAGATAATAAATTTTATAATTTTGATTCCATGCTCTTTCTTTTGCCAGATTTCCAGCCAAGTCTATTTTGGGTTATAGGGTTTCTTTATTTGCAAAATTGTTTTAGCAACATAAATTGCTATATTGTTGCTCTAGATAAAAAATGTTTTGCATCTGATTTACATCTTTTCTCTGTGAAAAGTACGTTGTTATTAATTTTTCCTGTGGTTTTGCTCGCAAAACAACACATAAGTTTAAAATGAAGTCTTCTTGTTAAAAAGCTCTTTGGCAAAAGAACATGATTTTCGTAAAGCGACTTAAAGTGATGAGTTTTATTTATTTATTTATTTCAGGATGCATGATGGACCAGTAACATGTTTAGGTTTGACAGATGATCAATTGATGATCAGTGGTTCCTCTCTTGGTAGCATCTCCATATCAGGTCTTTTATCCAATCAACGGGTAGCAAAGCTAAGAACAAGAGATTCCACTGGTTAGATAGCCTTCCTACCACCTTAGGGATGTTTTGCATTTTAAATATTACTTGTTGTCAAACAACATGTATTTATGCGAAGCATAACTTTTATTTCGAACTTTTCCCACCAGACTTGAGGGCCTTGTGTTTCAACCCATGCTCTCACCTGGTGTTTGCTGGATCAACCGCTGGCAATACGACCTGTTGGGACCTTAGGTACGTATTTTTACAAGCTCTGGATATGGCATGTTGGCATTGCTTTCTGCAAGCGGCTTTTGGGCTTTCAAAAGATTTTTGGTCATTCAACAGAGCTTCTAGTTAAAGTCACAAAATATAGCTTCTCAAGAAAGCTCCTCTTGGAAGACTTCAAAACTTAACTCGGACTTCAATAAAATTTTGTAAATGAAATTTAATTATTTTTATGATTGATTGAAACTTCTTAAGTTTTTAACAATCATTTTTGTCTCATCAAGCTTTTTTAGCAAGATGGTTCTGAATGTTAAGTGAAAAGGCATAACTTTTACTTTTTTTCTTCTGCTACTTAAAAGGGTGAGTAAAAACTATGTAAAATGCACCCTATACATTGTGTTCTAAATGTTCCCTGATAAGTTCTCGTTAAATTGGCGCCTTAGAATTCATCATCCATTTTCTCTCTTACTTGCATTTTATAGGACAACGAGAATTTTGTGGGAAAAACGAGTAAGCATGAATGTTGTGTATTCCTTGCAACATCTCCGAAATGACAGGACGGCTTTAGTTGTTGGAGGAATAGATGGTGTACTACGTGTTGTAAACCAGAACACAGGTGAAATTCTTTCCAGAATAGTTTTGGAAAGCAACACATTATCGGGTTCTCAAGGCAATTGTGGAGTCGTTGAGAGAGCGAAAGGAAGACGGCTTGCGGAAGATACCCACATCGACAGTATTCCTAGAAGCACTCGACCTGCCATAACTTGCTTGGCTGTTGGGATGAAGAAGGTAGTCACCACACACAACACCAAGTACATCAGAATGTGGAAATTTGGAAGCTGATTACCATTCTTCACGTATACTAGAGATAGTAATCTTTTTTTTTTTTTTATTATTTTATTTTATTTTAACTTCATAGTTGTACTTATGGTTCTTACCTACTCATTGGGATGGACCAAGATTTAGAATGAGGAAAAGTTGGAGAAAAATCACAAAGTAGAAGCACTTCCATGGGGAAGGCAAAATGTGGAGCCAGATTTGAATTATTTTGCTAGGGTTTCTCTGGTTAATTATAACATGCGATGGTAGTAGTAGTAGTATCCTTTCAAAGAAACTAAAATGAAATAAAACAAAATAAAAAATAATTATTATAATAATTTGTCATTTGAAAGAAACACTGTCGTTTCTATGTTATACGATTTCACCGTCCTTTTTATCAGGAATTCCTTTATCGTTTTTTTTCCTTATATCGTTACCTTTTAGTATTTATTTTTGAAAAATAGATGATATTTTTTTTAATGTTTGGGGTTTTATATTTAGACGTCATTATATTATTGTTGTTTGTTTTGTTGTCGTTTGAAAAATAAGTGTCATTTTTCAAGAGTGATGTCGCTTTGATTTTATTGACGTTTCTTATGAGTCATCATTTTTCAATTGTTGTCCTTTGTAAATGATCTTATCGTTCTAAGTTCTAACATTAGTTTTGTTATTGATAAGACTAACAATTTGTGTTGTCACTTGTTTCATATGATATTATTATATTAAATTTAAATTTAATTTATTTAATATTTGTGTCAAAATTTTAAATTTAAATCTAATATATTTATTAATCTTGTTGATTGTATCAATCCAAATTAACATGAGTAAGTTAATAATAAATAAAATAATGATTTATTCAATATGATTATGATATTTTGACATGTGTATTAGTAAATATATCTTTTTTTTTATGAAAAAATAAGTAAAATATACTTATAAAGTTTTAAAATTTATATTATTTATATTTTATTAATTATGAAAACTCTTATTTTATTTTATATATAATTAAATAAAAAAATATATAGTTAATTATATTAATTTATGTTAATCCGTGTAAGAAGATAAACCAAAACATAATTTGTTTATTCATTTAATTATATCAACTTATTTTTGACTCAAATTCATTTATAAAAAATCCAAACTTGTTAATTTCAAACTATATCATATGATGGTCCGAATTACTGGCCTAATTTTCAAGATATGTTGTCGCTTTTAATCTTCTGTCATTAGTCATCTAAATCTGTCGTTTTTTAAAATTGGTGTCGTTTCTAGATGCCGCTGTCCATTGAATTCTGTCGCCTTTTTCAGTTGGATTTTTTTTTTTTGGATATATTGCGTTTTTATTTCATTGTCGTTTAGCCACCTTGATGTTGTCGTTTAATAGCTAAGCTCCACTTTTTTGTCGTTTTATAAACACATTGTTGTGTCTGTTCAATATGTAGATTTTACTCGTTTGCTGTTTGTTCAAGAGATCGTCGTTTTTAAATTGTCGTTCTTCATATTAATTGTCGTTTAATCTTTTTTACTGGATGTCATATAGGCTTTCATTTGATTTTCAAGCCCAATCATACCCACTTTCTGAGTCCATTAGAAAGCTCAATATCAAATCCTAATTATTGTAGCTTAACATATTTGATGTCGTCGTTTTCGTTCAAAATGCCGGTTTGTAGTTGCCGTTTGTTCAAGAGGTCGTCGTTTTAATAGTCGTTCCTCAAATTCATTGTCGTTTAAATTCCTCCACCCTGAGATATTCCGCCTAAGACCCGTCCTCAAATCCCATCCAAATTTCATGTTTGGCAGCAATACATTAGAAGGATAATCAAAACTTTGCCATAAATAGTTAGTCTCCGAGTTTTCATCTTCCTCATCTCTTAGCACAAGATTTCCCAAATCTAGAAGCTGTGCTATTGGTTTCTTGACTTGTTTTGATGAGCTCGTCGACAAAACTACACTCTTCTTACGATTCAACAGCACAAGATTTCCGGTGCTGTTTATTGTCAACAAGCCAGATGAGCCATTGAGATTGCACCGGTTTGCGAAGCAACGGTTTAAACCGGGATGTTCTTGTGCCATATACCCGCGTAGCGATTATTCGAATTTCCAGGAGTGAAGAGAGAGACAACAATTCTGAAGAAAGAAAGAAAGACAACAGCAACTTTAAGCATGAAAGTAAAATTCTCCTTTATTTTATTTTATTATTATTATTTTTTTCTCTTTCAAATGTCTTGCTTTCTGTGCTTATAGCATGCAAATTTAAGGTATAATTCTTTGTGATTAAATCTCTGTATGGTAGTGGATACGGCAGGCTATTGGCTAAACATGAATGACGTCTTCCTTTTTTAACATTTCTTTTAAAAGTAGTTAAGTTTTATTGACTTAATGAAAAAGAAAACAAGGAAGACCGTTTCTTTTTCTTTTTCTATATACACAATCATAACCATGAGAAGTAACAATTGCGAACAATAGACAGTGTTAATTTTCTCTCTATAATTAACTAATTTTCCTGTTAGTTGATGAAAATAAAACGGTTGTCTACGCGGTAGTCATTTATAAGAAGGCTCGATGACTAATCTTTATTTCAGAAACTGCTCTAGAAATTGAAGTGATGTTTGCTCCCTAAAGCAAAGACTCCAATAGGCTATCTATATATTTCTTTTTTCAGACTTGGAGGGGGAGGATTAACCTCTTTAACTTATGATAAAGTTAGAAATGAAATTATTATTAGGCTATATCTACAATTATGGCTATCTTTATACATTGATCATAAGCTTTTATATTACAACATATTACAACATATGAAAAAGAAATAGGAAAAAAAATTTTTTTCTAAAGTAAGAAAAATGAGATTGAATGTTTAAAAGTGTAGTCACACGAACTAAGTTGGGCCATTAATTAACATGTTTAAACTTATGGTCCGTTTGGTGAATGTATTATATTTACATTGCATTTGAATGCAATGTATTAAATGTAATTTGTGTTTGGAGGAAAAGTATTAACATTGTATTTGAATGCAATGTGTGTTTGGATGACAAGTATTTGAATTGTATTTTAATAATAAATATGTGACGTAATGGGTAAAAGTAGAGAGGAAAAAAAAAGAGAGAAAGAGAATATGTGATATAATTAATAAAAGTAATAGAAAAAGTGAAATAATGAATAGTGATTGTATTGGATTTAAAATGTGATGTGATTGGTATTTGAATGAAATACTTTTGTGTTTGGAGAAAAATTACATTGCATTTAAATACAATGTAATTTAAATGTGCGTACCAAACACACCATTAATTTCTTGTTTTTGATCTTTAATTGGTTACTTAAAATTTCAAAGGGCATTTGTTTTTTAAAGTATAACTTAAATCAATTTTCTTGGTTGACAGTAAAGTTCACGGTCATATGAGTACTAGTAATAATGAAAATTTGTCATTTAAAATAAACGCCGTCGTTTCTCAATTGTTTTACAATTTCACCGTCGTTTTCAGCAGGAAAATTTCTTGTCGTTTCTATTAAATTTCGTCGTTTTGAGTTTTGTTGTCTCTATCACGAACATTTCTTTATTTCTTTACTTTTCTCATTTGTATGTTATTCTTTTAGTTTGTAATCAACGTGGTTTTAAAAAGTAAATTATGATTATTCAATGTTGTTTGTGGTTTTATATGTAAAAGTTGTTATATTACTGTTGCTTGTCTGGTCATTTACAAAATAGGTGTCGTTTTCCAAGACTAATGTCGCTTCTATTTTATTGTTGTTTTCTAGAGTCGTCATTTTTCATATTGTTGTCGTTTGTAAATGATCTTCTTGCTCAAGTTCTAACATTATTTCCTGTAAACAAAAAAAAGTTATAACATTAGTTTTATTTTCAAGATATGTTAAAGCTTTTAAACTTCCGTCATTCGTGATCCAAAGTTGTTGTTTTTATAATTGTTGTCGTTTACAAAAGCTGATGCCTATTGTATTCTGTTGCCTTTTGTCACTTGGTAGAAGACTGTAATCTGATTAATGTGGTCGCCATATTTATTGTCGTTTTGTACACTAATGCCTTTTTTATTCATTGTCGTTTTAAAACCAAGTCCCACTTTTTTTGTCGTTTTATAAAAACATTGTCGTTTCTGTTGAATATGTCGATTTTGCTCAGTTGCCGTTTCAATATAGACAATATATTTCTGTTTTTATATTATTTATCATATTTAATTAATTGATCTAATTAATCAATTACTACAAGTAAATAAATAAACAAGATAGACAATTTTAATAAGGTTCGGTTTCTCTATTCCTCGATGTCACACCTAGACGTTGAACACTTCATTGACTATCAAAAGATTACAAGTACTAATAGACTTATGCAATCTAAAGACTCCCTTTTTATTGTTATCAGTGGTCATTTTGAATTCAGTTAATGAATACGTTCAATAAGATCCTTTTGCAAGTATATATTAAAATCCCTTTAACGACTATTGTCTCCTCCCGAAGACTCCAAATCTTTTTCCTGAAAGACGTAAAGAATACAAAAAACTTCAAAATCACCAAGAACTCAAAATCTCACGATCACAGCTCTTGCTCTCTATCTCAAAGATGAATATTTCGAGCTTTTATATAGAATTCCAAAGATCTCCTGAAGAATCTTAGATTTATTTTGAATTTTGAAGATATTACATATAATGTTACAACATCTTCTATAACAACCTCAAAATTTCAAATTTTAAATTCGCTGAATTTTAAAATACAAATATTATCCAAATCCACTTCTAAATATATCTACACATTTTTCCCAATTAAAATCGCAACTTATACAGGCAAATCTTGAGTTTTTTAAAATCCTAATTTAAATAGGATTAGGAAATTCAATTTAAATTCATTTTTCCTTCTTTAGGCTTATCCACTCCTTAAATATCTCTCCAAATCCTATTTGAACTTAATTTTCCATTATTTTCTCAGTCCAAGTCGAAATTCAAAATATCTTCAAGATTTTGCAACAAGTCTTCATGATGTTGCAGTATGTGTTATAACCTCTAGTAGCACAACCTGCACTGCACTGTTAAACCTGCATGTTACAGTAGGTGTTATAACATCTTATAGTATAACTGGCACTGCACTGTTATACCTCTATTCAAACTTCTTAAAATTTATGGTTTTTCCTAAATTGCCATAAATGCCAACATTGAAAAACCTAACAATCTTCCTCTTTAGTATTTTTGGCTCAAAACAAAAATATAATATAATTCATAATTTAGTGTTCCAACATCAGATAATTACATCAAAATAAAAACCAAAACCAGAAATCAAAAAACCAGTAACGAGAAAACTAAACTACTCAAACAACTACTTACTCTCGCTAATTCTGCTACCTACTTCTACCTACTTACTACTCCCCTTTTTTGAATCAAGAAATGCCAAAGAACCTATACAAAAACAAATAGGAAGAGACAAAAGAACTAGTAATCACTGGATGAGTCTTCTTGTTCGGATTCTGGGCTGCATCATCACAAGCTCAAAGAACCTTTTCTATCTCCTCTTCTCTTTGAGCAATAGACTTCTTTCGTTCCTACAAAAACTGTAATTTAGCCTTTAGTAGTTGTATCATCATATTACGTTGAGCTCTGCTTGTTGTGCTTGATCTTTGTCAGATTGTCTTCCATGAATGTCCATCACATGTCTATCAAATAGCAACCTGTTGGACACTTTTAATGGACTTACAATAGAATGCAAAGCATCCATTGGCTGTTTGATATTCTTTTGGGACATTAGAATTTCATAAATGAGTGAAGGAAATGGCAACTGTCTATGTTTCTTTTTATTCTCAGCATAAGCAACAATGATCTCAAATATGTGCTTTGCCATATCAAACTGCATTTGAGTCCCCACTGCATAGAGTAGAACACTCATGTCTCTGGGGATTGTTCTAGTGTGCTTAGTTGGCATCCAGTTTGTTACTGCAATCTTGTGCAAAACAGAATACTTCACAGTTAATTCAGAAGCAGATACACGATGAGGTCCTATCTCATTATTCTTCTTTCCTCCAGTCAGCATGGACACAACAGAGTTCATATCAACATCTTGATCTAGTTCTCTAGCTTGTTAGACACACTCTTAGGTAAATCATAAAACTCTCTTATTACATCTAGGTAGAAATTAAAAACATGTCGTCTAACATAAACCTTCATAAACTTAGCTGAGGATGAGTTACTAATGTCAAATGATAAATTAGCATAAAACTCATGAACAAGACCACCAGTAAAGTTTTTAGCACTAAACACAGTTCTAGTTAAGCCTTGTTCTTCTAAGAACTGAGTGATACCTACTTCCTCATGACTCTTATCATCAATCAGTCTCTCACATATGAATTTCCTTACTAACATCAATTCCCAGATTTCTTGATTTTGTTTAGTATAAAACTTAGGAGAAAAGGCTTTTGACAAAACGTGCCCATTAAACTAGATAGGCTCATACTTCTTTTGTATATTTTTTGTAGTATCAACCTTAGTTTTTCTAGAGTTCTTTTTCTGAGGTCGGCCTTCATCGTCTGAATCTTCACTGGAAATGTCGATGGTCGGTTGATACAGTGGATCAAGATCTTCCACATCTTTCTTCTTGTTTTTGTCTTTGGAGAAACTAAAAGAACCTACTTGAGCATCAAGTTGAGCTCAAAAAAGTTTATCTATTAAAAGCTAGTACGATAAGAATGAGCACTCTCATATTCTTTAATTGACAGATTGGAATTCTCCTCTGGTGATTCTCTTTGTTCAGCTTCATCTTCATCTTCAGTTGGAATAGTATCTTCAGACTCATTATTGAGGTCCACGGTCCTTTTTTCCTCTTCTTCCATAGCTTCAGGACCTGTACTAGTGGACTGACTCTCTATTGGAATTAAAGGTATTCTAAAAAATGGAGATGTCTTCATTGATGATGAAGCAGCAATACTTAGTTCTAAAGTGTTATACAGGATTTTTAGAAATACTTATAGCACTAGAGTTATCACAATAAATAACCAAATAATCCAATAAAATACTGTAGTCCTTAAGCATTTGTTTCATCCAAAATAATTGTGTACAACAACTACCTGCAGCTATGTACTCAGCCTCTAAGTTGACAAAGAGATTGAGTTTTGTTTCTTGCTATACTATGAAACAAGATTATTCCCCAAGTAGAAACAACCACCAGAGGAACTTTTTTGATCATCAACATTACTGTATCTTGCAAGATTTGAATTTGTGTCGTTAGTGTACCAAATACCATAGTCCACTATCCCACTTACATATCTTATGATTCTTTTAACCGTAGTAAAATAAGACTCCTTAGGATTAGATTGATACCTAGCACAAATTCCTATGCTAAAACAGATATTAGGTCTACTTGTAGTTAAGTAAATGAGGCTTTCAATCATACTCCTATAGAGGCTAGGGTCAACTGACATTCCATTTTCATCCTTAGTTAATTTAACATTAGATCCTATGGGTGTACTCATATGCTTGGCCTTTTCTAAACTAAATTTCTTGACTAAGTTTTTGGCATACTTACTTTGTGAGATAAAGATCTCATTTTTAAGTTGCTTAACTTGTAGTCCTAAGAAATAGATTTAGTTCTCAAAACAAACTCATTTCAAACTCTTTCTTTATCTGATCAACAAATTCTTCTATTTTTGATTTAGAAGAAGATCTAAAGACTATGTCATCAATATAAATTTGTGCTATAATGATCCCCGATTTAAAAGTCTTAATGACCAAGGTTTTATCAACTCCCCCTCTCTTGTAGCTCTTCTCTAGAAAAAACTTTGTCAATCTCTCATATCATGCTCTAGGAGCTTGTTTAATTTATATAAAGTATTTTGCAACTTGTAGATATAATCAGGGTGATATGGATCCTTAAAACCTTTAAGTTGCTCGACATATGCTTCCTCATTTAAAATATCATTTAGAAAAGCACTCTTAACATCCATTTGATATAATTTAAAACCTAAAAAGCAAGCTATACCCAAAAGCAACCTAATTGATTCAGGTCTAGTTATGGGTGCAAAGGTTTCGTCAAAGTCTATGCCTTCCACTTGAGTATATCCTTGAGCAACTAATCTAGCCTTGTTCCTAGTGATGTTTTCAAACTCATCAGTTTTATTCTTGAATGTCCACTTGGTTCCAATCACATTAGAATCTCTAGGTCTAGGTACTAAGATCCACACATCATTTCTTACAAATTGCTCTAGCTCTTTTTGCATGGCTCCAACCCAATATTCATCTAATAAAGTCTCTTTGACATTTTGGGTTTCAATTTGGGAGGTATAAGATACAAACCTAAGCATCTCATGATAATTTATCCTTTGTTTATCTCTTGTACGTTTTCCTTCATAGAGTCTACCTATTACCTCATCAAGAGGATGATTTTTCTACACTTTGGTAGATGGCTCTAGTCTGTTTGGATGGTTTACATCTTGATTAAACCTATCTGGTATCTTAGCTACTGTTGCAGAGGATGTTGCATCACTGGTCGATGTGTCAGGAAATGTTATAACATCATTTGGAACTAAGTTCCCAGGTGGCAAAGTAGCAGCATTGGAATCTGTCTCTTGTGATACCTGATCTTCAACTTCTTCAGTAAGGTTGAATATATCTTGTTTATTGGAAAATTTTGCAAAATCCTTAAAATCATCATACACAACATTAGTAGATTCTATAATTGTCTGTGTTCTTAAGTTATACACACGATATGCTTGACAATTAGTTGAATATCCGAGAAAAATACCTTCATCACTCTTGGCATCAAACTTACCTAAATGTTCATGATCATTTAAAATGTAACAAACATAACCAATTACATGGAAGTAACTAAGATTAGATTTCTTACCTTTCTAAATTTCATAAGGAGTTTTAATTGTACCTAGTCTTATATAAACACAGCTGATCATGTAACATGCAGTATTAATAGCCTTTGTCCATAGTCGGAAAGCAAGTTTCTTGGAATTCAACATAACCCGTGTCATCTCTTGAAGTGTCCTGTTTTTCCTTTCAACCACACTATTTTATTGTGGTGTTTTGGGTGCAGAGAATTCATGTGCAATACCATACTCATTGTAAAAACTAGTAAAAACAACATTCTCAAATTCTTTACCATGATCACTCCTAATTCTTACTATTTTTCTAATATTGCAGTCTATTTCAGTTTTTATTTTTATGCATAAAGCCTTAAAATATCAAAGGTATCAAATTTGTCTCCAATGAAACTTACCCAAGTAAATCTAGAGTAATCATCCACACATACAGAAACATATATTTTACCTGCAATACTCTCTACTTGCATAGCTCCCATTAGATCCATATGAAGAAGTTCTAGGATACGTATTGCATTAATATGCTGCAACGTTTTATATTTTCGATTTGGTAGGATTCATAAATTCTAGGTTCTCTTCTTCCGAGCTTTTGAACTCTATATACAACCCCTATACTCATAATTTTTGTCAGATTTCTATAATTTAAATGACCTAGTTTTTTATGCCAAAGATCGATGTCATTTATGATAGTATTATAACATGTGAGTAGATGGTGTAACATGTAGCAATTGTCTAATGATCTGAAACCTATCAAAACATACTTGTTACATTTGTCATAAAACGACATTCAATGTTTATGAAATTTACAAATAAATTTGATCACAAAGTTAGCTAATACTTATCAGATTTGGCTGGAGTCCTTATAGTAATAACACATTCTTTAGTCTAGGTAATCCTTCTATATTAAGAGTTCCTTTGCCAAGAATACTACCTTTGATTCCATCACCATAGGTGATGTGACCGAGAGCACACCCTCAAAAATTCTTCAAAAATACTTTGTTACCGATCATATGCCTGGAACAACTGCTATCAAAGTACTAAGAGTTAATAGTAATTGCTTTAAAGGAAGTATACATGGTATAACACCTTAAATCAGATTTTCTAATCCAAAATTTCCCAGAGGAATTACTTTTCAAATCAATATTAAGTTTCGCTGTTCTTTTAAGATGTGAAAATTCAGTGATTTAATAATCATACCTCTTTTTAAAGCATTTTGATACTTGAAACATCTAAGTCTTATATGTCTGGGTATACTACAGTAATGACAAGTAGGAATGAACCTCTTAGGCTTAGACTTTGGAGGCGCAAGTCTAGATTTCTTACCTGGATTGGATTCTGGAATAGAAGATGATGTTTATTTCACAAACACAGTCTTGGATGAAGAAGCTTCACTTGTATAGTCACAAGATATACCAATTGACAAAATGTGATCGAGTTTGACTGTTCCTAAATTGAGCATTTTTAAGGACTTCTTGGTTTCTTTCAATTTGATTCGAGTCTCCTAAAGCTTCTTATCTTTCTTAATAACTTGAATTTCATAGCTGGCCACAGCTTTCTTCAGGGAATCCCTCTCTTTTACTAATTTAGTCACTCGATCTTCCGATTTCTTGTATAATTTGCACAATTGAATCCACTTGAGATACATCTTTTCGTAGGTCTTTTCAATTTCATTATCACTAAGTTCTTCATCATTACTACTGCATTCAGAATCAGAATAGTACATGCTATCAGTCTCAGCATACGTTTTATTCAGTGTGCTAGGAGATGTTGTAACACTGCTTTATGTACCACCATATATTGCAAGATGAGTCAACACAACAATCAAGCAGTCTATAGGTCTTGTTTCTGTGTAGACAATGAGAGCAATATGATTAATTACACTATCTTCACTTTTCTTTTGACTACCTTCTGATTCATCATCACTCTAAATCGTTTTTAGAAACTTTCCCTTCTTCTTAGCACACTCTGCTTGAATATGACCAAAGCCTTCACATTCACGACATTGAATTATCTTATATTTATTCTTCTAATTTAGAGTATTTGTCACGGTTTTCTCCTTTTTGGGAATGAATTTTCCTAGTTTTTGTCCTTTGTTACAGTTTCTCATCTTCTTCTATATCTTGTTGAACTTCTTTGTAAGTAGTGTAAGGGACTCCTTCAAGTTTGCCTCATCAGTATTGATTTCATCTTGATCACTAGAGTTTTGAACTTAAGCTTACAAAGCAATACTTTTATCTTTTTTGTTTTGCTTTAAGTTCATCTCAAACATTTGCAAGGATCTCATAAGTTCATCTAATCTCATTATGCTGACATCTCGAGCTCACTCAATGGCCGTGACTTTATAAGCAAACCTCTAGTTAAGATCTTAAGGTTTTCCTCACCAGTTTTATCTCCAAATATTTTTCACTTAGAGCAAAAGCTTCATTAGCAATATCACATAATTTGGCATTAAAATCGGTTATAGTCTCACTTTTAAGCATTCAGAGATTTTCAAATTATGTTGCCAAATTTTGGAGCTTTGACGTTTTTACAGTAGTTATTCCTTCATAGGCGAACTCTAGAATTGTCCATGCCTCCCTAGCAGTCTCACAAGTGGAGATAAGCTTAAATTGATTGGCATCCACAGCATTAAAAATTACATTTAAAGCCTTTAAATTGTTGTTCGCCAATCTATTCTTATTACTTAACCAGGTTTCTTCAGGTTTAAGAACAGTCTTACCCTCATCATCCTTTGTAGTGAGGTGGCTCTATTCAGTTAAAACTGTACGCCAAGCTTTCTCATCAAGGGTCTTGATAAATGCCTTTATGCGTGCTTTCCAATAAGGGTAATTAGTTCCATCCAAAAGCGGTGAGCGTGAAACTGATCCTCCTTCATGCAGAAAATCAATGCCTGCAAAACAGATCAAATCTCAAAATCTAACCAAAAAGAGATATTAATAACTCGCTTTGATACCAATTAAAAGATTTGTTTTTATATTATTTCTCAGATTTAATTAATTGATCCAATTAATCGATTACCAAAAGTAAGTAAATAAATAAGATATGTAATTTTAACAAGGTTCGGTTTCCCTACTCCTCGAGACCACACCCAGACGTTGAACACTTCACTAATTATTAAAAGATTATAAGCACTCATGGACTTATGCAATCTAAAGACTCCTTCTTTGTTATTACAGTAGGTCATCTTGAATCCAGTTAATGAATACGTTTAGCAAGATCCTCTTATAAGAAAATTTTGAAATCCTTTCAACTGCTATTGTATCCCTCTGAAGACTCTAAATCTTTCTTCCGAAAGATGTAAAGAATACAGAAAGCTTTAAAATAACCAAGGACTCAAAATCTCACAATCACAGCTCCTGCTCTCTGTCTCAAGAACGAATAGTTTGGGCCTATATATAGAACTCTAAAGATCTCCTATAGAATCTCGATTTATTTTAAATTTGAAGATGTTACAGATAATATTATAATATCTTCTGTAACAATCTCAAAATTTCAAATTTCAAATTTGCTGAATTTTAAAATGCAGATATTATTTAAATATTATCTAAATCCACTTCTAAATATATCTGCACGTTTTTCCCAATTAAAATCATAACTTATGTAGGTAAATCTTGGGTTTTTTGAAATCCTAATTTAAATAGGATTAGAGAATCTAATTTAAATTCTATTTTCCTTCTTCAGACTTATCCATTCCTTAAACATTTCCCAAATCCTATTTAAACTTGATTTGCTATGATTTTCTCAGTCCAAGTTAAAATTCAAAAGATCTTCACAATTTTGCAGTAAGTCTTCACGATGTTGTAACAGGTTTTATAACATCCTGTAGTACAATCTGTACTGTATTGCTAAACCTACATGTTGCAATAGGTGTTATAATATCTTATAGCAAAATCTGTACTACACTGTTAAACCTACATTCAAACTTCCTAAAATTTCTGGTTTTTCCTAAATTAGAGGTGGCAAATCGTATTAGTAGGTCGTGTTCGTGTCATGTCTGACCCGTTTTTTGACACGAATACACTCGACACGAACACAATCTGTTTAATAATCGTGTCAAAAAACACAACTCAAACACGACCCGTTAATGTACGGTTGATACGATACGAGACGTTTATGACCCGTTTATTAAATGGGTCATAAACTTGTCATGTCGTGTCTGCTAAACCCAATTTAACTAACTTATCATCAATTTTAATATTAAAAAAACTTATTAAATATCTAAATAACAATCAAGTTATAACAATCAAATTAAGTTCACAATCAAGTTACATCTAAATTCAGATCACAAAAGATAAATACAAAATTAAAAATGTACATATAAAAACTAAAATATATATTTTATATTTAAATTTAGAATTTTAAATTTTTAAACCTTAAAAATTTATATAATATATATTAAAAATTATAAATGGGTAATTCATGGGTTGTGTTCACGTTAACTCATATATGACCTATTTATTAAACAGGTTATTTCGTGTTAATTGTGGATTGGCGGGTTCGTGTAAGTTCAATCCTTTATTTAATCATGTTTGACGAATTCGATCCTTTTTGACCCAAACCCATTTAAAGAAAATCCAAACTTTCTAATTTCATGCGGGTTTCGTATCGTATTGTCGTGTCATGACTCAAATTATCAGCCTTTTCCTAAATTGCCATAAATACTAACACTAAAAAACCTAACACTGTTTGTTCAAGAGGTCGTTGTTTTTTCATTGTCGTTCTTCCAATTCGTTGTTGTCTAAACACGGTCAACTGATGTCAATGTGGGATTTGGATTAGATTTTCAAGACCAACCTAACCCATTTTCACATCCCATTAGAAAGCCCAATATCAAATTCAATTTGCCTTTTGTTTCGTCCCTTTCTCTCTCTATCTCTCTCATCTTCAACCTTTGCTTCGTTAACATGTAATTGTTTAGTTTGGAATGAAATATAATTTTAAGTTAAAATTGATTATTTTAATTATAATTTTTATTGATTTTTTAGAAAATAGATAAATTACAAATGAAAATTTTGGATTTGATTCAAGTTACAAACCCGTAGTGCCGTTTTTAGTGGTTGTTTTTGCGCAATACAGCGGTTACACTCGGTAGAGGCCGTTGTTTCTTTTATAGTCGTTCTTCGTATTCATTGTTGTTTAAACCTTTTTACTGGACATTAATATGGGCCTTAATTAGATTTTCAAGGCCAATCCAACCCACTTCTAGAGCTCATTAGAAAGCCCAAAATCAAATCCCTTTGCTTCGTCGTCTCTCTGCTGCTGCAGCTGCGGCTTCTTCTTCTTCTTCTTCTTCAACCTCAAACCGAAACCCAAATTCGCAAATCCCCTCAAAATCAAACCCTAGAAAAAACCAGAGTAACCCTAGAAACTCCGAATCCCAAAATTTAATTCAAATCAATCCAATCGAATCGGAAAGCATGGTGTGCATAAGGAAGGCGACGATTGACGACCTCCTGGCGATGCAGGCGTGCAACCTGTTCTGCCTTCCGGAGAACTACCAGATGAAGTACTACCTCTACCACATCCTCTCATGGCCGCAGCTCCTCTACGTCGCCGAGGACTACAACGGCCGCATCGTCGGCTACGTCCTCGCCAAGATGGAGGAGGAGTCCAACGAGTGCCACGGCCACATCACCTCCCTTGCCGTTCTCCGCACCCACCGCAAGCTCGGCCTTGCCACCAAGCTCATGAGCGCCGCCCAAAACGCTATGGAGCACGTCTTCGGCGCCGAGTACGTCTCTCTACATGTCCGTAAGAGCAATAGAGCTGCGTTCAATCTCTACACCGAAACCCTAGGCTACAAGATTCACGATGTCGAGGCCAAGTATTACGCCGATGGAGAGGATGCGTATGATATGAGGAAGGAGTTGAAGGGGAAGAAGAGCCATGGTCATGGACATCATGGTCATGGACACGGTCATGGTCATGGTCATAGTCATGGACATCATCACCATCATCATCACCATGAGCACGGCGGCGGATGCTGCTCCGGTGAGGCCAAAGGTAGTGCGAGTGCTGCCAAGGTGGATTCGAAATCGGGATGATGAAAATTATTGGTAGAGAGGGGGAAAAAATTGAATCTTGCTTTGTTTTTTGATTTGAATTTTATCGGATTATTGTGTTTTTATTACGTATAGCTTAAATAATGCACTTTTGGAATTGAGGAATTTATGTGGTGTTTTTGTAATCAAGCAGAATTATGTATGTACCCTTTGTGTTCTTAATGTGTTTGGGTAGCTTTGCCAATTTAACTGTTTTTGCTTTTTTTTCTTGAGCTAGAGAATTGGTTCTTTAGTTGATTTTGATATATATATATATGTATGTTGTCAGAATATGATCATGTATTAGCGATTTATGTGCCATTTGTTTGGTAAATGCGTTTGGGTCAATTTGCTGGGCTTTATTTTGTGATTTCAGTGCTCATTTTGCTTTTTCTTGAGCTAGAATTGGGGATTCTTAAATTTGGATTGTTTTAAAATAACATTAGTTATAAGATCATGGCTTGTTGGTAGTGACTTACTAAGCATCACTGCAATGCGTTTGTGCTTTGGATGCACATTTGATTATTGCATTTTTAGGGAAGTTGGGAATCTAGATAATTGACTCGATTGTAGTAGAATAATTTAGAAGATATACTGATATAGTATGTTGTTTGAGTGATTTACAGTCATAGCTAGGTCATTTCTATTTAGTTTATATCAAAAAATGGTTAGGCACATATTGCTCAAATTGCTTTCTTGATCCTTTTCTTTCTTTTTGGTTATTGAGCAAGTGTGGATGCAAAACTAATCTAATTTTTAAATGGTATTTGTTTCACTTATGACCATATTGCAAAGCAACACTGTACTTCAGAATTGTAGATTGTCATGTTTTGTAAAGTTTTAGTTGTCTACATATGCGCTTTAAAGTTTTTGATATGTGAAAGGCGTATGCAAGGGACGATTCAGGTGCTGATTAACTTCAGGTTAGTTAACTAGATGGTTTGTGCAGCTGATTTTTGCTTACCGTAATTAATTTACTCAAGGATAGCGTAAACGTCTCGGATTTGGGCAGCTAATGACTTTATTTGGTTTATGTTCGATAAATAATAAAAGATAGATTCTAATTGCAATGGTACGATGACTGAAACCTTACACTTCTTTGTCAAAGAAGGCTAGCTGGCTTCTTGGTGATGTTGTGTTTTGTTTTTTATAATTATCTCGCTAAATGTTTTTTCCTGTTAATTCTCATTTATGCAACGATGTTACTTAGTTTTTGTTGTTGTTATATTTTTAACAGAGTAATACCATTGTGTCTTGACTCTCGAGTCATTTTTGAGTTCAATCAATTTTCCAAATAATGTCGTTTGTAGAATCATGTCGTCTAATTATGATGTCGTTTGTCGATTCTTGTCGTTTAGTTGTGATGTCAATCGTCGATCCAGTCTTTCTTTGTAATGTCGTTTTTCGGATTCCGGTCCGTAAAGAAGTAGTTTGTTTAGATTATTGGAAGTAGGGCTGGCAATTTAGGTCACGGCACGATAACACGACACGAAACCCGCACGAAATTAGAGGGTTTGGGTTTTCCTTAAATGGGTTTGGGTTAAAAAGGGTCGAATCCGTTAGACACGATTAAATAAAGGGTCAAACCTGCACGAACTCGCCAACCCGCAATTGACACGAAATAACCCATTTAACAAATTAATTATATATGGATTGACATGAATATAACTCATAAATTACCCATTTATAATCTTTAATATATTTATATTATTATATATATTATAATGTTTTACTATTTTTAATTTTGAGTTTTCAAAATTCAAAATTCAGATATAATATATATCTTTTATTTTATATATATATATTTTAAAAAAAATTTTAACATAAAAAAGAAAATCTAGATGAAAATCTAGATTTTACTTTCTTTTTTTTTAAGTCTTTCATTACTTTTGTAACTTTGCTCATCTCACCTAATCGCCCTCCCTTTCCCTCGCGATAACATGACCGGTCGTTTCTGACCTTGTCATCATTATTTTATTTATATTTAATTTAAACGGATTAATTTGGATCAACACGATTAACACGATTAATAAATGGGTTGGGTTTGGGTTTGATATTTTGACACGAATATTAAATGGGTTGGGTTTGGGTTTGAGATTTTGACACGAATATTTAATAAACACGACACGAACACGACACGATAACACGAATTGCCAGCCCTAATTGGAAGTTCTTACGGGCTGGGATATTTTCTCGTTGCTTAGATGTCGTTTTCCACACATTGACGTCGTTGACAATTATTTGTTTTCAACTTGAAGTTGATTTTCAATATTTTACCTTGCTTCTAGTGTCCCGGACTTTTGTATGTACTGATACTAAACTGATTTTTTTTTTTTTTTTTTTTGCCCCCTTTGGTTGTGGGTGGGGGGACAAGAATACAAAAAATATTGGAACTTCATGAATCATAAAGCAAATTTTTTTTTTTTGGGGTGTATATTTCCATCAAATTACGAAGTTAAGTTCTAGCTGCTAACAAGTATCTCTATTTCAAGATTCCAAATATACGTCACCAAGAAGTAACCCTCTCAAAATGAGAGGATTGTACTAAAAAGATAAAAAAAAAAAAAAAAAATCTTATAGATGATACACTAACATTGAAAAAAGAAAAAAATATGTAAAATACTGACTTGTTAATAAGAGCTCTACAATGCAAATAAAAAAAAATAGTAACTAAACAAATTGGCTTCTTGAATTTGCATGCTAAACTAATTAATTAGTTTTAGAATCTATTATACCACACATTCAAAATTAAATTATCATAATAATAAAATAATTATTAAAAAAAAAAAACTAGAAGGGCGGGATGGTTTAAAATTGTTTTTTAATTTGGCAACCTTATAACTCTCTGTTTGTCATGGCAATTTCAAACTGCACTCTCTACTTGAAGTGCGAGAATAAGGTAAACTTACGACTTAGTTGATGCGATGTGGATAATTTAAGCACTGTTTTGGTGGGGGAGAGAGGGGACTTGGATTTTTTTTTTTTTTGGGAAAAAAAATAGTTTTGAAAAATATGTTTGAGGGAAAAAACTGTTTGGGGTGAAAAAAATAAAATTTTAAAAATTTATTTAGAAAAAATTATCAATATAGATATTGTTTCTCTCTTAAAAGTCTATGTAATTTTAAAAAAATAATCATCTTATTTGGATTTGTATGTATAAAGTTATAAATATTTAAAATTTAAAATTTACTATAGTTTTTAAAAAAATAAACAATAAAAAATGATGATAAAATGAAAAAAAAAGTACTTAAAAAAATTGTTTTAGAGGCTAAAATTTGGTCCCCAAACAGGCTCTGAGATTTTAGTTGGTTCATACCACATTTAGGGTAACAATCATTTTCTAAGAGCTTGTTTCAAACACATTTTAGAGATTTTTTTTTTTGGTTAGAAAAAAATAGTTTTGGAAAATGTATTTGGAAAAAAAAATATTTAGAGTGAAAAAATATAAAATTTTAAAAATTTATTCAAAAAAAATATTAATATAGATTTTATATCATTCCTTTTGAAATTTTATGTAAATTTAAAAAAAATTATCACTTTGGACTTATATATATAAAATTATTAACTTTTAAAGTTTAGAATTTATTATAGTGTTTTAAAAATATAAATAATAAAAAATAATAAGGAGATGAAAAAAACAAAAAACAAATAAAGTGTTTTGGAGACAAAAGTTTTGGATGGCCAAACGCCCTCCAGGTGATCCATAACTTTTTAGTAAATGATCGCTTTGTCCTAGATTTCACAATACCCCGTTTTTAGGATATCGTATTTCCAAATTAATGTCGTTTCCTTTCCATATGCTGTTCCTGGCATGTTATTGCTTCTTTATTGTCATTTTCTACCCTATCGTCGTTTCTGGAAAAATTTCTAAATTTGCCTTTTGTAACATACCGATTTAATGGCTTGGTATGTTTGTCTATTTTCGGGTGTGTGTAGGGATGTTTCTTTTGGTGTGTGTAGAGATCTTCTTCCTTTTCTTATTCTTATTCTTCTTCTTCTGTTTCGTGTGTGCAGGGAATGCAATGGGACTAGGGTGGGTACGCTTTCCCTTCTCCATACCGGCCTCGCTTTTTATCCCCATATCCGCCTTTATACTCACTTAATTTAATGCACGTAGAGGCGGATAACCACCATTAGAGTGTTATACCTATACCCTTCCTATTTACTTAGGAAGAATTATAAATAAAAACTCAAAACAAATTTTATTAAAATTTTCGTAAAATTTAGCTAAATAATCACAAATGTAACTGAAAATTTAAAAACAAATCAAAACTCTAGAAATCCATAAAACATATCAAAATATTAAATATTATAAATTTTATTATTTCTTCTTTTAAGAATTTGGTTAAAAATTAGTAATATATAATCAAAAAATTGATATAGTTTCTCTTTTTTTTTTTTCTTCATAAAAGTTCCTTTATTATATATCAATCAATTCATATATAAATATATAAATATATTTTTATGAGAGTAAATATATGTGAGACAGATACAGATATGGAAAGCTTTCTCCACTCCCATCTTTTACTCGTATAAGGGATTAATTTTAATCCGTATACCTATCCCACAGTCATATGTTATATAAAAATGTCCTCCCGAGGGGTGTGTATAGAATTGATTTCATATTTACTGTTAAGTAATTGTTCATAATACAATTTACAAACCGACTAGTTCGAGTACTATAGAATCGTTGAAATTTGTTTTCTAATGTGGGATTCTACGAGGGAATTTCGTGGAACATGTTTGCAGTTCAATCTTTTTTTTTTTTTAAATCTTTTCTCCTTTTTAATTATCATACATTAGTAGTGGAGTCCAGTTTTCAAATCCAACAAAAGTTATTCTCAGCCTCATCTAGAAGAGCAGGAAATATTTGGCTTCCAACTTCCAAGTCTATCCAGAAACTTCTCGCATTCAACTAACCACGTGGGACATAGAATGTGACAGTTCTTAATTCCTATTGGTATCCAATATGATCTTTAACTCTCCGGATAAACACCATGATGCAAAATGAACTAAAGTAAAATTCATATATATATATTTATTTATATATTTATATATACGCACACACCAAACATGGTAATCCTGTCTAGAATAATGAATATTGAGAAACTGTGTAAAAATGCCGAGTTGGTGGACGTCCTTTTCAACCTTAAGTCCACTTTTAATATTGTTGATAAAGGCAAGCATACTTTTCATGTGAGCAATCAGAAGTTGTTCTCTAGGACCCATGGTCATGACAATTTCAGTACTAAATTTATTTAATCCATTCATTAAGCATTTTACTTGTGATTTAATAGAGTTTGGATCAGAAAGGCATTCAAGAAAAGTTACTAGACCCCCCAATAATTCAATTAAAAAGCTTGCCAATAAAACGAAAGCCTTATAAAAGTAGGATTCACACTATGAATAGATTCAATCTAACGAGTTTGTTGGGAAAAAGAGGCCTGAATTTTCTTGCTTATGTTGGTATATAATATTTTAAGTGGGATTTGCATGATAAGTAAGCACGTATAAAGGTACTACTAACACAAAGTCGTAGGATACTAATGTCTTCCCCATTTACTAACTTTAATCGTATCTTAATGTAAAGCAAAACAAATTTTTAATGATGTGTAGTTTTAGCTGCAGAATTGCCACTATTAATTAGTGGGGGTCCCTTTTGAAGCTCCATTTTTCAAATGAGCTTTCCGTCTAGGCCTTTTCACTGTAGTGATATACATTTTTTACGGTTAAATCTACTAGTATATACTTGTAGAGATATAACATTCGATCAGATTTATATCTAACAATCGAAAAAACAGAATCATTTTTTCGAATCCTATCGTAAAAATTTCTTATAATCGAAACCAAATGACAAAAAGTAGAGGGCAGGAAGCATCACGATCACTCTCAGTCCAATCATTCAATTTCGAACAGCCTTGACATGCAATTAGCTATTTATGGGGCCTGTGCAATGTAAAGCAGAAAAAAAAATCAGAAAGTAAAAGAATAAAAAAAAAAAGCAGGTATTTGAATTGGAACAACTTTAATGGACAGCGCATTCACAATTTGTCCTTTGGTAGGTTTGCTAAAGTGGAGCAACATTAAAGTAGAACCTTCCCAGAAATTTAAGACATGATACATGCAATAACTAATCTGAAAAATAATGGTTTCTAGAATAATTTTTCATATGCCAAATTAATTCAACAAAATCTTAGCTATATTATATTATGTTATTGTAGCATTTTAGAAGCGCCCTCAAGAAAGTGATATTCTGTATTGATAATAAATATAACTAATATATAATTTCTTGTATGTGATGGGCGTGTCTATGTATAGATATATGTATGTGTATAACTGTTCACTTCCGTCACGTCTGGGGAATGGTAGAAGTTTAGTTTATCATAATTTTGAACTTTTAAAATAGAAAAAACAAGCACCAGATCAAGTAAGTTTCAGAAAATAAACGCTACCACTAGACGGCAAATATAATTCTTTAATCCCACCCAACAAACACATTATCAGTTGAATGGTAATTTAAAACAGAAAGGAACAAAGAAAAACACCTCATGGAGATTCTTCCAAGATCACATATACAATATTTTAAATAATCAATAATTACAGAAAAAATAATTGGTGGGTCTTATTGAGCTGGGCAAAATAATATTAAATAATGGTTGGACTTTTAAGCATGGAGTATGCTCAAACTATATGACGATATATAAAAATTATAGGGATGGACCTGGCTTTTTTCTCACAGCCTTGTTGAGTGAAGTCTCGCTTGGTTCTCATTTCCTTTCCAAAGCCAAACCCCTAATTTTTGGATCAACTTCCTCAACTCAAAATTGCATAATACTACAAGCATTTCCAATAATTTCAACAAATGTCTCGGTTCTCCCGGATCGATCTTTTAAACCCCATTTTGAGAGGTGACCATCATGATATGGTACATAGAAAAACATGGTCAAGATAAGAAAGCGCCTAATGCCTGTACAATTTCATGTGTCACATGAAATGAGACCACCTTTTTGGCTAGTATCAGCGGAGAAAAATAGCGTTGTTTCTCGCTAGCGTCCTAAACCAGGTGCGTTAAAATTGAGAGAACCGGCGTGGTACTCGGGGCGTAGGGACAGTCAGATCGCGGCCAGATTTTATCAAGCTGAGACGATCCTTGATTGTTTTGTCAAATAGCCTGTTTTCCGGATTCTCAGCATAGCAAACATAGTAACAACTCACGCAAGCATGAGGCACTGCCATGGCAATCCTGGTCTGTAAATGCATTACAAAAATTTAAGTTCTCATTCTTAGTCCAATGAAATCTTGGCTTAAGCAAAAATCATACATTTCTCCTCTGGGTTCAAGTAAAATTCCTAATGGTTTGTTTGGATGGTAGACATGATCCGAAAATGGACCAAATAATTGTTAGGCTAAAATTTACTCCTCTGTTTTCCGGATATCAAAAATTTTTTACATTTAAGGAGAATTTCCTTTCTTCCCTTGGACCTTTTTGAACAAGGTTTGATTCAGAATCGGAACAATTTTTTCCTTTCCATTCACTTTTCTAGTCTCATTTTTAGAATAGGCTAGATTTTACTTTCATTTTTGGACTAAAAAGATGTTCTAATCTAAAATAAGGGGTGAACAAACCCAGTGATCTGACTAACCCACCTAATATAACCAATCCGATCTAAATTGGATAAGTTGATTTTCTATAAAAATCCCAAAAAACCATCCAATCCACCCAATGTTCACCCTACCTTTTTTTTTTTTTTTTGGCTAAATGATGTTCACCTCTATCAAGCATGATATTTTTTCCTTTCCGAAGATGGACATTCCATCCAAATAAAAAGTAAGAATATAAGGTTAGAACATTATATTTTGCTTAAACCCAGAGGAGAATAGGTAACTTTTTAAAAGGATATGCAAGTTGATCACGTGATTTTTGTGCAGAAGAGATAAATAATATAAGAAAAGACTGGTCAAAAAAGAGCTACCAACCATAAGGTATCCTATGATGAATACAAGAAGTGAAATGGTTGCTGTGAAACTTATGTGCACTTTGGCAGTCCAAGCAGCCGCCATAATCACACAAATGGAGCCACTGCAGACCCCGGTGAGGAAGCAGAGTGAGCTGGTCATGTCGGAGTCAACAATCGGCTCAATTTCTTGCCTTTCGAAGAGTCCCCAAGTGTCTTGGGATGCCCTCACAAAACCTTTCCCGTATGCAGCTACCTGGTTCACAAGATTAACTCAATTAAGGTTGAGGTATTCACCATTACAAATGCAATATATAATATATATATATATACACACACACTTATATACACATATATATAATGTAAGTTATGTAAAAAAATAAGTCAATGACAAGGACTTGGTACTATAGCAGCATGTCTAGCTGGTTTAAATCATTCCAGAAACTTAGAGGGCTCACAATTGCATCATATTTAAGAATGACATGATTTTAATCCTTAAGAAAATAGGTAACACACTTTTGACAGAGAAGTTGCACCTAATGCTTCATTTTAAACATGAAACTTTTTGACAACAAGAAATCTTCTTTTGGTAACAAGTAACACTTTTTATTTAGAAACAATTGCTTCTTTATTGATACTATTCCGAAAAAAGGAAAAAAAAAAAAAAAGGGGGATAATAAAAAAAAATTAAAAGAATTTCTTAGTTAAAGTACCTGTACAAAGGCCCAGCCATTGCCATATCTGAAGATAGACTCCATGACTCTGAGGCAGCAATGTGCACAGGAGAACATGAACTCATCTTCTCCCTCGAGTAGATTCAAAGCCCGAGCCACGATTCGCAATGCTTCAATTGAAGGCACGAAGAGTGATCCGAGGCAGGCACTTCCAAGGTTATTAGTCAAGGCTCTTTGGAAGCAGAACTGAGTATTGGATTGCATTCCTCGAAGATAATACAAAGCAATCACCCTACAAACTGTTATATTAGCAACATTCCTCATCACCTCTGCAGTCCAAGCCAAGCTCAGCCCCAATACGATTATGATCAACGGAGGGAAGTAGAAATTCAAAGCCCCAATCACTGCCAAAATCCACAAAGACATCCACAAGAATCCAAACCCAAGCATTATGTAAATGGGCTTGTTCAGGTCGGGGAATTTCGAAACAGGTTCGAGAGATTTGATCAAAATTTTGCTGCAGAACCCGATTCTCTGAGACACCCAGCAGGCATACAAGCCATTGCCTATTGCAAAGGCAATGAAGCAGACTCCAACACCATCAGTGCTGGGTTTTTGGAAGCAAATTAGAAGGATTCCGGCAGATAGGGACATGACAAAAGTGCTCCATAGTATGAAAGGAGCCATGAATCTAGGCCATTGCCGGACCGCCTTTTGCCACACAAATGCAAGTGTAATGCTTAAAAAAGATGCAGCTTCTACTTGTGGGAGGAGATATTTCAACAACTTTTTCTCCTTTCTTTTGGCACTATCTGATGCTATTATAAGCACTTGAACTCCCTTGAATAGAAGAAAGCCAACAAGCCCAATAGCCACAGCCATATGCAGAAGGAAAAGAAAGAGAGATAACTTGTTTGTGTATGTTCTTGAATTTAGTGTTGTTATAGATGGCTGCTCAGAAAATAGACCCAAAAAATAAAAAGAAAAAAAAATCAGGTTGGTGAGTTGAAAGTTCGGAAGAAAGTCTGCAACTTCAACTGCTATGAGTTAAAAAAAAAAACCCAAAAAATGAAATTCTTAATTTTGATTTCATTGCACTATCTGAAACATTAGGGACCAGAAGAAACTTTTTTCCCAAAAAAAAAAAAAAAAATTTCTGGCCCCCCAAAAAAGGGAGGAAAAAAATCAAGAAATCATTTGACATGAAAGTAACTCTCAAATGATCAAATCCAATACGTCTCTTTACAAGACATGAAAAGCTTAAAACATATTGACTTTCAAAAACTTAGCAAGATTAAACTTAGCTCATCTTTTGGCTTAATTTTCCACAAAAAAGGAAAAGAAAAGAAAAGAAAATTTTACTTGAGGGGTTGGTGTGGAACGAGGCTGAGAGCGCTGAGAGAACTGAGAAGGAGAAGGAGTTGCCACTCTGGTCCGACCACCATTGATTGCAAGCCTCAAAGGGTTGGTCGGATTCAGCCTCTGTAACATTGACATGTTGAATCCTTCTTGTTCTCGTTCTTCACTATTATTAATATTATCAACATTTTTATTCTTCTCTATTACTCTCTCTTCCAAACCCACTTCACCTTGCTCAACATCCTTCGTTTCTTCCTCTTCTTTCCTCTCATTTCCTTCTCTCACTAGCCCTTCTCCAACTTCCTCTCTCTCCACCACCACCACCTGAAAAAAACACAGAGTTTCAGACTTTGATAACACATGAACAAAATGAACAAAAAAAATTCCAATAAAAATCAAAACTTTTCTTTTTTTCTTTTAATTTTTTGATCTTTTGATTTTTTTAGTCATACAGGCTCAGAGGCACCCATGTTAGACGGTGGCCGGCGACAGCTTTTTTTTTTTTTTTTTGTGGGTGTTTTTAATGTCGTTGGGTTTTTGAAAGTACAGTTTTTTTCTTTGGTTTCTCCATTATTATTATGCAGTGTAAATTCAATCCATCTACTTGTGAAGGAGAAGATGATGTAATGAGCTAATTTTATTCCTTTTCCCTTGGCCTTTTCCACCTTTTACCCCATAGTCCTAGTACCACCAGAATATGCATCGGATCCACTTCTTGAAAATCCACGCTCCACCACGGCACGTGGACAGCACGGACCAATGGGATGGGAGATGGGTGAATCTGCTAGGCGTGGGATGTAGCACGTGCGAATAGTTGTTTGTAAATGTGTGTGAAGGTGCATGGTCATTGAGAAGAGGATTTTAGCGGTGATGGCAACGAAGTGTAGGCACGTGTCCTCTATGGTCCAAAGAAGAAACAATGATATTTACGGTAATAGACATGTGTTTGAAGGGTCAAATATTGGAGGATCTCCTTTAAGGTTTTAAAATAAAGATTGTTTTTTTTAATACTTGATCAAAGAGTAACAAGGACGTGTTGGATCAAAGTTACCGCTAACTTATTTTGTGGGTTCGGATGAATCTTTTTTTTTTTAATGGAAGAGTGGAGTCTTGATTATAGAGATATATTTTAAAATATTAGTAGTTTTAAATATTATATTAATAAAAAATAAATTTTATTGATAAGTTTTATAATATGAAATCCACCTTTTATATATTATTAAATATTATTGATGTTTTCTAATATTATTCATGTTATAAGATTGTCGATAAATATTTTAGTTGGCTTCTACTTTGTTCGTTTGATAATATCTCGACCATAGGGTCTTTTTGAAAATTTTCTAGCTTTACCATTGATGGGAGGACAGGGGAGATGATCAAAATTGATGGCTGTGATAAGAGAAGGCTGCTTGAAAGAAATGAACTAGTGAAGGTTTGACGAGGAAGAGAAAATTGATTAAAATTAAGGGTATTGACTTTGTATGTAAGAAAGAAATGGATAAAGAAAAACATGCGCATAATAAGAGTGACGTTAAGTTACCCCACCTTATCTTCTTTGTGTATGTATATATTTTACATATGGAGGGCTTATATAGGATGATGATGATGATGGCGATTCCAAGCCGTGTAAGGCACTACAAAACTTGTATGTTTCGTATATATATTTTTTTTCTTCTGTTATTTTATACGAAACAAATGTGGCCGTTTTATGAAAAGGAGTACCTACAAAAAAAAATAATAAAAAAAATCTTTTTGTTACTAATAAACCTGAAAATTTGTTATCTTTATGGGTCAAAAGCACTGAGGTCCGTTTGAGGTTTAGTTTTGGAGACATTTAAAATTATTTTTTTCTAAAACTTAACCATTTTTTATTATTTACATCTTTAAAACGATACAATAAATTCCAAAATTTAAAAGTCCATAACTTTGTGTGTACAAGTCCAAATGAGATATTTTTTTTAATTACATAGAATTTCGAAATGAACGAAATAATATCTATATTAATATTTTTTTTTCTAAAAAAATTTTTTTAAATTTTTTTATTTTTTCACTCCAAACAGTTTTTTCTCCCAATCATATTTTTCAAAACAAACTTTTTCCAAACCAAAAATAATGTCTCTAAATATCTCTCCTAAACTCCCCCTAATTCTCTTTTTCTATTTGTTTTCTTAAACATAACTTTTTTTTTTAAAATGAAAAATGCTGGTTATTATTAATGGAGAATTGGATATATGATCGTCGCCAGTGTATTCATATGTAGAGATCAACACGTTCAATGTGAATTTTTGATTGATTGAAAGAGTATGCATCAATGCAATATTTACTGTCATAAATAACCAAATCAAGATAAAATAGGGTAAACGAAAAGCCAAGTTTATAAGCACCCCTTCTAAACAGAACTCCCACTTTGCTTTCTTTTAATATAGGTCTTATGTCAATTATGTCAACCATCTAAAAATATTTGGTTTTTTATGTGTAAGAAGAAGGTCATGAGGACCCCCACATCCCAACATCATTAATGTGTGTGTATATATAAGGATTGTGAAATTTTTATGAAACAGCACTAGTAATTTTATTTTTTAATAATCAATTGATTTTAATATAATATTTTTTTAATAATATTTTTTTATTACTAATTCTAATTATCAGCATTACAATATTTTAAATAAAAGTTACATATTGATCGATTTGTAGTTATAAGAGTTTTGACCGACGAATTTTAGACATTAGACATTTATTGTTGTATAATGTGGACCAAATTAATGGCTACACAACAACATGCGCGATTTGAAAACTGAAGAAACACCTTTGAAGTCAAAAACATTAAAAACTAGCTAACAAAAAAAAAAAAAAAAAACTAAAGAGAATAACGGGTAAGGCAACGTGTAAATAAATATAACAAAAAACAAATTGAAGATAAATTAGAAAGGTGAAGAAAATTTGCTTTGGAGAATATTTGTGCTCTTGAGTTAAAAGAAAACTTGTATTTCTATGGAAAAAAATTGCTCATCCTTTGTACTAAATGTCTTGAGAGGAATCTCTATGGTTCTTTCCCAAAAGTTACTCTTTCAAAAAGAGCTCTTTTCCCATCATGGTGGTTTCCCCTAGAAATTTCATATTTGGCTATTCATAAGATTAGCATCCTAAGTTGTCTTAATTAACAAAAAAAAATGAATAAAGTTGTATGTTAATAATTTGGATCCTCTGTTCATTATCAACCATGCACATTTCACAACGTTAGATCCGATAATCAAAATTAAAAAGCTGCAAAACCGACAATTTCTAACAAAATCACACTAAAAAAATTACCTTAATCTTTTGGTATCAATAGAACCGGTAAATGCTTGGCAATTAAAATGCAAAACCAGCCAGCTTTAGGAAGACTGCATATTTACTGATTATTATTTCATAATTCAAAAATTAGCCGTGGCGCCGTGTTTAACATTTGCAGGCAATTCGGGTGGTTGTCACGTGCGTGAAGTCTGCTTGATCTAACTTTTTGCTGTCCTCACGTGATGTACAGAGGACGTGTGTATAAGGGGAGGGTGGGCCTAGGACGTCAGATTTGATCACTTGGATCCACGTTAACTTTTTCTCATGCGTAACCCTCACGGACATGCCCAATAATTAATTGTCTCTGTCATTTATTTATTTATTTTTAATAATTTTTATGGCAAGACTTTTTTTTTACCCCATTCTATGGATAATAATTGTTGTTTCAAACATATATTTTGGGTTAGTTTGGATGAAGTTTTAGAGATGTATTTTTAAAGATATTAATTTTAAAAATTAGATATGATTTTAGAAATTGTATTTGAGATAAATATTTTGAAAAAAATTGTTATAAAAATAAGAAGATTTAAATTTTAAATTATATGATAAATAATTAATGTATGAGAATGTGTGTAAGTCCTATTGGAAGTCTAAAGAATGTTGGAGACAAATAAAATTTGGCTTGGAGACACCAAAATCATATCTCCTAACCCTTTATCTAAACACCCCCTTCATTTTTTAAAGTTTAATCTAACCACTCGTATAAAAAGAAAGGGGTACTATTTTTATTTAAAAGTTAAAAAAGATTAAAATGATAAAAATTGATAATAAAAATTAAAAAGAAAAGATAAAAAAATGCTATAGTAACTCAGTAGATTGGAATTCATTTTTTAAAGTTTAATCTCACAGCTCGTATAAAAAGAAAGGGGTACTACTTTTATTTAAAAGTTAAAAAAGATTAAAATGATAAAAATTGACAATAAAAATTAAAAAGAAAAGATAAAAAAAAAAATGTTATAGTAACTTAGGAGTAGATTGGAATCTACCTCCATATAAACCCTATGATTATAGTAGGATTATGTTTCAAATTGTAAATTTTTAATATAAATATTCATAAATTAGATTATTAAAATTTAATTCAATAGTTAAAAAGCTATTTTTCTAAGTGCAAAATAAAAGGTCTCACCAATAGAAGGACCCTTCTTTTTATGTATACTTTTTAGGACAAGACTATAATTTCATACAAATTTAAATTCTACGTCTTTCACGTTATGTTTTACAGTTTAACCAATATGTTTATTTCATTTAATGTTATGATCTCTTTTGTAGTTTAACCAATATGTTTATTTCATTTAATGTTATGATCTCTTTTGTAGTTTAATATTAGTTATGCATCTAATTTTATAAAAATAAACCTCATACTTCTAGGTGGAATTTCATTCCAAAGATTTTGGGTAAAATTGTAGATTTGGTAAACTTTCTAATTTGATTTTGGAAAAACTTGAATAAGAATTATTTTTTTATTCCACCCACCAATATTATTGTTTTCTAATTTGATTTTGGAAAAACTTGAATAAGAATTATTTTTTGATTATATTATTGTTTTCTAATTTGATTTTGGAAAAACTTGAATAAGAATTATTTTTGGATTATATTATTGTTTTCTAATTTGATTTTGGAAAAACTTGAATAAGAATTTTTTTTATTTTATCGACGATGTTATTGTTTTAACTATTAAATTAACTTTATTTTAATTAATAGATTTAACATACAAAAATGCTTTAAATCCTAAATCAAATAGTTGACTAAATCAAATAGTTGAAAAGTTATTTTAATAACTTAAAATAACAAAATCTACTTGAAGAACAAAATTACAGTTTCTAGCATTATTTTTCTGTACTGATAAAACGTTTTTCTAAGTGAATCAACAAACATCAACAACTAGACATTGCATATAGGCTTTTAATGTAAAGAACCCAAAGAGTAAGTAGCAACTAGTTCGTTGGATTGTCTTCTTCTTTTCTGTTTTATTGGGGGCATTTTGTTGTTTCATATTTGGTATGAGGAGCTTTAAAGGATCATAGAAACCCACTCCCCATTTAAAAGGCGACATTAAAAAGAGATGGCCAAGAATCTTGAAGATGATAAAATAACTAAAGATTTCATCAACACAACTAGACTTTCTCACATTTTCAACTATCAACAATTCTCTCTTGGCTCAGAACTGCTTTCATGATTTTAATCCCGAAATCAAATAAAAATGTATCTAAGGCCCTAGTTCAAAATTGCTTTCATGATTATGCATCGTACATGCGCTAAGTTCCAACAAAAACAAAATATAAGTGCATTTTCTTCCTTCAAAGAGAACTATTTAACACAAATACAATTTGCGCATTGAAGATTTCTTCGCTATGTCCATGTCACTCCACATGCTGTCCTCAACTATTTGTTTGTGCCACTTTCAGTCTCTGCTGTCGATTTTTTCTTTTTGCTTGGTGCCTCTGGTGGCGGTTTGACAAGGCTTAGTTGGCCACCTTCCTTATTTGCAGCTGTGGCTGCCTTCATCTCGTTGCAGTGGTTTATGAACTTTGTCACTTCCTGATTCCAATCATGGCAAAAGCAAGGATTTTAGAAAAATTGAGCCCTGAAAATCTCTTGAAATTATGTCATTCAAATGAAATTGCTTTGAAGGTTTCTACTTTCTTTTAGTCTTACATTCTACTTCCCATATCACTCGGCATTCAAGTTACTTGGGCACCAAAGATCATGAACAGAGCTTAACTTAAATATCGTGTCAAATCCCTCCTTATAGCATATTAAACATATCTTCCAGTCATTCTCAAATCTCAATCGAACAAAAAATAATACAAAAAGTAAAAAGCAAAAATTGCTTGTGGCTGAGTAATCGGGTACATCCCATTTCTTGCAAAAGCTAATATGGTACCTTTCATCGAGCTTCATATATTGCTTTAACAACAAAAACATTATCCCCCACATAACAGCAGCAAGCATCACTACTCCAAAGTCACAAGGATCAAGCAATATTTAACAACACAAACTTTTCACTACTCAAAGTCTCTATTACAACTTTAGGCCATAACACCAAATGTAGCAAATTAAAAAAAAACGAAGGTTTTTCCTACAATCAAATGCCTGCTCTGCCTATTACCCCCAGTACTCCGATGAAGGGATCATTAAAACTCAGAGTAACCATATATCATCGCCGGTGAAAAACCACCAAACAAGACGAGTGTTTGTAGCAACAAATCTATTACCATCCAGCTATATTAAGGGTTAAAAAAGAAAAAAAAAATCCCTACAAAAGCATCACGTTCCAAAATTCAAAAGGGTGAAGCAAAATTTAACACACACAAATTGAGAAAACCCAAGCCATTATGTAAAGAGACAATTATTTATTCATATTTAATAGCACAGCTTTGATTACTTTTTGTTTTGCCCCTGGGATTAAGCTTTATTAAAATTTATTGGTATAACCAATCTGTAATCGGTACAATAACAGAAGCCTAGCAGATTAAAACTCAAATATTTTATATAACATCAGGGTTCAACTCCGGTGTTTCCTTATTTTTATCCTCTTCATATCTCTAATAATATCATGACATATCAAATAAAAATATATATTTTATTATAAAAATCAAATTAGTTATCACATGTCACAATATTACAAAAGGGACAGGAACAATAACATAGATAAGACTATCATAAGTGCCCTCTCTCACCACTTCATAACGGTATCATTTCATAACTATCATAAGTAAGCTTTAAATATAAAATCAGTTCTTAAATTTAATCTTCGGGGAAATTTAAATCAAATATGATACCCAAAAAAAAAAAAAAAAAAAAACAAGCAGAGGAGGATAAATTGGGACATACTCGATCGGTGTCCATTTCGCTAGTAAACTTCGAAGGCTTCACGAATCTCTTCCCTGAAAATAATCAGCAAAAAAAAAAAATCATATTTTTAAGTCATTCAAATCGGCGTTTCTCAGGGTAATTTCGAAGGAGGAGAGAAAAGGTGATACCTTTACGAATATGAGGAACTTTTCCATGGCGATTGGGAGGGATGGTTTTCCTCTTCTTTTGCCCTTTGAATAGATTGCTTTTCTGCGTCATCTCTCTCCCTCTGTTATGGGGATTTTCAGTCTGACTTGAAGCTTCTTCCCTGCTCGCTAGGGTTTTGTTGAACCCTAATTTTGTTTCGTGGCTGGCTACCCTTTTCTCTTGTCGTTCTTTTTATTTATTTATTTTGGTAGTCAATAAAAACGACATCTTTCCAAAACAAACGACATTCGCTCAATTAAAAAAAAATTAAAAAATGAAAAATGACACCAATTTAACGTATGAAGAAATGTATTATGTATTTTTAGCAGTGTTAGAGACACTTTTTGTCTTAACATTTTAATTATGAACTCATATATTATATTTTTATGGATTAATATAACTGATTGTGGTAGTAATATTTTAAACACTAATTAATATTAAAAAAAAAACCACATGTCATGTAAGTTATAATTTAAAAATTGAAATTAAAGTTGACATTTTTAGTATTTTTACATATTTTGTTATATATAAAGTGGAAGATTTGAATTTTAGATATTATGATTGAATTATATGGAGAATTACTTATCTAAAACCATTTTTTTAGGAGAGGAATTATGTAATGTTCTGCATAAATATTCTGAAAAGAAATGTAATATCTCTTTTCTAACTTTAGAAAACGATTGTCGTTTAATGAAGCTAATGCCGGCAAACTTTTAAAGAAGAAGCGACATGGTTGGAAACAAGGTTGATATGTCGTTTCGTATCATAAAATAACATGGTTGGAAACAAGGTATGGCATATCTTTTGTACGACGAAACAATAGAATACTTTGTGAAGAATTAACGAGCACAAGAATTCTTGGCGTTTTCAATGAATCAATGGTAAGCAATGTGAAAATGAGGACACGTAATGTTGCTTTACGATAGAACGACAGCAAATCTTTTTAGGCAATAAAGGATTTGTAGAGGAATCAGCAGTTCTTTATCATACAACGGAAATAAACTTTTGTACAACTAAAGCCAGGCGTTTAGTTGATTTGAATAGCATCTCGATTTGGTCGGTTAAAACGACAGCAAAAACATAAACGACAAGTTATTTTCTTGTCTTTTGCACTCTTAAACGACGAGGATATTTGCTTTCTAATGTCAAGAGACATCAAAATTTACACTAAAAATTAATAACTCCTCATATTCTCATTTTTATAACTGTAAAATCCACTAAATTATACATTTTCTTTTCTCTTTCCTTCCGAACGGCATTAATGACTATGGAGGAGAGTTTACTTAGAATTAATGTAAGAAAAAGGCGTTCAATTTCCTGTGCCATCTGCATTTGATATACTTTTGAGCCTTTGCTCACGAGCTAATTGATCATTCTGTATGAAATAATAGCTAAGAATAATCATACATTTTTCTTTAAATGAACAATTATACATTTACATTGAGTCAATTAGAAAAATACTCAATCATTTTCTTTTTAATAAATAATCTTCCATAAATTTTTATTAGGAAAATGACTTTAGCACAACTGAGAATGATCAAGAATGACCAGTTTTTTTAGTCAGTTGTTCTAGTGTTAAAATGAAAAAAGTTATCTTTGCTAATTTCAACTTTTAAGGTTGATGTTCCTACTTAGATAATGACGAAAAATATTCTTCTTATTTATAATCTTAAACGGCAGCAAAATTAACATAATAGCCTGTCGTTGGATGATTAAACGACAACAAATTTAACCAAAAAAAAAAAATATTCTGCCCCTCCTTTATGTCGTTTGAAAAATAAGAATTGGTAAGTGTGATAAGTTCTGCTTTTTCCAAATTTCTTATTCCAAAGTTCCAAATTTGACCACATTTTTTTACAAGATATTTCTCTACAGGAAAATTTTTTCCTCTATATCTTTACCATGCAGATACTTGTTCAACAATTTGTGAAAAGGAAAAGACATGAAACCCTTATTCCACTGTTTTGGAAAAGTGAACATTTGTCATTCAGCCAAGCAACTGGATTCTTTATTGTCTATAACTCAACATTTCTTTAGTACTTAAAGCAATCAAAGTTAACAATTATGCTGACACACACATATATAAATATATATATATCAATTATCCAAATAATGTAGTTTAATTGTGTTTCATTTATGAATATTTTTCAAAATGGAACTACCAATTTCAAACAAGTTCCAGAAGCTGTGGGATGTGTGGGACATCCGTTGCTGCATTCTACTAAGCCTTTTTCCTCCAAGCCTTCTTAGTGTCGTTTGCATCCTTGAGGCAACGATCCAAAAGCACATTGCTCCTATTCTTTGTCTGGTCGGCCTACTTGCTAGCCGATTGGGTTGCCGCCGTGGCCATCGGCATAATCACTCAGAGTCAAGGCAACGACTGCGACCCTCAATCTAGGAAAAATGAAGATATTTTTGCGTTTTGGGCGTCGTTTTTGCTGTTGCATCTCGGCGGCCCGGACAACATCACTTCTTTTTCGCTTGAGGATAACGAGTTCTGGCTCCGCCACCTTTTCGGACTCATCTTACAGGCAAGTATTAAAATGTGGATATTTTCATCAGTATTTCTATGATATTGTCAAGTTTTCTCCAAAGAATGATGAAACTTATCTCCGAATTGATGCATGAATTGATGTGTTTCGGTCATTTCTATTTTCCCTTGCATCACAACTACTGGAAGTCTGAGAAATTATTTATCTAGTAAATATGCTATGTACTTCATATATTTTATAATCCTGTTATTTACTTCCTTTAGTTTAGTTAAAAGAAAATGCTATTTATTTCTTCTCCAACTATTTATTGGTCTATGTTTTTATTTTGTAAGTTTGAGCTAGGGTTAATATATATTATGGTACATATCGAGTGTCTATGAATATGTTATTGTTGTATGAGGTTATGTGTGGCTAAAGGAGTGAGGGAAAGATATGCCTACATTTGAGAAAAAGAGAAAAATGGTGAGAAGGGAGATAACAAATAAAAGAGTGAAGAGATTTGAGTAGGAAGAGGTTGAGTGTGTAATTATGAAATTATTAGTAAATTTATTCTCTCTCTTCCATAGATATAGACAATTTATTCAAACTATGCAAATATTTGTCTTTTATGTATTTTTATTTATTCATATTCTGGTTATTTTTATATAGGGATGTGTTTTTCCTGACCACCAATTTATACCACCAGTCATATGAATTGGCATCAACTTATGAGATGAACCTTAATATGCATTTTTCTATTTTCATAAATTAAAACTTAAAGACAACTATTTTTTTATTCTTGTTTACAGGTTCTGGCTGCTGCTTACAGCATCTATCTGACACTTCCAAGCAACAAGCTATGGTTCCCCACCATAATTTCACCTTTTCTTTTAGGTTGTTGTAGAAGCTGTTCAAAGTATACAGAGTCACGGACAAAGTCTGGAGCCTTTATTTTTTTTTTCTTTTATCTTTTCCTTCTTTTCCTCGGGGAGCTATTTCAAAGACGGACGGATTTATATGGATTGGACCACGCCAAGTGAAATTTTTGTTTACAAAATCAATTGCACATCAACCTCTAATGGTAATCACCCTTATTTTTTCTTTGTATCTTATTTGTTCAAGATAAGGTTTGTTTTTCTTTTCAACTTTTCCCATCTTTTGTCCTCCTTTCTTTTATTTATTGTTTCCTTTAATTAAAGAACAATGATCTACTTTACCCCTGATCTCCTCATATTTGTGCAAGTTCAAGGATGAGAAAGTAATAGAATTGGACTTTTATATATGCTGCTTCCTCTGTTTTTCTTTATTTTATTAACTTGTAGTTTTCTTCTCAAGCAAGGTTGAATCTTGGTGGCATTATGCTGCAGATTTTCGCTCCGGTCTTGTTGCTCGTGATTCTCCAACTTGCTGGCTTACAGATTGTAAATAGCATTGTTTCTGCCATTTGGCTTATTCTGGATTACCCTTGGCTTGATTCTCCAAAATATGCACTCTTTTTTCCTTACTAGAATTTTTCCCACTGGGTTTTGTCTAGTAAGGTTTTTAACGAGGCATATTTTAGTGGTGATCATCCAAGGTGAGAGTTATGTGCTCAAACCTATGGATGCCCACTCCAGCCGTCCTTATTCCAACGCAATAATTGGTTCCCCTTATCTTTAGTTATTTTTGGTTATTTGTTTCCAGATAAAGTTGTATGCTGTTTATTTCGGCTCTTGACTTGTAATGTTGTTCTTGTGAATACTTTTGTTTTCTTTATTTAATAAAGGTTGGTAATGCTGGCAAAGGACCAATAAGCTAAACGGGTGCCAACCTAGTTGGGATGTGTTTAGTTTATTGTGATGCTTGACATTACCTAATTCATGAAAAGGAAACACCTGGCAGAGAGTAGCCTATTTTGTTCTTCAATTGACAATGCACTAAAAGAACTTTATATTCCTTTGATGCAACTAATCGACATCACTACCTTAAGAATTCAGGGTCTACCTAAAATTTATGGTTTTTCCATCTTGTCTAAAATGTTGTAATTAGTGTTAAACATTTCTTAAACAAGCTTGCATAATTCACTATCACATGGATTGTACAAGCATTTAGGATTTAGACAGCAAGGGACATGGTATTTTTGAATAACTCAGACACTGGGGAGAAAACAGAAAAATAACTTAATTAATATCATGAAATCCTGTATTTGGTTAGGATGAGTTCAAAACAATCACCCAAGAATCTGTAATATAATTTACCAGAGTTTACTTGGGATGTAAGGAATCTTGCAGTGAGCTGAGTTAAACCCATCAATAAACAGCAATTGGCATGAAAATTAATAGGAAAAGGAAGCACTATCATATGACCATGATATAAACAACGAAGGCAATGAGAGCCTGATTAAAAGGTCAGATTTTGCATTATGGCCCAAATCGCCATTCAATGAACTTTGATGCATAATTCAACGAAAATTAACTGCCAAAGTCTCGGATTTTAGAGCCTCAATTCTGGTTCCATCGGACAAGTCTGAACTTTGATATCAGAGAAAATAAATAATAAATCCTCTGTTCTTTGTTTATCACTTTCAACTGACGAAACCGTTGCCAAACCAAGTAGTTGTTCAATCTTAGATTTAGCATGTCCCATGTCTTCTACCTTGAATTGCAATGCTTTTCAATGGAATAGTTGTCACAAATTACCATTCTCTACTTCTTCTATTATCTCTTCTCACCCTTTTGAAGTTATATTCTTTGATCTTTGGACCCCTCCTGTTCACTCCTATGATGTTTTTAAATACTATGTTATTTTTGTTGATCACTTTACTAAATACATATGGTACTAACCGCACAAACAAAAATCTTATGTTTATGATGTTTTTATTCCGTTCAAGGCTCTTGTTGAAAATTCTTTAATAGGAAATTTGTCACTTTTTATTTAGACAATGGTGAGAAATGCCAAGCACTTGATAAGTTCTTAGCTAGTAATTGCCCCACATACTCTGAAACACAATGGCTTTTCTGAACATCGTCATTGTCACATTGTTGAAATTGGTCTTTTGCGTCTCTTCCATGCTTCTATTCCACTCAAATATTGAAACTATGTCTTTGCCATTGCTATGTATCTTATAAATTGCATGCCTATGCCTTGCTGTTTACTGTGGTTGGTCTCTTCAGCAGCTTGATGTTAATAATGCTTTTCTCCAGAGTAAACTAACCGAAGATGTTTTTATGGCTCAACCATAGGGTTTTATTGATCATGATCATCCTTATCATGCCTACAAGCTTTGCAAGGCAATTTATGGACTTAAACAGGCCCTTCGTGCCTGGTATTATCAATTGCACTAGTTTCTTATCACCTCTGGCTTTACCAACTCTCATGCAAACACTTCACCTTTTGTCTTCAATAAGAACAGTATTATGATTTATCTTCTTGTTTATGTTGATGAGATTATCATCATAGGTGACAACAATAGGGCTGTGCAAAAGTTTATTCAACTCCTTACTCTATGATTCCCTATCAAGTATCTTGGCTCTCTCTCTCTTATTTTCTTGGAGTTGAAGTTATCCCCCATCGTCAGGGCTTACTTCTGTCTCAGTGTTGGTATATAATAGATCTTCTTACTCTTACATGCATGATAGGTGCTAAGCCAATTACTACACCTTTTGCAACTACCTCGACACTTGATCTTCATTTGGGTACAGCACTTTCAGATCCATCTAAGTATCGGACCATTATTGGCAGCCTATAGTATTTATCGCTCACACAGCCTAATATTGCTTAAGCAGTGAATAAACTGTCTTAGTTTATTCATCGCCCTACCAGTAATCACTAGAATGCTATTAAGCGACTATTAAGCTATCTTTGTTGGATGTTGGATCATGGCGTGGTTCTTTATAGGCATTCCCTTTGATCTCTCCATGCATTTTCTGATGTTGATTGAGTAGTTAACAAAGATAATTTCACTTCGACCAGTGTCTATCTTGTTTAGCCTGGCCATAATCCTATTTCTTTGAGTTCTAAGAAGCAACAAACTGTCGCCAGATCTTCTATCAAAGCTGAATATCATTCTGTTGGTATGATTGTTACCGAGATGAGTTGAATTTGCTCCTTGCTTACTGAACTTGGTGTGTCTTTACCTTAACAACCAGTAATCTATTGTGACAATGTCGGCATTACAAACCTAGGCTCGAAGTTGATCTTCTATTCTCGCACTAGATTATCATTTCATTCGTGAACGAGTTCATAGTGGTGTTCTTCATTTCGCTCATGTCTTTTACAAGGATTAGTTGGCAATTGCTCTCACCAAACCACTTTCGTGCGCATGTTTCCTCACATTATAGGGCAAGATTGGACTTTGCTCATGGAGTTCCATCTTGCGAGGGCATATTAGATAAAATAATTAAATATGTATCTATCTTGTTATTCAAATTTGCTTACTTAAATATTTAGGATTTAGTTTTAAATTTCCTATATTTATCTAATTAGCTTATTGATAATTATCTTATTAGGTTTCTGATAATTATCTATAGTTAGTTTATTTAATTTTTAAGATTTGAACTGTTTAGTTAGGAATGCTATTATAAATACTATTTATATTCAATTTGTTCAATAAAATAGGCCAAGTCAAATTTTTCGTACTTTATTTTCTTATATACAAGTGAACTGAAGTCTAAAGAGAAGTTTCATTAAAATATATATATATATATATAGACACACACACACACATATGAAGAGAAAGAAGAATGTAGTACTGCGATAGGACAAAGGAATAAGCCCATTTATATTAGAATAAATGGATATAAAAGTAATTTTATATGTTGTTTTTTATTTATCAAATGCTACTGGGTAGTTTTATTGATAAACTCATTTTAACTCCCTACGTGCCCTGACACACTTTAAAACGTATCTTTTTTATTTTCAAAATTACTCTCAACTACTATTTGTAGGTTAAATTTAAAACTTTGTGTGAAGAAAAAAAGAAAAAAAGAAAAGTTTTCAAAAAGAAAAAAAAAAAAGGACAAACAGCATAAGAGATTCATATACATATAACAGATTAAAATAAACAATTTTGGAAGAAAAAAATTTTCAAAAACAAAAAAAAAAACATATAACATATTTATATATATATTATAAGTATAAATATACACACACTAAAAAAACAACGACATATACAATAGAAAAAAAAAAAAAAAACTACAACAACAAATTACAGCAGCGATTTGTAACGCGAAAAAAGGATATATATATATATATATGCACACACACACACACTTAAATGAAAGATTAATAACGTGTACAACCGGAAAAAACCAAGAAAAAGTTTACGTAAGCAACGATATTGAACCAGAAAGAGAGAGAGAGAGAGAGAGAGAGAGAGAGAGAGCCATCGCTACATAAACATACATATACAAAGAAAACTAATATCAACCGCGATATAAAAAGCATATAATGAAAAAAAAAAAATCAACTAAACATTTACCATATCTCAAAATTTTTTGAACTATTAATTAAAGAATAAAATTAGGATGAAAATTAAGATTTTATTAATAGGTTTCAAAGAAATAATATATATAAGTTATTTATTTAGGAATATGATATATATATATATACACACTTAAATGAAAGAATAATAGCATGTACAACCGGAAAAAGGCAGAGGTTACGTATCACCATAATATTGAGCAAAAAAAAAAAGGAAAGAAATAAAAAGTCAACGCTACATAAAAATATATAAACAAAGAAAAATAATATCAACCGCAATATAAAAAGCATATAATGAAAAATAAAATCAACTACAATATTTATCATACTTTAAAATTTTTTAGACTATTCGTTGAAGAATAAAATTAAGGTGAAAATTAAGGTTTTAGTGATAGGTTTCAAAAAAATAATATTTATAAGTTGTTTATTTAGGAATTTGATATATTGGTGGGCGTGGAAAGGAAAAAAAAAGAATATAATTAAATTTTCTTTTTTATGATAGAATTTTATTTATCTAACATATTATTGTTGTTCTCTTATGTCATTTTGTTTGTGAATTTTTTAATTAAAGAATTTAATTAATAAAAATGTGTGAATAGTCAAAACGGACGTGTCAATAAAAATGCTAAATATTCAAATTTATTATGTTCCTAGGTCTTTTTAATTTGTCACATACAAATTTATTTTACTCCAAACTCAACGTTTATCATTTTTAAAAATATTTTCATTAAACTACGTGAAACTGTTGATGAACAAACAAGATGTTGCACTTCTTTTACACGACGGATGACTTTTAAAAGAATTGACATGTCGTTTTATGATTAACAAATTTTTTTTTTTAATTTTCCAAACGACAATTCAACTTCGAAATAAAAAACGAATATATAATTGTGCTCTCTCACTCTCTTTTTTAATGAAGAAGGGAGTGACGTGCTTCCCCATCAAGTCATGACAATATATTTAATACTCAAAGTTAAATGTGGTGAGTTCTCAAGTGATTATGCAAGCATATTATCTGCACCATCAAGTTTCTCTAGAGCACGACTCCGGTCTTCCACATAGTTATCCGACCCGAGGACAATCAACAAGAATAATGTAATAGTTATCCGAACCTCAAACTCCCACATAGTTATGAAGATGAAGTCAATGTAATAGAATAATCAACAAGTTATTTTAGTGTGTTTCTTGAGCAAAAAATAAAAAAAAATAAAGAACAAATAAATTTAGTGTAAAAAGAAATACACACAAGGTTGCAATAAAGAGTTTAAAATCCAAATAACATTAAGCCAGTAAATTTAGACTAAGCTCTACACTACAAAGCTTATTAACCTTCAAATTTTTTTGTAGTAAAAAGTAAAATACACATAAAGTTATAATAAAGCGAGAAAATCCAAATTAGATTAAAATAGAAAATTTAAAACTAAGCCCTTCACTAAAATGAAAAAAATTTAGATTTGACAAATAAAAAGTTGTTTTGATTTTTTTTAAAAGTGAAAAGTTGTTTGTAAGAGTAAAAAATTTTGGATATTCAGGTGTGAAAATTTAGAAAGATCAATTTCTTAGAATAAAAATTTTTCATTTTCTAAAAATGAAACTCCCAAACAAACATAAGGTCAATGGGATTGATTATACCAATGAAGCTTTTACCAAGAGATTTTTTTTTTTCAAAAAATTTTTTCCACTAAAATTTCTTATTTATACTTAATAGTATGATAGAATTTTTGTTTGTTTTACTATTGCAATATTTCTATTTTCATCTCTTCATAATTTCATGGTAGGATCGAAATATCATATTTTTCCTTTTATGAAATACATCTCATAAATTATCTTTTAAAAAGAATTAGCACTGACCTTTTTAACAAAGACTAATAACTAAGAATTAACATTAAAAAAATTATCAAAATATCGTATACCGATTTTAGTAGAAATTTCATTTGTAGTTGAACTTGAAGACATGTTTGGATGAACCCTTTTGTGTTTGTCTTCATCTCCACTCTCAGCCTCCATAGAGTGAGCTGAGAGGCAAATACCAAAATGACTAGCTAGTTCTGCTAGAGTTCAGGGAAAGCTTACATTTTTTTTGCTCAAGTCAGAGAAAACTTTATACATTGCCCTAGGATTAGGATTATGCCATTAGAAGGAGGGCTTATATGTGCCTTAGTAGGAAGCAGAGGCCCAGAACTGCCATTGGGCAAATCTCGTCGGCCATGAGAAACGACACACTTTTAGCAGCCATGGCAAATAAATGAAATTTTAGAATGGCAACTTTGTAATAAAAGATAAAAGAATGTCTTAGAATTATATGTTTTTATAGGAAAGTAAGATGACATGTGGCAAAAAGGTTTAGAGATTTTTTTTCTTTTTTTTTTTTTCGTTTGACCGTAAGACATCGGAATAGCATAAGAACTTAACCATTTCCTTTTTCTTTTATTTTACCGTTTCTTTCACTTTTGTTTCAATGATTATCTGCAAATAATAATGAAAGATTTAAAATAAATAAATAAATAAATAAAGATGAAATCTCAAATAAATGAAATTTTAAAATGGTAAAGTTGTAATAAAAGATAAAAGAATGTCTTATAATTATGTTTTGTTTTTGTAGGAAAGTAAAATGACATATGGCAAAAGGAGATGTTGGTGAGTAAAAATGGAATGATAAAGAGAGCAACCCTAATATTTCTCTTTAGCTTAGAGTTGGTTAATTTAAAAAAAAAAATTATACTTTTTATTGA